>OZ023180.1:1528453-2168463 GCA_963995505.1 Hypericum androsaemum
GTGCTGTTATACGGTGAACGTTAGGATGGGTAGGTAGTATAGGTTGATAGGGCCAGGCGGAGGGTGGTGGGCCTAGGTGGGTAGTGCTCTTTTCGTGCTATTGTGCGGCTGGAGCTTAGGTTGATCTTGTTTTGATACTTATGTTGGTTTCTTTTTATTGTATCAGTTACTTTTTTTTATCAATGAATGAAGTATTTTTACTCCTAAAAAATGGACATGTTTAGTATCTATTTTGGACAGGTTTAGAGAAACACAAATTTAGATCAATTTATTTTGGTTATTTTATTTATGGTTTGGTTAGTATCTAGTGATGAACGATTTACAGGAAAAATAAAGAATTTATGATAAAATATTTTGAAATAAGAATAAGGCATATTAGAAAAGGAAAAAAATAGAGTGCAAAAGGAAACACAGCAATTAATTAGGTAAATTTAATATGATAATAGAGTATGATAATAAATGCGTACTAGATAAAATCCTCGTGCATAAGCCTTTGTTTGCACTAAACGGGTTTGGATTGGGTACGGAGTGAAGGAATTAATTCCGGACGATTTGAACTGGAGGGGGACTGCAGCGGCAAGCGCAAGTATATGATAATGACAAGCGCAGTTATGTGATAATGGCAAGTGCAGCTATGTGATAATGACTTTTGTTTTTGTAAAAACGGCAAGTCCCCGTTGATGATAATGGCACGCATAGTTTTTTTTCATTTTCGTCTCCCATGTTTTAGCATTTTTGCAAAAAGGTCACACTGGCATGCACTGTTATGTGATACTGGCATGTGCAGTTATGTGATACTGGCATGCGCAGTTATGTGATAATGGCATTTGTATCCAGCCTGTGTTTGTGCGTTACTTTTTTTATTTTGGTCCCCGTATTTTAGTGCGTTTGCAAAAAAGTTCCCGTGTGTCTTCATTCCAAACGGTTCAGAATAGTGGCATTCCGTACCCAATCCATACCCTGCACTAAACATAATCTAGGACAAAATTTTTTGTAAAATCATATTCCATTCATCAACGTATTCTATCTTTTTTGTCAATATTCTGTATTTTTGGAAATAATTCAAAAATATAAACGTATATTCCGCTCCTAAAAATATTAACACACTAACAACTTGTATGAATTTCTTGTCAAAAAATAATACAACTATGAATCCTTTTATAGTATTTACCAAAATATGAAAAGGAAGCAATATAACTGCAGATCACCAATATCTAACATTGCCAAGTAATATATTCCCCCACAAAACTGCTATAAATCGGATCCCCTCAGCCTGGTCATTCCATATCCAAAAAAAAAATCCACTCCTTGTTCACTGCAATCTTAATATCAAGCAAAAAAGACCAGTAAGCATGAGGAATATCTGCAGATTGGTGGTGATGGGCATCTGCTTGGTGCTGGTGACCCAGTTCTCCCTCGTCAGATCCGACGCCGTCTTCATCGCTGAAGCATGCGAATGCACTCCTCCTCCTCGTGCTGCTCTCTGCAGATCAATCCTCGACTACAACCCGAGCCACCGTTCTACGGATGACATCGGTTCGTTGGTGAACATCTTACTCGACGTTATTGTTCTGAGATCGAACTTTGTGATCGCGATAATCCAGGGCAAACCCGCGGATTTCTCTCCTTCATGCAATCAGTACTACTCGTTAATATTGTCGGATTACGTAGAAAGAGTGCGACAAGCTTTGCCTGGTGACGCGCAAATCGCATTGGATGGTGTTCATGCAATAGATATATCCGCGGCTTTGTGCCGGAGCTTCCACTCACCTACCACGCCCATTAATGAACTTTCCGAGCAAGTGCGCACTTTGGCTAAGATTGCCACTGCTTTGATTAAGAAACTGCGTTGATTACGTCGTGATTGTCCGTTTTTCACAATGACACAATACATGGGTTCAAATTCAGTGGGGACATGGGTAATCCCCACTGAAAGGGACATGGGCAATATTGGAAATATAATAATTAAAATAATTTAAAAAAATATCAGCAAAATAATATAATTTATGGAAATACAAGTATGGGAATATTGGTTTCCATTTTCTCAGATATTGGTTTCCATCTTCTATGCTATTGGTTTCATTCTACTATGATATTGGTTTTCATTCTACTATGATATTGGTTTCATACTACTATGATATTGGTTTCATTCTACTATGATATTGGTTTCATTCTACTATGATATTGGTTTCATTCCTCCGTGATATTGGTTTTCATCTCCTCCAATATTGGTATCCCATTATAAGTGAAAAGGTATACCATTTGAATGTATTGGTTTCATTCTTCTTGAATATTGGTATCATCGTTCTAGGATATTGGTATCATTCTGCTTTAATATTGGTATCATTCATCTATGAATTTTTTTATTCGAAAGAAGATATTACCCTAATATAACGAGAACCCTAAACGATGACGAATAAGCACACCACGATCCACAAAAATCAAAGGACATAGATAGAGAGATTGAAGATCTAGAGATGGCCACAGTCGGCGACAAAGATGGGCCTCACGGTGTGGCCTGGAGGTGGTGTGCTTCCTCACGAAGTTCTCGTTCTTGGACTTGGATCCGTAGATCGACTCTCCTCCGGTTTAGGGGTTCGAAGATTTGTGCGGCGGATCGGGGGGGGGGGGGGGGTGGAACGGGGACGGGGGGTGGGCGGCGGTGGATCGTGATGTATGAGGAAGGGAGATAATTTTTTTTGTGGGGTTATATAGGAAAATGGTAAAACCCTAATGAGTATGTTTGGATAAAAACTCGAAAATATCCTCGATAGATTCTGACCATCAGATCTATAAAAAAAGATTTTGATCAAATCTAAAGGTCCATATTTAGTCCATACCATGGGGATGACTTTTATGTAGTCCCCCCTGAATCCAAATCTGTAAACATGAGTTGAATCTATTTCACGTGCTGAATAAAATCTAATCCAATTTTTGGTGGATGTAATATGGTGTAATAATTTACTTTAAAAATCTCAAGTGTCCATCGATGTTGCATCTATTTATTTTTTAGTCTATTTTTTATAAGTAAAGATGTTTTTTAATCTATTTCACATTTTTAACGTGTGGCTTGAGGTGCTAAAGAGTATTTAGTCTAACGGCCTTGTCAATATTAAGGAGTTTCAGTGTTCAAACTCTAATACCCTAATGGTGTAAAAATTTATCCCTAAAAAATGATTTTTTTGGGTAAATGAGTAGAAATTAAAACCTTTCAAATTTACAAACCGAATCGGCCACCCAAGATTATAAGTTGTTCACCTACTTAAAGCTGTACAAGAAAAGTATTTACAGCTAAACAAAATCACACATGGACTCCAAGATAAGTATCAGATCTTGATGATGAAATTTTTTTACACAACCCGACCACGTAAGCCATTCTTGAGTGTGGCAAAGAATAGAATGAAAGAGAAACTCAGGAGTACATAAAATGCTCTCAAAGATCGCTCTGTTACAGTGAATTCATATACCCAGATCACCGCCGGGATCCTAAACAAAGAGTTGTGACTTGAGATGAGTATATTGCTGGTGTGTTTTACTAGATAGATAGTGACAAAGTGAGAGAGCGAGCTCAAATTTAATCTAGATGTTTATTGAAGAAAATAAAAGGAAGTTTTTTCTAAATTGATAGTCCAAAATTCTTCATTTATATTATTAAATTTCAACAAAATAATTCTATATTAATAAAATAACACACAAAATGCCTTGATGTAGATGAGTCTGGTGAGCATCTATTATTACACTGCAAGTTCTCATGGCTGCTATGGAATAACTTTGTCGCCCGAAGAGGTATCTCCTGGTGCGTTAGTCCATCAATTTCAACCTCGTTACCTATTTGGATGGAGGTAGTCAGAAATCAAGGCGGCACGATAAAGAAGGTATGGTTCGTTATATACAGTATTGTTATGTGGGGCTCATGGAACATGAGGAATCGAGTAATCTTTAATGAAACGATGTATAGTTGAGAGTTTCTTCATCATACTGTGATTTGTGATAAAAGAACGGCTACTGTAGTCCAACTCAATCAAAGACTTGACAAGACAAGATGTAATGCTATATTTGGAGTCTTTGGCTCCTAACTAGAAGGAGCATATACTGATGTAAATTCCTCTGATTTTATTAGGTTGTATAAGCTGCAACTATTGGGTTTTTTCCCATTTTTTTAATACATATCACTTATCCAAAAAAAATTAACACACTAATCACTTTTCCAATTCATGAAGGTTTCCCGTATATAAAGTAACATACAAAATATGTCTGGTACGTTATATTTGGAGTGATTTTGTGAAGTCTATGGCTATACAGAAATCGTTGTATTTTTTATAGTGTTATGTGTAGTAGAGAATTTCTATTTCATTCCGTACTTTACCATGTTCACGAATGGTTGCGTTGGTCTAACTCGATTTCAGATATGGGCAGTCATGATCTTCTTTTATATTTGGAGTTTTTGTAATAGGTTGTACGTATGATAGCGAACATGTTCGTTATTAGTGGGATTTGAGGGGCTGGCTTTGTATATAAGAGCTATCGAGACAATTTTTTTCAATGCCATTTTTTTCTTTAGATTTTACGATGGTAGAGTTTTAGTGAGGTACTCGAATGTCACGTTATAAACATTACCACTCATAATATCGTCACTTTATGTAAATATTATGATTCATTAATAAAGAAAATCCACTTATTTCCGCTTATAAAAAATCTAATAAACTTGATGGTCACAGTTATTTGTGTAATTGGGTTCCCGCAACATCCTGTAACAAAATAGGGCCACGACTCTCGGAAGGGAAGAGAGAGAGTGCAGGATATTTCGGAAAGTCATATACCACATTGCTACTTTCAGACAATTGCATTTAATGTCGAAAGACTAGGTTATAAGTATTTAGGAAGTTTAAGGTTTAAATTTTGGATAATATTTATCTATCAAAAAATATTGCATATATATTTTTTGTTTTATGTGAAAGAGATTTTAAATAAAATTTTATTATGGATTGATACGTTTTAGGAAAATTGTTTATGGATTCAGAATACTTTACTTCAAAATTTTATCATGGATCGTTACGTTTTAGAAAAGTGGTGTTGTAAACTAGATAAGATCAAAATTTCCTATATTTATTACAATCAATAAAACTTTTGGGTATTAATGATATTGCCATAATCAATAATCAAATCTAATTTCTTCAAAAAAATAATCAAATCTAATAGAAGTGCATAGTATTTCCGCGGATCTGTATTTATAAACGCTTCAAGAGAATTGGCTAGTATATCGTGTTTCGAGAAAAGGTAAGGTTGCCAATGATGTCCTAAGACTACCCGCACCTGCAGGAGCGAACGTTTGCTCGCGCGGGTAGTTATTATATTAATATTATATATATATATATATATATATATATATATATATATATATATATATTAGCTAAGAAAATGGGAGGATTGGCCGTGCGAGTGCGGTCAGCCGATCGCAGCTCGCGCGCACCAATTTTTGCCACGTCAATTTTTTTAACTTTTTTTTAATTTGGTTCCACTTGGCATAATATTATTCGTAAAAAATAGATTTTTTTGGATAATATTTGTGTAGTTATAAAAATTGAAGTTATCTTTAACAAAATTAAATTTCTTTTTTTAAATATCTATAAAAAATAGAGCCAAATATTGACATATTTTGATTCACAATTTGTATTCCAATTTTTGACATAACTAAATCGTTCGAATATTAATTTCAAATATATTTTTGACATTCTTATACTTCGAATTTGGAGAAGTCATAAACTAAAAAGTTGTAGATATATGTCTCACTTTCACAAAACAACTTGAATCAACTCAATTGGACTCCGGAATAAGAAGTTGTGGTTCCCAAATGGAAACTCGTACTCGTAACTCGCTCGACTGTTGACTTCAAACATATTTTTGACATTCTTATACTTCGAATTTGGAGAAGTCATGAACTAAAAAGTTATAGATATATGTCCTACCTTCGCAAAGAAACTTTGAATCAACTTAATCAGACTCTTGAATAAGAAGTTGTGGTTCCCAAACCAAAACTCATACTCGTAATTTATATATAAATAAAAAATGATAGTATATAATATATGAATGAAGTGGAACAATTTTAATTTCTATCTAATTTTGTAATTATTTAGTAATCATAATTTAATTACTTTATTGTAATTTTTTTTTCTTGTTGTACTTACGAAATAATCATTATCATATTTTATTATAATTTATATATAAACAAAAAATTATAGTAGATAATATTTGAATAAGAGAAAAATTATTTATTTATTCTGTGAACTGAGTTGCTGCTGTGGGTAGAAAAATATGTAATTGGATTGGATTGGGTATAAATGAGAGAAAAATTAATTATTTATTCCGTAAATTGGATTGGGTGGATTGCTGTTGTAGGTAGTCTAATAGCGACGTTGAAAATAAATTTTTTTAACTTGACTCATTAGATCGACTAATTTAAATTCAGGTAGTACGTTTAAAAGTAAGTGTCGCGAATGCGTTAAACAATCTACTCACTTAGACGACGCCGGGGAGGCGGTCAAGCTTGGTGGCCCCGAGAAGATAGGTGGCTTGTGGAGCTTCAGAGAAGACGAGGAAGCCGGATCTGGAAGGGAACGTGGCAGGTTCGACCAGATCTAAAAGGAGGAGGCCAGATCTGGAGCGGTTAAGACCAGATCTGATCTGCAACGAAACCAAGTGATAGGTGAAGGCGGAGCAGATGGCCACCAGATTTGGACTGAGGAGGGTGGACTGTGGAAGGCGGAGGATGGGATTGCGGGGTAAAGCGAAATAGTTCCAGAAATGGAAAAACCAGTATGGTAGAATGCTAGCCCGAGCAAAACGGAAGTCCAGCAACTTCCATAGACCAACGACGAAGGAGGGGAATAAACGCAGGAGACTGCTTGGTTCTCTCTATCGAGAGAGCAACCTCCTTTGTTTTTTTTTTCATCATGATTCATGACTGCTCTCAGTTGGTGCTGATTCTGATTGGAGGTGCACCATAGTTGATTCACCCACAATTAAAATTTTATTCTATTTGGTAAAGAGCATTGATCATTTTCTGATAATTGATTGAAATTCGATCCGGATGTTTACTGAAAGGAAAAGAGAGGGCACAATATAATGATTTCTCAGAATATCATTCATCATCACAGTATTCTCGTTACAATCGTGCTTAACTTCATAGTTTCGATTGAATCTGAAAGTTAACTATGAGACAATTCGAATTAAAATTTTATTATGGGTTCTACATTTTAGGAAAGTGGTATACAAACTCAAAATACTTTGCTTCAAAATATTATGGGTTATTACATTTTAGGAAACTGGTGTTAGGAAACTAGATAGGATAAGAAGTTTTCCGATATTCATTCCAACCAATAAAGTTTTTGTTTATTAATGATATATTGACATGATTAATTGTTAGAGATGTCGAGAAATTGAACATGATTTGTCGACTTGTTTTCAGTTTAGTTCAGACTCTTATTTTGGACTCATAATTCGACCTAAATAGATTACTTGATGTATAAGGATTTGCCTCTGTATATATAAAGACATGTTACCCAAGGATTTTTTGTATGGCTTTGTGGCTTAGAGATTCATCAATAAAAGTTCTCCTTTTTCTCCGTGGACGTAGGCATTAGGTCGAACCATGTTATCTCTTGCGTCCGTGTTCTTTGCGCGTTTTGTTCTTTTGGTTGCTGAATTTTTAACAAGTAGTATTAGAGCTAAGGTTGGAGGATGTTGGATCACGACGCGAAGTTTACTTTTGTGAAGTTCGATAGTTCATCAAATTTTGGGTTTTGGCAAAGGCGTGTCAAAGATCTCCTCGTGCAACAAGGGATGGTCAACGCACTATCGAGGTGAGACGATAGAGGAGCAAGAGTGTGAAGAGTTGGAGGCCAAGGCAGTAGCGAAGATTCGCTTGTGCTTGGCGGATGATGAGGAGCCACCAGCTGGGTTGTGGAAGAGGATCCAGGTCTGAGTCAAAGAAGTTCAATGGAAGTGGCTTCAAGTGCTGAGAAGGGCACATGAAGGGGACTATTCATGACGAACTAGAAATCAAGACAACGAGGAGGGATCAGCATCCACAACCATGACCACATGTTCAGACGGGTCAGATGGTGACTGACTTTCTGTCTCATCAAGTCCAATGCATCCTGGTAATCTCTTTTTGTTGGGGACTTTAGATTATAACGGTGATAGTTATAAAGGTAGGCTAATGAAGGTAGAGAAGGATGCGATGGTAGGGATGAAGGGTGAAAAAAAATACCTACAAGTTAGTGGAGAATATTGTTGTTGGTGGAGTCACATTAATGGGTCTGAAGGAGTTGGCAAAAGCTCAGGTCATATGAGGTTGGTTCATATGAGGGAGCAAAGGCTTAACATGGATGGTTTGAGTGCAGTTGGCATTCGCGGAGACATGGAAAGCAAGCTATGGTTGTTTCGTGAAGGCATGGTTGGCAAGAAGCCATAGTTGTCTCGGAGAAGCATTGTTAGCTGGACCTTGCTATGGTTGTCTAAAGGGACAAGCACGTCAAAGGTGTTGGGTAGATTTTGCATGAGGAATGCGAAGTCGTTGGAAGCACAACGAACGAATTAGGTATCTCACTCAAGGTCGAACGGTGAAGTTCGAGGTATGTCGAGGGTTCTACTTGGTAGAACAAAAGGTTGCATGTTGTATGTTATGGCAAGTAACATTAGTGTGAGGAAAGAAGGTCAAGCAGAAAAACAGTTCGAGAGCGCGTCTATTGGTCGCAAGGTTGCTTCAGCAGATGAACTTGCTAGTTGTGGTTCAATGAAGATTTGAGGGAATAGGCCAAGCAAGCTCGGAAGCTCGAGCTTGGGGGCTGACTCCAAGTGATTGAACTAAGGTGGAGAGTAAGTTGAGATGGTCTTATTGATGGCAGTTGTATCTATGGTTCAAGGTGGAGTCGGTAGAGTCAAGTTAGTTTTGCGGGTTCTCATAGTTCTTCATGGTACGGTGTCTCGTCAAAGTGGAGTTTGTTGAAGTTCGGATGGAGCTTCATGTTTCTTCCATATAATGATTTCTCGAAAATGTGGAGATTGTTAGAGATGCCGAGAAATTGAACAGTCAAGATTTGTGGGCTTGTTTCCAGTTTAGTTCGGACTCTTATTTTGGACTCGTAATTCGACCTAAATAGATTACTTGACGTACAAGGTTTGCCTCTATATAAAGGCATGTTACCCAATGATTTTTTGTAGGGCTTTGTGGCTCGGAAACTCATCAATAAAAGTTCTCAATTTTCTCTGTGGACGTAGACATTAGGCCAAACCACGTTATCTTTTGCGTCCGTTTTCTTTGCGCGTTTTGTTCTCTTGGTTGCTGAATTCTTAACATTAATAATATGGTGAATGGATTATGAAAGAAAACGGACAAAAGGTTCGCTGGGTTGGAGGAGGTTACTCAGAGACAATTTTATGGGCTGAAAGGTTTTATGGGTTGTGGATGGAGTTCGTTGGGTTGGTGCTGTAATCAAATTTGCTCAAATTAGTGGTTATTTGGGCAAATTTGCAGCTAGGTTTTAAATTGTAATTACACGGGACAGTGCATAAAATTGTGTTTACGTGGTCTTATCATTGGTATTTTTTTGTGGCGCAGTTTTTTTAATTAGATTTTACGATCTCAGTTACAGTTTCATATGAGAGAATCTATACCGGCTAACCATTATGGAGATTAATAAAAATTTCACTTGTAAAAAACATGATTAATAATCAAGTTTAATAGAAATACACACACCGAGTTAAGAAATCACAGGAAAGCAAAACACTCCCACTGATTTAAATGTTTATACATTGCTGTTTCTCTCTTAATAGAACTTCTACCCACCACAACTTTTTATTTGGGCAAGAATCCGAGAGTTTCAAGCTCTTAATTTATTCGACTAAAACAAGTTCCAAGAAAAGAGATGATCGAAGAGGCCTTAATGAGCAGCGAAGGCCGCACCGAACTTGTCGCTGGTCAGGTTCTTAATATACTCCTTCCTCGACGGATGCTCTTCTTGAGGACGATAGTATAGTACCGTCGTTACAGGCTCTCCTACATACAGCTTCATTAGCTGCAAGATAAACATGTGGTTAATTAGTCTCTTATAATCACTGCAAGAAAATTACTCTATTTCGCCTTTCATATAAGAGGCAGTCTCACCGATGATAGGTAAATGATTTAGATTTTTTAAACGAGATCTCGTGTGTTTAAGTTTTACGAATAAAAAAAATTTATTAAGAATATCACTCCTTAAATAAAACTTGACTTAGCGATGAACACTTATTCTAAAAATATATATGAGATGGGGATCGGGACAAAATTCTACTTATAAAAAAATCAACGTAAGAAATTAAAAATAATAACGTGGCTTCAGTAGCAACGTTGAGTGGGAAATAAATGGGCCGGGATTGCGCCTCTACTATCGACAAGGCCCAACATCTATGTTGTTGAATCAGCTGAATTCGCAACAATTTATAAGAATTAAAATTGTGAAAAAATAAATAATATTTAACAATATAAATTTGAAATAAAAAAAGAAGAAAGCTAGGAAACGTTCAAAAACTTAGTGAAATATTATTAAAAAGTAGAAAAAATTTATTATAAGAAATCGAAAACGTACTAAAAATTAATATAACCAAAACAGAAAATAATTACAAAATAATATTTGTATGTTCTGGGATTTTCAAAAAAATTAATTAATAGACTTATATTCTTGTAACGTTTCAATTATGTTGTAATAAATTTTAGAATTTTTTTTAGTTTAACTATTTGATCCATAGTATAACTAGTTGAACTAGTCAAACTAGGATTCGAAAATTCACGGAATTTTTTTTTCTTTCTCAATAGTGTTACTATTTGTCAAGGTTTGTAATCACATAGACGACAAAAATCTAAAGGAGTTAGAATTAGATCGCTCAAATTTAACATCTCTTATATATAAAGTAATAATCAACTTGGATGTACGGTACATAATTAAATCACCTTGGTGTAGTTGCCGGAGTCCAAGGTAAAGCGGTGGTAAATTCCGGCGGGAAGAACGAGAAGGTCGCCGGTTTTGACCCAAATACGGATCCAACGGTCATCCCTATCACGGACATCAAAATACCCGCTTCCTTCCAAAAAGTAATGTACCTCCTCGTGGCAATGTATGTGCTCTTTGTAGAAGCTCCTCAGCTTCTCCTCAATGTCGACTTTCCCGGGGCACAATTCAAGAAAACCCTGCACAATGCTAATTTGGTTTAAACCGAGAAACGAAATTTCTCCCGACAAATATTTTCGGACAAATATTTTACGCAGGGTCGATTTTGATAAGTACGATGTGAGTGTAGCCTCTGTCTTCCCTGATCTTCTTCAGCTCTTCATCGCTCTCGTGGATGTCGGGGTTCAACTTCCAGTGTAGCACTCCAATCTCTATCACCAATCAACTAACAATTCTCAACGCCCCAGAAGAAAGAGAGAGAAATCAAACAAATAAATAGAGAGATATCGTAGTCTCGTATGCGAGGAATTTAACATCCATGAGCTATAAATAAGTACATGTTCTAAAAAAAGCTATAAATAAGTACATATAGTTATATTGAAATAAAACCGATTTATAAAAAAGAGAGAGATATACCAGAAAGTTGGGTCATGGAAACAAACTCCTTGGGGTTCCGATGGTGAAGCAGCCACCGGTCCTCCTGGCTGTCATCCATGAACCACGCCTACAAACCCAAATCCAAATTGTACCATTTATTTGTCAAACTTAATTTAAATTAGTTTATTAATTGATTTAAAACAATCAAAGGCCAGTAAGAAGATCAAGATAGAAGCAAATTAATGCACGAATTAAGAAGAGATAGTTTTGTTATGACTATTGGACCTTGGACCATTAGTCACCCATTATTGGGCAAAAATGGACCCAGGCCCATTAGGCCCAAAAGTCATTGGGCTTTTGGGCCACACGTGGCAAACGTGTGGCATGCCACGTGGCAAAGCTAGTGGGTAGCTCCACCACGTGGCAAACATGTGTGAGCGGGACCACCCTATAAAAGGGAAAAACAACTGGTGATCAATTTGTACTTTTTTCATTCTGAAATACACACATTAGAGAACTTATTATAGATTAGTTCCTGTAGTTCTCAAATTTTGCAAAGTAAGAAAACTCGTGGAAATCGTTTACGTATCTGATCCGTTTGTGATCGTAAACAGCCGTTGACAATATCTCGTTACCCGATCCTGTGTGAAGCACGCTTCAACAAGTAAATCTTGTTATTTATTAATGAATTTATTTTATTAATTAAGAGGTAATTAGCTCATAATTATGTGTTAATTATGGGCCAAATCCTTCAATTGGTATCAGAGCTTGCTTAGATATTGTTCTAGTTGTTATATGATTTTTGAAATCAAGTTTAATTGTGTATATTTGGTTCAAAAATTGAGTTTAATTGAGATTTTTAACGCCGAAATCCCTAATCGGGCGATTTTTCCCCAAATCGTAAATCCTTTGAAATTCGTCGATTTTTGACGCCGTCGATCAGCGTAGATCGATTCTCCGGCGTGTTCCCCACGTTTCGATACCATCTTTATGGATCGACGTCGCCGGAATTGTTCGATCGAAGCTCGGAACTTCGTCGCCGACCGAAAGAGAGAAGACGACGGCACGACGGGCCGTGCGACCGGTACGGTCGTGACCTGGAGGCCACGGCGTGTCGAACGCGACTGGTGGCGAACGCTGACTCGCCGGCGTGAGAGAGCGGTCGTAGGAGGGCGATTCGGAGGCGATTTCGTCTTCAACGTCGGGGAGAGAGAAAGTGAAGTAGAAAAATCTGTGAGGGGCAAAATCGTAATTTTATAATTTTTTCAAAAAAATGTATACCCCGGTTCCATTCAATTGAAACCGAACGAATTTGTGTGGTTCTTGGTTCGACCAAATTCGATTTTGGTCAATTTTGACTTAAGTCAAAATTGGGCAAAATTTAATTTTTATTAGATTTAATTGGATAAATTATTTTTTATTCAATAAAAATTTATTTAAAATAATAATAATAAATTATAAGTTAATTTTTGGGACTAAGTTTAATAATTTCAAGAACTTGAATATTTTTTAAATTTAATTGGATAAATTAATTTTATTCGATTAAAATTTAATTAATATTGATAAAAAATTATAAGTTAATTTTTTATTTAAGTTTTTAAGATTATTAGAATAATTTTAAAGACTCGAATATATTTTGGAATAAGTTCTGAAATATATTGAACAAAATATACAATTACATTTAAGAATCTAGAATTGAACAGATCTTTTGAGTATGTGTTCATCGTTTGATTAAAAATTATGTATTTTTTATCATTGGGTAAATATGCGTATTGACCCAAAAATTGACCTGCATATGTTGCAGATTAACAATGATGAAATATAAAGCGATTGTGTACCCAAACTTTTATGCACGTGAAATACGTGAAGACATACTCATGTGTCGCATTTCGAGTCAACAACCAAGGATGATATGTATGTTCTAATGGAACATATAGAGAATGTTCATCAAAAGATGCAGGATTGCATCTGGGCCGGAGGATATGACCATGGAGAGGATTTGCCTTCCATGTTCAATGATCTTTTGATCACACTCTGGATTAAGGAAAAAATAGAATTTTTCCTACAACCTGAGGATTGTTCACACAGAGATGCACTGGCGGGATTAGTCCTTTATTTACAGAATAAAGGACTTCTGGAGAAAATGATCCCTAATCTTCCTATGGAACTACGTAGTGGACGTATGATACGTCGCTACTGTAGCTTGGGATACTTTTATAGTTTTCCCATTCCATGTGCGGTATGGATTTTAGATTCCGCACCTATCCCAGTTGTGACTGTTTGAATCCTCTTAGGTCTATAAATAGATCCTTAATGTATTTTAGTATATCTTGTTAAAAAATTTCATATATACATATGTGTGTATTCAAAACTTCATGTATATCCTTGTATATATAAATAAAAGGCTTGTGAGCTTTTTATTTTTATGATTATATAATGTGTTTATGATTATATAATGTGTTTATTTGATTGCTCGTCTCATAAGCGTGAGTTAGGTACCACTGCACAGCATAAGCATGATCATGACGCTTTTATAGCTTGAAAAAAGAAGAGCTATACTGCTCGTCTCATCTTGCTAAGTGCGATGATGGATGATATTACCAGGCAGTTTCGTGTCTATGACAATGCAAAGGACCTTTGGGATGCTCTAAAAGAAAGATTCGGGAGGCTTTCAATCTCCAAGCTACGTGCTTTGACTATAAGATTTGATACTTATAAGAAACACCCTGATCATTCTATGCAAAAGCATCTCAGGGTAATGTCAAACATGATTGGTGAGCTGGTTGAGGCTAGCCACATGCTTAGTAATGAGCAAATCCAGGCTGTCATTCGTCCCCTACCTGTGAGCTGGGAACACATGAAAATGACACTTATCCATGTCGATAATGTTACGATATTTGACGACATGGCCCGACACCTTGAGCTAGAAGAGGATCGCCTCCTAGATATTAGAGTACACCCTGAAGCCCACATGACTCAGTATAGTGGCATAGAGAGTAAGAGAATAAGAGGTAAAAAGGGCAAGGGTAAGAAAAATAGAAACAAGAGCAAAGCTGAAAATTTTGGAACTAGTGAGAAAAGTTCCGGAAGAAAGAAAAAAAGGAAGTTTAACATCAAGAAAGTCAGATGTTACAACTGTCAAAGGAAATGTCATTTCGCTAAAGATTACATGGAAGAAAAGAAGGTACAACAAATTCACTCATATGTGAGTAAATTATATGTATCTAGTATTGTTCTTCTATCTGAAACTCATCCTATGTGGGTGATTGATTCAGGAGCGACCGACCATGTAACAAAAGATCGTGAAGTTTTTGTTGATTTTCGATGATTCTCGGTAAGAGCAAAATATATTTTTGTTGGTAACAACACACGAGTGGATGTTAAGGGTATGGGTACATGTAAATTGAACCTACGTCAAGGACGTACCCTATTTCTACATGATGTGCTGTTTGCTCCAGAAATTTTTCGGAACTTAATTTCTGTTTTAGCCTTGATGGCTATTGGCTTTCGATTGCTGTTTGAGAATAGTTTTGTACAGTTATTTTTAGAACACATTTTTTATGGATCTGGTTTTAACTCAGGTGATTTTTTAATTATGGATGTTGATCAGTTATCAAAATCGTGTTTGTCCTTAGTCACTAATGTGCAAACGTCTCGAGATGACGTTAATTTGTGGCATTCTGGATTGGGCCATATTGGTCAAGATCGCATGAATCGTCTAGCTAAGGCAGGACTATTAGGTAATTTAGATAAAACTATTTTACCTACATGTGAACGATGTCTAGAAGAAAAATTGATAAGAAAACTATTTGGTAAAGGAACTAGAGCCACCTTTCTACTGCAGTTAATTCATTCTGATGTTTGTGGTCCAATGAATGTGAGGGCTAGACATTGAGCGTATTACTTCATCACATTTATAGACGACTATAGTAAGTATGTTCAAGTCTATTTGATTTCTCACAAATCTGAAGCATTTAGTTGTTTCAAGATTTTTATGAATTTTGCGGAGAATCAACATGATCGAAAGATTAAGGCCTCACGAACAGATCGTGGCCATGAGTATCTTTCTGATGAATTTAATACTATGTGCCAACAAAAAGGAATTGAACATCAGTTGTCCATTCCTTATACACCTCAACAAAATGGGGTAACGGAAAGAAGGAACATAACCCTTCTTGACATGGTTAGATCTATGATGGCTGAGGCGAATTTGCATATATCATTTTATGGAGATGCGCTCCTTATCGCCGCATATGTTCTAAACTGAGTCCCCTCTAAATCTGTCACCACCACCCCTTACGAAATGTGGACAGGTCGAAAACCCGATCTAAGCTACTTAAGACCGTGGGGGTGTGCATCTTATGTCCATTCTACCTCTAGTTCTTTCAGTAAATTAGGACTGAGAGGTAGAAAGAGTGTCTTTATAACATACTCTGAAGTATCAAAAGGATACATTTTCATATGTGAACTCGAAAATAGACAAGTGACAGAATTTGAATCACGAGATGTCACATTTTTGGAAAATATTTTTTCAAAATTAGGAGACGTAAGTAGTTATTTTACGTTATACGAAATTGATGAGGCAGAATCATCTGGATCGCTCCAACCGAGTGGGAGAATTGTGGAGGAAAATCAAGTTTTTTCATCTCAAAATGATCCGATAGTTCGCGATCCAAGTGTCAGTACATTTCCAAATTTCAGTGGGAGTATGGATTATCCCTTTAGTGGGAGTACTATTCCTAGTTATGATAAATATATTAGAGATGTTTATCAAAATCGTGAACTTCGTAGAACCAAAAGAACTAGCATTCCACGCAAACGATTTTAGGTTGAATGCGCTGCTAATGCTTTCTTGGCATCATTGAAAAATAACAATGGTCCGAGTAAAATTCTTTTGGCAATCCTACAAGATGAGAATGAACACAAGAATATTTCTGCTGCTCTATCATCTCCTGATAAAAATGAATGGATTAATGCAATGGAGAAAGAGATGGCTTCGATGAAGAAAAACCATGTTTAGAAATTGGTTGATCTGCCTAGTAGACGTAGGGCAATTGGGAACAAGTGGGTTCTCAAGATTAAGCGTAAAGCAGATGGCTGTATCAAAAGGTACAAAGCTTGCTTAGTTACCCAAGGATTCAAACAACAGGAAGGAATAGACTATGAGGAGACTTTCGCACCTGTTGTGAGATTTACATCCATTAGGATAATTCTGGCTATGGTGGCAAATTTAGATCTTGAGCTACATCAAATGGATGTTAAGACTGCTTTTCTCAATGGAGAATTGGATGAAGAAATCTATATGATTCAGCCAGAGGGCTACATCCAAAAAGACTGTGAACATAAAGTTTGTAAATTGTTGAGATCAATCTATGGCCTTAAATAGTCTTCTAGACAATGGTACATTCGTTTTCATAATACGATCATGTCGCATAATTTTAAAATGATAGACGAAGACCATTGTGTCTATTTGAAATATTCGGATAATAAATTTATCATTATTACACTGTATGTAGATGACATACTGATAGCTGAAAATGACAAGGGATATCTTAATGAGCTCAAAGTCTGGTTTTTATCCAACTTTGAAATGAAAGATATAAGTGAAGCTAATTACATTCTCGGAGTTAAGATTACGAGAAATCGTTTGAAAAGGCTATTATCTCTTTCACAAGAGAAATATATCCATAAAGTAGTAGAGCGGTTTAATTTTAATAATAGTAATCCCAAGTTTGTCCCGATTGCCAAAGGCCATCATCTCAATAAAAATATGTGTCCTATAACAGCTCAACAGAAAAGAGATATGATAAAAATCTCTTATGCTAATGTAGTTGGTTGTCTAATGTACGCAATGTTGTGTACAAGATCAGACATTTGCTATGATGTCGGTATAGCTAGTAGATATCAGTCTAATCCAGGTCAAGCACATTGGAAAGTAGTTAAGAGAATTATGAAATACTTGAATACGACTGCAGAATACTCACTGGTTTATCAAGGTCAAGACCTGATATTGAGAGGTTACACCGATGCTGATTGAGGTGGTGATGTGGATGAGAATAAATCTATATCTGGATATGTCTTCATGCTTGACGGAGGTGCTATTTCATGGAGTAGCAAGAAACAAAAGTGTGTTTCTCTGTCAACTATGGAAGCTGAGTACGTTGCTTCTGCGGAAGCTATACAAGAAGCAGTATGGTTGAAGAGATTTCTAAACTATTTATCCCTAACCAACTCAAAAGGACCAGCGAGCTTATTTTGCGATAATCAAGCGTCAATAGCTTTTGCTAAGGATCCTAGATACCATAGCAGAGCAAAGCATATTGACATTAAGTATCACTTTATTAGGGATATGATTGTTCATAAGGAGGTCAGCATAAAACATATGCCTATGCAAGATATGATAGCAAATCCTATGACCAAGATTGTATCCAGAGATGTGTTTGAAAAATATATCAGATCCCTAGGTTTGCGTAGATGCTGATATTTTTTGCACATGTTATAATAGATTAATTGTTCAATATAACATGGTTGTTCTGGCAATACGAACGTGTGAATGTTATTTTGGAAAATATTTACCAGAGCATGTGAGACAGAAAAGTAACCCACTCACATGGGTGATTACCTCAGTGGGAGTCAACGAGTTGATTCTTTGTTGAGATGAGGCAGTTTTATGAACATCATAACATCGAGTGCCTGTTCTAAAATGTTAATACTTTCTTGCTTAACTACAAGAGAAGTTCTTGTTAAAGTGCGAGATTTTTGATAATGCAAGCATCTGTTGCTGCATTGGATTTTTTGTAAATCCAAATGATAAGAAATAAGTGAAACTTATCATTAATCTGTCTACATAGCCTAGAGAAGTTTTTAGTAAACTAAAGTCGTTGTTCAGTAAAATATCGAGACTGATGCTCTAGTATGATATTTAATTATGAATTACATGCACTCTTTTTTTTTTAAAGAATGAACATCATAGAACGTGGACTGTGCCATGTTTGCTTTGTCGACCAATGGATGAGAAATCATAAAGTGATTTCTGTTTCCATGGTGTGAGACCAATTCTGAAAAATATGTTTTTTCAATTCACTATCCTCATGATCCTTAACGTATTTTGAAAATATGATTCTGTGATGCTAGCTTAGAAAGTCTATGAAAAGGTTATGATTCATTATTCGACCTGACAAGACTGACTAGAAAAGTAGGCTTTATCATGATGGAAGAAATACTTATAAAGGAGAAGGTTCTTCATCGATCACATTCCTAAGTTTCGTTGTTCAATGGTGCGCACCTATTGTGTTGAGAGCAATACAATATTGAACACGATTAAATTGTTTGAAATCACATATGCAAACAATGGAATATGAGATGAGACCTAGGATAAGGCATACCTTACGTAATGAGAATGTCGAGATACTATCATTCAAGTAGCCCGTGTGTGTGTGCTCTTGAGTTTAGCTACGTGCACTCGATGTATGCTGGTCGCACGAAATTTTTGCTGAACATAATCTGAGACATTGTTGATTATGATCAATAATGTGTGAGTGAGAGATGTTGGACCTTGGGCCATTAGTCACCCATTATTGGGCAAAAATAGACCCAGGCCCATTAGGCCCAAAAGCCATTGGGCTTTTGGGCCGACACGTGGCAAACGCGTGGCATGCTATGTGGCAAAGCTAGTGGGTAGCTCCGCCACGTTGCCGACACGTGGCAAACGCGTGGCATGCCACGTGGCAAAGCTAGTGGGTAGCTTTGCCACGTGGCAAATGCGTAGCTTCGCCACGTGGCGCACATGTGTGAGCCGGCCTTCCTATAAAAGGGAGAAACAACTAGTGATCAATTTGTACTTTTTCCATTCTAAAATCACACATCAGAGGACTTATTACGGATTAGTTCATGTAGTTCTCAGATTTTGTAAAGTAAGAAAACTCGTGAAAATCGTTTACGTATCCAATCCGTTTGTGATCGTAAATCGCCGGTGACAATATCTCGTTATCCGATCATGTGTGAAGCACGCTTCAACAAGTAAGTCTTGTTATTTATTAATAAATTTATTTCATTAATTAAGAAATAATTAACTCATAATTATATATAATTAATTATGGGCCACATCCTTCAATGACTCACCTCGATAGTCATCTTTAGGTTGTGAGTTTAAAACAACTGTTGTGATGGCACGGGGACGACGAAGGGATTTGAATGCCTTTTATACTATTCGTGTTTTTTTTTCAAAATTATGAATAATCATCAGAAATATTATTCCGATAATATTTTTTAAATCCATAAAATTTAATTCAAAATCGAATTCCAATTATTTACCATCAAACTACTATCGACTTCTCCATTTTTTTGTGACGTTAATAATATCGCCACTAGCTCGTGTGATTGATTTGTTTTCATCTTTTCCTTTTGTCTTTGTTAATTTCGCCCCTCTCTCCAATCATACATATATAATAAATGGGAGCTGTCAAGTAAAAGAAATATTTAAATGTAATGACTAATAAGAGAATTTGTACATATTTTATGAACTTAAATTATTCAACTATGGTCTCGATAAGTAACTTGCGGGCATCTCCATTGGCGGCCCCACGTACCCCATTTAGTTTTTTTTAATTTGTTGTCCAATAAGTATATTATATATCCACATCATCTTCTTTTCGGTGGTGAGATCCACGTTATGTATAAAATTTTATCTTCTTGCCAATCGGAATCATTACCAAGTCAACGCTTTCTATTCTTTCTTATTTTGCGGTAAGATCCACGTGATTGTACCATAAATCATAGTTGTTATGTTCGATACGTTATCTTGGCATTATAAAAAAAACGTTATCTTGGCGATGTGATCCATTTGATGTGCAATAAAACGTATCCTAAGAATTCCATATACTGTGGTATACTAGTTTATTAGTGTTAAAATTCTACATATATATTGTCTTAAAGTTTTGAGTTGGATATAGAGATCGTAACATGGTATCAGAGCGGGTTGATCCCGTGTCCATTGTTGTGCTCACGTGATCCTCATTTCTCGCACGTTGGCAAAATCATAACTCGTGCAATCTTCGACCCGATGGGTCTCTTTTGAGGGGGCGTGTTGAGAATCTCACATCGCTAGTTGCGACTGTGGTGGGCTAGTTTACAAGTGTTAAAAATTCACCTACCTATTGTCTTAAAGTTTTGGACTCGATATGAAGATTCTAACACGTATAAAAAAATGCCATAAAACATAGTTAGTGAGGGGATTAGATTTGGTGGGGACAGGCTTAGTCCCCAAGGATGGGGACTAAAGAGGTTTTGGTGGCAAGTTAGGTATTATTAAAGCAATAAGGAGTAATATTCAAAAATTAATAGAAACTAATTCAGACTTAAAAATTAACTAGAGCACTTTTTTTATGGAAAAACTAAAAAGGTAAAAATAAAAATAAACCAATCCCACGTGAAAAGAAGAATGGACACTTCACATTCTTGTGAAGTAATGACTCTCTCTCTCTCTAAATTATTGTCAACTTCAAAAACCCTACCAGGTATTTTTTTTAATAACTGAACTCAAAAAACCAAAGAATGAAAATTCAATAGAAAAAAAATATCACTACGTTCGGAAAGCAATATCACTACTTTGGAAAATCAATATCGCTACATTCGGAAACCAATATCACAACATTCAAAAACCAATATCAATATCACTACATTCGAAAACCAATATCACTTCATTCGAAAACTAATATCACCTCATTCGGAAACTATTATCACTACATTCTGAAACCAATATCACTACATTCTGAAACCAATATCACTTTCAGAAACCAATATCACTACATTCGGAAACCAACATCACTACATTCGAAAATCAATTTCACTACATTCCAAAATCAATATCGCTACATTCGAAAATCTATATCACAACAGACGAAAACTAATATCACTACATTTGAAAATCAATATCACAACAGACGAAAATTAATATCACTACATTCGAAAATCAATACAAAAATACTATTGTACCAATACAAAAATATCGCCAAGCTCTCGCCTTCCACTTCACCAAGCTCCATAACCTATTCTTCGGCCTGACCCCAACACCACCACATCACACAGCTTCACGATCCGCCTACAAAAAGCATCATTCGCGACCGAGTCGTTGCTCTCGCTCACCAACCTGCCCCCATTGAACTGCATCATCATCGACAACCGCCTCATCTTCTCCCCGGAGGGAGAGTACCCGTAATAAGCACACCCCGCAACGCTCATGTGTTCCCTCCCCCACCTCTGTAACTGTTCCTCCTCGCCACCTCCTCAACTCCCGCACGGGCGCCGTTAACGGAGGCCCCAATGGAGTTGTGGCGGAGGCTATTATCCGGATCCCATCAAAATTGGTGCCGGATCTTGGAATTTAGGGTTAGGCATTTGGGATACGGGGGATGAAGTGCAGAGTCGGGAAGAAAGATCTGGATGAAGAGGCAGGTGAAGGGGTCGATGTGGATGTCCTTGGTGGCGACGCCATCGGAGAAGGAGGGGTTGGCGGAGAGAATTTAGAGAAGATAAAAAGATTGATAATTTTGATGGGGTGTGTATTTTGGGAGAGGAAAAGACGTCCATGTATTTGTGACCACCTTAAAATTGATATCTTTTTTGTGTAAAAAAAGTCAAAAATGTCCTTGATTGGTTATTGATTATTAGATTAAAATTTTTTTTTTTTAGAAACGAATCTAACAGTGCAAAATTTAGTCCCCACCTGAAAAAAGATTTTTTTAGTCTCCACTCATTTTATTCTTCGACATAGTTTTGGTTATGCTGGTTGAACTGCTCGATTTTTTTTTACATTAGGTACAACATTTTCCGATGACAATATGCAAAAAATAAAAGCCGGAAAATTCGTCTTGTCTTCATTTTTGTGCCTCCATCACAATTAATCAAAATTGTCACAAAATACTATTCTGGGCAGATGTGACAATAATTGTAGCCCAAAGTCAAATATGCTGTTTTCACGAGTTCCGCAGAAAAATTATTATTATTATAAAGATAAAAGAAGAAAAGCTATCCTGTCTTCAATGGTGCCACCCACCTTTTTTTCGTTCCTGGTGACACGGGGGAAGTATCTTTTTGTTGGTTTGGTGAATCGAGTAGATTAGAAGATTGGAACTCATAAGTTTTCTTCATTTTGAGAAATAATTTTGGCCACTGAAGGGTGATGTTAGGAAACTAGAATGACCGGATTTTATTAATTATTTAAATTTGAATTAGTTGACTCAATAGATATTCTATCGGCCAACTAGGATGAGACGTTACAAAGTTACAGAAAAGCAGAACAAACATTACAAATTTTGTACTTGGGTTAGAAGCAGAGAGTTCTCAAGCTCCTAATTTATTCTAGTAAAACTCCCACGACACATTGGTAATGAATAACCGAAGATACGACAATACACAAACAAACGACGAGACCGAGTAAAAGCATATCGTAGCAACACAGGGGACTTTAATTAGCTGCAGAGGCAACTCCGAGTCCAACCTTATCGACGAAACTCTTGATGTACTCCTCCCTTGCAGGATGCTCTTCTTCAGAACGATTGAACGGTGTCCATACCGGCACTCCGGCGAACAGCCTCATCAGCTGCAAATTATGTCCCATAAATTTCGGATTCAATTAATGGGTATTAATATAAAACGACTAATTATTTGACGATACATTCTATATTCTTTGAAATCTAATCAGATTAGATCAAATAGACGGTCCAAATATACTATTAAGCAAACAACAAAGTTTGCAACCTCAATCACAATAAATGATAAACATGAGTTTGTGTAAGTAATAAAAAAATTTAAATTTATTTAAAAATGTTATGAGTTCAAATCTTATGAATATAAAAGTTGAGAAAATCTCTAATTTAGAGCGGGACTACTCTAAAAATAGAAATTAAAAAAAAAGGTTATATACAATTGTGCGTGTCTCTGTATGAATCCCGGTCTATATAACTAATTATAATCTTTTTTCCAGTAAATTATTATACTATTACACTGTCAATGTTTAAATATTTGACCTCCTAAATAGTACTCTTAGACTATAAATCCTTTGGTAACCAAATATAATCTAAATCATTATTTTAGGAGAATTATAGTCACTAAAATTATAGTACACTCCTATATATTTACCGTAATTTTGATGAGTAACAACATTTTAAGTATAAAAAAGCTATAAGTGGTTACAGATTCGATCCTAAATCAGTCTAAAGTCAACGGATCGGAACTGACAAGCTGCGGTCGTTTGGATCCAAAAACCCAGTACTGATCAACTTGGATATGCGTGAAAATTAAATACGGAAAACTAAAACCCACCTTGATGTAGTGATCGGAGTCCAGGACTCCCCGGTGGTATATTCCGGCAGGAAGAACGAGAAGGTCGCCGGCTTTGCCCCAAATACGGATCCAGCGCTCTTCCTTGTCGCGAACATCCCAGTACCCGCTCCCTTCCAAGACGAAGCGTATCTCCTCCTCCGCATGTAAATGCTCTAAAAAGAATTTCTTCTGATCCTCCCAGTATGTGGGCACTAGCTTCGGGCTCGCAGTAATCACATCCTACAGGAATATTTGTTTGATTAAGACGGATGGATCCGGATCATTAACTCGCTGAGCCGACTAATCTAGAATTACCATGTAATTGTAGCCTCTCTCTTCTCTGATCTTCTTCAGCTCTTCATCGGTCTCATAGATGTGAGGGTTCAACTTCCAGCATAAAACTCCAATCTCTGTCACCAACCCTTGTCAGTCCCTCAGTTAAACTTCCCAAGAGAGACAGATTTAGAAATTAAACAATATATATATATATATATATATATATATAGAGAGAGAGAGAGAGAGAGAGAGAGAGAGAGACCGGCCAATTGGTCCATGGAAACGAACTCCTTGGGGTTGCAGTGGTGAGGCAGCCATGGGTCCTCGTGGCTCTCATCCATGAACCACGCCTACAAACCCAAATCCAAATCGTACCATTTATTTGTCAAGCTTAATTAAAAGGGTTTCTTAATTAATTTAAAACAATCAAAAGCCACGAAGAAGATAGAAGCGAATTAAGGCACCAATTAAGAAGAGCTAGTTTTGTTATGACTCACCTCGATAGTCATCTTTAGGTTGCGAGTTGCGATGGCACGGGGAAGGACGAAGTTGAGTGCCCTCTTATAATGTGCTTGGTTTCTATTTTTGCTTCTCCTTTTTTGTGTCGCGTTAATAATTTAAATTACTCAGTACCTGTAAGAATTCATTAATCTAAGTTCAGTCAAGTATAATTTGTAAAATAAAAAAAATCTGCTAATAAATATTTAGTAGGTTTGCATTTTCAAATATTGAAACTTTAAATATTTTGAAGAGTAATATAATTTTATTTATTCAAAAAAAATAGATTTGTCTTTTTTTTTGTTTTCGTAAAATTTGCCTCTCCAATCATGCATATTTACTGGAGTTATCAAGTAAAAGAAATAAGAGAATTTGTAGACCGAAAAAAAAAATTACCAACTCAAAATTTAATATTATAAAAAATGACTTGCCAACGAAACTTTCTAGCACCGTTGTTAGGTACGAAGAAAATATTAGTTGTCCAAATAGTACAATATGTTGTCGGGGGCGAGATCCACGTTATTTATAAAACTATACAGCCATATCTTAGAAAAAGTACACTTTAGTACTCTATAGTTTTACTCTTTTTGTGTGGAGTACTCTGTGGTTTAAAATTGGTAATCGAGTCCCTGAGGTTTACCAATAATTTTTCAGACAGGTCCAGGGTAGCTGCCCGTCCAAACACACTCGAAACGATATCATTTTCTAGCCGACGTGGAGGACACGTGGCGACATAGTGACTTAAGTTAAAGCTGACACTATAACAAATTATCTATATAGTCCCCAATATGTTTATTTTTTTCCGAAAAAAATCAAACTTCATCTTCAACCTCTCCCTCCACTTCTCCATCCTCTCTTAATCCATGTATGTGTCCAACCAAAAAGAGAAATATCACACATAATACAATTAGTTACAAGCAAACGGAGAGCAACTGACGGCAGTCGTAGGTTTGAAATTTCTACACACGGAAGAAGAAGAAGAGGGACCTAGGTTGAAAGTGGAGGGAGTGGGCGAGAAGAGGAGAAGGGCAAGGAGTGGCGGCCATGGTGACGTGAACAAGGAGAAGAGGAAGGAACGATATTCTCACCCCGAACCTGGATGCCTTTATCGATGAATCGGCCGCTGCAGCAGCGACCCTCGCGTGCCTGCCACCAGCGAAAGCGAACGCAAAAATGAAGACCACAAAAGGGACTTCTCCAAGTCCGTGGCGGGTCGGGGGTCCAGGAGTAACGACGCTGTTCGGGGGTGAAGGTTGAGAAGGGGGCGGCGGTGAGTAGAGCAGAGGAGGGGATGGACGGTGGTGGGGTGGAGACGAGAGGGGAGAGTGAGGGTTCAGAGAGGGTAATTAGGGAAAGAGAGGGAGAGAGAAATGGCAGAGGCGACACGTGTCTGCCACCTCATTTAAATGAGGGTTTTTTAAAACATATATAAATCTAGGGACTATTTTAATAATTTAACAGATTATACATCAGTTTTAAGTTAACTCTCTGTCACCACGTGTCTGCCATGTCGGCTCGAAAATGATGTCGTTTAGAGCGCGTTTGGATGGGCAGTTGCCTTGGACCTGTCGGAAAATTATTGGTAAACCTCAGGGACTGGATTACCAATTTTAAACCACATGATACTCTATGGAAAAAGTGTGAAACTAGTATTAAAGTATACTTTCTCCCATATCTTCTTGCACAACCAGTATCAGATCAACAGTCAACTCTTCTTCTATTTTATGGGCAAGATCCACTTGTTACCAATAAACATAGCTGTTATGCCCGATACGTAATCCTTGAAGATCCACTTGGTGTACCAAAAAACATAGTAGAATATCTTTTGTATCAGTAACATTTGTGCACATTTGACGTAATCTTTTGATAGGTAATTATACTTTATGTATAATAAAAATGTAGTTTGTAAGATATCAAATATTTATAAAAATCTGGGTTTTAAGATTCAAAGCGATTCAAGATATCATGTGCATAATTGTTAGCTCTGGACCAAGGTGCACTGTTACGGTGATTGTTAGTTGATTGTCCGATGGCAATTTCAATAACCGTATAAGCCTCACCCAATGTCCCCCACACCACATTCTCATCCATAAATTTAAGGGATACATCCTACCTAATGAAGTTATCTATAGTTTAAAGTATTGAAAAAATGTTAATATAATCCATTTTTTGTTATTTATAAGATATTTAAATAGTAAAAAAAATATTTAATACAAACGTGTTTTCGATGGTTCAAAATCAAAAGAATTTGGTCAAAGTAGCAGGTAATTTCTCGTTTGTCAACCACTCTGTGGTTGTTGACTATCAGCAAGGGCAATGCCAAACAGGCACGTGACGGAGGAAGTGCTGCCAATAATTTCGTGGAATATACAGCTACTAATGGCTGCCGCCTCTCTTGTACCAGCAGAAGGGTTAAACGCATCAGAAACATGAAATTACAAGGGAACGGGACGCTGATACAGAATCGATCTCCTAGGCCTCGTATGCTGATACAAAATTGATCACTTCTCCCGCAAAAACCTTGCAGGCTCTACCAAGATAAACCTCCCACGGTCAAAGAAAACTTCAATGCGGGCTAGACGAACGGTGTTAGATTCTTCCTTGAAGGTGGTGGTGGTCGTCGTCAGTTTCCCATCTTCTCGACAAATGCCGGTAACCCAGAATTATGGACTTCTGATATAAATTGAAGTACCTCAAACCCGTTGCTGCATCAAACGATCAACATTCTTGTGTATCTGCAAAGCATCACTTGACGAGGTCAAGGGGAGAATGGGAAGGAGACAATAGAAACAGAGCAGAGAACAGCATGGGTTCCATTGGGCTTGCTAGTTAGGCTTTCAGTAGAGCTTTTGAATGGCACGAGGACGGACGGCTTGACGGCTAAGCTGCCCATCACGACATTGAGAAATGAAAATGAAAGCATCACATGAAAAAGCTCAACAAGCAATGCTTAGGGAGTTGCAATTTTCATTGAAGATGCATAATGCATGTTTCGTGCATAACCCAATGAATGAAAGGAATCCACTGCTCACCTTCGTTGAGGTCAACAGAAAAATTTGGAAATTTCGGCTGGTTGTTGGCTCCAGGCTGGGTTGGAGATCCTGTACTACTCCTGGTTGATTGTCCACTTGTAGTTTGTGTCCTCGCTTGATGAACTTTCAGATACATCTCTAAGCTAGAACTGGGGGTTCCAAAAGTTTTCCGGCCCTTAGATTTTCCCCTAACAGCAGTAAACCAAAATACTAAGTAATTATTATTTCTAACACACACATGACACCAAACAAAAAAAGAAAAGAACCAGTAGGGCCATCAACACAATGCAAGCTGCTTAATTACCTTTCCCTTTTCTTTTCAAGATATCTCTGCAATGATACTTTTCGGCTAGCTTGGCTCTCTACATCTTAAGAAGTTTTATCAATTGTTAAAAGAATGCCCGTCACTATAGTTTAGGAAACTGAATGAGATGCATTCACAGATATCCTCTGTCAGCAGTACAAGTATTCAGCACAGTCAACGGGAGCAGGATTCTTCTATTGACATGCAGATACACAAGAATTTAAAGTGGAATGATAACATGTATAGCATGCGATGAATAAAGCATGATGGCAGATACCAGAGTGCCGACAGGGTCACTCCCATCACGAGTTTTTCTTTAGAGCATCAAAACAAGCCATCTAAGAGGAGCTGAATCTTTTGATCTGGCTTAATGTTTGCAGCTAAGTTTGATAACGGAAAGAAGGACACTTGTTTTCTAAATCACATGGCACATATAAGTAGGTAGGTACTAACCCATAACTCGGAATGCAGCATCTTCACTGGTTTCTGTTACGATATGATCTAATCGGAAACCTCAATGCAGGAGACCATTCAGGTTGTGACATATTAACATGAGAATGCCGCACACTTGAAAAGAAGTATTTGGCAGAAGCCATTACAGCTCATAAAACCTCATAAAAAGGGCCTGAAGCCAAAAAAGCATGCCCGAGCATTTAGCCATGTAATGCGGAAGAGTGATGAATATCAATCTAAAGCAAAGAAAGGAAAATAGTCCTTACCAAGGTCTACCGATATATTCCCTTTCTCTCTACAGATTTGAGGATGATCTGCCACCTTTTCTGCAAAGTCAAACATAAACTACCATTTACACAATGCATATGGAATTCACATGTATTTTTCTCGAGTGCTTTTGGATTGTGTGATTAGCCGTAGAACAGAGGTCAAAAGTTTCCAGTACCATAGTTTCACCGTAGTCCTCAACTTTTCCATAATGCACCAGACGAACTTTTCATCTTTAGCAAGATCTTCAGTATTTTGGGCAATACAATATTTCAAGTTGCTAAGGTTTCAGACACATTTCTAAAATATTGTTACCCAGATTCAAAAGGCGGAGAAGGTAGTTTTTTTCTATTTCATTTGCATGAGAGTATATACTGTGACAATGGTCAATCAACATGGCTCAAGGACATCAGCCTTAAAAAGGGCACATCATAAAAAGAAATGCTAGTTCAACATATCCATGCCCCAGAAGCAAACTGCAAAGGAGTCTTTAGCCCGTCTCTTTGTAAACCTCACCTGTTTGCACAACAGGAGTGATCATACAACTATGAGGAAGGACGTCCTGCTTGTCACTTTGGCTCCATACTGGAGATGGACAAGAAAACGATACATTTCTGGGGACTGGATCAACCAGAGGCGGCTGGACTGGACTCGCTGCAAGATGCATTATAGTGCGTGCCTACATATCCGGACAACAGATCACTAGGAAGGCCAAGACCCACATACCATACTCTTATCTCCACAAAGCTGAACTTAAAGCCAGATTACCTTATCAGGAGGAACTCCTTCGTACACGTTAACTTTGCCGCCGTAGAAAATTGTCATCTGCCCAGCTGGAGACGCACTTCCCCCTACCATAGCTCTAAAGAAACGTGGAATTGTTGAGGCTATTTCCCGAATTCCATAACTAAAATGCGATAATCACCACGCAAAAATAGAAAATCGCGACCTGGGAGCAGCATTGGCCTTGTCATCTGCTGCATCAATGGGTCGGCAATCGGGCGCCGCAGCCACCGGAGGAACTGATTTAGGAGAATCAAATATCCGGTAGTCGTCCGAACCGGCCACGTTCGTGTCAACGCTTAGATCCTTCACATAAAGAAAATAAAAATAGAAAGCTGAGTAACCCAGCCAAGTCGGAGATAAGGTAAAGTAGAGCTCACCGGAGGCGGAGGAAGAGGCTTGGAGACAAGGATCCGACGGAGGGCGCCGGCGCCGGAGTCGTCGGCGGTCTCGAGGAGAGCCTTCAGGGAAATGACCTGCTGGATCGCCTGCGACTTGTTCCAGGACGGCCTCCTCATCCCTGTACGGACACGTGTCACTCCCCTGTTAACTCTTCGATTCTAAGACAGCTGCCCGGAAATCACGGAGAAGCTCGAGGAGGCACTGAAGTAACTTTCTCCTCGGAGCGCTTTCTTTTTTTTATCTTTTTAATAAAATTAAGAAATAAAATAATCAGAAGCGGTTAGGGACCTTTTTCTTTGAGGTACTTGCGGCAATCTTCGCGGGTGACCTGGGAAATGTCGTCCTCCGTCAGCTGGGACAGGGGCTTGTCCAGTATCGACCGGAATGATGATGTCAACCCTCCGACGCCGGCCTCCGCCTCCATCTCCGGTCGCCGGCGTAATTATTGCTGAAGGCCTAAAAAAGGCGAGTGAGAGAAAAAGGGGGAGGGTACGGATATAGTAGTGAGTGAGAAGACCGGAGTTCGCTTTATTTTCTCTTTCTTTCTCGTCTTTCTTTATTTTTATTATGAAAAAGGAAACGGGGAAATGTTAACGCGCGGGGTGGTGCGTGAGGTGGGGGTGCACCCCATGCTGCCACGTAGATGGGTCGGCCCGATGTGTGAAGATTAAGTTGGGGGGGGGAGATCAATTATTATTAGTGGGGGTTAATAGTTAATATTATTTATAAATATTATTGCCATTGCGGACTTGTTTATTTGCGGATTTTGCCACTACACTACACTACACAAGCGCGAGTTGGAGGAGGAAACTGTTGGAATTAATGCCGACATTAACTACTGTTGCCTTTCCCCTTGCATTTTTCTTCTTCTTTTCCATAAGTTTGGTGGTGACACTCTTAAGAAAAATGCTTGTTGTAAAGGGTTTTGGATTGAGTGGGAATAATATAAAAGTTGTTTCTACAGAGTGGATTTTATTTGAACCATCAGATTTTATTAAAAATTATGTCTACAGATTTGACAGTCATCAAAAACCGTGTCTAGAAATCCAAAATCTTGATCCATTTCAGTGGAGATAAGTCTTGTCCCTACTGAATCCAAACTCGTTATAAAGGTCAACAAATCATTTCGAGCTTGACCCAATTGGCATCAAAGCGTATTGCGCATAAACAGAACTTTTGAAGTGTATATTTCGAGTTTCGTAGAGATAAATTTTTAAATATAGATATCAACTTCTCTCTCGTTCTATAATTCAAAATTTTAAATTTGGAAATGAAATTTTAACGATAAAATTGCTTTTTCATTATTACGATTCGCACACGCTGTAAAATTTCGTATACCAAAATTATCAAAGCATTAGAAAATTAGCTCAACAATTTAAGTGAAATGCAAAAGTGCGCGCATGTGACCATTATAGTTATATGTCTCTATTCATGCAAGAAACAAATGGGCATCCATTATGTGGGTGCCCCCCCTTCTGATCTTGCCTTGTCAGGATCTGTAGGTGCCCACGTTGAGCTTGTAGGCCAATGGCCTTGTGCTTTGGGCTTGTTAGTTCCTATACTCCGACAAAGGGCCCAGATATATTCGAATTGTTGAAAAAGGTTATCCTCGTTTATGCAGAAATAATGTTCATCCAGGGAAAAACTAATTAAAAGTGGATGTATTACAAAAAAAAATATTAAAGGTAAAAGGTGTGGTTGGAGAGGTGCTTCTTCGAGGGGGTGGGGAGGAAAGAGGTCGACGATGGAGTGGTGTTGAGGGGAGAGAAGAAATTAATATTTTATATATTTTTTAGGGATTGAATATTTAATTTACCACGGTCCATATCAGCTTTAACTTAAAAAGGTCTTTTGCCACGTGTCTTTCACGTCGTCTCAAAATGATGTCGTTTCAGGTGGGTTTCGACGGCAGGCTACTTTAGACCTGCCCAGAAAATTGGTGGTCAACCACAGGTTACTGAAATACCAATTTGAAACCACATTCTAGGCAAAATGGGTAAAACTACAGGTACTAAAATGAACTTATCCCAAAAAAATTAAAGGTTGTGTTCGTTTTCGTTCGAGTTGCATCCTGTGGACTTGACCAGGCTCACCCTTTGACGAAGGAAAGCCCAGGATTGGGGTTAAAAGACGGATGGGAGAGCCCGGGAATAAAAATGGCTTAAAGAAATTGGAGGCCCAAACCAAACTCGCAAGCGTCAAAGCCTATGGAATGAAATACATGCACAGATGAAACATTTTCCTAATTAAAAAAATGATTAGTTGGGCTAGTCCGTTTCCGGATACGAGGAAGTTTCGATTACCAGCAGTGTTACAGATTGGGTAACAAATGTTGCCTTGCTTATATATTGATGTATTGGATGTAGTCACTCGATGAAACAACTTTTACGTTTATTAGTTTTGGGCATTAGCGATGTTCAATTTCCAGTTCAATTTTAATAAAATAGGATATTTATTTTCACCATTAAAAAGAAAATAAGAGAGACACAAAATCTTCATCAGACCAGAGTCGATTGCGAGTCCAAATTTTTGGTTGTACGTTGGCTAAATTTCCTCTGTCGTACATAGACTATTCCACACACAAAAAATGTCGCTGGACCAATATATACTCACAAGCCTTACATTGGCATTTTATAGTTTGAGTCATGAAAAGACAATTTTTTATATAAGTAAAGTATATTTTATCTTAAAAGAACTAACAAAAGATAATTACACTGTAAGTACTAAGGGTACCGTACCTTGGGTAACAGATAACACACATCAAATACATTGCAATGATATACGGTATCTGATTATATATTCTAAGATATTACCAAAAGTATGTCTAAACCAAAAATGCTCGGAGATCGTGATGAAAATACAACTATATTAAAACTTTTCATTTAAGAATTTTATCACTTCTTTGTAATTATGTCATATTTTAATTTAGAATATTCGATGTAATAAATATTTGACACCGGATAGTTCGGAAAAAATAAATATCACTAAGAACCAGGGGGCCTACTTGCACAGTGCATGAGGGTGTCGGTTTTCCTGATCAGACCCAAACCAGGGACTGATGCAACCAGCCGTGTGCAAGTTATCGAGCAGGAAAGTTGGGAGCCTTAAATGCCACCAAACCCAAAGACATGATTGATCGGCTGAAGCAGGCCAGATAAATATATATGGATTACTGAATGGCCAAATCTCTTTAATTGCTTGAGTACCTTAGGCCTCACCTCAACCCTAAAAAAAGGATTTTTTTTCAAATAGGTAAAAAATATTTTTTTTTTAATAGGTAAAAAGTTATACAAATTTTTTTTTCAGTTTTCCCTCGACATGATTGGTGAGGGTGCCTACTTCGTTTTTTTTATTAAATAATCTTTTAACTTATTTAGAGAATATGTATATCTTTTTGTCTATTTAGAAAAAATATGTATTTTTTTGACCATTTCAAAAAAAATCCCTAAAAAAAGTCTTATCTCAGCCACAACAAATTATCTATTTGTACCAAAATACATAGTTTCAAAATTGTGGGATATGAAGTTCAGTACTTTAAAACGTACTAGTGTTAAATATTTTTTTGAAAAATTCTTGTCATTATTTTAAAATCATAACCGGGTGAGGAGTCAATTGACTCTGTACGAATAGGAAATGATATTGAACAAAAACAAACTATCAATTTTTCCTCCAAAAAAAATTTGGTCGTTGGTTTCAGGTTCATTCAATGCTAAAATCGTCTTTCCTCCTTGCCGGCAGCGACAAAAAACTCCCCAAAAAAATAATTCTACGGGACTGTGCAACGAGGATTAGGCCATTGGATCATGTGCTCCATACATCTGTTTTAGTTCCTAATAGAAAACCTTAGTAGTATTTTTTTTTGGCCTGACATTGGTGTGCTCCTTAATTTTGTTCGAAGTTCTCCCATTTTCAAGGTCGCGTTTTATTCCTTTGGTATGTTGAGTTTATGCTTCAATGACATAAAGTGTGATTTTCTATGTGACATACATCCATTGGTTATTTAGTATTAACTTGTTATAGTTCGATCCTAAGTTCCAAGTTCTGAATATTACAAATTTATATGCGTAAAATTTTGGTAACAGTTTTTAAAATTATATTAATTTATCTATCACCTATAAAAAAATATAAATCTATCTATCTTAATTCTGAAATAAGCATTCCATATTGTGGTTGAAATTTCATAACAAGGGCAAGCGTGAACGCTATCTCTGGTCAAACTCCCAAGGAGTCAACATTATCCGCTTCGGATCAAGACGGTGGTCCAAAATCCTAATGCCACGGCATCGGTTGGTTAAAAAGAGAAAAAAAAACTGATTAACCGGTGGAACAAAAATTTTAAAAGATATATTGAGTTGAATTTCACTGAATAAAATGATACTATTGAAAAGTATGATAATTTTCTAGGAAAAAAGCACAAAAACAAAGTTTGGGATTTTCAAAAGTATTTATTGAGGACAAACTTCAATTCCGCCATATTTTAAAAGTTAACCGGAACAAATTATACGTACGCGCAGAATTATGAGAAAAGCGGGCCCGCAACTGAGAAGCATGGGCCCTCCTCGAATTTATGAGCCCATATGGAACCACTGACTTTGTAAGAAAAGTATCTGGAGAGAGAGAGAGAGTAGAAAAGTCCAGCTCATGAAAAAAACATATTAATACTGGTCAGTGCTGTAAAATATTTTTATTTTGAATTCCACCAAAAAATATTATTTTATTTTGAAAAATAATATTCGAACTCAAGACTACTAAAAAATTACACTGAGATAAGGATGATAAAAATTTACTACTAATCAATCATTGGCAATTTATTGTATAACAAAACTAAATTGTTGTTGAAAATTTCTAAAAAAATAAATTTGTTGAAAATTTCACATTGCTTAATGCAAGAGTGGTGGAAAAGTTTATAAGTGTTGCAAATCTACAAACTCATTACCTTAAGATTTTAGGCTAGATGTGGAGAATCTAACAAGGTATCAGAGCGGGTTGATCTCGTGCTCATTGCTGTGCTCGCACGACCCCATTTCTCATACGTTGGCAAAGTCAAAGCCCTCGATCCATTGGGTCTCATTTGAGGGGCGGATTGATAATATCACATTGCTTAGTGCAAGAATGATGGTCTAGTTTATAAGTTTGAAAAATTTACATAACTATTGGCTCAAAGTTTTGGTTGAATACGAAAATTCTAACATAAATAGTTGAGATGAACAATAAATACACACTTTCCGAGTCGATTCTTAAATGTTCAGATATACTGTTCATGCCATTTATTAGCTGATAAAATTCTCTACAGATCATGGAGTACGAAAATCTCACTATACATGTGGTTAAAGTGAATTATAATCTTGGTCCGATTTGGATATGTTCAAACTTTAAGTAACAAAATTACTGGGAGAGTGATTCACTAAATAGTTCATGCATTACTCTAAGTAGGAGAGAATAAAAAAAAGTAAATAAGTGTCCAAATTACAGTTAGTTTCTACAACAAAAACTATATATATGTGTTTCTCTGAAGTGACTATAAAGCTACAGCTTTGGGTGATATATAATGTTGGTTTCTTCTTCTCTACGATGACTCGCACACGAGGGGGGGAGAGTGGAGCTGTAGCCATCAATCTGACCACCACTTTACCTTCATTTGGGAATGTAAGCCTTTTCTCTTCTTTACCTTATTCCTGCTAATTTCTAGTAACCTACTGTTTCCCCCCATGACCCTCCCTTTTTCCCCATGTCCAGTGAACGCTTGAGGAAAAGTTGTGAAACACTATTGGCATTTGTTTCTTAGCACAGTTCAGTGTATAATTTCCTTGGTACCCAGAGATGATAGTTGCCCGGGGAATGAGACCATTCAATACTGGGCGAATCCGTAATTATCTAGGGTGGAATATTATCCGGTCATATTTATGAGTTAATTTCAATAATATTTTTTTACATATTCATAAAACTTGAATGTAAAAAATTCTCGCTCAACGAAACATAAGTTTTTAATTATTTGGATCAAGTCTCATTAATGATGATATGTATTGTACTATTGTTAGAATCTTTACAACATTTTTAGAACTTTTAATATTGAGTCTCAATAATTGTACTCAATATTTTACCTTTTCTTGAAAGGTTAATTTTTCACACTATTAAAACTCATGTCAGAAATAAACCCCGCAACTCCAGGAAATCGTCAAAATTGTTTTTACCTTTTCTTTCACTAGTTCCATTCTTTTTTTTTTGATAAGTCACTAGTTGCATTCATTAATAATATTTCTTATAGTTTTACAATCAATCAGGAGACAATGTACCCCACAAATAAGAAAGAAAAAAAGACCCATATATATCTCCAATCCCTAGTCCTATTTGGCCAATCAATAAAACAAAACCTCTCTCTCCCTCTCTCTCAGTTTTCACCATCTTGAAACCTTTATAGTACACTCCATTGTCTTCTCTTTGATTCTTTGACCCAATTGGACCCCCACCATCAATTTCCCTATCTCACCATAATCCCCAAAAAGACCATCTCCCTCTGTCTCTCTCCATCTCCCCATCAACATTTCATAAATAAACACCCCCACGCTCACACGCAACAGAACATTTTCGCCTAATAATAACACCACCACGGCCACGACCACTCCCTCCTCTTAAACCCTTTCAATTCTCTCATCACTTCTTCTCAGAACCCAGAATCTCTCTCTCTCTCTCCCCTGGCATTAATTCCCCAGCCCACAGAGAAAACGCACGCGCGCGCGCCATTAATTGGGCTGGTGATGGCCCACAATTCCATCTCCATGGTCACCACGTTCACGCTCCTCCTCTTCCTCTCCCTCGCTACCGCAACCCATATAGGTACGTTACCACTCCCACTAACTACGCTCTCGAGACTTTTTCGTTAAACTAGAACAACGCCCGTGTATATATATATATGCGTACTGGGTACATGCAGGTGACAAGTGCGGGAGAAGGGCATTAACGGAGAGGTATCTGGTCGCCGAGAAGAGGATGACCGGCCCGGGCTCGTCGCCGCCGACGTGTAGATCCAAGTGCGGGAGGTGCGCCCCTTGTAAGGCGGTTCACGTGCCGATCCAACCGGGGATGAGCATCCCTCAAGAGTACTACCCGGAGGCTTGGAGGTGCAAGTGCGGGAACCAGCTTTTCATGCCTTGAAAAAACTATTAAATTAATGGAGATACTTACTTGCATGTTGATAATGATATATCATGATTAATTAATTATAGGGAAGCCTTTTGAACATTTAGTGGCCGGGTCTCGTCACGGGGTTCGTATGAGGCGCTTAATTTAATTGCTTCTCAATCTTTTTGTGGGCCTCATTGGTTGAAAGTGGAGGTGGTAATGGTGGGGATTCCTCTTCCATTGTTTCTTGTTATTGCCATGGGGGAAAGAGAGGAGCTTTGGAAATGTAAGAAAGAACAGATGGGATTGTCTCTCTTCCACATTACCAATGCCACTCTCTCTCTCCCTTTTTTAATCTTCCAGTTGAACGCTGTAAGAAAGTAATTAGTAAACTTCGAATTTAAAATCTCGGGTCTCTTCCGTTCTCTTTGCCGTGGTCTGGTTCTCTATTGGTGTCGGGAATATTTTTTTGATAAGTAAAAGAGCAAATTTTCCTGAGTTACATAGTATTTGCTTAAATTATTATTTTTGTCCCAGTAGTTTCGAAATCAAAACTTTAGTTCCGCTAGTTTATTTTTATTGTACTCTCAAGTCCTCGCTGATGTCATCAGTCAAAGATAATTTCAAAATAATATTTATACCCTTTCAAAAACATTAAAAAACAAAAAATAAACACAATCATCTTCTTCCATGCGCATCTTTTTCCTTGAGAATCTAAATCAATTAATAAAAAACAACAAAATCATAATCAACCGCCACACTCTAGCCTCCCCAGACTTCCGTCACTAGACTCCTTGGACCCCACAGAGTTCCTCTTCGTGTGCCTGCTTCCACGGCCACGCCGTCCCCAAAAGGAGAAAACTTTTGTTCTCTTTTTTCAAATCCAAAAACGAGAGAGCAGAGACAAATTCCGACCAAGCACAGGAAACAAGAGACGAATAACAACAAACTATATCGTGAGAGTTAAAATGCGTAAAATTAATTGGCAAAAAGGAAGAAAATTGAGAGGAAGAGGACGAGGAATTGGCGGATTGTCCGGACCTGTGTAAGTGTGAAGTGAACGAGTCGAAAGAAGTGAGAGGCGGGTTCAGGTTTCCCTGGATGGTCGGGTCTTTGTTTGGGTATCGGTGTGTCCGAAGGGGAGGAGGACGAGTGTCCTTATCTCCACTCTCTATTATTTCCAGGAATTGGATTTGAACCCTCCTCCATCGACCTGCAATTTTCAATTACTTGAATTGACAGATTCAATTTACATATGAAGAGGGAGGATGACAGTTCTTGATTTTGAGATTAATTGTAGTTCTTGATTTTGCTGATTTTCTTTTAATTAATTAATTTTGATACAAGGGAAGAAGAAGATGGAGGATGGTCCAAGGAAGAAGATGACATTTTTTTCTCTTAATTTTGGAGGGTATAAAGGTCATAAAAATATTAAATTGACTGATGACATCAGCGAGGGACCTTAGAGTTCAATAAAAGTAAACTAGGAAGATCGAAGTTTTGATTTCGAAACAACAGGGACTAAAACAGTGATTTAAGCAAACACCAGAGAACTGAGGACAATTTGCTCTAAGTAAAATTGTATTAAACTCACCAAAAAATAATTACAGAGTAATTACGGGAATATGTCCAAGATTATTGTTTTGAGATATTTGCAATTAAATGAAAATATATGCTATTGAGTTTAAATCTTAACAGAATTGATGAGTTGCAGTGATCTCTTCTTATTTACTGTTGTCCGTATCATTCACCTGTCTATCGGGTGATGTGTACGGTGTACTAAATAGTAAACGTAAGATTGCAGTGGTTAATTTTGTTTTTTGAGGGAATGCAGTGGTTAATTTACTCTCTTAATAATTAGGAAAGTCAAACTCAAAAGGGCTGAGTGAGGAAATCTTGGGGATGACACGTGGGAACTGATTTTATTATCTGCATCGAGCGACGCGTATTGGTTTTTCTACAGGTCGGTACTTTTTTTTAACGCAAGTCGGAGCTTATTAGTTATTTATTACACGAGTAATTTATTCGATTATATATTGAATTTAAGATATTAAGAATACATATTTATTGAGATAGTTTTGCTATTTTTTTATCCGGTTCAAATATCTATTAATATATCAAATAAGTATGTAGATATTGGGCAAATTTAATTTAAAAAATCTGTCGATATAAAACTTAGTACGAAAATTTTTATCGTGATTTTATCAAATTTAAGTTAGTTAACTTGATCTAAAATACCATATAAATATATATATTTTTCTAAGTAGTGAAGCCCCGGATGACGCTACACATAGTTTATTTCTCCAGTGAACTCCCAATTTATTTAATTTTCATCTTTTGGCATAAAAGTACGGAACTTGCTCGATATCATAATATAACCTTTTGTGGATAATAGCATACTGAAACAATTAATTTCAATTATTTCGACATGTGAGATGTCTCTTTTCCTAGGGAACATATGAGATGTGTTGGATTTGACTGGCAGACAATATTATCGTTATACGGTTCGTGCATTAATTATGTTCTACACAATAATAAATTATTTTTTAATATAAACATAAAATCTATCAATTTATTAAAAAAATTATAAAATTTTGTACCCAAAGTAACGGGACGGCAAGTCGATAATGGCGTTACTTCAAAACATCATAGCTTAGTAGGTATCCGATATAATTCATCACAAATTGCTATTTTAGAATTTCGATTGGATATAAAACATTTAATACTTGTTTAATATTTTAGCAGACGATCGAACGAGGAAGAAGCTAAAGTAACGTGCATGGGAAGATCAGAGTTAGAGAATGGGCATCATGTGACATTTTGGGAATTGGGGGAACATATATTATGAATTGCATAACCCATAAGTTTGTCAATCAAGAGGCGCGTGATGGTGTCATGCATAATTCAAGCCCCGCATTGATTAATAAATATATAGTAGAACCAACAACCACATAAATTACACTAAAGTTTTAACTTATACAAAAAATTCCGAGTTGAATCTTTTAGAACATAACAATGTTAAATATTTTTTGATTATTTTTTTATTTTTAAAAAATTATAACTTACTCATATTTTAATTAATCAGCTGAATAATTATCCGGATACTATCTACAATGAAAACATATAGTGAGGAGTGAAAATAATAATCGAGGGAGCATGAGATGTCTTTGTTTGTTTTCGTTTACAGGTAATCCACAGGTATTTTCCTCCATTTTTGTATATGTTGGAGCTTCGCTTTTGCTTTCTTCCATGTTCCGAAATGGAGAAATTCTGTGTTCTGTTCTTTAGCTGTAGATGGATGGATGCTACCACATCAGTCATTAGTATTGTTCAGATATAATTTATCAATTTAAACTCTTCAACAATCTATTTCTCTGAAATATTCATTTGACATAATAAAGTTTAAAATGATTCAAAATATGTTAATTTTATGGTTCCTTATTGTTGCTCAACTCGGTGAATATTTGTAACACGAGCTTATTTTATCGTATGAGAGGCCAAGTAGTTAGTACCATGGTCAAAATAGGGGTAAATATGAAAAATAGAATTTTAGATTGGAATAGTGAAGGGGTTACTGTCAGATAACTGTTAAATGATTCAGCGGGATAACCAATAATTTCCTGCAGTCAAAGCAAAAAAAGAGAGAAAAAAAATCGACATTCAACGACTAACAACAGTTGCGAACAGTATATCATTGACCTTCGTCATGTATAATAATCAATCGATAAATTCAGATTCGAACCTAATAAAATATTTGAATATATACAAAATTCTACTAAAAAGGTACTTTAACACTGCTTGAAAAATACATCGGTTCCTCTTTCATGTACTAACCTCCTTGTGGCTTAAGTTTCATGTTTGGTTATGCACGGTGAAAAAGTAAATGCGTCGCAATTACTACATGCCATTATTTTTCCTAAAAGGCTGCTCATTAATCTCCTACGATGTACATACAAAATTTGAAGAGGACGGATTGAGTAGGGACTAATAAAAAATTGTCCATAGGTGGGGACTAGATTTAGAGTCCTTAGATTCGATTTTAAAAAAAAATTTACATCCAATGGTCAATAACCAATCAGGGACATTTTTGACTTTTTAAACAAAAAACTATGTTAAACCAACCATCACTCTTCCTCTCTCGCCCTCTCTTTCACTAATTAAAAAATCTCGCCTTCTCTCTCTCTCCTCTCTCTCTCTCTCTCTCTCTCTCCCCCCAACCAAAGAACCACCCACCTCCGGCACAGGAGTCCAGGAAATGGGTCCCATGGTGTTGGCGACGGATCTGCTGGCCGAGTCCCGTCCGCTGCTGCTCGGCGTCACCCCGTCGAGGAGAGAGAGAGCTCGGCGGAAGAAGAAGAAGCCGTCAAGGAGAGAGAGAGAGCTCGGGGAGAGAGCCCACGAACCCGCGCCGTGCCTAGAGGAGACGTGCTCGCCGTCGCTCGTCCGTCGCCTGGAGTACCGCCGCCGCTTGCTGTCTGTGAAGAAGAAGAAGAAACGACGGAAGCAGAATACAGTAGTGATATTGGTTTTCTACGGTAGTGATAATGATTTTCTACAGTAGTGATATTGGTTTTCTACAGTAGTGATATTGGTTTTCGCGACCTCTTTTGTTTGGTTTGAGTCTGTAATGATATTGGTTTTAGTTTGTATGATATTGGTTTCAGTCGCTGATGATATTGGTTTGAGTATGTATTAATATTGGTTTTCAAATGTAATGATATTGGTTTGAGTACGTACTGATATTAGTTTTTGTCTATACTGATATTGGTTTTACTCTGTACTGATATTGGTTTCAATCGCTAATAATATTGGCTTGAGTATGTATTGATATTGGTTTGAGTACATCTTGTTATTGATTTGATTACCTATTGATATTGGTTTTAGTACGTATTGACATTGGTTTTAGTCTGTACTGATATTGGTTTTCAGATGTAATGATATTGGTTTGAGTACGTACTGATATTGGTTTGAGTACGTACTGATATTGGTTTTCTATTGTATTTTCGTTCTTTGGTTTTTTGAGTTTATTTAAAAAAAAAAAATCTGGTAGGTGGTAGAATTTTTGAATTTGACAATAATGTAATGAGAGAAAGATTCTCTTCCTCTTTTAACGTGAGATTGGTTTATTTATTTTTTTATCTTTTTAGTCTTTCCATAAAAAGTGTGCCAGCTAATTTTCCATCTCCCTTTTATTTTTATTAGTTTTCTAATTTTACCCTTAATTATTTTGTTAATACCTAGATTGCCAAAATCTTCTTTTTAGTCTCCAAATTTAGAAATTAGCCTTGTCTTCATAGAATCTGCCCCCAAATACGAAGGCAGCCCAGCTGGGCACTTTGAAGTTAGATATTATGGCTAGAAAAAAAGTAAATTTCAATAACCTGGATTAAAAATGGTAAAATTTTGGTGCGGGTAAGTAGAAAAGCTTTCATCAATTCTTGCTTTAAACGGACGGACCCCTCTCCTCTCCTCCAAGACCTAGTCTAGTAGTAGTACCACCTCATCTTCTTTACGTCCATCAATCAATCAAATGGAAAGTGAAAGGGGCTATAGTTGTACAAGTGCCTCAAGGAATTCCAACCCCATGTTTCTAGCATATGATGTCTTCTTGTTCATCTGTCTTTTCACACCCGTGACATTCGAGATACATTTAATTAATTTAGTCAGTTAAGACTTTGATCAGGTGCTATCATATCGACGGTAATATTTCAAATTCGACCAAAAAAAAAACTAAAATTAAACCCGTTTGAACTAGAGTACTATTGTAAAGAGCTGTCTACCTTCATCTTCGGGTGCAGTCATATTAGCTCTGTTCAAATTCTTAGTATCCCCCGAAGGCTCGATCATCAACTGGCTCTCTCCCAAACTCATGTAATTCACGTTCCACAGCAAAGAGCTGTCTACCGTCATCTTCTTTACTACATTCATCTTATAGTACAAAGTACGAATTATCCTAATTTAACTAAATATTTATTTCTAACTTGAATGTGTTGAAATATCACGTGGATTCGAACCCGCGAATGATGGATTCCCCGAGTAATTTTTCAAAAGGAAGTTTATTTTCCCGACAATTTCCTGAATGGGGTTGTCAGGAGATGTTTTCCTTGTCTGGGGTCGAGCCAGAAACCGCTCAGCGGGGAGCGTTTTTTGTTTTGCCAAAAACTGTTCCACCGTGAGCGTTTTTTTTTTGCCAAAAAAACCTCCGCCGGGAGCGTTTTTTGGTTTGCCAAAAACCAAAAAACGGGAGAAAATCCTAATAAAAACGACTTCCACAATTTTAAATAAGTACTCTAACCAACCAATCTACAAGAGCCTATTGACTTATAACTTTGTAATAAATAATATATTACATATATACGATTTCTATGAAATACGTAATATATTACATAAATACATATTTATATAAAATAATATTTATTACATAAATACGTATTTATGTAATATTTTTTATTTCATAAATATGTATTTATGAAATACATATTTATGTAATATATTATTATTTATGTATATTATATATATTTGTATTTATGTAATATATTATTTATTAAATAAATATGTATTTATGAAATATATTATTTTTAAATAAATACGTATTAAATAAATAAATATTTATAAAATATATTATTTATTAAATAAATATGTACTTATGAAATATTTATTTATGAAATAAGTCTTTATTTTTTTTGTATTTAACTGGGTGTATTATATTACGAAATTAGTTGTTCATATTAACTTCAAGATAGAATTTTTTATTTGGAGTTACTTTTTCATTGCAACCTTATAAAAGAGAATTCCAAAATATTATTATTTTTAATAAACATTACTTCCTCTTTATTTTTAATAAACAAGTTGTATAATGGTTAAGACCGGGTTCTGGTTTAAATGGGATAATTAAATTGATAAAAAAAGAAAACGCTCCCGGCGGAGCGATTTTTGGCAAAAAAGAAAATGCTCCCGGCGGAGCAATTTTTGGCAAAATAAAAAACGCTCCCCGACTTTTGGTAAAAAAAAAGTTTTTTCGGTAATTTTCATTTGCTTTGGGTAATTTTGTTTGGAACCCTTATTTATGTAATATATTACATATTTCATAGAAATCGTATATATGTAATATATTATTTATTACAAAGTTATAAGTCAATAGGCTCTTGTAGATTGGTTGGTTAGAGTGCTTATTTAAAATTGTGGAGGTCTTCGGTTTGATTCCGAACAAGAGCCATTGTGTGTTTTTATTTGGATTTTCTCCCCTTGCTCAGTGTAACTAATTTTTTTTTCGGTGACAACACAAAAACGCTCCTGGTGGAACAGTTTTTTGGCAAACCAAAAAATGCTGGCAAATCAAAAAACGCTCCCAGTGGAGCGATTTTTGGCAAAACAAAAAATACGCTGCCCGAGCAGCGGTTTTTGGCAAAACAAAAAACGCTCCCCGCTGAACGGTTTCTGGCTCGACCCCAGACAAGAAAAACATCCCCTGACAACCCCATTCAGAAAATTGTCGGAGAAATAAACCCCCTTTTGGAAAATTACCCGAATTCCCCGGGGAGGAGAAGAAACAAAAGGTTGAATTGAAAGGAGGACCAAGATCTTGATGTGATATTGTGAGTTGACATTGTGTCGGTATCATTGGGGTTGCCGGAGGACTAGATGGCAGCGTATACAGGCATGATTCAATTCAACCAAAATCTTATCTACTACTTACTCTATTCCTATAGCCATTGTTCCTTTATGGGCTTTGATAATAAATCTCATCATGAAAGATACAAGATGGATAAAGTCCAATTAGTCAGGCGCTCTTTAAAGAGACATGAATGACAATGCTCATTTTTTCCCTAGCAAGCTTTTCTGAGATTCCTACATCCGCAAAGTTGTTTGAGAAATCCGATTACCGTGCCGATCTGCGCAAGATTCGTACCCACTTTCGGGTCAAACTGCGAGATGATTCCAACAGCTTTTGATGGAAAAGAAACGATATGCCAAAATGAAACTACTATTTTTGTTAATTGAGCATCAGGAACCTGAAATCCACTTGCCTGGATGATAAATTTTATACCAGAATGGAATCTGCTACTCCCTTGAAGGCAAACAGTTCTGTGGTACATTGCGGAGTTCCAGTCCAAGAGCTTCAAGGAGCAGAAACTGTGTCCCGGTTGTCGCAAAAGTGCCAACACCAGATTAGAAGAGCACAAGAATCAAGATCTGGCATAAGTAATAACAGCAAAGTTGATCTTGGGGGACAGTACGTTCGACTCAACCTTAATCTCTGTGGTTCTGGATTTAATCAGCCATAATCTTGCTGCTAGGGTTTGGCTTTTTGCACCTCTTGTCGAAATATACCCAGGCAACCAAATCAGCCACCTCATCTAGGTCTATTGAACACACGTTGGATTGCTCTATAATCTGATCAAAGCAATAGAAGACAAATTCTCGAGGTGCTGTCATCTGTGGTGTAAAACCAATTAAACCAGACGACCCATTAACAAGCTCCAGTAATAAGACATCTCAATAAAACAGCTGAGACGTGCCAATCTGAATCGAATTAGAACAAAGAAATTATTCTTTTCTTCCGATTTCCACAAGCAACCAGCGACCGAGCACTTGCAAGACGTTAAAAAAAAAACAAGGTATCCAGGTAAGACAATGCAATGGGTGACAAGCCCTCTTGAAGCATCATATGTTTCGAAGGGCAAAAACCGGAAACTATTACTACAAGGATGGTCACTGAGACTGTGACCTTGTAACTAGATCCCGGGGTGGTTTATATTATTTCAAGAGCTGTGTTTTGTTATCTGTTCAATGTACTTTCTAATAATCTGGAAGAAAAAGCTCCCGGTCCATTTCAACATCAATAACCTTTCTAAAAAACACACTAGAGTGCTAATGGTTAATCCAGGATTTTGAGGCAGTTAAACTTGAAACCGCTGACACCTACTAACATTAATTAACCTGTTAAGACATACAAGTTGCGATTTATGCCATAACAGACCTTCAGATTGTAAATTATGATTTTTCAGCCATGCTAAAGTCCACCCCGACCCCCACCACACACAACAAAGCTTATGCAAGCTTTCTCCAACCAAAGGCATAGCTTAATCAAGAAGCCATGAACGATACGTAGTAAGCACGAAGAAAACATTTAGACAGCACTCATCAACAAAAGACCAATGCAAACCAATTCCTAAATAGAAATCAACCAAGCAGCACGTTACAATACACGGAATGGCAGCCTAAGGTTAATGACAAAATCAACGACACATTAAAAAACTGGTGACTGGAAAACGATAAAGCGATTCCGAAACAGAAATTCACAAACAGAAGAAAGATTCTAGTAGCCTAATGACGCATTAGAAACTGGCGACCGGAGAGCAATAACCGCGCAAACGACAGAAGCTTACCGCGTGAGCTTCAACAGCAGTGGTCGTCCTGAGGTTAATCAAGCAGAGCATTTCTGCTTTCGCGAGGCCCAACTCCTTACACCAACGCCTGTACATCCTCGCTCGTCTCATCGTCTTCACCAAGTAATCAATCTTACACCTAAAACCAACCACCCCCCGAAATCAACACACAACATCAAGCATCTCACTTCACCGTACTTCTTACTTCTTATACACCAAAAAGAGAAACCCTAGGAAAACGGAAGGAACCTTCAATTCGGACGGGGTAACTTGGGCGGTGATCCGAGAGGGATCCGACGTGGCGCCTTTTGACCTCGAAATTGGTTACCGCTCCCTCGTTGTGTATTAATCTGTTACCTCCAATTTGAGTTTATAGGGTTTTTCTCGATTTAAGAAATTAATTTTTTTGAAAGAAATTTTTGAAGAAGGGAGGGGGGCACGTACATCTTCAAATTGGGAGACGACGTTCCCTCGCCTTTTTTTTTACTTGACGATGGAATTTCTGCTTCCAATTGAGAAAAGAAAACGGTCCAAGTTTGGGCTTTTATAATGGAGGATTATTTCGTCCCGGCCCATTTTAGTTTCCTGTTTAGGCTAAACGGGCCCTTGAACTCCGGCCCGTTTAATTATCACTTCCATATTTGGGCTGTTTTCTTCTCGGAATACAGGTTGGAACCGAACATTGCGTCAAATTTTTTCACCAAATTTTAACACTATTACATCGACTTCAGAAGTAACACATTGCATATATATATATATATATATATATATATATATATATAAAAGTAAGTAACACACATGATTCAGAACGTAACTTATTTAAAAAAAAAGGGTACTAGAACGTATGATTGATTCGTCTACTTTAGTGTCTCGAGATCTTGCACGCGATATCAGACGAGAAACTCGACAGCTTGAAGGTCTACCGGTCCCGTCTGCCCGTGTCGGACAGCCGATAAATCACTGCTATCACCTTGAAGATGAGCTTTCATGAAGGCCACCACGATCCCCGCAACGAATCTGCGCATTGGCTCCCTGGACTGACCATTCTTGCACAAGCAATGAGTAGCCTTCCCTCTGATCCCTTTCGTGTCGTCGTCGAGCATGTCTGTGTGACCGTACTCCTTCACCACGAAATAACAAGCCGGTCCTCTGCATTCCCTGAAGAACTGCTCGTGGTTAACTCCCTTGGGTGCACAGGGCGGGAACAGGGGGTTTCTTCTCACTTCCCCGAGGCCCGAACCGATCACCAGTACTGCCAAGTCGAGATCGAACGAATGAGGGACATATGTTAGAACCGGTGGAGGGGTCTGCTTCCCGACGTCCATTCCGTCGACCGGATCAACACCTATCAGGGCTGAGAACTTCAGCGTTGTTGTTGCTTTCTGTAGAGCAAGTGCAAAAGCTGTCTTCCCACCTCGACTGTGCCCTGCAAGGCCGAGCTTGGTTAGGTTCGCGCGGACGTGGAGTGGGAGCAGGGCTTGCAGTCCTTGAGGCAGCCAGTTGGTTATTGCAGCAGTAGACTTGATCTCTTCGGTTGTATCCGGCCCGGCCACATTATACAGCTACCAATTGTATAGAGAAAGAAAATGCAATGCTTTAGACTATAAACTCGCACATTCACTTTCACGATCACAATCAATTATACTAACCTTATTGTTATACGATCTCTCTATTCAACACAAAACTTTAAGACAATTAAAAGGCGGAGTCTAAGACGTTATATAAAGGCCCATTAGCGTCCCCGTAAACAACGTGAGGGTCATACTCCAACAATTATCCCCCCCAACTTACCTTGTCCTTCTAATCCAATGTGAATATTGTTAAATTCCCAACAAAGAATAAATTATAGTGCGACAAATAGAGATAAAGAAGAGAACAAACAACTGAACAAGGAGTCGTAGAGTGAGTACTAAAGGCACCTCCAAAAAACAATAGGGACGCAAGACTATGGGGCCACTTCCCGTAGGGAGAGAGGCCAACCGACTTCCGGTGGGTCACAAATATAATGAATATAAGGACGTCATCAGAAGAATCACTTCCAAAATAGAATCTATCGGTACTCGATTCTAAATACCATAATTTCCAAAAAAATATCAGTTTTGGAATTGAATAATATGAACACTCCGAAAAGTGGCCGAAATTCGTCTTCGGGGTGTCATTTAGGAGACGGATAAATGGTGGAGCATAAACAAACAACAAATACATACGCGTAAAGAGTAATACCAGAAAAGAGACGATTTTCTTCCTTAGAGGCTAAGTTTACTCGCAGGGGTATACGTGGCTCCTCCACAAGGGACACTTGCAAATTCCCTTTCAAACACACAGAATCAACTGCCAGGTGTTTCTAAAAGTCTATAATTGCATGTCAAATTACTGGATGATTTGTTTGGATTATTAGCTCTATATTAACCTTCATGTATGGTCTAAAACAAAGCAACCGATTTGTATAACCACTTGCATCAAATGGGTTAATCAAGATTGTTAGCCTTAAAAAAAATGATCCAACTCAACAAAAATACTCTCCTAGAATGTAAACACAAGGGAATTGAAAGAGATTCAGAGTTCAGTTCCGACAAGTAATAATTGGTGTAAAAATTTAACCATACGTTTTAATAACATTGATCAAGTCCTGTAAGATGGACTCGGCAACCCTCGAGATGAAACCAAGTTAAAGCCCAGTTTTTAGTGAGGCATCGGCTGGCTGCAACCCGAGTCGCCACTCGAATTGGGGAAGGGGACCAAGTAGTGGGGTGGGTTCCCACTGTAATTAGTATTACTATTAATCCTACTGTATTACTATATATATCTACATAAAGAAAATTTACCTACAAAAAAAAATCAAGTTAAGCCCAAGTAACAAAGACTGTACCTGAGGAGCAATGACGATGAACCCATGGGAAGCAACGTGAAGGATGAGCTGCGAGTAGAAAGAGTTGAGGAGAAGGTAGCCATGGATGAAGATTAAGACCGGGAACTCCCCTGCCTCACAAGGGAAGCCAATCAAGAGTGGCTTTGGAGGCGGCACCGACGAGACCGAATTATTATTATTATTATTATTATTATTATTATTATTACAATTCTGGATGCATGTCCCTGCAGCTTCTACCTTCCTCAGTTCTGTTGTGTACTTTCCATCCTCGAACACCCTTGTTGTGTTAGTGACCGAGGAGGAAGACATTGGCTCTGTAATAATTTGGCGGCCACTGTTTTTCTTTGATCGGTTCTGCGCCAAGTCGAGAGAGGATAAGTGGGTTTTTTGTGTGGCCTTCCTGAAGTTGTTATGACGGGCGGGCTGGATACTTTTGGGCTAAGAAATTAAATTGTTGACGATTTCGGCAGAAATGCTAGTATGGGCCGGGTTTAATTTATACGTGCAATTTTCTATTTTTTTGTTTCAATTTGTAAAAAATAGTCTAACAATTTGGGACCCGGATTGGATTCGGAATAAACCCACTACCGCCGACAATGAATATGGACCGCATGCATTAAATGGCAAATTTATAATTTTATAGATTGCATAGAGACCATATTTAGAAAATTTATTTGTTACTTAAAGTATGGTATAAGAATATCACTAAATTTCACATGGTATACGACTGTCCACCGCATTGTATATTTTGCCTCTAAAACTAATAGTGTAGAACATAATTACATAACTGAAAATATAATCCCAATAAAAGATAATAGCTCTTTTTGAAGAATAAATAGAGACAAGTCTCTTTGATTTTGGAGAAGCCACGTAATTTTAGGAAACATACTCTATTTGATAAAGATGCTCATGAATGAAAATAATCAATGCCTAGAGAAAAATTTCATAATTTGGCGAGACACTTTTTTATTGAATAAAGATATTATTAAGGAAAATAATCAATAGAAACAATAAAATAAAGCAATATAAAAATATCATTCATCTTCCGGGTAAAAGTCTCTCAACTGTTCGATATGTACGCACGTCTAAATCCACTAAATTAACGATTCTTACTTCAATCTGGATAGTATTGTCCATCCTATTACATGCTAACACTCAATTCCCTCTAAAAAATTCAAGTTAATAATTTGAGATTCAATTGCTACAAATTCAGTATAAACAGATTTGGTGACTTTATGAATCGACCCGACCCGACCCAAATGCGAAATTTATAAAATAAAACATATGAATTAGTATAGTAAATGTGTGGTTAGAATAAAAATGTCGCTCAACACGAAATCATCCTAAAATTTTCATTACTTACTCGCGTTTTGTTTTGTATTAATCGGGAGCGCGTAAACCCTTAGTAAATACGTTTCCCAGTATCTTCCCTGCACGTGGAAGATCAAACGTAATAATAAATCAAATCTCTTCTTCCTCTTCTCATTAATATTTTCCTCTTTTGCAACATTCCTCCATATATTCATCTTTATTAAACCTCCCTAGGTTACTACGAGATTATATTATATTATAAACCCAAGAAAGCAAAAAAGAAAAGGCACAGAAGAGAATGGGAATAATGGATGTGTTTAAGAGTAGGAAAGGAGGAGGGGACATCGAGAGCGGCTCCGGCGGGAAAGCGTTGTATCCGATGATGCTGGAGCCGCCGGAGATGCGGTGGGCGTTCATAAGGAAGGTATACGCCATCCTTTCCGTTCAGCTTCTCTTGACCGCCGCCGTCGCCGCCACCGTCGTGTTTGTTCCGACTATTTCCCGCTTCGTTCTCCACACCACTCCGGGCCTCGCCGTCTACATCGTCTCCATCATCCTTCCTTTCATCCGTACGGAAACTTTCTCCATTAATCTCTTCTATTTTCTTTAATTTTTATTACTTGCATGTTCTTGTTTTTCTTTTGATTCCTTGCACTATCTTTTTTTTAACACTCTCGAACCCGCAACTTTTTTATAACTAGATTTTTGTTTTTAATCGTCATAATAATTAATTGCTATACTTACTATTTCTTACACCAATTGGTCACGTGCGTTAATTTTCGTTTTGATCTTGTGGAATCCTTAACCTAATTTGATGTTGGCGATGAATCTACTTTCAGTTTCTCTACCCTTTTTTTTTTGTCTTTTTCGTGTTTTCTGGGATTTCGTCAGTTTTGCCTTTCACAGTTCTAATATGTTTTGTTATATTTAATAATTAGGAGTGACAATTTTAATGAGTGTTTATAAATTTCATTTTTTCTTATTCTTTAAATTTTATTGAAAGATTAATGAGACAATTACAATTTTCAATTTTCCGCACTCTCTATTAATTCTTCAAATGTCGCTACTCATATTTCCATTAAAATCGGTTGAAATCATCCGAGAATTTAGTTCTGACTTTAGTTGAAGTGTAATCTTATTACAAGTACTGGATTCTTTTTCTCATTATGTCATTGATTTGCCTGATGTTATAACTATAACGTATTTAATTTTCCTCCATTCATAATTTTTCAACCAGAATTCATCGTAACTCAAATAAAACATGTTCAATATCAATTATTCCACGTATTAATCAGTTTTTATGTTTGCTGTACAATCAGTTTTCTTGTAATTGTTCTTGTAATTATCATCAACTATTCTTGTAATTATCATCAATATAAAGTCGTCTAATGTCTTCGAGAATTTCTTGTTATTGTGATCTAATTCCTTAGTTATCTCAGTCCTAATTTCTTTTCAACTTTTCTTCTTAATTAATTTCTTTTTCGATGTACAGTTCTATGTCCATTAATGGCCTTTCACAAGCGTCACCCAGTGAATTTCGTCCTTCTCGCCCTCTTCACTGTCTCACTAGCATTTGGAATTGGACTCACTTGCGCCCGCACCAAAGGTATTTTAATTTTATTTGCTTCATAATAGTATCTTCATTATCCACACATACCACTTTCATCCGAACACTCATTGCACAGACTACGGATTTTCATGACAGGGGAGGTCATCCTAGAGGCAGCAATACTAACGAGCGTGGTGGTCGTGGGGCTGACGCTATACACATTCTGGGCAGCCAGAAGAGGCCACGATTTCAGCTTCCTGGGGCCTTTCCTCTTTGGCGCCCTCCTGGTGCTCCTGGTGTTCGGCCTCATTCAGATCTTTTTCCCCCTCGGGAAGCTCTCGGTGATGATCTACGGCGGGTTGGCCGCCATTATATTCTGTGGCTACATCGTCTACGACACCGATAATCTCATCAAGCGCTTCGGCTATGACGACTACATATTGGCCGCGGTTTCCCTTTACCTGGACGTCGTCAACCTCTTCATGGCCCTTCTCACCATTTTCGGCGCTGCCGAAAGCTAGATAACGTATATAGTTTTTTTATAAGTAAAATGTATTAATTCCTCCAAGAAATTGCCAAAGTTGATAATTACATCATCCGTACACTAGTACTACCACGAAGGTAGCACATAAATATGTATCATACCTGAACTATGATAAGATCTATCTACGTACAAATCTAACAAATCCCATCCTAAATACACCAAAATGTCAATTCCTCAGTTACGCCTAAATGAAGAAAATCACCAATTGAACTTCGCCAAAGTCACGGCGGATCATGAGTCTTTGATTTCTTGTTACCCTTTGATGCCTCTCGAATTGTGCTAAGAATATTTGGATCCTCAACCTTCCAAGTTATACCCATTCCAATAGCCATTTTCAAGGTCTTCTTCGCTCTCTCCACCTCAAGATAACTGTTGAGGTACAAAAATAATTTCGACATTGTCAATATATTTTGAGGTATCCGGTGTGATCTCAAGGTGACCGGGTGACCAGTGACCGATGTGGTCTCAAAGTGACCGATGGGCGGTACAGTCTCAAAGCGATCACTTCCGATTTTGAGTTGAAAAGAGATTGTCAATGATCTTCCCTCTATCGAGTTCAATGATGGTCTTACTTGGTCAAAACCGGTAACGATAGACCGCTTTGTTGTGTTGTCCTTGGTTCACTTCGGCTTGTCTTGGATAACGATGCCCTTCCATGATAAATTGGCCGTTACTTTGGACTCATAGGTTGGAATAAGGAGATTCTTGCGGCTATGGAAAGATGAGACATATATCTACAATTTTATTTCGAAGAACCTTACCTAATTCGGATCAGAAGTGGGTGTAAAAAAGTACCAAATCTCGGTGTTAGCTTGCTCGATGAGTTCTGATAGACTTTAGTAGATCAGCGGTAGATTTTGGCTCGTACATCAGATTGAGCTAATTCTTTCGGATATAAAAAGGCAAGACAAAGATCTACAACTTTGTAGTTTATAACTTTTTCCGATTCGAAGCGGAAGGTGGCAAAAATTTACTTCAAGATGAGCCCACTTCGAACCGATTTGATTTGCTTCCCGTTTCCAAGACCAAAGCGCTGGCTTCCCGTTTTCAAGACCAAAGCGGCCGGTTTGGTCCGCTTCCCGCCCGCTTGGGTGATGCTCCTCGGTAAAATACTCATAACTTTCTATCCGGAGCTCGGATTGAGACGATTCAAGTTGCTCTACGAAGTAAGATATAAATCTACGACTTTGTAGTTTGTCATGTCTTACGATTCTGAGCGAAAGTAGGTAAAAAGTATAGGTCAAGGCGGGAGGGTGCTTTGACCTATAAGGCGGGAGCCCGGATGGTTGCTTCGACCTACAAAGCGGGAGCTCGGATAGTCGCTTTGACCTTCAAGATGGGAGCTCGGAGGGTGCTTTGTCCTTTGAAGTGGGGTGTCCGAGTCGGGCACTTCGGTTTGTGAGTCAACGGCGGGAAGCCTACGTCGAGAGGCCGAGCGAGAGGCCTAAGGCAGTGTTGAAGTACAAAATTAACATTTTGAGTTGGCTTGTATATGGCGACCCGGGCTCGTTGGTGCGTGGCCTATTAGACCGTCTAGCCTGTTACGAGGCAGCATTTGGTGCTCGTTGGCGGTAAGCACTTGCCGCCTAGTGCTTGTTGGCGGTAAGAGCATGCTGCCTATGGCTCATGGGCGGTAGGCACGGGCCACCTAGGGCCTGCAGACGAAAGAATAAGGCCCGTTTAGAGGCTCGACTGATAAGGTAAAGCCCGCTTGGAGGGTTCACGCAGTCGATAAATAGGAGTATATTTGGGCTTTATGAACGGGAGTCCGGGCAGTAATATTTATAGGCCGTTTAGGGCCTGAAGGCGGTAAGGTTCATTTTTTTCGGACTTATAGGCGAAAAGACTATTTGGTCTGTATAGGCGGACGGTTTGGGTTTTCTTGAGCTTGCTTTAGGCCTAGAGACAGTAAGTTGTTTTAGCGGTAACGGGCTTAGGGCGAGCTTTTGCGTAGAAGTTTCGAGAGGATCGGGTCGGCTTATATTTTCCTAAGTAAAAATCGGGATGTTCGAGATTCGAATAAGATTTTGAGGCACAGTTGCTTGGTTGGCACGACCGGCATATTCCTAATCGGAGACGAGATCTGTTCATTTAAGGAAGACGGTTTAGATTTTCCTATTCTAAACCGGGTTGATTTGGGAACGAAATATTCACTCGGGATGAGATTTCTTGCACGGGAAGGATGGAGCTAGGTCAAGATGTGCTAATTAAAGGGAGCTCGAGTACCGGAGAAGGACGTCCACAACACAACATACAACTACTTTAATTATCTTGTATCGCTTTTTCTTTTCGTAGCCTAGCGTAGCCCGTAGTCTAGCTCTATCTTTAGCATAGTATAGACCGACCTTGGGACGACCACTCCAGATCCGTCTCAGGTTACTTGTTCACTTATTCCTGCAACAATAACGTATATAGATATTGATGCAGGGGAACGTCGATACGAAATCGTAAGTCCGTTGATTTTGAAAATACCCGAAAAATATGATAAAAGTTTTGATCCGTTAATTCAAAGAATAACGGAAAGCGACAAGAATAACTGTCCAAATTACAAATCACCGTCTCCAACTCTAGATTGATCCAAAATTTCGATAAAATTGTTGTGTAGTGTATATGGCAGTAGCCTAACAGGGCCCAAACGCCTCAGCCGCAAGTATTATAAAAAAATAAAGCCCCATCTTTTTGGTGGGAAGTGGGCTAACTATAAAGGCCCATCAAATGGCATAGCCACGCCTTCCGCGCCAATTTATACCGTGGTTTAAAGTTTTCTGATCAAATAAATACAATTGTTTTTTCAAATATATATTTTTAGACAATTTTTTGTAACTAAAATATGAATATGAAAATATTCTATCACCAAAAGATTTAAACGAAACCAAATATTATTTTGTAAAAAATGTCAAACAAACATGATATTAAAATGTTTCCTAATTATTTTATTTAGCCTAGCCTTACTACTTTTCTTTAACCAGGTATATGCTAAAAAACACACTCTCGGAAATAATTATCAAAAAACCATCTCGCTTGAAAGTTAAATTCCCATCAAGTCACTCACCTTTTTTTTGGTAAGTTATTTCCTATTAATAGTAATATGTACATTTTAAGTGGTGAAAAAAATTCTCAAACAACGTTGCGATCGGCGGTCTTCAGCACAACCCTACCGCAAGTAAAGTTCAGTCTGAAAAAACTGTAATAGAAAAAAAAAACCCAATATGGTGACCCTACCTTTTTTTATAAAAAAAAGCCATGACCCTACCTTAACATTAATTATATCGGTAAGTTAAACTCTCTCTCATCGAGCACTCGCCCTGGAAATATTGCCAAGTCGCAAAGTTGCCGCTAAAGCCTAAAAGGATTAAAACAAGACAACCCATGTTAAGTTTCTTAAAACAGACAAAATCTAGAATTAAACAACAATCGCTCGAAAGTGGATCACAAGATCACAAAAAAGCCAAACACCACCAATATAAAAACACAAGACGAAGAATCATTCCCTCGTCAAAATTGGATCTGTCTCCTCTCTTTTTTGACCGCTTTAGTCCTTTTTATTTCCTCAAACAGTGAAAAAAACAAAAGCAGGACTTGGATCACATGGTGTTTGCTTGCCTTGTTTTAGAACACACAGCCATAAAAGTCACAAAAGGCTGAAATTTATATTCCCCATTACACAAAAGAGACGCACTTACATTAACTCTACTGTTGGTCTCCAAGATTTTTCTTCTTTACAAATTAAAAACACCAACATTTAAACCCCACACCCCCTAAAAAACCCAGTCATTGTAGGAAACACCTTAAATTCTATGTCTACTGCTTCTATCTGCTGTAATGGAGAGCAGCCTCGCCACGCCCTGAGTCCACACGTCGTACTCCCTCTGGTTGATGCACTCGAACTCGACCACACCCCGCGGCACTGTCTTTAGCCCGAAGTACCGGCGGTGCTCGCCGCCCTCGAGCAAGTGCCGCCCTGGCCAGGCCGGAATATCTTTGATCACTTCCAGAACCACATCTGCAGAATTTTCAAAATGCACAGGGAATTAAAGATGAACCCTCTTGGTCTTTAGGACTTTAGGCCATTCCAACTTTCACAAATCCCCAAATAGGAGGAAGCACTTATTAGCCACGAGACAAAGGCAATCATACTCACTCTTTTTCTTTTTTGTGATGGTCCCAGCAACGTGTTTGCTCTTCATCTTCAAGATAACCTGCACAAAAAAAAGGTTCAAAAGTTAAAGCTGAAGATGGCTGTAGACCCTTTCTTTTCTCTTTATAACGTCATCTAACACATTTGAGCTTCTTTTTTTTTTTTTGTACTGGTGCCTTTTTCACCTCATCAGAATTTCACTCATTATGCCTGAATTATTACCGAGGTTCATTACTACGTGACAACACAAAGCTGGTCAGTTTGGGATAGAAGTCCACACCTGGTTCATTCTGTTGATGTAAACAGAAACTATCTTCCAGTGAAGATCCCCTGCGTGTATCGAAAGTGTAACAGTTAGAATCGACTCGAGTGATAGGTCCACCTCCCAATTGAAATGGTACATAAAGTTGGGCATGGATAAATTCATCTCCAATGTGGCAATGGCACAAAAAAAGACTCTTAGAAAATTGGTTCCGGAATTGTTACCTTTGCGTGTGCGCTTAAGGAGCTCGCAACCTCTAGCAAGCAATTCCCTGCTGCAGGAACCTAAAAAGTTCTCCTCGGGTACCAGTTCGCCACTGAAGCTACCGTTAGAACTTCCATTGCTGGCGTTACCACCACCAACACCTAATCCTCTTTCAACTGGGATCACTGCTGCGATATTCCATACCTCCTTCAGCACCCTCGCCTTTAATGTAGCAGCGCCACGTAAAGCTGTAGAACCACATGAACAAACAATGAACCAGCTTCCTATCTGTATAGTACCAGAATCATAGAGAAAGAGTTAATACCTGTTGCTGCAGCAGCAGTTAATGTCATGACATCACCGGCAGACCGCACATTCACCGCAGAACTCACAACAGAAGCCAGCTGCTCGCGCTCGGCCCCCATCGCCTCTGCTGCCTCAACACATTGTGCAGCGACCAATGTGGCTGCAGAAGCCACCGCCATATTAGTCTTTGCCATCTGCTCATCCTTCCCGGACGCGGAAGATGCAGCAGTGGCAGCAGCCATGGCAGCCACAGCTGCAGCCACGCCAGCAACGGAAATAGCAGCATGTAGCTGAGCATTCTGAGCCCGAGTCTCCTCCTTTTTCTTCTCCCTCCTATCCTTCAGCCACCTTCCCATGGTCTTCCCCCCGCCGCCAGCCACCGTGGGGGCTGTTACGCTGCCACCAGGAAGAGAGTTATGCGCACGGAACGGATGAGCGTTTTGCTGATTGCTGGAACGGCAATGCTGCATTGCAGGCATTGAATCACCATCAGACAGGGCGGGAAAAGACGATTGAGTTCTCCGATACATATTTACAAACTCGATCAATAAATTCCCAATGTAAACAAGACAAATGCAGAAGTACAACCCAAATAAAATAAAAAACCAACAAACGAAGAAACCAAAAAAAAAACAAAGTTAAAGAATCATCCGGAAAAACTATATTAGCAGTTAAAGGTGGTGGTTTATTGGACATGGGTCCATCGGAAATTGAAGAACCCGGCTGGCTATTGCAACTAAAAACCGTCACCGGAAGAACAAAACTTCGGCTTGCGGTTAATAACTATTAAAACGCGACCAGGAAACAGACGAGGGTGTCATTCCATTTGGACACTGCTATTTATGGCATCTCCCACCACATTGGTCCGTTCCTGGTCACGCGGGAAATCAAATACAGACGCACTGGTAACTATACTTTAATGTCTATTATTAAGACAATACATGATTACTTTGGACGAAAGCAACGAATGTTGCATTCCGGAGCCCGCCACATAAGTTAAAAATTTATATTGTTTATATACTCGATATTTGAAAATGAATCTATGTTCGAACCGGACCATCAACATTTTAAAATAACCATTTTAGATTAAGTGGGCCACTACTAACCCAAATCTAATCAACCCGAAAACAACAAAAAGCAAAACTCAATAAAGCCTTTTTTCAGACCTGATGTTGGTGATTAACACGCACTTAAGTCTTAACCTTGTATTAGTCATAAGAACACAATTCATGAAACTATTTAAATTCCAAATAAAGGGTAAAATATAAAGATAGAAACCATTAAATACCTTGACATCGTCGAGCTCAGAAGGAGACACGGGAGGGCTGTCGGTCGACGAACCGTTGAGAGGGCCGCTGCTATGGGAGAGCCTTCCTGATGTCCTCGGTGATACTTCTTGCTGTTAAAGTTAATTAAAAATTATAATTAATACTTATCAAAAAAATTATAATTAATTAACAGCCTTTTGCATGTACATAATGAGAGAAGAAAATAAGGCTACATGTAATTATAAGGGTACTTGAATAAAGCCCAGAGAGTATGGGTTATAGGAATAATGGATTGCAGCAAGTCAGCAAACAGTTGAGCGATAACAAAATAGAGAGGTGTCAATTCACATTAAATTAAATAAATTGTAAAAATAACTTAATACCTGAATAATCATTCAACCAACTAATCTGGAGCTGAGTAAGATTTTAATTTTAAATAGTGTCAAAAAAAATTTAACAAGTATTAATATTATTGTGTCGAAACAAAAGCTTAATGGAAAGAATCGGAAAAACCAAGATAAATGATAATTAAGCAGGATTTATATACCATGACGGTTTTTAATAAATATATACCTTTGAAAAAAAAATTATTACTTTGGAACTGTAAAAACGTCGCCCTTTTGGAATCCCCAAGAAAGTAAATGAAGGTTAAGCTCAGACTCCAAGTTCACACACAAACTTCGTCTGCTCCGAAAAATTCCATCGGTCTAGCCAGTTAATTAACACGACATTATTAATAATTATTAATTATTAACTACAGAAAGAAACCGGGAGGGAAAGGACAGGGACAAGACAAGGTCAAATTAGAAGGAGGGTAAAGAGGACATAGAGAGTTTGGACATTAGCGAGTAAAATTCCAAAGCGAAGACCCAAAAAAAGGACCAAGAGCCCAAAACAAAGGGATCTGTCTCTCTGTTTGGGTGTGTCCTGCCCCTCTGTTTCTAGCCAGTCCGGTCTATAGTCCCTATGATCGTTCCATTTTTAGTTCGGTTCGAATTTATATTAGTCAGAAAAAAAATTACTACAAAACAATGTAAGAGATGGAACTGGTATGTGCTAAACTCACCGACTGTGACATGATCCTGTCCATGACCATCTGGGAGGTCTCGGAGGTGGCAAACGAGAAAGGGTTCCCGGACACGTTGATGTCTTCAAACTCCCCGGTGACGTCTTCCAGTATGCACCCGCCGGTAACGTTAGCACCAAGCCCAATGGTTTTAGAGAAGACGAGCTGGGAAGGGGAGAGGACCTTGGAGACCTCGTGGGCCGAGACGCTCCACGAGCGGGACAGGAACTCCATGGGCTCCCGTGGGGTCTCCGGCGGCGGCCGGTAGTCTGGCCTCCACGGCTCCATTATGGCCTTCTCCATGGTCGGTGGCTGAAGTAGTGTAAGGAAATGAGAAGGAATGAGTGTGAAAAGTGAGGGAGCTGGGTTTTATAGAGAGAAGAAGCCTGAAATAAAGCGAGGTTGATCTGCCCGGGATAATTTTTGGGTTAAATAAGTTGGGACAAGCAGAGCCCAAAATTAAAGAAAAAAAGTAAAGGAGAAAAAAATAAAGTTAAAGTTTCTGAACATAGTGATGTAAGAATAGATCTAACGATCTCTCCTCTCTTTTTTTCGAGGGGTATGATCTCTCCTTTTCTTTACCCTGTCTAGTTTTGACATTTGCCGGTGTCATTGTAGTGTAACTGTAAACATCCGTCCATATTTATTAGGAAAAAATAAATGATTGGTAGGTGACGGATTTGACGCGTAATTAACGAGTAATTACGTGTTAAATTTGTTTAATTAATAAACTAATTCGTTAATAATAAATTACTTACTTGTTGAAGCAAGAGGTCCACAGGTTTGGGTCCACAAAGTCTTCGTGCTAATCGAATTACGATCACGTCTTAACGGATTCGTAATTAATTTTCACGAGATTTCCTCTATAGAAAATCTGATCAAAATTCAGGAACTAATCCAGAATTTTTCCTTTCTTATTGAGTGTTTGTTGGCAAAGTTTCAAATTGGTCCAGCCAGATTTCCCTTTTTATAGGGAAATTCGGACAACCAAAATGCGACACGTGGCATGCCACGTGTCACGCATGGCTGCCATGTGGCACTTTTAGGCCGCACGTACGACACGTGTCATGCCACGCAGCACTTCAGACCGCATGTCTGCCACGTGTCACGCCACGTGGCACTTTGGACCGCATGTCTGTCACGTGGCCACGCTACCCCTAGCTTTGCCACGTGGCGTGGGCGCGCCACATGGACTGTCACATATGACGTCAGCGCCACGTCGCTCTGACGTGGTGCTTGCGTGGCTTCGGGCCGGTCAACGCGGATTGACCGGCCCATCCAACCCAACTTATGGGCCTGATGGGCCCGGGCCCAATTAAGCACAATAATAATTCCCTGATGGGCCCAAGGTCCAACATCTCCCACTCAATTATTATTGACCCTGATCAACAGTTATCAGATTTCTTTAAAAGATTTCGTGCGACCAGCACACGTCGAGTATGTTAAGCCAAATTCAAGAGCACAGACACTCAGGCTATTTGAGTAGTAGCATCTCGACTACCTTCTTGTATAATGCATGCTATTACCCCAGGACTCATGTCATATTCCATTGTTCACATCAGTGATTTCAAATAATTATATTCTGGTTCACTATTGTACTTTTCAATACAATTGGTGCACCTGAACCACGAAACTCAGAATGTGATGAACAGAGTTCCTTCTCCCTTAACTATATTCTTTTCATAATGATACAGCCTACTTTTCTGGTCAGTACTGCCAGGTCGAATCACTATGCCATAACCTTTTCATGAACTTTCCAAGCTAGCAGCATTGGATCATACTTCCAGAATATGTTTAGGATCTTAAGGGTAGGTTTCGAGAATCAAAGTTCTCGAAAATTGGTCTCACACCAGGAATTGTGAAATCACTCAACATTTTTATCCCATCCAGTGGTCGAGTAGCACACATGATACTAATCATGTGTTACGGTGTACTTTCTTTTTTAAAGGAACACATGTTATTTAACACCATACTAGAGTATCAGCCTTAGCTTAACTCTAGGCTAATAGGACAGATAGTATGATAAGTTCCACTTATATCTTATCATATGGATTGTAGAACATCCAAATGCAGCAACTTATTCCTGCATACCATAAGGAAACTTGCTCTTGAGCAAGACGGTATTCCGTCATAGGACATGTACTTATGAATGTCCAATAACTACCTCATCTCATATAGGAATCAACTTCTTAACTTCCACTGAGGTAAATACCCGTGTGAGTGGGCTACTTCTCTGTCCGACATGTTTCACATTTAACTCATATTGCCAAATAAAAAATCTTTATCCTAACTAATTGGATTACAAATGAAACCGTCGTAAACCCAGTGACTTAACATATTTCTCGAACACTTCTCGAGGTAATGCTTTAGTCATTGGATCTGCGGCCATATCTCGTGTAGATATGTATTTCATACACAGTTCTTTATATTTTATTAAATTTCTAACAAAGTAAAATTTAATATCTATATGCTTAGCCCTGCTATAGAATCTAGGATCCTTAGCATAAGTTATAGCTGCCTGGTTGTCGCAGAATAGACTCACGGGCTCTGTCGAGTTGATCAGGGAGAGATGGCTTAAGAATCTCTTCAACCATATCGCTTCTTGTGCAGTATGAGCTGAAGCTACATATTCCGCTTCCATTATTGACAGGGATACACATGTTTGCTTCTTACTGCTCCATGAGATAGCACCCCCGTTTAACAAGAAAATGAATCCAGATGTAGACTTTTTCTTATCCACATCACCTCTCCAATCAGCATCAGTATAGCCACTCAATATCAGGTCACGGCCTTGATAGCACAAGGAGTATTCTGCAGTAGTGTTCAAATATTTCAAAATCCCTTTGACAGCCTTCCAGTGAGCACTGCCTGGATCAGACTGATATCTGCTTGCTATTCCTACAGCATAGCAAATATCAGGTCTAGTACAGAACATTGCGTACATCAGACATCCAACTGCATTGGCATAAGGAATCTTCTCCATGTCCCTACGTTGTTTAGCTATTTTTGGGCACATGTCCTTGCACAAATTATGACCTTTAACCAATGGGACATACTTTAGGTTACTGTGATCACAATTGAAATATTCTACTACTTTCCGAATATATGTCTCTTGTGAAAGAGACACTATTCTCTTCGAACGATTCCTCAAAATCTTAACTCCGAGTATGTAATTCACTTCACCCATGTCTTTCATTTCAAAGTTGAAAGATAACCAATCTTTGATTTCGACAAGAAATCCTATGTCATTTCCAGCTAAAAGTATGTCATCAACATACAAAGTGATGATAACAAACTTCTTTACTGATCGCTTAACATACTCACAATGATCTTCGTCTATCATAATAAAATCATGCTGCATGATCGTATTATGAAAGCGAATATACTACTGTCTAGATGACTGCTTAAGGCCATAAATTGATCTATTCAATTTGTAAATTTTGTGTTCGCAGCCTTTTTGAATGTAGCCCTCAGGCTGAATCATATAGATTTTTTCATCCAATTCTCCGTGGAGAAAAGCAGTCTTTACATCCATTTGATGTAATTCTAGATTCATGTTAGTAACCATAGCTAAAATGACCCTAATTGACGTAAATCTAACAACAGGTGTAAAAGTCTACTCATAGTCTATCACAGCATGTTGTTTAAACCCTTGGGCAACCAAACGCGCTTTGTATCTTTCGATACTGCCATCTGTATTGAGCTTAATTTTGAGAATCTACTTATTCCTAATTACCCTACGTCCCTTAGGTAGGTCAACCAGATCCCAAACCTGGTTTTTGATCATAGAAGATATTTCTTCTTCTATTGTATTCATCCATTCATTTTATTTTGCAGATGATAAAACTCCAGATATATTTTTTGGTTCATCTTCATCCTGCAGGATGGCCAGAAGAATTTTACTTGGACCACCAAATTTTTTTAGTGATACCAAGAACGCATTAGCCTCACCTTCGATGTCAAATCGTCGGCGTGGTATGCTAGTTCTGCTAGACCTATGGTATTCCCGGTTTTGATAAATATCTCTCATATATTTATCATATCCAGGAATCGTACTCCCACAGGGTAGAAATACCGTACTCCCACTAAAATAAGGAATTACCTCCCTTTCAGGACTCAGATCACAACCTTCTGGATCATTTTGAGTTGAAAAATCTCTATCTTCCTCCTCAATTCTCCCACTCAGAAGAAGTGATCCAGATGATTCTGGTTCATTTATCTCATAAAGGGTAAGGTCACTACTAACCTCTCCCAACTTTGGAAATTTATTTTCCAAAAATGTGACATCGCGTAATTCAAATTCTGTTACATGTTCATTGTCCAGTTCACCCACGAACACGTATCCTTTAGATACCTCTGGGTATCTTATAAAGATACTTTTTCTACCTCTCGGTCCTAATTTACAGAAAGCACTTGAGGTAGAATGGACATATGACGCACACCCCCATGGCTTAAAATAGGATAAATCGGGCTTCCGATCTGTCTACATTTCGTAAGGAGTGGCTGTAACAGACTTAGAGGGAACACGGTTTAGAACGTATGCGGCAGTCAGGAGCGCATCTCCATAGAATGATATAGGCAAACTTGCCTCTGCCATCATCGATCTAACCATATCAAGAAGGGTTCTATTCCTTCTTTCAGCAACTCCATTTTGCTGTGGTGTATGAGGAATAGACAACTGATGTTCAATTCCTTTTTCAATGCATAGAGCTTTGAACTCATCAGAAAGATATTCACGGCCACGATCAGTTCGTAAGGCCTTTATCTTTCTGTCCTTCTAATTCTCAACAAAACTCATGTATGTCATGAAGCAGTTTAAGGCTTCAGACTTGTGAAAAATCAGGTATATCAGACCATATCTAGTATAGTCGTCAATAAAGGTGATGAAGTAATATGCTTCATGCCTTGCCCTCTTGTTCATTGGACCACATATGTCAGAATGGATTAATTGTAGTAGAAATTTGGCTCTAGCCCCAGTACCGAAAGGTTTCCTAGTGCTTTTCCCTTCTAGACAGGATACGCAACTAGATAATATAGATTTCTCTATATTGCCCAACAGTCCTCCTTAGCTAGACGGTTTAAATGATCCTGACCGATATGGCCAAGTCTAGAATGCCATAGTTTAATATCATCCTTTGATGAATTTGAACTAGTGACAAAAGAAAAACTTTCACAAGGATCAATATCCAGAATCAAAAAACCTTCCGATATATATCCAAGGCCAAAATAGGCATCATCCAAAAATAATATAACGGTGTCGTTCTCAAACGACAACCGAAAATCTAAAGACATTAAGGCTAAAATTGAGATCAGGTTCTTTCGTATGTCTGGAGGAAATAACACGTCATGTAAAAGAAGGGCACGACCACCACGAAGGTGTAATCTACAAGTGCCCAGGCCTTTCACATCCACGCACGAGTTGTTACTAACAAAAATAGTTTTTGCTCCAGCCGGCAACCGCCTGTACTCAAGGAACGAACAACGGTCTCTAGCTATATGGTCTGTCGCTCCTGAATCAATCACCCACATAGAATGTGACTCAGTTAGAAGGGTACAAGAAGATACATACAACTTACTCACACTTGAGTTTAGATGTACCTGCTTGGGCATCTTGCAATCTTTTGCAAAATGTCCCTTCTGTTGACAGTTAAAATATTTCACTTTTGAAATGTTAAACTGCTTATTATTTTTAGCCTTGGAGCCATCCAACTTGGTTCCATGGTTTTCAGCCTTTGGAGTTTGTTTACACTTACCCTTCTATTTACCTTTCTTCTTTTTCCCACCACTCCCAGTCGAACAAATCGAATGGGCTTCAGGGTGGGATTTCATAGCTAGGAGGCGATCTTCCTCTAGCTCAAGGTGTCTGGCAATATCATCAAATATTACCAAATGATCAGAATGGGTCAGATTCATCTTCATCTGTTTCCAACTTGGTGGTAGAGAACGGATGACAGCTTGAATCTGCTGCTCGTTGCTGAGTATGTGACCAGCCTCTGCCAGTTCACTTATCATATTGTACATCACTCTCAAGTGTTTCCTCATGGGAACCTCCGGACGCTTTTTAAAGGTGTCAAACCTTATGGTCAAAGCACGCAGCTTCGACACTAAAAGCTTTCCGAATTTTTGTTTGAGAGCATCCCATAACTTTTTCGCATTGTCATGCACGCGAAATTTTCTGGTGATATCATCCATCATTGAACTCAACAAGATCAATCGAGCAGTAGTATTTTTTCTCTTCCAAATAACATAAGCTTCCTTATCTCGCTTATGTTGAGCAGTTGTGCCTTCTTCAGGCTCATCCATTATCACATGTATGTGCTCCAGAACCTCTTGTTCTTCAAGCACATATTGGATTTTCATGCTCCAATTCTCATAGTTTTCACCGTTGAGTTTTAACTCACGGTTTAGCTCAGCTATGATGGATCTAAAAGCGACTGACATCTCTATAGAAATTTTTTAATATGAGAACATATTAGAAATTTGATTTGACAATATGATTCAATTTACTAATCACTCATAACTTTTAACGATATGAAGTTCTTGATTAATCTCAAAATCGAAGTGGGTCGCGGGCATGCTTCCCCTCACCATTCAAGTATTAATCTTAAACTTCAACCGTTTAAAGTTCATCGATAGTAAATTCAAGTGGAAGTAAGTAAACAAATATTTTTATTTAATTACTGCATTTGTACATTCTGAGCTTATACACACATGTACAAAAAACTCAGAAAAAGGTCTCAACCTATTGTACAAAATTTCCCCAAAAAACAACACATGTACATGAGGATAGTTAAACATGTAATCACACGGGGATCAGATGTCCAGGCGATCCGGTAGGAGAATCCAGATACATATCTGGATCCGGGTCCGAGGACGATCATGTGGGGACCGGGTGCGAGGACGATCCGGCGAGAAGTTCCAGGGTACTTGCCAGAACTGGAATTAAATCTATGATCCAGATGATCAGGAGCGGAGAAAAACTGTAATGGTATTCCTTAGCGAGGTAGCAGTTCAAGATCAAACCGCTTCGCAGCTCCAGAACAGGAGAAGGTATCATTTCTCTGAGAAGACCCCTCTCCTCGAGATAGTGAATCAAACCATAGAGAGCATCTCCATGGGTATTGAACTAAGGTGCCGAGAAGATACTCATATCTTCTTGGATTTTTAGCGTGACCAGGAGGTCTCGAAACATAGAAGGCCAGTCCTCTCCATGATCGTAACCTCCAGCCCAGATGCATTCTTGCATCTCCCGGTGAACAGCCTCAATGTGCTCGACGATAACATACATGTCATCCTGAGGCACACGCAGCGGTAAACGGCGCTTCAGAATCTTTTGTCGAAGTTCAGTTGCACAGAAGTTTAGATACCTTCCTCCAGTAGCCATCAAATCTTAAAAAACTCATATTCTCCCAAAATAGGATTAAAAAACTCATTTTTCAATCTTTTGATGATCATATTATGGATCAATTTATGTGATTTTAGTTTAACTTTAGCATATCTCGGAACTCGTTTCAAAATATTTTTAAGTTTATTAAAATTTCGTCACAATTTTAATAAACCTAATTGACAAAAATTTCTCAAAATTTTTATCAATTTATTAGATTTTAATTGAATAAAAACTGATTTTATCCAATTAAAAGAGAAAAAACCCAATATTTAAGTCTAATTTTGACTTAAGTCAAAATTGACCGTAAATCGGGTTGGGTCAAACCAAGAAACCAGGTCAATCTGTCTATTTTTTTGATTTTCTTGACCCCGGTATAAATATTTTCGGGAAAATTGTGAAATTACGATTTAAGCCTCGCGGGCCGTCGTACGACCGTTCTCCATCACGAACGTCTTCTCCGTTCCGCGCCTCTCCGTCGTCGTCGTCTTCGATCTCGCGATTCCGGTGACGTCGATCCACAAACGTGGTATCGGGATGTCGGGGAGAAGCCGGAGAATCGACTATCGTCGATCTACGGCATCGAAATCGTCGAATTTCTGATGAAATCGACGGAATTTGATTTGGGGCGAAATCGCCCAAATCGCCCGATTAGGGTTTTTGACGATTTGGGGATTTTTGGACAAATTTCCAATTAATCCCCAAGTTTTTCGAATATTGTACCGAAGTCCATGACACGCAGGTGCCACGTAAGCGGTCAAATTTCAGGAACTAATCCAGAATTTTTTCTTGCTTATTGAGTGTTTGTTGGCAAAGTTTCAAATTGGTCCAGCCAGATTTCCCTTTTTATAGGGAAATTCGGACAACCAAAAGACGCCACGTGGCATGCCACGTGTCGCGCATGGCTGCCACGTGGCACTTTTAGGCCACACGTACGCCACGTGGCGCTTCAGACTGTATGTCTGCCATGTGGCATGCCACGTGTCACTTCGAAACGCATGGCCGCCACGTGGCACGCCACATGGCAAGGCTACCCCTAGCTTTGCCACGTGGCGCCACATGGGCGCGTCATGTGGACTGCCACATATGATGTCAGCGCCACGTCGCGCTGACTTGGTGTTTGCGTGGCTTCGGGTCGGTCAACGCGGGTTGACCGGCCCATCCAACCCAACTTATGGGCCTGATGGGCCCAAGGTCCAACAGTAGGAAATAATAATAAGTGTAAAAAAAATTCTGCTCATTGACTTAAGTTTTAATGTGTATATGAAAATTTTAATATGGCACGAGAACAAATTTGATATGTAATTCGTTATATTCACACTATTTTTGTCCACCGCAAGTTAATAAAATCAAAAATTCGTGCTATAAACTTTATTTCAAATTGTCATATGATTGGTTTGTTTATAACTAAAAAAAATTAACGGTAACATGTTTTCATTTTTTGGTTGAATATGCATACATTATTCAGGTTTCTGCTAAAAAGTATTTAGCTCAAGTACTGTAATTATACAAGGAGATTCTATGGTTAAAATTTTGCCATGATATAAAAATTTATCTTGAAAAAATATTCAGGTTTCTCCAAATGGTTCATCGAATATCTAGTTTTTTTCGGAGATAAAAATGTGGGGTAACCTCGGAAAATGATATCAAAACCAAATATAAACAATACGATCAGGAAACGTTAACGTACCGAATAACAACTTTGTCTGCTTCGGGTAAAAATTAGATAAATTAAAAGGAAAACTCGTCTCTTTCTCCGAATAACTTCCGTACGTTCATTCATTTCTACACCGGCGTTCGTACAGATCAAGATACAGGAATATCCGAACAGTTTTAGTTAATGAGAAATTATTCTCAGATTTCACTTATTTAACTAAATCAACAATTTAGTTCTCCATATTTTAAAAATAAATTTTCTATTCTCCATGTTTGATTTTATTATACGTTCGGATCCTGGCTGACATCATTAGCTTTTTTTCATTTTTGTCACTAAAATGACAAAAATACCCTTCGTCCCATCCCGCCGTCGCTTCCAAATCGCCGCCCAAATCACCGATTCAACGAAGATCCCTTCAACAGAATCAAATCACTAATTCAGCACCCTCATCATCTTTAATCCTTTTTATTCAATTTAGTGTTTCATCCATGTAGAACTTGTGTAACAATTGGAGATGTAAACCAGGTAGAAGCCAATCAGTGCCTCATGACCTCCCCCTCCTCCCCAGCCCCGAGTGAAGCCTTCAACGCCTCATCGAACTCAAGCTTCCTGGCCTGTGGTGACATGTGCGACTCCGGCCGGAACTGCGCGACTTTGTTCCCTGCGGTTCAAGGGGACCGCACCAGAGCCAGGGGGCTGAGCTCGGGGCGCGAGTCCTTGGGATCTTCAGCGGGCGGGTGCAGGGATCGGGGACGCTGATGTCGCAGTTGCTGGTAGGGGGCAAAGGGAACGGAGGCGAGGGGTTGGAGACCAGCGTGGGTGGGGACTGGAAGTTAGGGTTCTTGAGGGCGAAGGTTTCAGGCCGCCGGGAAAGGGTTTGTGTACCTGGAGATTTGGGGATTGAGAGTACTGACTTTGGGATTTGGGGGTTACACGAACACGTGGGCTTTCTTCAGGTCCTTATCGAAGGTGAAGCGTCGGGTGGTCGGGGTTGGGCGGCCGGTGACTGGGTTTTTGGTTGTTGGTTGGGTGGTCGGTGACGAGAAGGAGAAATATGATGAATTTTTTTTCTAAGGGTATGTTTGTCATTTCATTGACAGAAACGGAAAAATTTGATAGATGACGTCAGTCAGAGACCCGAAAGTATAATACAATCAAACATGGGGACGGAAAAATATTTTTTGAAACAGGGGAACTACATCATCGATTTAGTCAAACACGAAAGATCTTACAGTAATTTGCCCTTTAATTAATTATTGCGCCAACGTTACACAAATTTCAGATGTGTGAATCACGCCGTCGATTCGCCGTCAAGCAGAGATCGGTCGGCCAAAAAAGACCGTAGAAAATTAATCACGTACGTTGATTTGGAAAATTAAAGAGAGATAACAAAGTGGAGTCCCAGCTGTCCGGCGGCGAGGTGTACCAAATTAATGGAGAATTATTGAAACTTGTATAATTAAATCTGTTACAGTTATACACTAGAATTAGATCTTAAAGATTGGATTTCACAAAATGCATATATAGTTGAAAGATGTTTACAATTACATGTGTAAAATTTGACAAACTTATTTTTATAAAATTGTATGCATTTACTTTAATAACAATTTATAGCGAAAGTGCCACGTGTCAGATTCTAACCGTACCCGAGCACCAATGGAGGACTCCCTTTGACTAAAAGAGGACTACTTGTGGCCGTGGCTAAGCAGGCTTGACTTATTCCGCTAGGCCAAGGGATGTTGCGTCACTTTTTTAAGAACGGGTCGGAACCTGGACCGGAGCTGGTCAGTTTCCTCGTTCGTGTCTCCTTCTCCCCGGTGTCGTGTACGCTACACTAATTATAAAATCAGCAGAGAAGACAACTCCTATTGTTTTAATAATATGTTAATTTATTCGGTGCCATCAATTAGTATTAACATATTTTACTATATGAAAAATGGAAAAATAACATACCTGAGTTAAACAATTTCACCGAGGTACAATGATCAGAAAGGACCGAAAATAGACAGTAAAAAGCAAAAAAAGGGTCATGATCTTGTAATGGGTTATCGGGGATGGCAGAAAATGTCGATGAACAAAAATGATACGTCGCTGGTAGAAAACAGACTTTACCACCGGATCCTCCCAATATCGCCAATTTCCACTAAGAAGGTTCCTGGGGACAAAAAACTAGTGATGCAAGCCTGTAAGATGTTACATCATAATTTCTGGATAATATTGTACGATAAAAATAGGAAAAATAATAGTTCGAAAATTCTGGACCAGGAAAAAAAGCTGGGAAATTGCCTTTTAAAAAAGAAAAAAGAGTAAGGGGAGGTAGGGATCCGAAATTGTACCAGCTCTGAACTGTATCCATCTGTTGTAATAAATGAAACGGGCCTGCTTCGCTTTGTTGGGAGAATGAAATGTCGTAGGAAACCTTGGAGCAAGGCAAAGTCTACCTAGTTTATTATAACAATGGCCCATCCATTTATATAAATCGATGGTGACATGTGAACTATAATCGATATCAATTATGTGAGGTGGTATCATAGTCAGATAATATTAATGATGCGATATAACACATATAAAATTAATAATATGACATAATACGCAAGATATTTTAAGTAAATGAGTTAGCAAAGTAAGTGAAAATTTAAAACCATAGTTTGTATAAGTGGTAAAATCACTGAAATTTAGCAAATAAATGAATTGGAATAATAACTAAAGAGGGCCCGTCTTCAACAACGCATCCCCGCGTGGAACATTGAGGGTAGAATAATGGAGCAACAAAACCTGCAAATTTGTGGACCAATCTGAAACATTTGTTAAACTGTTCCTTCATCAGGGAAGACTCATGCCTCGAAGCTGGACAAACCCAACAAAAGGAAGAGAATGCGAGAGAGCCGAATCCTGACAAACATACCAGCCTCCTTTATTGATATTTGATTCCCTATGTACATAATATACAATTTTTTTTAGATATAAAACTCGTTAATACTTGACTCAATTCGAATCCAAATACACATATTACCTTATACTAGAAATGTGTAACATGTACACCTTCTTGCAATTATTACTTGTATATGTAGTGTGGGAATATACAAGGGTCAAGTTGCTGATACAATGCGCGTGCCTGGCCACGTCATCATCTCTGTCCTTTAACCGGTTTCATATTTCTGTTACATACTGTTAGCAATATCGCCATTATGCGACCAAAAGTAAATCTGTCACAGGAAAAATATGAATGATTTCTGGTATATTCCGAGGCAGTTAAACTGTGGTTACAAGAATTCCATACACACAGGATCTGGGATTGAAATATAATATAAATTCAAAATAACAATAACTTTATTATCTCCCCATAAAGTCGGGGCAAATGATGAGTCGGTATTTTGTTGAATATGGATATTAATCGGCCAAGTGTATAAATAATTAATGTAACAAGTAATTTTAGAAAGTCAAGAGATTTGACCGGTGGGTTGAATTTTTCGCCGGCGGGGAAATTTTATTTCGTTTGGTTAGCTAAAAGGGTTTTATCCAGCCACTGCAGTCGACTAATTTAATCAAATAAATAATACAAGGGTGAGCGAACATGCTAATATTGTCTACACTGTAAAACAATTACTTACGAGGAAAATGTGTACAACGTAATCATCACCCCTCCCGTGCAAAATTATTCCATGTCATCATTAGGAATTTAATTATGTACTAAAATTTCTCTAAAGTGATTCTCTCTAAAATGATAATCTCTCTAAATTGATAAAAAGTCTCGGTCCCGAGTCGGGACCAGTGTTAAAATGTGATAACCCATCTATCGTAATAACTGATACTTTTTCAAAAAAATTTAGTGTAAAATTTCGGCCCATTTTCGCATAAAGTGATATTTTTGAATAAATACATATATTTTTACGTACTTTGCAAATTATTTTAAGATGTTAATTTATGCTAAATTTTCTTGTTTGATAACTTTTACGTCATCATTCATCTTTTGAATTATTTTCAAATAGTTCTTTTGATCGCCGTTTTGTTTATAAAATTTTTTTTAATCGAGTGTAGCATTTGAATAACGCTATAAGCCGAGATTTAAGATATCTTGTGACTTTTATTTGCACTTTTATTTGATTGATTCAAAATTGCATCAACAATATCTTGTTCACTCGGAGTGTAACAGATAGACAAGTCTTGGTCAAGTGAGAATTACACAATAATTTTTTTGTAGCAAAAAAATGTAAACCCCTCTTATATGATAACCTCTCTAAAGTGATAATTTTTTCTGGTCCCAACAATATCACTTTAGAGAGGTTTTACTGTACAACAAATGTGCTGGTCATTTATCCTCTTCCCGAAATCTCGATATGCGATACCATATATGATCTATTAAGAAATTTGTTAAGTGATTTAATTGGTATAGTCAATATCAATAAAGTGCACATTCTATTCTCGCACACATTTTGATAGAATTCTAATGTTAAGCGCGCTTGGCCCGAGAAAAATTTCGGATTGTTGACCTCTTCAAAAGTTTCCAAGATGTGTGTAAGTGAGTATAAAACATGTTGGAAAAGACCTGTGTTGGTCTGTGCAGACAGTCGGTCGAATCATGCAGCATTACAGATGATATCAGAGCAAGTCCTCGGCTAGTAGAGTGTGGTTGGGGGACTAAGCAAGCTAAAGCTGGTGGGCATGTGACACACATAGCCTAGATTTGATTGGTACTATCCATATTAATAAAGTGCACATTCTTTCGTGCATACGTATTGAGAGAACTTCAAGGTTAAACGTGTTTGGCCTCGGACAATTTCAAACACGCTGAAAAAGAGTTGTGTTGGATTGTAGAAAAAGTCGATCGGATCATGAGGTGTTACCCAATTTCAACATGTAAATTCCATTAGTAGGGCCAATGTTTCTTAAATAAAACAAAGAAACTGAATCCAGTTATTTTTTATAGTTAAAAATTGTTACAAACAGAAATAGGACTTGAACCATACCTCTAGCCATATTTTCACAGATTTTTATACTGTTTGACCAAATGTTTATTGACAAGCTAACTCAATTGTATTATCAATTATGACGATATCCATCTTATGTTTTTTGTGTGATCAGGTTTGCGATGTAACATTTTTACGAGAATATTAAGAATCAATGAACTTATAAAACAAAATTGGATAGAACCTCGTGAAAAGTGGTCCAAGACCTTTATTTCCCGGGTCCAGTTGATTGAACATTCCGTTTGGTAGCCAGTTTATTTCATTAATTGCGACGGTGTACTAACGAAATCATGCTAAGATATCGTCACGCCTAACATTATACAAAGTACACCATCAATATAATTGTCATAGATTGAATCTTAAATTTTTATTAAATTATTAATATTTTGTGCCGTTAGACTAAAGACAGTCTGATTATAAATATCGAGATAAGTTGAGTCAACAAATTTTTAACTTAAATCAAATATTTTAATACTTAAATCAACCCTATCGCCCTACGAGGGTTTTTTAATTTGGGGCAATGTTTCTTTTTAGAAGTATAATTCGGGGTAGTGTCAATGCTGGTCTGAGCCATGGAACTTGCGTAACATAATTAATCTCCATTTTAATGATTACTCAATTGCTTCCGTGCATGACATTGACAATAGGCCACTACTGCGCCTAAAGAAGATGGACATATTTCTCTATACTAAAAATTATTTATTTTCGGTCCGGTTAATGTGCTAATTGTAACTTTCACAAAATTAAGAAAAAAATTCACTTTTAGTACCTAGTAATTTCACGTTATCATAATTTAGGTCATGCAGTTTAAAATTGGTAATTCAGTCCCTGTGATTCTCAAAAAAAAATTCGGGCAGGTCCAGGGCAGCTGGCCACCCAAACGGTCTTGAAACGATGCTGTTTTTTACACGACGTGACTGACACATGGCTACTTAGAAGAATTAGTTAATGCTGACATGTAATGTGGCCAATTACCTAAGTATCTAAGGAGGGGGGATATGGGAGGGCGAGAACTTGAACTTCTCCCGGACCAACTAGTTAATGCTGACATGTAATGTAGTTGATTACATAACAGTCCCTAATTTGTTTAGAGTTTTTAGAAAACCTCATAACTACTCTTCTCATTTATTCCCTCTTCCATCGTCTTCTTGTCTTTCCCTCTCCCTCTCTCGTTTTCTCCCTCGCCTTCCTCCTCCTCCCTCTCTCTCAATGTTGCCTAGACGGACTACTTCTAATGGTGTAAAAATGGGATAGAAAGAGAGCACACAATAAGGCAAACTTTAGAAAACAAAACCCCTTTCTCAACCAACCCATCACACCATACAAAACTACAATTTTTAAGTACTCAATGGTCTTGGTGGTGTCTCTCCCGATAAGGACCCCGCCCCAGGCCCAGGACATGATCCTCGACACACGCATCCATCTAATTTGGATCCAATGCCATGGCGACAACAAGTATGTGTCGTCCCGGCCCGAGAAGAGGCTGCCTGCCGGATCCACGACCTCGTTTGATCTTTCATTGTCATCCTCCTTCTCTGAGCTCTCCTGCATACATCCTCTCTGGGTGCGCCCCAGATTCCCGATTATACGCTCCCCACCTCATGCTACGAGAACCGCCTCTGCCACTACTCCTACTTCTACGCCAACAGACCCTCGCCGATGGCGTCGGATAAAAAACAACATCGTTTCTAAACCGTATGGGCGGGCAACTATCGTGGACCTGCACGAAAAAAAGTGTGTAAACCACTGAAACTGAATTACAAATTTTAAACTACATGACCTTAATTACGAAAACGTGAAATCGCATGATACTAAATATGACTTTTTTCCCAAAATTTATTATACCTGTGAAATAAAAATTATGTCCCCACTAAACTTTTGTTTTAGCCGGCAAATAAAAATATTTAATAATCAACCATATAATATTGTTCACAATATATCCATCAAGACAATAACCCAGTCACCTAAAAATTAATTGGGCAAATTACCCTCACATCCCTCTACTTTGGTCAGCCTCCTCCTAGGGTCCCTGGATTTTGGAAAATGATTTTCCCGTCCCTAAGTTTTGATGATAATAGACTCTCGGGTCCCTGGCTGACGTCATCGGCTCTTTTTTTCATTTTTGGTCATGGAAATGACCAAAATACCCTTAAACAAAAAATAATTTTTTATACCTTCTTCAACCTTTTACCCCGCTCCCCCCCTCCTCTCCCGCTCCCCCTCCTCCCCCCCTCCTTCCTCCCGCTCCCCCCCTCCTCTCCCTCTCCCTCCTCTCCCTCTCCTCCCCCCCGCTCCTCCCCCCTCCTCCCGCCCACTCCCTCCCGCCCGCTCCCCTCCTCCTCCCCCCCTCCTCCCCCGCCTCCTCCCCCCCTCCTCCCGCCTGCTCCCACCCGCTCCCCCCCTCCTCCCCCGCCTCCTCCCCCCCTCCTCCCGCCCGCTCCCACCCGCTCCCCCCCTCCTCCCGCCCACTCCCTCCCGCCCGCTCCCCTCCTCCTCCCCCCTCCTCCCGCCCGCTCCCCCCCCTCCCGCTCCCGCCCGCTCTCGCCCGCTCCCCTCCCCTCCCGCTCCCCCATTGGCCGGCTCCCCCATTGAGAAAACACCAGGAACAAGCAGGTTCACAAGTCGACGACGACAAGCGGCAACCTCCGGCAACCGCTCCTCATCGGCGTCGGCGTCTCTCTCTCTCTCTCGCATGCCCTCCGTGGAAGCCCTATCTCCTGGAAGCCTGCTGGCATAAAGCGACGCCGGGATCTCACCAATGTGCTCGTCGGCGACGGAAGCCGCTTTAAGGAGAAAAGAAGAGACCTCACGATTCCCTGACCTTCTCCTTCACGATTCCACCACAGCGACGGGCAATGCCAATGGAGTAGACGATTGGTAGTAGACAATTATCTAATTGGTCTGTTGAATTCATCTTCATGGGCTTTGTCTAATTGTGGAAGAAGGAGAGACGGAGAGGATGGTGAATTTTGATTTTTGGTTTGATTTTTGATTGATTTTTAGGTTTAGTGTTTTTGTCTTCATGGGCTTTGTATTTTTTGTTTAAGGGTATTTTGGTCATTTTCATGACCAAAAATGAAAAAAAGAGCCGATGACGTCAGCCGGGGACCCGAGAGTCTATTATCATCAAAACTTAGGGACGGGACAATCTTTTTCCAAAAGTCAGGGACCCTAGGGGGAGGGTGACCAAACCTCAGGGATGTGAGGGTAATTTGCCCAAATTAATTTTACCTTTCTTTTGAAAATTTTGATTGACATATTTGAAATAAAAATGTTGATATAAGACTATAAGCTACACCTTTCGATACAATAAAAAGTGACGATGACTTAGAGCAGTTATATAAACATCTCATAAGAATAATCCTCTTATTTTTTATTTAAAAAGAATATTCCACTTCTTCCACTAATTTGATCCCAGGGTTCAACTCCATAATCGGAGGAATCTTTGATTATATCCACTTCCGCCACCATCGAATTTCGGGTCATCAACCAATTTTCTCAACACAGGTGCAAGATGATGACTCGCTTAAAATAACGGTGACATGACATTTCGTATTTTCCATATCCGGAATATCATCTCATGCGCCTCTCATTTAAATATTTTGCAAATTATTATTTATCAACTTGCAAAGATAATGAGATTTGAATTTTGAGAAACGGCGTGTATCGAATTTGTAAGAATTTTAATTGTATCGACGTGTCAAGATATTGAAATCATGCGAGAAAAAAAAACTAAAAATCAGTGTACTCTCATAACTTTGTCGGTGTATTTTCTGTTTCAGATCTTATATTTAATTTATAGACCACAGTCAAGATAAGTTCTGGAAAAAGAAATACCTTCGGTTTGAGATCGGATTGAGTGGGGACTAAAGAAAATTTGTTCATAGGTGGGGACTACATTTTGGGCCGTCAGATTTGATTATCTTTAAATCTGATGGTCAATAACCTATCAGGTGTTATTGGTTTGCATGTGAAGTGATATTGGTTTGCATATGAAGTAATATTGGTTTAGAAGACGCTGGTTTACTTATGAAATGATATTGGTTTGCATGTAAAGTAATATTGATTTATATGTGTAGTGATATTGGTTTGCAGTCGCCACCAAATCTACCCCTTGAGTTTACCGTCGATAAACAAGAAGGAGCTTTTAGTACGTCTCCGGTGATATATTACATCGAGAAATTTACTTTCTCCCACCGCCGATGAAATGAAATGACCCAAAAAAAAGTCTCTATTAAGTGGGTACAAGTTCCAACGGGAAATAGCTAAACTGGTGTATTTTTAAATGCGACTACGATTGATGATGGCCAGATGGGTCTAGAATCGATAAACTCCATACATAGGCGGACCCTTCTACCCTCCAAAAAGCATGAAATTACTATATGTTATTAGATATTTATATAATATGGAGGTCAACAAAACAAGGGTAATATTGGGGTTTACCGTTATCTTATTTTAGCTCGGACTATCGCTTTAGGCACCGGGCTGAAGTAACTTTGGACGACGAAGGAAATTTTTTTGTGCGAAGGGGACAAAGAACAGAGGAAGTACGGGTGCAAGAAAAGGTTAAGAAAAAGCAATAATTCAAGTTCAAAACCCAAAGATGACTATTGATATTGTTGATAGACGACAGGCAGTCTCTTACAACCCGAGGTATCACTAGTTCCAGGGTAATCGAAAAGAATTCCAACAGGTGTATTTTTCTGGAAGAGTTAGAATTTTTTCTTTGAATGGTGTACCGAGAATATTTTTGTGTATTTGTTTATCTCTATGATAGATGTGTGCTTCTTTATTTTTCATAGTTCATATAACCGTTGTAATGAACCTGATTTAAGAATTTAGGGACCAGGAACTCTAATTTTAGAATTGAGGGAAAATTAGAGATAAGAAAGGGAAAGAGAAAGAAAAAGAGAAGGAGAAAGAAAGGAGGAAAAAGTAGAGATTTAATTTGATATTAAATGTCAAGAATATTCTTACACTTGTTTCTCTCTACTATTTATATCACTTGGTCAATTATCGAATGACTACTCTACTAATCTTCTATTATCTCCTGCGTCTTGAACTTCTTTAAATCAGGGCATCTGTACTGGCTTATTGTGGTCTCCTTCACCACCTTGATTCCAAAGGTCCCTAGGTCATCTCTCTTGTCGAATTACAGACCTATAAGCCTAGTTGGAAGTGTTTACAAGATAATCTCCAAGTTGATGGCAAATATAGTCAAATTGGTCATAAGTGATGTTATTAGCAGCGAGCAATCAACTTTTATCAGGGGAAGGCAGATTGTCGACAGCATCTTAGTCGCAAACGAATTAATCAACTACGCAAAGGATAAGAAGTTAGAGGGAATCTTAATCAAGTTGGACTTCAAAAAGGCCTTTGATACTGTTGACTGGAGCTATCTTGATGATGTTATGAGATCGATGGGCTTTGGCCAAAAGTGGAGGAAATGGGTTAAATGCTGCCTTCATTCATCTCGTGCTTCTGTCCTAGTGAATGGGAGTCCAACCAATCTTATTGATATCCAGAGAGGATTGAGGCAGGGTGACCCCATGTCACCGTTTCTTTTTGTCATTGCTGCAGAGGGTTGAGGGTTTTGATCAAGAAAGCAGCTTCCTTAAACGAAATTAGAGGTGTTTTGCTTCCTGATAGAAGTCAATATCTACTCCAATTCGCAGATGACACTCTTTTATTCGCAGCTAACTGTCCACAAAGTTTGAACAACTTACACACCATCGTCTCTGTCTTTGGCCTCATTTCTGGCCTGGTCATTAATAAGTCCAAGACCGCCTTATATCCTGTCAACGTGGATGACGAAAGGATGCTCTTAGCCCAGAATATTTGGAACTGCAGGGTGGATAAACTACCTATGAAGTATCTTGGGCTTCCTGTTGGTTGTAATTTGGGAAGATTATGTCACTGGCGACTTGTACTAGATTCTATCGATGCAAGACTAGCCAAATAGAAGGGAAGCCTCCTTTCCTTGGGGGGGGGGGGGGGTTACCCTTATCAGGTCTGTCTTGTGCGCCTTACCCACCTACTTTATATCGATCTTTAAAATACCTGCTGGAGTTATTAGAGAAATTGAGAAAAAGCTGCGACAATTTCTTTGGTCGGGTAATATAGAGGTCCACTAATCCTCTCTTGTCGAGTGGGAAAAAGTGATGTGGCCTAGGCCATGGGGCGGTTTGGGCCTTGAAAATCTGATGCTCAAAAATAGATTTCTCCTCTTTAAGTGGATCTGAATATTTGTGGTAAATCGGGATTCTATTTGGGCTGCAACTTTATCGCGTTTATATGAATTCTCAGGCAAATGCTCTATCGACTATCCTGAGGGAAGTTCCAAAGGAAGTACTTGGGCTGATATCTATGCTGTTGCAAAGGAGGCAACTGCCCATATTTTCTTTGCAGGTTTCAATCTAAGGCTTGGAGATGGGGAGAGATTTTTCTTCTGGACTGATAAATGGTTAGGAGATCAACCACTAGGCGATATATTCCCAAGATTGTACTATATTTCTATCCAAAAAAGTGCCAAAGTTAAGCAGTGTTATACCAGTGATGGGTTGCGATGTTCCTGGCAACTTCTCTGGCGACGAAGTCTAAGGGCGTGGGAGGAGGATGAAGAGAAACGTCTTCTCATTCTTCTGAATCTGGTTTCCTTGGTGGATACTAGGGACATAATTCTTTGGGGGAACGGTGGTGACTATGAGTACTCAACAAGAAATTTGAAGCTCAAGTATTACTCCAGCAATCTTCAACTGCAACCAGATTTAAATCAGATTTGGTCCAACACGATTCCCTTCAAAATCCAGTGCTTCTTGTGGTCGGCTTTGCAAGACAGGCTGAGCACCAGAACAAATCTTATTAGAAGGCGGCAACTTAAACCATGGGACTGTCTATGCCCACTTTGTGGGGAGGAGGATGAAACAAGTTTCTATTTGTTTTTCAACTGCAGAATTATGAGACATATCTGGAACTTCTTTGTGAAGCTGATGGTGTGGGGGACCAAATTTTGGGAACCATCTAACTGATTGGATGGGGTTACTGCACGCAAAGCGGCTAAAGGACTTATGGTTCCTTATTTTTGGTGCATCAATGTGGGGTATTTGGATTCACCGAAACAAAGTAATCTTTGACGAGGCTATAATCGATGGTTTGGCGCTCATGCATTCGATCATTTTTCACACGCAAGAATGGAGTTGTTGGGCAGGTTTGCTTAAAGAAAACTGCAACCAAAATTTCATCCTTTTGATGGAGTCGACCACCGACGAAGTCTAGTTATTGGGCGGCCTATTGTTTGTTACTACTCTTGGGACAGAATGTGGTAGTTTAGCTTCTTCGACATTCCATTTTTTCGCTTGTAACTCGGAATAGGGTTTACTAGTATTGGTGCGCTCTAATAGTGATTATATCGCTTTTGTATATTCTGTACAGTTTTTCTTTTCTAATAAGAAGAACGTCTACTTATCAAAAAAAATATCTTCTATTACATCCAAGTTCAAGGTACGTTACTGTATCGCCTGTGATATGACCGACTGCTGTCTCCACAGACCAACACGAGCAGACAGAATACAGAACAATCCGATAACTGTTTTTGTTCTGATATCAAATGTAACGCTCCGTGATTTGACCGACTGTCTCCACATATTAACACGAGTCATTTCTAGCGTACTTTGTCCTCGCTCGCACGCATCTCGGAAAATTTCAGAGTAGGTCACCCATCCAGAGTCTACTCCAAGTCAAGCGCGTTTAACCTTTGAGTTTTCTCAAGACGTGTGCCATAAAAGTATGTGCACCTTATTGATATGAATAGTACAAATCAAATCACTTAAGAATTTCAGACAAAACATGCCATTTTCGCGATATCACAATTATAACGGTCTTCATTTTTTAGTTTTATTATACCGAGTGTCTTGCTAACATTGTTATGAGTTATCCATAAAATATATTTCTTAACTTCTGGCACTATAAGGCTACGTACATCAGTTGGCCGAGCCGAGCGCTCGGCCAATATTTAATGAATATAAAAAAAAAAATTGCAGCAGGTTGATTTCCGCTCGGCCGAGCGGATTGGGTGCTTTTTTTTAAATCTAACTATCTAGTTATTTTCACTTGGCATAATATTATTTGTAAAAATAGATTTATTCGGATAAGATTTTTGTGGTTAGCTTATCTTTAGCAATAAATTTAAAAAATAATTTAAAAATAATTTAATTTTGTATCTCTATAAATAGAGTCCAATGTTAACATATTTTCATATACCATCTAAAATTCTCTCTTCTTTCACTACATAATCTCTTCTTATAAATTGTCTCTATTATATTATTTCTATTATGGATCCAAATGATCCTAATTTTTCAAATTATCACTCATTCGGATCTTATAATCCTTCATCTTATCTAATTATGTAATTTGAAATTCCTGTATTTGTAATATGAAAATTTCATATTTGTAATTTACCATTTCTACCTTAAATTATTTTTATCTAATTTAGTATTCCAATTTTTTCTTTTGTAATTTTATGACTTAATCACAATATTTAATCGTGTTATTGAAAATATAATTATTTTCGTAATATATAATTTTAATCTAAACAAATCAGAGTAGATAATATGTGGATGAGAGATAAATTAATTGTTTATTCTGTGAACTAGGTTGCTGATGTGGGTAGAAAATATGTAAGTGGATTGGATTGGGTAGGAATTGGGTATGGAAGAGAGAGAAATTAATAATTTATTCCGTGACCTGGATTAGATGGGTTGCTGATGTGGGTAGTCTAAGTGACTTATAATATATTTTTTGGGTAACTTATTAGGATTTTTTTTGACCTTTCAGAAAATTACTTTCCAACTGGTGCATACTTTTTTTTTGAAAGGTCCAACCGGTGAAAGTAAGACACCATATTAAGTTTTTTTGAAAAATTAATACAGGATTCTGTCTTAATTTTAAAAGATAAGTAGCTATTACAACTTTTTATTGAGAAGGAAGTAGCTATTACGTAGAATATGATTTTCTTTGGGGGATGTCAGATGTGGATATAATACATTAAAGAACAAAATAAAATGGATGTCAAGTTGTCAGTCTAATCTACACAAATAGCCCCTTTGAGTGGTGGGCCGTACGCCGACGATACAGATTACAGAGGCGCCGTACACAAATTAGTCATTATGCGTAGCTTTATTAAAATTGTGTCAAGCTCCAGCGTGACAAATCTACCTCCATAATATAATTTTTAAATAAAGTGAATGAGCAATTTGTTAAATTTTTTACATCCAACCTAATATTTTAAATCTATATTTATCCATGTTATGTGTGATGAAATTTGATGAGTGTAGAAAAATGATGGACACAACTATTTATCGATGAAGTGATATGAACACAACTATTTAATAAAATTTAGATGCAGGCTTATGCTTAAATTATAAAATTAAGCAAATTAGATAAAAAATGGTTAATATAACCTTTGTATTTAATGTTGTACGTACTATTTAATTTGTCATATATTTTTTACGACTTTTATTTTATATAAAAAGGATAGTCGAGTGTTTATTTGTTTTTTTTTTGAGGGGAAGAGTGTTTATTTGGTTAGTAACCATAGAGTGTGCAAATACAAGAGATATAGATCCGATTACTATTAGGGAGAACATAAAAAATCTCTTACAAGGGGCTACAAACAGTGTTTTTCATTAACGTTTGATTGAAATAAGTCTCAGAAGCCAGTAATCAAAAGTAAAGGCAGTACTCTACTCCGCATCGAATAACGTACCTATGCTTTGGAAGATGAATCTCCTAGATTAGCTGTCCTGAAGAGGCTTTAGTACTGTAGGGGTTTTGATGCATAAACTGATTGGTGGACGTCTGATCTGACCACGAGTAGGACAGTAATTAGCAGCACTCAATTAATTGACCTTTTTACAGAATCATAAATTAAAACAAAAGATTATTTTTACGGTTTTTTAACATTAGGCATTATGAAATGAGGTAGCAGAAGGATAACAATGATCATGGAATTCATTTCACTCTGTAAATATGTAAAAAAATTTATAACTAACAAATGAATTAAGATTTATTGATAAATACTAATAAATAAATTCAGCACATTTACAATTATCGGTGTGTTGAAATGTACGTATGATGTGACCAGAAAGAATGGGCTCGATGACATCCAGGTGGGTTGGACAGATGGGAGAAGGCCCGGAAAAAGCTCAGAGAACTGGGATGGTTTATTTTCGGCCTCATGGGCCTGAGTCCAAAAGACAGGTCAATATGCGACTCCGCTGCCTTAGAGTGGCCGAATCATACATTGATTTGAAATTTCAGGTTCCAACTTTTCAGAATATAATTGTATTAAAATTTGTCAGGTAGAATTTTTCCGTTTTTTATGCTCTAACGTGACTCGAATATAATACAAAGGACGCACACATATTAACATCCCCTCATCATATATAGGAAAACAAGGTCGTGGATTACCATATCATACAGCGTCCTATCCTACTACTGCAAGCTTCAAGTATCCAATCTCAAAACTAATGGCTAGTTACAAAATCATCAAATAATCTGCGCCGACACGTCGAAACGAACACCTGACGGCTCTCGGATGATCAAGCTTCCCCGCGACGATCTGTGATCGACGTTCTACTTCAAAGAAATCATAGCCAAGGAGGTGGCAAATATGATCAGCCACTGAATGTTGTTCCCTCCTACAAGAGATGAACCTGGACGTTAGATGGAACGAGCTGAATATTTCTGCTGTGGTGTTTGATCAATGAAAACTAGGTAGACATTCCCCACCTTTGCTACCTCCATTATCGGACAATCCAGGCGTCATTGGAGTGGATGAGTTTGAGACAGAGATCCCGAGGTCCTTACAGCCCATCCCGATGGAGCCTTCGAATTTCGAGAGTTGCAACAGATGGTAATGTCAATACCAGTTCAAAGACAACAGAGGCCAACAGATGATGTAGTAATCTGTATAACTCGCAACACGAAATGGCGGCTTACATTGTCTAACACAAGGGAAGGCAGAGGCATTGAAGAGATTCTCGTATCCGTCGTTGCAGATGCACTTGTAACTCGAATGTGAGGTCTTATTGCATCTTCCACCTCCACAGTCGGACCAAAAGCATGCTGCAATTTGTAACATCAGGGTAAATCATACTCGGATGTTACATATACTATCCAATAGTGTTTGCAATGGTGGCGCGCTTACGATCCAAGATCGACAGGTTCGATGTCGTTTCGGATTTGTCCTTAGCCGGAGCAGGTGCAGCTGCACAAGTGTAGTCCATTGTGCCTGTCGAGTTACAAATGACCACCATTATCAAAAGCTGCTAAATTCTGTAATTGAGATTTAAATGATTAGAAAACAACAGAGAACTGACAAAGACTGGACTGGCCAGGATTACATGATCCTATAGTATAATCCCAATTAAATTAAGACTCTACAAAGGAAAGAGAATAATAATTTTCTCAGGACATGGATGAAGTCTAACCACAAGTCACCACCTAACCCCTTTGACTCGGTAATGTAAGCCAAACACGTGATCTTGTGCTATAGAGCTGACTTCACGCCGTACTTTTTTTTTTCACAACCAGGATTCGATTCAAGTAACAAGCGACTTGAATTCCCTCGAACGAGTGATCGGATTCGAATATTGTGAATGCCTCAATCAAATCTACCAATCTTCAACATCTATGAGACTTAAACAACAAGCATGAGTATCATTCCCACTACACAAGCAACACGAAGAAAGAGCAGCAAAAAGAAAGAGGCAGAGTGTGAACCGACAGTTGGGAACGACGCAGGGGAGGAATCCGAGGCCACTCTGCTTCCAGCCAGGATCGCACTGGCACTCGTAAAGGAACGTGTTATTTGTAGATGGCTTGCACTTCCCTTTCCCGCACTCCACGGCCTTGCACACTTCGTCTGGGACCCACAAAACCCAGTTTCACAATCATCAGATTGAGAGAGGTTTTTATATATAGAAGGAACACCAATTTAGCATAATTTAGGATAAGGTTACCAGATATAGGGGAGAGAAGTGGGGTTAGGAAGTCACTTCCATCGACGACCAGCTTGGTTTGAACAAGTAACAGAGTTAGGAGACACGAAGCTGCAACTCTGGTACTAATGGTACAAGCCATTTTCGAACCAGAGAGAGAGAGAGAGATGGTGTAATAAGGCCGAAGGGTGGTCCCGTTTATGCAACGGATCTTTGGGTTTAGAAAGAGTTTTGGAGTTGCTTCAAGTAGGGACGGAGTTGAGAGATATGGACCAAAAGTTGGACGAAAAGCTTACGTGGCTTATGCCGATCTTAAACAACCAGTAAAGTCCACGCTCTTATTGCGGGGTTGGATTAAGTAGGAACAACACTTATTCTCACTAAAATGGATCAAAATTTTGGATTTATAGACACGGTTTTTGACGACTGTCAGACCTGTAGACACGATTTCTAATGAAATCTGATGGTTGAAATAAAATTTCCTCTGTAGGGACAATTTTAATGTTGTACTCACTCAATCCAAAACCTCTTTTTTTGCACCGTAAATATTGTTGGGGTAGTTGGTTGTTGAGATATTCACTTCAAATTTTAAAAAGATAACGTGATATGTGATATGTGTTTGTTGCTAATGAGTTTGAGTGACTGATTTGCAAATCCGGAAATTACGAACTTTTTTAAAATTTGAAATCTTTGATTAAATTTAAATAAATGTGATCACCTGATGTGTTTTGGTGAAGGTAAACATGGTGCAATCGTATGGAATTTGGGAGGTAGAAGTTATTGGAGCAACTTTTAAGTAGATTAATGGCTATGTTCGGAATTGAAGTTGTAATTTTCGGCCCGCGACTATAACTTTGCACGGCTTAGTGCGAATTGTCTGAACGTCTATTTCGAATACTCAAATCCGTAATTATAGTTCACGTCGTTGATGAAATTTAGGAGTTCTTGACTACCTGCTTGTGGTATAGCTTGAGTATGACCTGCCTTGAGATTTGATTAATAAAATTGGTATTTATTAAAAAAAATCTCGCCGCCGGGAGAGACCAACACAAGTCGGCCAAACACTACTATTGGTGCTCATGAATGATGATGATGGTTTGACGACGCTTTGTGGGCACCCGGCCGTCCCTAGAATGGCATCGGTTGCGGAAAGTCTAGGACTCTCTAAAAGTCAATCTCCAACCAATTACAGGTGCCAGTTATTAATGCAAAACGGTGCAATTTGAAAAATCATAATGGAAATTTCTTGCATCAACCAACCTGACCACTACTATAGAGCAACAAATTATTTCAAAATGTCTTTTTTTTTCGAATTTAGGAGAAAGTTTCAACTGTTTAGTAACCTACCCTTGAAAAAAAACTGCTAGATAACATGCCAATATAACCTAAATTTCTGTTCTCTATTTATCTCGGTCTCCTGTTTCTAAATTGAGAAAAAAAATGATGGTCCATCCACAAATATGACTTGATATATCTAATAGTTAAGGTTACACGGAGTAACAATTTTGCAGTGAATCATACATAATTTATTTTCATTCTCCTGATGTTTTTTATAAAAAAATCAATACTCCAAATATGGTAACTTAATATATAACAATAACCTTAAAATTACTAAGGTTGCTCGAATTAACCGAAAATTCTCATCGTGGACAGGACAATGACTATCATCTGATAGTGATCCGTTTCATCGCAGGTCCAGTTTCCTAACAAGAAAGCCCAAACTGAACACATGGACCAGCCCAAATCCCCTCAAATTGTTTTGGGCCATCGCGATCTAATTTCGTTCGACTCGGGATTTGGAGGGGCCATCTTCTTTTGATCCTCCAACCACTCGAGAGGACGAGTCTTTAGATGATGCGCACCTGCGATAAGGTATAAATTCCGATAGCGATGCTAATTCCCATAGGGACGTGACTGTTTGAGGTCCCCTCCCCCTTTTACTGATAGTTACAAAATAGGCGAAACAACCAATAAACGGAGGCAGTCAGTCTCGCTGTTGCACATTCTTGGAACCAAAATTTGGAGGAGGAGGAGGAGACCTTGGGTGTGGGTCCCATGATAATTAAATTTGGACCATTCCGTACAGTGCAGGGCTCTGGGCCTGGCCCAAACGAAGGTCGACAGCCTCACAAGTGGAGAAGTGAAGAGCTCTGTCGTTTTTAAGGCCTGTGGGACATCGCACTCTAACTCGGTGTCGGAATGGAATTAAACCGCTGTGGGTCGATGGGCCCCCTGCATTGATTTGTTGTCGTAGCCGAACAATATTGAGAACATGCATGGTTTTCGGACTGTTTGGACTTTGGGGATGGCCCTTCAAACTGGGCAGTCAAATTTTTACGGTGGTCCTTTCGTACAAAAAATTAATAATATTTAGTAATCCTGTAGTGTCCATCATAAAATTGCAATTTGGTACATTTTAATATCTGGATATACCAAATCATACTTGTAGAAGGACCGTGGTAAAATTTTGGATAAATTACTCCCTAGTCCCTGGTGTTTGGTCATCCTCCCCTTTGGGTCCCTGCATTTTCAAAAATGATTTTACCGTCCCCCGACTTTGGTTTTAGAAACTCTCGGGTCCATGGCTGACGTCAGCACCCATTTTTGATTTTTTTGTCAAGAAAAATGACCAAAATACCCTTGAAACCCATTTGTTCATGAAAATGACCAAAATACCCTCAAAAAAGGAAAAAAAATATCATCTTCAAGGGTATTTTGGTCATTTTTCTTGACAAAAAAATTCAAAAAAATGGGTGCTGACGTCATTCCGGGACCTGAGAGTTTCTAAAACTAAAGTCGAGGGACGGTAAAATTATTTTTTAAAATGTAGGGACCCGGAGGGAGGATGACCAAATATCAGGGACTAGGGAGTAATTTTCCCTCCTTTCACTAGTGAGTCCACTTTTTAGGCATAATTTGGAAAAAGCCTACTTTAGTATTCTGCGGTTTGGCGGTTTGACAAATATAATAATGTGGTTTAAAATGACCAAAATGGTCCTCGTTGTTGACTAAAGTCCACCAAAATGCATGTGCTCGTGAACGACTATTTAAACCAAATAATTATGTGTCAAAATATAAAATTACAAGTTACTATAGTGTAGTTTTCCCGCAAATTTCCGATGGCTATATTCATCGCGCTCTTTCTTTTTACTAGATTGAAATGCGACTCAAAATATTTGCTAAACAAGGTCCCTAACACTTTAACTCTCAATTTGCTATCTCATTGATTGAAGTGAGGTCAATTTGCCCGACACGATCCATGAGCATCGGTCTTGATGAAAGGTTGTTTACTTGTGCAATTCCAACCCCCTTTTTTCTTATAGAAGTTGCTTTCCTACAATTTATGAGTTGCTTGTTTTTTTTAATAAAAAAAATTAGGGCGGAGCCAAAAAATTTGGTGAGTGGGGACAATATAATTTTTTGGGCCCGACTAGCATATGATAAGTCGGTAATTGACCATTCTGGTTTTAATTTTTAGGTTGATTAATTTTTTAGTAAGATCAATTTCTAATTTTAGTAAAAACATACATTAAAAAATATAGTTAGTTATCAAACAAAAAAAGTTAACCCACAACATCCTACCTCCCTCTCCCTCTCCCTCTGCCCCTTCATAAGAACCTTTCAAATATGAGATAGGCCCAGTCATGCGACTGCAATATCGTATTATTGTACGAGAGAATTAGGTATATTCCTGGTCGAATTCGGGTGCCAAATAAATTTAACAATTATAATACTAGATACTCTTTTCCTATCCAGAATTCCCAATAAATTTTACATCGGTAAAATTTTAACAAGACTACAAGTGTAATCTCGTGACACTAGAGATTTAACACCGTGGATTGTAACTATGCCATATTATTACACCGGAATAAACTTTACTCACAAAAAAAATACACTAATAATATATGTAATATGTAAAAATATTATTACTATTAATAAAAATCTACCGATTTAAAAAAGAACCACCCTAGCTCTGGATATCGGAATCTGACAAAAAAGGTTGGTCTGGAGGAGTTGACTTGGACAATATAAGCCATCTAGAGGGAAACACGAAGACTCATTATCAACCAAGTGGAAATAATTAGTAAGTAATCAACATGCAAATTGTTAATTAATATAATTAGCATTTTCTGCCCCAATATTACTACTTGTGTACAGTGTATGTCTACTGTAAGCAGAATGTTTCTGAAGGGGACATAAGCTGTTTTTCACATGATCAATAACATTTTCAATGGGTGCGTAGACAATTATTTAATAATTGTTCCACATCAAATCCATTAATTAGTACATTGTTTAATTCGCAACTTCCAAGGGTAATGCATATAGTCCGAGGAGTTTAGATTAACTGTCAAAAAAGTGAATTATACTTTAATAAAAAAAATTGAAGTATGAGATTTTGATTAACTCAGTATTTATACTTATTAAAAAAAATTTATCATAATTTTATCCAAGTCGAGGCTGGATTGCTTTAAATACACATACCGTTAAAGGATGGTGTTTCCAGGAACCAAACACCAACTCAATTACAGGAAACATATTAAGCATAGCATGTGATTGCCAACTTATCATGCAATTTCCTCAATAATTTTGTTGAATAGGCACAAGCTAACAACCGCTAGTTGGTGAAGGGTAAGAGACCCTCTTGTTAGATTAGAGAATTGGGGAAATGTGTACGGCACAGATTTTGATGTCTTGGCATTTGTCCCTATTGCATGTTATTTACACATGCCAGCGACAAACAAAACCACGTTGATGATGGAAAAGAAAAAGAAAGATTACATTAACGTGCATTATATTCGTACAATGTATACTCAATCTCTCAAATTTTCACCGATAGATAAAGAAGTTATTTTAACTTAACTAAATTTTAAGTTCGTATCATTAAAAATCTAATAGTGCTAAATATTCGTTGGGAAAATTTTAACACTTTTAAAAAGTCTTACTTGACTCGAACTTAAATTTGTCAGTCTAATGAACCAGTTATCAAATAATATATACCAAAAAATTATGATTCCAGCATAATTATTATTCCGAATATCTTATTGGTGATATTTAATATTTCCGGAAATTTCCGGAAGTTTTAACATGGTAATTTTCTCTGAAAAATTGTATTTTTTCATTGGTCTAAACAGTTCTATTTAAAGATCCTCTCTATTTGAAACAATAAAACTTGTAGACCTGGTGAAATTAATAGCTCCACGTCAATAAGTTATCTGACCGCGCGCTGAAATAAATTCAGGCCGTCAAGAATAAATTTATCGAGTAACCGAGAAGATTGGGTAAGATCTCTGGTCATTAAGTTTAAAGCATTTTTACCACGCAATAATTACAGCGGCTTGAATGTTTCTCGTTGACGACAGCTGTAGCGAGTATTCTAAATGCAGCAGAATAATATTAAGGTCAAATTACACTTCAGTACGAATGGTTTTGTATAGAAGTACAATTGGTCAGCTGATACTGAACAATAAGATAGTGATGCACAAATACACGGAACTATAAGATACTATAATGTATTTTGACCTAATATCAATGCACCTCAGAGTCGTCAAAATTTAAAACGAACGCCAATTTCTTTAAATTTCTCTGGACCTTCTTTGTGTGACAAATCTCAGTAAACATCTGCACTGCACCGCTAGTGGTCCTAAAAAATAGGTAGTAATATCAAAGAGAAAAGGCCGGTTAGTAATTATCAACACACGAATTTCTTTGTGACCCCAAACAACTCCTCTTCCTCTCCCAACCCCATCATCAATCCATTTCATAACATTTGCAGGGTCCGTGTCTGTTCGCGTACTAAAACCTATTAGTACAATTTTTTATTCGTAATCACCTGATATTCGAATATTTACTAATAAGTGACACTTCAGGACATTGGATCAAGGAGAGGAATAAAAGAAAATTGGTCTCCGAATTAGACAGGTATGATAAGCACGTGCATAACACAAGATAATGGACCCCACAAACCCTTGAAGCTGAGGTACTATTATACTAAACTTGTCCAAGTGGACAAGTCCACCCACCCTGAAAATAGGAGTATTTTACAAGGGTCCTGCATGTTCTTTGACCCATTTCCACATGGCCTCTGAGCCTTCCCACTCTGGATTATTAACCAATGAAGAGATTTTGAGTTCGAGTTATTAAAAATATGATAGTATTAATTATTAGAAAAGTTATTAATTATTCAAAAATACTCTCCGATTTAAAGTTAGATTAGTCGAATCTGTAAATGTCCAACACTTACAATACAGTCATGGGAAGGAAGGAATAACGGACATGTAAGACTAGACAGTGAGCTGTAAGAAAAGAGGAAGAGATAAATTCCCTCGCTTTTTTTAATGAGGCAAGATTACCATTGCACCAATAGATAGGTACGTTGCATAGGAGAGAATAAATTCATTGGGAGATCCCAAGTTCCCATTTAATTCCTCCCCAACTTACATGCTCTTTCCTATACACAAAAACCATTCCCAAGAGAATTGACAGAGAAAGAGATGGGGAAAAAGCCTGGGAAGTGGCTTAGGAATTTCTTGACAGGGAAGAAAGACAAGGATCAGAAAGAAAGATGCAACAATGGTGATCAGAATTCGTTACCTGTTGTAGTGGAGATTAATCCAGCGACTCCAATTGCCATTAGACCAACCACCCCAAAAGAGAAGAGGAGGTGGAGTTTCCGCAGGTCTTCTGCTGCTCCCAAGGACTCGAACTCGAACTCTGCTGAGCCAACTTCGACGACCCTAGTAACGGTGTCGTCGTTGGCTTCATTGGACTGTGGAGATGAGCAGAAGAAGCACGAAATGGCAATGGCAGCGGCCACCGCCGCGGCCGCCGATGCTGCCGTTGCTGCTGCTCAGGCTGCTGCTGCTGTGATCCGCCTGACTTCGGCTTCTGCCGCCACCAACAATGGGCGAGCCGTCGCCTTCGAGGAAGCTGCCGCCACCAAGATCCAATCCGTCTTCAGGTCTTATCTGGTATGCAAATTTCCTGCTCCACATTTCATGTATAGTTTCTTCTAGTATTAAAAAACAGAAACTAGTTGTATGTCCCACGACTCAATTTATAAGCGTAAAAAATTAACCAGCCCGACATGAATTTTCCATGTGGTATCATATTCCGCATTTTTATTTCTCGTGTTGGAAGATTGAGATTGTAAATTGTGAATGGACTGATGCAAACAGGCAAGAAAGGCATTGTGTGCTCTGAGAGGACTGGTGAAGCTTCAGGCACTTGTGAGGGGTCACCTTGTCAGGAAACAGGCCACAGCCACTCTCAGGTGTATGCAGGCATTGGTGACCGCGCAGGCCCGAGCTCGGGCTCAACGGATTCGGATGGTCGAAGATGGAAATCCGGTCAGCTCGAGGCCACCGTCCCCGCACAGGAAGTCAGCTCATCAGGAGAACAGATACAGGCACTCGAATTACGTGAGTATGCAGGAGATTGACAAGGGCATGGAAGAGAACATAAAGATTGTGGAGATGGATCAAGGGGATCCAACCAGGGGAACCACAAAAGGGAGGAACAGCTACTCGCACCACCCACAACCAGAGCGACCAACAGAGCCGAGGCTCTCCGCGCATTACCCTCCATCCAACCGTTCGTACTCGAAGCAAGACGTCAACTACCTGCAGACCTCACCAGCTCCATCAGCTATAACAGACTTGAGCCCTCGAGCTTGCAGCAGCCACTTCGAGGACTTCTCTTTCGGGACTGCGCAGAGCAGCCCGCAATGCTACTCTGCAATGTCCAAGCCTGACCCGTCCCGCGTCCCATTCGCATTCCAGCAGCCTGATTATTCCGAGCCATTGTCGTACGACTATCCGTTGTTCCCAAATTACATGGCGAACACGCAGTCCTCGAGGGCCAAGGCGCGGTCACAGAGCGCGCCTAAGCAGAGGCCTCCCGACTCGCTCGAGAGGCAGCTGAGCAGGAGGAGGATTTCTCTGGAAGGCAGGAACGTGCCGAGGGCTGTCAGGATGCAGAGATCATCCTCCCAAGCTGGCTCCATTGCTCAGAATTATCAGTATCCTTGGTCAATCAAGCTCGACAGGTCAGCGGTATCGCTCAAGGACAGCGAGTGTGGCTCTACCAGTACAGTGCTCACCAACGCCAACTACTGCCGATCGCTTGTTGGGTTTGATGTAGGTATTCCTAACTACCTCTTTCAAACGTATTCATCTTTTACATATTGTAAAAATACTGATCCGATTGCGGCCTAATGGGTGTCCAGATACACGACGAGAGATACTAATGGAGGATGCCAAGTGATCATCTCGATCAACAACTTCTCGACGGAAGTAGGCAGGCAAATTTGCATCCCTAATGCAGCGTCTTCTTTGGATTTTCATGTTTCCTGAAATGTAGAGTTTTCGGTTTTCTATGAGTTCTTTGGAATTCTATTTTGTTTGTATGATTTGAGCAGAGCAATGACTTGCGAATATTACATGTTTAGACGTCCTATCTGATTCTCAAAAAAAAAAAGTCCTATAATTTATCTGTAGATTTTTATTATTATTCCAAGTGTGAATTTTAATGCTCTGATAGAGTCTACTTTTTTTTTATGATTCTGGATCGGAAGGATAAACGATGTCCTTATCGAGAGGGATCAACATCATGTAACACATATTGAAATGATATGATTTTACACATGAATAAAATTAACAATATGGTATGATATAAAATAGGTGTGTATCAAAATATGAAAGCAGAAAGTACTAAATTACACTTTTAACCTTTTATTTATACATCAAGGGTAATGGCCCAACCCAACAAAATCAGGTCCAAAAGCCCTCCTCCTTTCAATTAAAACTTCAAAATGGGCCGGATCACTAAGGGCCAGTCCACTTCCTCTCCTAATAAATGGACTTGGACCGAGGGCGAACTACAAAATGAAGGCCTAGGTTCAAAAGTCACAAAGGCCCATCTTTCGCAATAACATCGACCCCGGTACAAATGGCAAGTGAGTATTCGAATATCGAATATTTATGACCCGGGACTTGGAACGACGAGAAAGCACTGAACTATAATGTATATCTAGTGTTTATACTATTCATGGGTCTAGAATACAGAGGCTCCTATCTGCAGCTATAGTTAGAATCTGTGAGTCGGCGTCTCATCTCCTTTTGAAAGTACCAATCCCGTGATAAAGAAGAAATGCACTGGAAACCAAATTCAGAGGCCAACCCATTCCCAAGTTCCACTTCGTCTTCAATTATTGGTGTACAAGTCAAAACTATATGGTACCTACCCATACTGTTCCACCTTCGCCCTGGTCGTCGATGTTTCTTACAAGGATTAAAATAATTGACGTGACCATCATAGATTGTCTATTTGAAAATGGGTCCGTCCATATAGCAATGTCCCCGCTTCGATATATTTTGGTTAAGTTAAAATACATTTTATCAGCTCGATCTCCGAGATTGATGAGTTCATTTGTGGTCCAAGAAGGTAATTGACCTCCTAGTGTGATTTCCTTTACGTCCCCGTCTTTATTTTTTTGGGCGGCAGCTTGTAAGAGAGAAAAAAACGAAAGAGATGTGAGGGGTTGAAGCTCTTTGGATTTCGTTTTCCGAACGCGAAAAAGAAAGAAGTGGATGGTGGATTTTGTGGCCGGAGGTTGACTTTAAGGAATATACTGAAAGGATATCACATGTTGAAAGTAAACGAGATGTGCCGTTCCTATTAATCGAAAATCTTTACAAGCTATAGGTTAAAATATAGTTTTCCGTTCACTTTATTAATGAAAGAATCGCAGGCTGATCCGGTCCACGTTAATTGAAGATCTTATATCCGTTTTTTAATTAGTAGAAATATATTCGCTAGGCAACTTGTGGTTACACTATAAACCAGTCCATGTCCAAATTGTTCCACTATAAACCAGCACTATCTACAGAATCTAGGAATGACATTAGGTCTTGTTTTAGTTTTGAATTTTGATCACATAGAACAATTCAACTGTTTTAGCTTATATTGTACTTAGAATCCGTGAGATGATGTATTAGGGGGAACCTGTACTCTGCATTTGGCTTTCTCTTTGTGCTTCTGCTGTAAATTTTGTGAATTATAAAATCAATCTATTTACCCAAAAAAATTTCAACAGTTTTTTTTATAAGTAAATTTCAACTGTTTTTATTAAGGGTTGTCTTGAATATGTATTTGTTGATGCATCATGACAAAAAAGTTGAGATACTAAGTAGTATTTTGAAAATAAACTCTTACATCAACAATTAAAGACTTAACTTCTGTGAATACATGTACACTTATGTCATTAGGTCAAATGCTATATATTATCTATTTGCCTTTTATGAAAAATGGGTTATACTCTTCTTGTGGACAGCGTTGTGCGGCACAGACTTATACATTAATATTTTATTGATAATTCCGAAATCTACAAAGTAAAATACACCGTATTGGTCTAAGAGCAATAAAAACGGCCCAAGGCCTCGGTACATCAAAAGCAAGTAAAAAATGTTGTTGATTAATCGAGCTAACCAGGTTAGTCCATTTCATCTATTCATCGATTACCGAGTCAGACTAGAGGTGAGCATATTATCCGATATCTGAAATCTAAATTTAAAATTGTTTTCGAATTCAGATTATTTTATATTCGATTTATCCAAAAAAAATTATTCAGATTCGGATACTATAATCATAAATTTGGATTATCCGAATATCCGAAATATAAAGTTAAAATTGATATTAGACTAAACATATGCGTATCAATGGGCTTGGGCTGGGCTAATTTTAATGGTAGTAGACAAATTAAAAACATTTTCAGCTACCTTTATCACTCTCCTGTAAGTCCTACGTAACTAAGAGAATCTACCACCACCAAAAATTCATAAAACTCTAAAACCAGTCTCGCCGGCCACTACCAAAAATTCGCATCTCCGCCCGGACTTCGGGGTGGGTCAAGCTTTAGTATTGTGTTCTATTAGTTAATTTGCGTACTGCTAGAAGACCACACACCCGTGGTTCTTGATGTTCGGTCTTTCTTTTAAGTTATTTTCGTTTGTTTTTGCTGGGACAAAATGATGGATTCTTCTTGCTAATGGGGCATGTTTTATACTTGAAAAAGGGATTAATTTTCTTTGCAGTGGGTTTCGATTTGGAACCTTTAATTAAAAAAGGGATTATTTTTCTTTGAAGTGGGTGTCAGATTTCGGATACAATTCACTATTCGAGTTCGGATTTAGATGATAAAATAATAAATTTGGATATTTTAAATAATAAAAAATTAAGATAATTTCACTTGAATTATCCGAATGGACAATGAGAAAGTCAACATAAATTTTGTCTCCATCTAATTTTTTTTACCAAGCCAAAAAACAGGTACGAAGTGATTTCGAAAAAACAAACTTAGGACTTTCATTCAGAAAGTTCAGGTGACATAGTGACTTGATAGGTCGACCGGTGGGAATTCTGACGTACCCCACATGGGCTTCCCATTGTCTCCTGGTTAGTGATCATTATAATGGCCCAACTAATCCATTACCTTTGATCGTGTCTCTTCCATGTAAGATCATATTTTGATTACGGGGTCTAAAAAATACGCTTTAGGATGGGCCTTTATTATGGTGTAGTTCTGACTTTCTAAGGGACCAAAATGTGACCACTGGAAGCTGATGCAAATAGTTAAAAGGATTTCGTCCAAGTACCAGGTGCATGTTCAAGTCGTGAGGTGGTTTTTTTATAAGTAGAGATTTTATTTATTACAAAAGATAAAAGATTATACCATAAAATCAAACATGTAAATAGAGATATTACACAAGGTGTAGAATGGCTCTTTACATATGTGATTCAATATAAAATAATAAATCTTGATTACATAATGTCCTTGTTGTATTCGACCAGTAAATTCATTCGCGAGCATTGTAGAGGATGGAGTGAGTAATAACCTCATGGTTGGCTATTGCACCGTAAAATATAATAGCATTGTGATGACGCCATAATCTCCACATCACGGTACCAAAAAAAGCCAACCAAACTTTACCAATCGTTCCACCTCGAACCAACCCCAACCAATTCGCAGGAGGCACTGTAAGTTATCCTGAGGTCATTTTTCTCGATATGTTCTAAGCCAAATCTTGACTATTGCATCGACCTAAAAGTCTACTTCAAACCGAAGATTGGTGTACTGGTCTTAAAACTTGGTACAGCTGATCTTAAAAATGGTGTAGATTCTGCCGGGAAAAAATGTCTTCTGGCGACTGAATTCAAAGGTGTGTACCTCCATCAATTTATCACTACACCTTGTGTCATTTTTTTATAAGTAGATGTGTAAAATAGGAGTTATAATTCCTGTATAGCATATTAGGACTAGCCTCTTATAAATAACAAGGCAGGATTTATGGATTCTTTTTTTTATATAAGTAAAGTAAAGTATTATATTCCTCTAAAAAGTACCATATAAAAGGAGTTACACTAAAGTGCATTGTTGGTGATACGAGATAGAAGCACATCATAGTCCAATGAAATGCATTATCTACGTACGCGAGGAAAATATAAATAATAACACCTAGCCACATGCCAAAGGGCATGTAGCCTAGCGGCACAAGGCCTTATAAATTTCAAGAAGGTCCAAGGTTCAAGCATTGACGTGGTGTAAAAATTTACTTTAACACTTAGCCACATATTTATACCAAAATGCTCCAAATTTACGGGGGATCATGGATTGTAGATTGGTTATTTTTTTCTTCTCGTTTCTCGAATACTTTGGAAAATATCGGGAGCTTTTGCATGCCATGTCAAACCCAATTGGATGGCCACATCCAACGTCGGTTTGCCAGCTCTACCTCCCTTCTTTCACCTCGCACATCCTGAATCATATCTCATCCAACTCCCAAGGTGGGAGAGGCATCCTTAAAAAGAGCTTTAATCGTAAAGCTGCGCACCAGGAGCTTCTTTAGCGTTGTAGCCTTGCTTGTCAGCTTTCTTGCCCGGGAGTGAATTTATGGATTCTTTTGGGGCTTTGACATGAGATGCAATAGTATAAGCAAGGAGGCTAGAGTGAGGTCGCCTCTCCAGATGTCTATTATTATTTTATACTCGACATATCATAGTAAAAGATCGTCTCACCCCCTATAAATGTAGCTATGTTGATCGAACGATAATATTTCTTTATTTAGATAAAGGACGTATTAAATCTCTTCTGTTGTCCCAACAAGTAAAACTCTATGAGAAAAAGAATTTATGACTTGTGTTATTAGACTAAATATTTTAGCATTACTCGTAAGAGGAATACAAAAATAGTTGTAAGTTAGGCACATGTCCTTAAATGATCAATTTGAAAATTTCCAGTGCCCCAACCACATTAAAGGTCCTTCGTCTCCTATTATTGTGATAAACCGACGGTACTTCCTAAAAATAGTGCTGCCCACCTCAAAAAAGGGGGAATGTATAGTTGACTTGATTGTGTCACGTTTCTTTCTATAAAAAAATAAACGTACCATATCCACTATCATTTTTTTTCTCGATATTGTCTGGTATCTATAGTTTTAAGATCTAAATTTTACACGAACTTTATGAAAATGAAAAAGCGTAAAAAGGTAAAAGGGGTCATGGTAATCATGATTACGGGCAATATGGACCGCTGTAGTTTCCTGGAAGCAAAAGATACGAACTTACCCAGATGATGCAAACAAAGAGGCTCTAAAAGAAATTTCAGTTGCGATTTGGATAAGTTGAGTTTTCCACCAGATACAACTTCTTCAATTGTGGGAACATACACTCCCACTCTTCCCACCCACATTGTGAACAGAAACTATGAGAAAAGTTTAGTCACCAATGCACTAATTAATTTTACCACTAATCGAATAGGATGATGATTCTTGCACCGTTTTCTTTTTTACTGTTCTAGGACTTGTATTTCGAACGAAACATGTATCACGTTTCATGAACACACTAGATCATTTGATGATATTGAAACAAAATTGTCATGCTTTTATCCTATATTATAATTTTTATATGTAATAAACAACATTAAAAAAATATATCATAGTCGTCGATGTGAGAACCATGAGATATTTTTTTGGTTAAATTTTGGTCATTCACTAAATTAATTAATTTAAAGTAGATTAGAGTAAAATCTTTTTCATGAGATATGTAGTATATGCTGAGAACATTCTCGGATGTGCAATAATGTTCAACGTACAATGATTTGGCAAGAGTTTAAACCTTTACAAGATATAATTTTTGGCGTAAATAATTTATCTTTTAAAAAATAATGCTCAGCTCTTCCAGTTGGAGACTTTTACTAAAAACATGAGCTGAATACAGTTAAAGCGCATTGTGTATCAAGCACTACACTATATTAATCTGAGAACATTATTTCCGAAATGATAGATACCGCCACCATGTTATTTATTTTATGTAAATCTGACACAATCCCTGATTTTTTTTATTTTGGTTTATAGCCAAATTCAATACATATGCATTTCATCGTTCTTTGATTTTTTAATATAAAAAAGTAGAATATGATAATCTCAAATCTGAAGGTCTCGTGTCGTCACCACTATTTTTATGTTAATGACTCCTTGGCTTGCAACCATCCATAATTTGTTTGTAAAGCAATTGGTTATTACTTATTAGCTGTTATGAACTTTTTTTCTATTTTTTATAAGTAAAGTAACTATTTTTCTATACCATTTATTTCTAATTCATATTCTGCAGTCAATGATAATTGAATTTTCTTTTGTGTAAAAATATCACCCATATTTACCGACAATATCATCTAGTGATGATATTTTTTAAGGTAAATTTTTACGATAATTACACCTTGCTAAGTGTATTATTATAAGTAAAGTAACTATTTTTTTAATATCATTTATTTCCAGTTCATAAATTAGACTCTGCGGTAAATGGTAATTGTGTTTTCTTTTGTGTAAAAATATCACCCATATTTATCGATAATATTAAACTTTTAGATCATAATTTATAATTATACCTTACCAAAGGTTTTCGTCAATTCGCAACGACTTGTACCATCATGCTAAATACTTTTAGTAATTAGTGATGACATTGTTCTAACTTATACGCAGCTCAAATCTGAATTAGTCTAATATTTGGATAATCATTCTTTAAACGTCGCTTTATGGAGAGGCCAGGTCGGTAGATTCAATAATGGATAGAGGATTTATTTTACAACAAGAAAATGACGAAAAAAATATTACGGGCGATGCGCGGAAGTGCGTGGTCGTTCTCTTTTGTCTCCCTTCATTTCCTTTTCCCCGATGGTAGTGCTCCACGATGTCAGACCCACCACGGCATCTTCCATAAACGACAGGAACTTTCTAAACAGTGATCTCTTCAAAACCGTTTACTATTCTAAAATTTATTAAATCTACTAATTTGGATTAGACAAAAAATTACAGCAATCACGTATATATATAATTCATTTAAAATATTTTTTTATAAGTAAAATTTTTTCGTGACCATGATTTAAATTCTGGTCACTTCTCACCTAACTTTTCTTTTATACTATTAGACCAAGTGCTCCTTGGTTCAAATTTAAAATATCCAATTATCTACTTATGATAATACAATTTGCACTCATTGATCTATGCGTTGGGTATAAGAACTTGGCAGGCATTCATTACCAAAAACTGGTTACCAGTAAGCTCGGAAAAATGTGGGAACAAATATGTTTCTTCTCTTGAATTGTTAGGAATTTTTTTTCAAAAAATACAAATTTCCTAGGTGCAATTAAAGTACGACAAGTGTACCACTCATCTACACTACACCTAGCTAGCTATCCCACTCTCTGCCCTTCCATTCCTCAGAAAGAAAAGGGCAAAGTAATCAGCCTAAAATTAACATATAATTAGGATATGGAAAACTTAACAGTTACATGACGAAATATCGGCTAAATTTCAGGTACTTTTGTACCCAAATTATACCAACTCAAAGATAACATTTATAATATCTTTCGGCCACCTAAATGTTCTTTTTACTCTGTACTCTTACGGAGTTCGAATCATATTTAGGAATAATATTTTCATCAATGAGACTTGAATCTGATATATCTTTAAAAATTTTTTTAATGGCTGGACCAACTCTCTTTTTTTTTGTGACACCAAAATAATTCTCCATGGAAGGATACATCGAAAGTACCAGATAATGTCTATCAGCATATACCAAAGTGATAGATGTTATCTGAATATAACCGCCAAAGTATTTCCAAAAATACAAAGCCAAAAAGCCCTAAGGTTAACCAAGAAAAACCAAATATACACCAAATGTAGGGCAAACAAAACCAAAGAACCTCACAAATAGATAAAGTTATGGAGGTTCGAAAGACCAAGAATGGTCCGTACCACAAGCAGCTTCTTTGATTACTTGGAGAGAGGCCCATCACAACCGCAAGTCTCCAAGCCTCAGCCAAAAGTTTCGCACGAAGAGCCTCGTCTTGCTCCTCCATATCGGTGATAATCGACCCTAGGAAAGGCTCTATCTTCGGGAACTTAGGCGGCTTGATTTTCACTTTCCGCAATGGATAGGTCAAAAGGGCCGCATTTTTTTCGTTAACCGCCTTTCGTAGAAACTTGAACGTGCTAGAGTCAGGAGAAACAGATTGCCCATGGTGACCCGCCTTCGCGCAGCAAGAGGCTGTGATTTTGCCTCAACCACCACCCCATCCGAAGCGTCAAACAGGAGCTGGTGAAACCAATCATCCAGTGAATCGTGATCAAGAGCGACCTCAGTAACATCCACAACCCCTTTGCCAACTTCAAGATCAACTGGAAGCTGCACTTCAGGCACAAACTCAGCAGCTAGAGGCTGCCAAATAGCCCCTTCCACAACAGTGATGGGCTGTACAACGGGCACCACTTCAGCGGAGGCGGGAGGCTGCAAGTCAGCAGAAACTATAGGGACCGACTCCACACCACACTCCTCCGACATAACCACAGCAACAGAGGAGGGAGGGACCTCAATACTAACTCCACAATCTCCAACACGATCAACATCATCAACACAACACACATAATCAGAAACAAGCAAGGTGCCAGCCACAACAACATCAAAAGAATCAGGGACAACAGACGGGGCATGCAGAACAGCTGCCCGACAACTGGAAAGATTCCTATCAATATCACTGAAATCACCGCACACAGAGTCCGGCAAATCGCCAACCTCACAAAAAGCAACCTCATCAATTCTTAACTCCTTACCAACCTTCAGGTTGATGGCCCGACTCACTCGATCCAAACAAGTCGAAGAGATAAGCACGAAAGCCACATCTAGTCGTTTCCAACTAGACGTGAGCTGGACCAACTCTCATTTCTTAAAAAAGAAATGATAGCACTCATTCTAATACTATTCTTTAGAAGAATTTATTTTTGAAATTCTCTAATGCATTATAATCAATATGATAGCACCGTGACGACGGCCTAAATGTTGACTCAAAGCGTATGGTAAGTTTTCTCCTTTTCAACAAAAGGTCAGTCTCTTCGGGGTTTGACGACACGCCACGTGTACGACGCGCTTGGTCTACCTTTTGCGCTCCTATATATACCTCACTTGGCCCAAGCCAACTTCAAGGAGATGAGCCAAGCTCGATAGCAAAACACAATCTCATAAGATAGTATATATCAGATATTACTACGCCTCGAACCTAAATTAATCCCGATCGCAGATTCTGATCAAATGGGCAACACCGACTACGAATGCCCACACAGAGTAGCAATACCTCCGGCCAAACCATTCTTGAACTCCCTTGGGTCAGGCTTGAAGGAGACCTTCTTCCCCGACGACCCTTTTAGGCAATTCAAGAACCAGCCTCTATCTAAAAAGCTGGTGTTAGGGTTGCAGTACTTTGTACCATTCCTGGAATGGGCTCCTCGATACACACTTGAGTACTTCAAAGCTGACCTTATTGCAGGAATTACTATTGCCAGTCTAGCTGTTCCTCAAGGGATCAGCTACGCCAATTTGGCTAGCTTGCCTCCAATTATCGGACTCTGTAAGTAAAACAAGGCGTAAAAATGAACTAACGGAAGTCCAGTTTTCGATTGGTTTCGAGAAAACTAATGAGAATTAATTTTTATGGGGTGCTAGATTCAAGTTTTGTGCCGCCATTGGTGTATGCGATGTTGGGGAGCTCGAGAGATGTGGCAGTGGGAACAGTGGCAGTTGCTTCTCTTCTCATATCTTCCATGCTTGGGAAGGAAGTCAACCCTTACCACAACACTAAGGAGTATGTTCAGTTGACTCTGACCGCCACCTTTTTCTCTGGGGTTCTTCAAGCTGGTCTTGGCTTTCTGAGGTCAGCCTCAACTAGAATCTCTATTTTTTTCTGGTGGATATATATAAATATATATGTATATATGATGATTATGATTCAAATTTGTTGTAATTTATGACGCTGGTCTTACAAAGTAGAATTCTGTTGATTTAAATATTGTCATTCGGTATGTATGTTGTGACCACCATAATTTACTTGTCATCTCAAAAATTAACAAAATATTATACTTGGATTATTAATACGAAAATTGAAGTGCAAATATTAATTTTCGGTTGCAGGCTGGGATTTATCGTGGACTTCTTGTCTCATGCAACAATAGTGGGTTTTATGGGAGGAGCAGCCACAATTGTTTGTCTTCAACAACTAAAGGGAATTGTTGGGATAGCCCACTTCACACACAAGACCGATGTTGTATCTGTTATGAAGTCCATTTTTAGCCAAACACACAAGGTATATACAGCTCATGCCTAATTCCGACATGAACTAAACTAGTATAGCCATTCTCGGACACAAAAGAGAACAGAATTATAAGCTTCCGATTGCACTTGGTCTATCGAAAATTATATTATTTATACATTGTAGTTATTTCACTACAATTATATTGTCATGTGTTTATCTAAAATGGAACTTGGTGGTGGCGGTGGTTTGTTTCAGTGGAGATGGGAAAGTGGAGTCCTGGGTTTTTGTTTCCTAGCGTTTCTCCTCGTTGCAAGACACTTGGTAAGTACGCAATCTTCTTAATTGATCTTAATCTATCTCTCAACTATTCACTAATCTTAATTATATAATTTTTATCTCTTACTTGATCTTAATCTATCTCTCAACTATTCACTAATCTTAATTATATTCTCTTAATTGATCTTAATCTGTCTCTCAACTATGCACCACTTTTTGGCACTTGGGCCTGTCGTTTAAGGTGATGCAGTTTTGGGATTTTTCAGGGGCTTACTTAAAGGTGGGCTTTTAGTTAGATTTAAATTGGAGTTTTAGTTTTTATTAATTAAGGGGCTAAGAGAATGACGGTGTATAATTAAATTTAGCGATAATAATGTCAAGATAAAGTCATTCTCTATTGAGGTACTCTTTTCCTACCACAATTTTATCGAGAAGGAGTTTTAACGAGTCCGACAATCGTAATCTCGCAAGAGGAAATTCCACAAGTTGTAAAATAATAAACCAATAAAGTCTACATATCAAAACAACTATTCAATAATCTTAATTAAATAGATTTGTATCTCTTAATTGATCCGATTGGTGCCTCAATTTAGAGCAAGAAGAAGCCACGCCTCTTCTGGATAAATGCAACGGCGCCCCTCATCTCTGTTGTTCTTGGAAGCCTTCTTGTTTACTCCACTCACGCCGAGAAACATGGAGTTCAAGTGGTAAGCTTCCCCTTCACTAATAGGCCTTAACTAAACATATGTATGTAGTTCTAATTTTTTCATAAAGCATTCGCGTGAAATAGTTGACTGAATCACTTTATCACATTTGAAAAATATTATTCAACGTGAATCTATTTTAGTCCACTTAAAATTGGCCTGGCCGGGCGCTTATATAATTGGGCCGTTTTCTAATTGTCAAGCAGGTCAGATGGGCCTTGGGCTACTTACTATTCAATACTACTACGGGTTTGAGCTGGCCTCTTAACATTTTGCGGGGAATTTTTTGTAATGGCAATTTTCAGATTGGTCACTTGAAGAAAGGACTAAACCCACTCTCGCTCCAGTTGGCCTTCGGGTCTCCGCACCTGATGACGGCCATCAAAGTCGGCGTCATCACCGGCATCATAGCTCTTGCCGTAAGCCTCAGTCGAGCATGGTCAGACCTACTTAGGAATAGCATTAAGGTATAATCAAATATATGTGGTAAATGGCAGGAAGGAGTAGCAGTGGGAAGGAGCTTTGCCATGTTCAAGAACTATCATATCGACGGCAACAAAGAGATGATAGCATTCGGGATGATGAACATTACAGGCTCATTGACTTCTTGCTATCTAACCTCAGGTAATCCTACCCTTTTTGGGACCAAATTTTGACGAACAATTCGACTTTTTTCGTAACGAGCGTCTTCCATTCGACTATCTATCGCAGGGCCATTCTCGAGAACTGCGGTAAACTTTAATGCAGGATGCAAGAGTGCGGTGTCTAACATAGTAATGGCGTTAGCTGTTATGATCACGTTGTTATTCCTGACACCATTGTTCCATTACACGCCTCTGGTGGTCCTTTCCTGCATCATTATAAGTGCCATGGTTGGCCTGATCGACTACCAGGCAGCCATTCATCTCTGGGAGGTTGATAAGTTCGATTTCCTCATCTGCATAAGCTCGTACCTTGGTGTCGTCTTTGGAAGCATCGAGATCGGGTTGATCATTGCTGTAAGCAATGCTCATCTCTTTAACATGTTGCTGAAGTTTTGCACGACAGCAACGCTGATGCGTGATCGAATTTTCTACAGGTCACAATTTCTATGTTCAGGTTGCTCTTATTCATAGCAAGGCCACAGACTTCTGCGCTAGGCAACATCCGAAACTCGACGATCTACAGAAGTATGGATCAATACGCGAATGCTGACAATGTCCCAGGAGTTCTCATCCTTCAGATTGATGCACCTATTTACTTTTCCAATGCCAATTACTTGAGGGAGAGGTATGCAAAAACATCGACTAGAGATTCAAATCCCGTCACTGTTAATTGATCATCCGTCAAGCCTCAAACTTTGTCAATTATGTTTTCCAGGATCACCAGATGGATATATGAAGAGGAAGACAGGATAAAATCTACTGGAGGATCCAGCTTACACTATGTTATTCTAGACATGAGTGGTCAGTACTATTAGTTCATCAGTTTCAGGCATGAAAAGAACAATATTAGTATTGATCCATAACGCTTCAATCCCGTTCGACTTGCAGCTGTTGGAAGCATAGACACTAGCGGGATCAGCATGCTTGAAGAGACTAAGAAGAACACCGACAGGAAAAATCTCAAAGTATGAGCTAACTCTCAACTTTCTTACCTTTGCAACTTACCTCTGATATTAGCATGCCGATACCAAGTTTTCATCATTGCTTCTATATCTGCAGCTAGTACTGGCAAACCCAAAAAGTGAGGTGATCAAGAAACTATACAAATCAAAGTTCATCGATACAATTGGCCAAGAATGGATCTATCTCACAGTGGGAGAGGCAGTAGCAGCATGCAACTTCATGTTACATGCATGCAAGTTCAATCTCGAGGACCCACAAGAAAGCGTGTGATCACTGACCAAAAATTGTAACTGCAAGCTGGATGGTGTTATGTCTAATGCATATAGATAGTGTAGTTAATAGTTAATGCAATGGGTAGAGCTAATGAAGCATCAATCCCCCTTAGTTCTATTCAATCCATAATTATGGATGGTACGATTGAACCAAGGGGTGTTAGCGAAGTACTAAGTAACATACTGACACTAGTATGTCAGGTATGATTTCCAAGAGGTTTGTGATATTGTCCGTTCTTGTCAAAAGAAGAATTAGATTCTATAAACTGCACTTCTGCTAGAGAACAAATATTATTACTGCACTTAATATAGAGGCTCCAAAGACTTATCAAGAAATCAATCTTCCCAAGTTCAATTTCAACAAACTCAAAACTATACAAGCAACCTCTCACACGTGAAGCTGGGAATCAATAACAAGCCATGGCAACCTAGTAGTAGGCAAACTTGCAAATCAGAAACTAAAATTCAAATCTCAACTCTTGCAAATCGAAGCTAGCGTAGAGCTCATCACTAGCACTTAATCAACCTGGGCAGCTATTCCAATGACAAAGATCAACAACGCACGCAAGGCCATCATGATACTGTCTATTTAGCAACTCATGCACAAGCCTCAGATTAAGTGCCTATATGCTACTTGCCATTGGTGGAAATTGACAAGGCCATGGAAGCCAAGAACCGGCCAGCTTTTCTTTGAAGATTCGTGGAAATATCTCATGTGCATCCATGTCAAGAGCTTCAGGATTCCTACGGAAAGGCAGGAGACAAAAAATGCAATATATGCTTTAGCGGCAAGAGAAATTGCATGTAAATATATAAACATATGAGTAAAAGCTTTGAATTTACCTACAAATTGTCTGTCCTTTTTCTTTGGCGCTAGGAATAAACTAGAGCTTTTGCAAGCACAGTGACTCAAATTGAACAAAGAATCCATCATGTTGGCCATGCTTTCACTTCCTTGATCCTTGGCCTTTCCATACCTGCATACAAGATCATGTAATAAAGTGATACTGAGTCTTTAGCCGATACTAGCAAAAGGCGATATACGTGTATTATCGTGTAATCAACTTGAACGTGTTTCATCTTAAATCAACGACCCTATCTAAATGAGGCATGTGATTTTTCTCATAGTTGTGTCCAAATTTCCCTAGTAAATGAACACGATAATAGTCACGGTCGCTCGACAGCAATCCAGTATGCAAGACTGATATGCATTCTGAATCACAGCCCAGATAAAGGCACAGACCCTAGCAGTCGGCAGACTAGTTCAAACTAATCATACATGAGCATACAGTCTAAAATGAAAATAATTATCAAGTTCTGGAAAACAAGAAAAATTCTTAACATATAATCCTTTCCATTCAACAATGACATTAATCTGGGACTTGTATTGAAAGGAATGTGTTTTCTTCTTATAAAGCTTCCACCCGGAGTAAAACTAAATATATACCTGTGGGTAAGAAATAATATTCTTAGGCACTACTATGCAAGCAGCCTTGGAAAAAGATTCCTCTGCATATTGCCGAAGAAATGTGAAGCAATTGATGTGTGTATGGGGTGATTCAAATGCCTGCAAAATAGATACCTCATTAGCAAACAAGATAAATCCCAACTACAAAGTAATTGTCAATTTGCTATCATCAACAACCATAATCAGCATCGGTGATTAGCAAAACTAGAAGATCATGCACGTGAACTCAATGTCGACTGGGAAACTGAAAGAAACCTATAAGGGGTAGGATCCATGTCATTCAAGAGTCAATACCTTGTCAACATTGACGACTGAAGCGTACGTATCAATTTCAGTCTTTTCTTTATGGAGGAGAAAGTACGCTTTGGGATCCAATTTGGAATTTTGATGCTATGATTTCACAGTTGTCTCCATAGTCTCAACAACAAATGAAAATAACTCTTCACAAGATTCATTAGAAGCAAGCTTTTCTGCCTGCAAGAAGAGAAATTAGCTAAATATGACTACGTGAGAAAATCCCTGCCGCTATCATATGCCGTGAACTGAATCCTCAGTCAAGGAAAAACATGATGATTAAAAATGGTCATGCATTAAGAAACGTGACAATGCAACAAAAACATGAAAATGCATGAAATAAGAAAAACAAAGATACTAATATGTAAGAGGAAGCATGCGAATGACAGGTTGATCAATTGAACTTTGCTCACCATTTCAGATTTAAATGTATCCAACTGCTTTGTCATGTTGACATTAGATCTCATCTTCTCCACTTCTTCCACTCGCTTTTTTTCCTTGGATAGTTGAGATACCCTCTTAATCTTTCTAGACACTTCAGTACTCTGTGGGTTGTACTGTAGAGCAGTTTGAAAAGCAGCCAACGCCTAGAACCATGAACACAATGGACGAGCGTCAGCATAATAAATTGAAATCTCATCATGAAACAATAAAGAAATCCAGATATTTTGAACATACATCATCATACCGGTCCATGGCTTCAAGTACACATCCTTTCCTAAAATAACCCTGCATGTAACACCCCCATAACAGTAGTCAATGCGTTGTAGAAAATGTGTAAGTGTTCATATCACACATACATCACTAGTACCTTCTCCCACCAAAGATTCAATTCGATCGTGGTCTCAGCATCAGCAAGTGCTTTGTTGAGCTTAACCAATTGTAGAAAGGCTGCAGCACGGTTACTGGAAAAGAAGACAATATTTTGAAGGAAGCATTAGCATACAATACATATTCAACATAATGATGCATAACAAAGAAGGAATAGGAATTTGCTCCAACATTTAATAAAAAAATGATGACTAATTAATTGTTCATAAGTAAATCACAAGCATAAGAATCAAGACCTGATAACTAAAAAGAGAAGCCATACTTAGTCTAGCAAATTCTTCCAACTAACGACCAACCACTTCAAATGAACCAGCCAAGGGGCATAGCTGGAGACATTTCATTTCAAGTAACCAACAAACATACACCAGAGAGAGAGAGAGAACTTGTTGGGAAAAATTGCATCGAACCCAGTTGAGACCATTAACCAAACACTCGAAAGTGCCAGAAAAAAAATGGAACTTGATGATTAGACACCAAGTAATATAAAGGTACCTATAGAGAGTGGGATTGGACGGGTCGAGCGTAAAGAGCGGCGGCTTTAAGGTAATTCCCTGCTTTGAAGAACTCATTCCCTTTCTCTTTCAACGACACTTCACCCCTTCCTTTACTGTTTGCTTCTGCTTCTGCCATTGCCTCACGTTCCTCCTTTCCAATTGCTTCGTTTTCTTTTGTTTAGGATTTCTCTACTTCGAGTCGGTGGGTTTCTCTAACTAAGACCCAACAACGGCCCATTAGTTGCTAGGTACTACGACAATGACATATCCAGTTATTAATAATGGCATGTCGATGATCCCTGTCGTGCGGACTTTTTCATTTTTGTCCATGTATTTTAACATTTTTGCAAAAAACCCCAACGTATTTTTTGGTCCAAACCATTTCAGACCCAATCCAAATCCCCCTCTCTACTTCGAGTCGGTAGGTTTCTCTAACTCAGGCCCAACAGCGGTCCATTAGTTGCTAGGTGCTACCTGCTGGGCCATATATTGCCTAGCTCTGCTGGGCCTACGTGGCTCAGTAATTGGCCCAGGAGGTGGTGGTTAACTGAGTGAACATTCGGATAATCTGAATCTGAACTATCCAAACTTTTCATTATTCGAACTACCTAAATTGATTATTTAACTATCCAAATCTGAATAGTAAATTATCCGATATCCGAATATTTTTCGGATTCGGATACGAATAATCTAAATTATCTATTTTACAAAATGAAAATTTATTTTCTTATTAAACCACGCTCCTCTTTTGCTACAAGTTCTTATGTAGTATGCTCTTATTTTTTTTAACTCGAACCTTTATTAATAAGAAAAAAACATTACAGAATGGGGATGAGAAAGGGGAGAAAAAGGAAAAGAAAAGACTAAAAGCAAAGCCAAGGCCTAAACGGGTAACCAGAGTGATAAATCTGCTGCCATATCTAGTGACTCAACTAAGCAAAACCACAAGTTGGGTAGTCAAGGGTGATACAAATAAGCCAGGGTGCATAAAAAATATACCTCATACTCCGACCAACGTAGATCCTCACCGGTGTAGGTAGTCTTAGCCCTTTTCATCGCTTGAAAGCGAGTATTCTTGGCAGGCGGTAGGTCAAAATTCTCCAAGTCCGACTGCGAATCTACCTCATCCGCCCAATTGTTCTTCATCTTCTTGGTTAACGAGTCCATGAACTTCAACGAGTTCGGAAGATCATCATTGTCAGAAAAAGTAACGACCTCATTGCCCCCTTGACCCGAGATAGGCATGGGATCCGTAGCAGGTAATGCCGAGGTGCGGCCCAAAATAGACGATGACATGCCCTGTAGAATCGGAGTTTCCTTACCAAGGAATCCCAGTTTGAGACCCTTGTGCTTAGAGCTCTTAGAACTCGAAGATGGGCTAGGTAAAACTCCACCCGCAGCGACATAGGCAGCCTTTCTAGCTTCAATTTTTGTCAAATTCGAATCTGACAAATGCAATGACAAACTCGAAATCAATTTAGAACTCTTCTTGCATGCATTTTTCTTGCTCGAAACTGAACTAGCACCCTGCGAACTCGGAGAATCTGAAAGAGGTGAGCTAGCGCTCGGAATCAGCAACATAGGCTCTGTAACGATTGGCAGAGTAGTTTGCGAGTCTGTATTAGGCGAGTCCATTAAAATATCCTCAATCCGCACTCCACTAGGCATTTGTCCGCCCACCTGCTCAGGTAAATTATCTTCGTTGCTCAAAGAATTCTCCCTCTCGAAAACCAAAATCATTGCAAGAGACCCCGCACCATGCCCGTCGACATCTGGCAGAGTCAAGCTGATAACAATAGCATTATTTTCCGCATAAAGTTGAGAACGACTGCGAGCAAGAATTGGGGTTGGGATCTGGGACGGGTGAAGCTGTGGGAGCAGGAGTCGCCAAGTCGGGGTTGGGGATTTAGGGTTTTACATAGAATTATTTTCAATTTTTGGTTTGAAGTTAGGTGAGAGAGTGGGACTGGAGTGACTAGTGAGTGAAGATTATAGTTGGCCCAGCCCAATTTAAAATTTTGGATAGTTCTGATAATCCAAACTCGTGTTTTTACTATCCAAATCCAAATCCAAATTCAAATTCAAACTAAAAAGTTCGGATAATCCGAATCCGAGTCGAAATAATAAATTATCTGAATCCGAATCCGGAAAAAAATTAGATTCGGATTCGGACATCGGATATCAGATTATATGCTCACTCTTAGTTAACTCGATTAATTAAAATTTGAGTCTAATATAGAGAAAATGAGTGTAAATTTTTAAAATTTTTACATAAAATTATCTTAAAAATCTGCAGTATATATACATTCGGCGACCAAGTCGTTTTGTGGCTCTTGACAGTAACAAAGACACACCTGCTCCTCTTGTGACTTTGACTTACCAAATTTATAAATTTGTTTATACATGATGAGATCAGCATATGCATGCAGCGGAAATTAAAATCGAAAAGACATGGTGGTTGGTATTTTATTGATTTTGCAGAAGACACTTCGTGTGATATTCAGAATATTGTTGGACTATATTTAAGGAATGACTATCCCAATAATAATTTTTACATATTCATAAGATTTGAAACTAATATCAGAAAGAAACTTCAATTTGTACAAAGGATTTTTTAGAAGACGTTGTGCGTGTTTTATTGATTTTTTACTGTCGTGGAAAGGGACGTCGTATATATATATGTTTTTTTGAGGGGTAACGTCGTATATATCGAGTGTCTACATCAATTTAGTATTAGTAAATACTCTCCGGGTCCTCCAAAACATGAATATACTCTCTCAGAAATCCGGAAATGGGGAAACCGCGTTTTTTTGGTGAGGTCAGGCACCAAATTCGCTCCAAACCAACTTCCATCTCTCATATTTGCATTCCAGTAGAGCAAATTGCATGGTAGACCAAAGCATGTAAAAAGCAAAGACAGAGACCTCTTAGAGGATCCTTCTTGTTACCTTCCACCTCTCCAATTATATACAACAAAAGCTTTATGTTCTCCACTGTCATATTATAATCACCTCCGCAATAGTTTGTGTGGACAGTTATCTTATTTTATTAAAAAAAACTGAAAAATTAACCAACATGTTATCTTGAGTTTATTTTTTGTAGGCCTGTTTAAAAATCTTGGGTTGGACATAAAAATTGGGTTTAATTATCCCGGACGTGGTACTCAGGGACCTTGCCGAGAAACTTGACTTGGTATGGGAAGAAGATGTCAAAACAATTCTCAAAACCTTGCGCGAAGTGACCATCGGCACAATCTCAGTATAGAGAGGAGGTAGTGCTTAATTGAACACCGGTGTAACAGTGCCCTAGTGCCATGGATAACAATTTTTTGAATAATAAAATTTTACTTATCAAAAAAATATAATTATTAATATCGTAATCTTCCGATAACCATGATTGTAACTTGTAATCATTTTGGCGAATTGATATTATTCGTCTAGTTATCAAAAACAAAAACATAATATTATACTCCTCGCCCGTTGCACCAACCGAAGAAAATGGCTTGTATAAATAACAATCCATCGATCAAGCTTCATACAAACTATAATCCATAATCTCTAATCAATCTGAGATTCCAAAAAATGACCAACAAGTACTTCTTTCCTTATCTCGCCACTTGGGCTACTCTAACCATCGTAATATCCTCCTCCTCGAAGCTCTCTCATCAAACCAATTACATCTACAACATTTCTCCTCCACCAATTCCAAACCCTAGACTCCAAAAGGCTTACATAGCTCTCCAAGCTTGGAAGCATGCAATAACCTCCGACCCAAGTAACTTCACCTCAAACTGGTGCGGTCCTAACGTGTGTAACTACGACGGAGTCTACTGCGCGCCGGCCCCTGATGATCCTCACGCCTCGACGCTAGCCGGAATAGACCTAAACCACGCCAACATTGCCGGTTCGCTCCCGGAGGAGCTTGGCCTCCTCGACGACTTGGCTCTATTCCATGTAAACACCAACCGCTTCTGTGGAACGGTTCCCGCGGGATTCCGTGACCTCCACCTTCTCTACGAGCTTGACCTAAGCAACAACATTTTTAGTGGCGAATTTCCCGGTGTAGTCCTATTCCTACCTTCCCTTAAATATCTTGACATAAGATTCAATCAATTCCACGGAAATCTCCCTCCCCAACTTTTTGATTTAAAACTCGACGCACTTTTTGTCAACGACAATAAGTTTAAGTCTTCCTTGCCCGAAACCCTAGGAAACTCTCCTGTCTCGGTTATGGTCCTAGCCAACAACGACTTCACCGGTTGCATCCCTTCGAGTTTGTCCAAAATGGGACACACCATTAACGAGATCATCCTCGTTAATACGGGTTTAACCGGTTGTCTCCAACCTGACATAGGGTCGCTCTACTGGGCAACAGTCTTCGACGCGAGCTTCAACGATCTCGTCGGTCCATTGCCGGCGTCCATGGGGAACATGAAGAGCCTGGAGCAATTAAACGTGGCACAGAATAAGTTATCCGGTGAGATACCGGACGGCATCTGTGTGTTGCCCAAGTTGGAGAGCTTCACGTTCTCGTACAACTACTTCAGGGGCGAGCCGCCGGCGTGTCTCGAATTTCCGGCGAAGGATGATAAAGAGAATTGCTTACCTTATAGGCCTCTCCAGAGATCACCTCAGGAATGTGCCTCGTTTTATGCATATCCTGTTAATTGTGACGCATACGGTTGCTCCGCCGATTGTCCACCACCTCCGCGGTGGCCACCGCCTCCTCCGGTTTATGATCATTATCATTACCCTTGATGTAATCCCGATTATAGTGAAAAATGATAAAATTACTTTGAAGTGTCCAAAATTGGAAGTGTAAGTTTACTTGAAAAATAAGTTAATAGTATTTCGGCGTGTATTTGACGTGAAAATTTTACAATATCATAAAATGATTTAATATATCAAATTGTTAGGATTTTACACGGTATAAAATAATCATTATAAAATAACTCATATTTTTCGGGAGATGATCGAATAAATATTGGCTTCTGTCGAGACGTTCAATCAATGTACATTATTTATCTTTCGTGCTGAAGGGTTCTTCCATAATTAAACCTTTTCAAGTCTACGGTGGGAGGATGCGTAATCCGGTCACCTAATTTGTTTCGGACAACTTTAGTTTAATCTACATACAGTTTCTCGCAGTTTAATAAAAAAAAACTGGAAACTTGGGAAGATACAATAAATTTTTGCGGAGTCCTAATTAATTTACAAATAACCATTGACATTTTTAGGTAAATTGTTAGTAGCGTTCTTCTAATAATATATTTTACATGATTAAAATATTGTTAATTAATCAAAACCTTTCACCGTTGGTCAATAGATTTATGGTGGCTCACGTGCGAAACACAGGGTCGCGGCCCGCGGGAAGCTTCGCACGCTTCATCGGTGCGCAGGCCGGCTTGGACAAATTCGAGCCCAAAGGGTATTTCAGCTAAGGAGTTCCTTCCGTGGAGGCTCATTGGACTTGCCATAAGCCCATAGCAAGTTGCTTTAGAAGTCGCCGGGAAAGACGGCTTTGGATTCAGTGGAGACTACATGATTCATGTCTCCATGGTGTGGACTAATTATGGATCATTAGATTTGATCAAAAAATATTTTTTATAGATCTGATTAGGGCTGAGCAAGTCGACCGAACTGGACCAAACCGGGAAAAACCAAAATCGGAATTTTTTTTTTGCAAACTGGACTGGACCGGACTTCAATCCGGTCCAGTCCGGTTCGATCCAGTTAGACCTAAAACTGGACTGGACCAGATTTTATTTCGAAAACATATATGTTTTCTCAAACCGGACTGGACCGAAAATTATTTTTCTTACATTTCAAGAACCGGACTGGACCATTTTTCTATTTGGTCTGGTCTGGTCCGGTTCTTTTGGTCTGGTTTGGTTCGATTCTACAGTTTTCAGTTTATTTGCTCACCCCTATATCGGATGGTTAAAATCCTCTAAGGGACATTTTCGGGTTTTTGTCCAAGGATATCCATGTAGGGTTTTCACCCATCCCAGCATTTTCCTCCCTCCTCTCCCAAATTTCTCAGGATTGCTCGTCATTAGTTCATTACAAAAATCTCTTCCACTCCACGACCGATGAGCATGCGACTAGCCCGGCGATGAGCCTGCGATGAGCATAGTGACCGGCGACCAGTCGTTCACTCACTCCCCCGATTAACAAACCCAAGTGACCGGGCTAAGGTCGGGGATCCGAGATCTTTTCGCTCACGGCTTCAGGAAGAATGGGTATATTCTGTTGATGACGTAGCTCAGGTTTCAAGATCGGTGACTGTGTCGACGTTCAAGTCAACGAAGCCGTCCCCCATCTCGTAGCACTTCTTCATCGACGACGATGACTCATTGTCCCTGATGCCGCTTGACTTCACCATTTATGGGGTTTACTGGATTTTGAAGAAAGATTGATTCTTTGGGTGAAAGTCAAGCCTTTAGACGTGGGAGGTTCTTAAATTTCTTCTGTAAATTAATCTATTGAACTTGAATTAGAGATTCTGTTCTTTATGAAACTTTCATCTAAAGTGAAATTCTTTCGCTTTTTCTTGATTGGGCGAATCATAGCCATTTTGGTTGGGCGAATCATACCAGTTTTTCTTACTCGCTTTTTATTTTTTATTAGCAAAAATGGTGACAATAATTCTCTTGTTAATTACGACTGTATATCAATTATTAGTGACATTCGTATATTGTACCAATATCATTTATACAGCGTACCGATATCATTTATATATTGTACCAATATCGTTTGTATATCGTACCAATCGTATTGGTATGCATTATGTGTACCTAGAACACAATACCAATATCGTTGGAAATATTCCCAAATATGTGTAAAAGGATACCAATATCATAGATGAAGGATATCAATATCAAAGTTGAAGGGTACCAATATTAGAGTAGTTAGATACTAATATCCTAGAACAAGGATACCAATATCCGAGAAATATCCGAGAAGAATGAAACCAATACCATTCAAATGGTATACCTGTTCACTTATAATGTAAGATGAAATATTTCTAAATCTGTGTAGAAGGATACTAATATCATAGATGAATGATACCAATATTAGATAAGAAGTATACCAATATCAGAGTATAAGAATACCAATAATATAGAAGCAGGATACCAATATCCGAGAAGAAAGATACCAATATCGGAGTAGACTGAAACCAATACCATTCAAATTATTTGTTAATAGTGGTTTGCCAATATTGTCCCTCCTTGCCATTCAATCCCATTTGATCCCTTTCAGTAGTTGTTCCCACTGAATCTGAACCCGTGAAAGACCCTAACCTTTATTGATCGGTCAATAGACGATAAACATGCACAACGGAATAAGCAGATATTCTTAAAGTCGTCAAGGTAGAAATCAAGACAATATTTTTTTTTGGGTGAAATCAAGAGAAGATACATAAGGTGACTCAAATAACACGTAATCAAAAGCAAGTGTCAAGACATGTTTAACCATAATTGTACTGAATCCTCATCTCTCTCGGACAAAGAGTCGATGTGCTCTGCTAATGGTCAGAATACGATAACCTGCTTGTGATAAAATGACATAAATTCTTCTTACCGAGCCAGATTGCAAACAAAATTAAGAAATTTATGTTATTTATAAATATATTTTAAAAAATGAATTCGAGTTCATTCAGAAATAAAATCGAAAAAGACTCAAGATCAATAATTCCAATACTATCGACCTAGCAGAATTAACGATTATGTGAATCTCCCATCCATTAAGGCCAAATGTGGAATTTCCTGTCGCCTCTAAACCACCCAGTTCAAACCTGGAAAAAATCACCAAGAATATTTTCCTATTTCCTGAAAAATGACGCCACTGTAACCTCCGGTGGATAAAGGTGAACTACTTGCAGGAACATTAAATTGACAAAATTAATGCTATTTCGCAGGGATCGTTTTTGGGCACCGCAGCTGAGACTTCCAAGAAAATCTCCCCAGCCGGAAAATATAATTCACCGCTTTTCAGATAACCCTCACAATGGTCAATGATCCTAACTTATAAATGACTTCTCACATCAATATATTTTCGATTCACAAAAATTTGAATTCAAGACATCCACTAAAAACTCGGTTAGAAATTATCCTTGAATGATATACGTACTTGTAACTCTTAAATTTACCAACTACCAATATTTATTGGTATACGGATATATGCCGTTTAATCCTGGTGTGGTAAACCACGTGGGGTAAGCAACCATTTAACTCTTAGTAACGGATATATGCCGTTTGCTGGGGTCACTCCCTCACATGACTCGTTTTATAACGGGAAAAAATTCATAAATATACGCCGATCAATCTTCACTTCTCGAGAAAATCATAATTCAAAAGATATTTTTGTTAATATGATATTTCAGAAAAAATAGAATATTGTTATTGGGTTGAAATAATCCATATATAAGCACATTCATATTTGGTTAATTCAGATCAAATCTGATAGTTTTAATTGTACCTTTCCTCACAATTCACCCAGGGTTAATGACGCAACATGGATAAGGAATACTTTTTTTTAAGGAAACATGGATAAGGAATACGAGTTCCGTAGATTTTGCAAATTATTGGAAATGTGATATTCAATTATCAGAAATTTCGATGATAATTTGAAAAATTAGAGCTATATATAGACCTGTTAAAACATATTTTTTGGTACCGACTTGTCATCTCAGTCACCAAGGACGCCTCTATTATTTCACGATCATTCTACCCTCGAGATAATTGCAGTTTTGGGAGCAGATTTTATGGGGACAAGGCTAATCCCCAAATTTGGGGACTAAAACTTAGATTGTGGCAATTTAGGTATTAACAAAATAATTAAGGGTAAAATTGGAAAACTAATAAAAACAAAAGGAGAGATGGAAAATTAGCTGCACATTTTTTATGGAAAGACTAAAAAAGTAAAAAAAAAAATAATAAATCAATCTCACGTTAAAAGAGGAAGGGATTCTTTCTCTCTCTCATTAAATTATTGTCAATTTCAAAAATTCTACCACCTACCAGATTATTATTTTTTAAATAAACTCAAAAAACCAAAGAACGAAAATACAATAGAAAATCAATATCAGTACGTACTCAAACCAATATCAGTACGTACTCAAACCAATATCATTACGTACTCAAACCAATATCAGTACGTACTCAAACCAATATCAGTACGTACTCAAACCAATATCATTACGTACTCAAACCAATATCAGTACGTACTCAAACCAATATCAGTACGTACTCAAACCAATATCACTACGTACTCAAACCAATATCAGTACGTACTCAAACCAATATCATTATGTCTGAAAACCAATATCAGTACAGACTAAAACCAATGTCAATACGTGCTAAAACCAATATCAATAGGTAATCAAATCAATAACAAGATGTACTCAAACCAATATCAATACATACTTAAGCCAATATTATTAGCGATTGAAACCAATATCAGTACAGAGTAAAATCAATATCAGTATAGACAAAAAACAATATCAGTACGTACTCAAACCAATATCAGTATAGACAAAAACCAATATCAGTACAGAGTAAAACCAACATCGAGTGTGCCTAAGCAACAATCCCAGCATCAAGCGCCCTAACTAGAGCTTCTTCGTCAATCACGCCTCCTCGGGCAACATTGACTATTCGCACTCGGCGGCAGCCACGGTGTTGGCGGTGGGCGCGTTAACGGCAAGGCACCCGTGCTCGGTGGCAGCGGCCAGATCCACATTGTCGATCCCGACACCAGCCCGGCCGATGACCTTGAGCCGGCCGGCGGAGGACTCAAACACCTCGCGGGAGACCTTGGTGGCGCTCCGGACGATGAGCGCGTCGCAGAGGGAGATCTTCGTGTTGAGCTCCTCGGGCGAGAGGTTGTAGGAGCAATCCACGTTGGCGAACTGCTTCAACAACGCCAGCCCCCGTCCCCGAGCTTCTCGGCGATGAGGACGGTCGGCTTCGCATTTTCCATGGAGGAGGACGTGTAGAGGACGACCATGCGCAGGCGTCCGCGAGTGGTGCACGGCTTGTCCAGCAGCGGCAGCGTCGGCTCTTCAACCCAGCGACGTGGGTGGAGGGTGAGAAGAAGAAGAAGAAGAAGAAGAGGAAGAGACACGAGGAATTTTTTATGGAGGAGGGAGAGAGAGAAAAAGAAGAAGAATAAAAGAAAGAGACGTGGGAGAGATAGTGGGTTGTGTTTAATTGATATCTTTTTTTTTGAAGGAGTATTAATTGGGTATCTTTTATTGTTTGAAAAAGTCAAAAATGTCCCTGATTGGTTATTGACCATCAGATTTGAAGTTTTTTTTAAAAAATGAATCTAATGGTCCAAAATCTAGTCCCCACCTATGGACAAGATTTTTTTAGTCCCCACTCAATCCATCCTCGTTTTCAGAGCCCATAACAACTGTATTTCTGTTGAAACCACATTATCTGCAAATTCAAGAGCATCCTCCTTAATTATCCCACGTACTCAACTTGTTATTTCTCCTAGCCCACCATGCATGTACGCCAGCGCATTTGCACAAGGAACAAGTAGTAATTAAGACGGGAGAAAAAGTTCCCAACCAGCAATTTAAGCAACTTGAGACATTGCTAAAATATTACACCTCATCTAGTCAGAGCCGAAGTGTAGTTAAACTTTCATTTATGGCATGTTTCACAACATTATATTGTCATCACCAATATTACCCGCTTCTCTTTTCCCGAAACTACCTAGTATTCGGATAATCACCAATCTATTAACAATTGCTCCGGCGTCAAAGGGTTTTAAGGCACAGACTCTTTTGTTGAGAGTTGTGACGAGAATCTGTCAACTGGCGACAGCAAGTTAATTGGCGATCGTCAATGGTGAGTTACATAATGTGTTGGCCTCGGGGAACTTGCGACAATCAATTAACTAGCGACCGCAAGTTATGGCAACAACTGTTTTCCTGTTTAGCTCGGACTTTATTTTCGACTTCTAGGTCGACCTATCTAGTGTGCAAGGGTTTGTCTATTATATAAAGACATGTTACCCTAGTTGATGTATGACTTTGTGACTCGGTTATTCATCAATAAAAGCTCTCCTTTCTCCCCGTGGACGTAGGCATCAGGCTGAACCGCGTAATCTTCTGTATCCATTATTCACGTTCTTGATCTCTTGATATCCTCGATTTTCTAACATGTGGCTCGTTGTTTGCTATAAATGCAGCGTCATTCATTTCCACAACATAAATACATCACCTAAAATAGAAGAAAATTTTAAATATAATTTAACAATGCTCGGTTATGAATATCTGATATTTCAAAAAGAAAATGGTTAACATTGTAATGTAACACCCAGACTTGACAAAAAGATAAAACTATATACATGAAGATATCAGCTGAGAAACACCAATTCTACGAGATGAAGAGCTCATTTCTCAACTTAGCAATTTTAGGAGTCCTCATTACTTTACAATTTCTCTCCATTAACCCATCTCATAGCCAAGAGTTCCCTTTCCCCAATGTGACCATCACAAACCCAAGACTTTTACAAGCCTACATAGCCCTCCAGGCCTGGAAACTCGCCATCGTCTCCGACCCACAAGGGTTCACCTCCAATTGGGTCGGCCCAGAAGTTTGCAGCTACACCGGAGTTTACTGTGCTCCGGCACCGGACGACCCTAAGGTCAGCCCGCGCCGGCATTTTTTTTAGTTACATTTTTTGTTTACTGGTGTAACAACCATCGCCCATTTGGCTAATCCAATGTCTCTCAGGTCCTTACGGTCGCCGGGATAGACCTGAACCACGCCAAAATAGCCGGATTCCTCCCGAAAGAGCTCGGCCTCCTCAAGGATCTAGCTCTCTTCCACCTCAACTCTAACGAATTCTACGGTACAATTCCCGACAGCTTCATCGAGCTCCGGCTTCTATTCGAGCTAGACCTTAGCAACAACCTGTTCAGTGGCACATTCCCTTTCGTAGTCCTCGCCCTCCCTTCCCTAAAATTCCTCGACATAAGATACAACAAGTTCTTCGGCCACATCCCGCCGGAACTCTTCGACCTCAAGCTCGACGCGCTCTTCATCAACAACAACAAGTTCGTGTCTCTCCTACCCGACAACCTCGGGAACTCTCCCGTCTCCGTCTTCGTCGCCTCCAGCAACTTCATTACAGGGTGCATCCCCCCGAGCGTGGCCCGAATGGGACACACCCTGGAAGAGATGATCATGTCGAACCTCGCACTGACCGGATGTTTCCGGCCCGAACTAGGGCAAGTTAAAGAGCTGAGAGTTCTCGACGTCAGCTTTAACGAGCTGAAGGGGCCGTTGCCGGACTCGTTAGGGATGTTGGAGAACTTGGAGCAGCTAAATGTAGCTCACAACAAGCTGTCCGGTCCGATTCCGACGAGCATATGCACGTTGCCCAAGTTGGAGAACTTCATTTATTTCTTCAACTACTTCAACGACGAGCCTCCGGTTTGCCTCCGGCTGCCCGGAAACGACGACCGGGAGAACTGTATTCCCGGTAGGCCGCTCCAGCGGTCGCCTGAAGAATGCGGGATTTTCTACGCGTTGTATTTTCCGTGCGAGGCCATTCCCTGCTTGTAATTCGCAGCTACCGGAGCTCCGGCGCCACCGCGAAAGGGTGCCGGAGAGAGCAAACTTGGGGCCTGATTACTTGGCTCGTTTATTCAATTTTTTGTTTTTAGTCCCTTTTTTTATTTTTTATAGCTGATTTAATATCTGTATATTACTTTTACGGAGTTTAAAGTCAATTAATCATAAGTTGGTTTGATGTTGAAAGTATTATAACAGTTATTCACACTAAGTGGTAATTTTTAATCTAAAAATAAAAATAGGATTACATAGAAAAAAAAGTGAAATTTTAGTCATTGAAACAACAAAATTATAATTATATTTTAAATAAGTAAAATTTGTATTATCAATGGTTCTCTGTATAATGTGTACTTAAGAAGTACTTCATCGGAATAACATTTCTTAAGCGGGATAAAATCGACGAGGTCCGAAATTATAATTAAACTATTCCCATATTAAAAAATTACCGCATAGACTTTGCTTTCGCCCATGCTAGCTAGTTCTGTTTCATACTTGAAGCAGAGAACAGTTTTTTTTTAAAGGAAGCAGGGTTTTGAGAAGAGAAGAAGCAGATGACAGTTACCAACTGCAATAACTACATTCAGTCTTTTCCAATAGATCACTTACCAATAAACAGAGGGTATTGTTTTCCGAGTTCAAATTATTAGAATACAATAATATTAAATATTTATTATAAAAGTTTTGTCGGATACAGAGTGTTATAAAATAAAAAAATATATCACATTCGACATACTTATAAAAAAAATCACTTTTGACCTGCAGTATTAAAACAAGAAAATACTTTCACAAATAACGTATATATCTACTTTTAAAAAAACAACCAGACGATAACTAGCAATATTTGTGAAAAATAAATCTTCTTTTCCTACCGCAATTTTTTCCCACCGGATTTTATCGCGGTAAAATTTTGGCAAAGTTGACAGTCGTAATCTCTCAAAATAAAATTGCACATGAAGTATGTTGTAAATATTATTATTAACAAACTTTATCTTATAAAAAGATTGACACAAAATGGTATGGAAACTTTTTTTGTCTTTTTCATCCCGTCTGAGAAGTAAAAAATTTCAGTTCAAAATTAATTTGTAATAACTCATTATCCTAAAAAATATTTGGAACAAAAAAGGAGAATTCTTGCAATCTTAATTTATAAGAAATTACTCCTCAAAAAATATTTTTTTAAGAAATTAATAGTCACCCGTAAGACATGGAGCATAGTTATCCCGGAAAATGAAAATGAATTGAAAAGCCCAACCCAAAAGCCCAAATTTAAACCCACGATCCCCCGCCCGCACACGATACATACCCTAAAACCTACCTAGATCATCATCGTATAAAAAGCGGCGAACCAGAAATTAGGGTTCTCTCTCTCTTGGCACACTCCAGGCTCGCAGCTATCCCCCCCGCCACCTCGAAGAAGAAGAGCCTTCACTCCAACCATGGCGGTCGGGTACGCTCTCTCTCTCTCTCTTGTCTCTCTCTCTCTCTTGTCTCTCTCTCTCTCTCTCTCTCTCTTGTCTCTCTCTCTCTCTCTCTTGTCTCTCTCACTCTCTAAATATCTGGAAATCTAGGCTAGTCGTTGACGCCGGCGGCTGTTTTCTATTTTCAGGAAGAACAAGAGGATCTCCAAGGGCAAAAAGGGCGGCAAGAAGAAGGCGTAAGTTGGTTGACATTTTTCAACCTTTTGGATCTTGAGATTTTTCGATTTATTATTATTATTATTATTTGATTTGTTGTTGGAATTTAACAGCCAGGATCCCTTCGCCAAGAAGGACTGGTACGACATTAAGGCGCCTTCACTCTTCAACGTCAAGAATGTTGGCAAGACTCTCGTTACCCGTACCCAGGGTACCAAGGTAATTTATATAATTTTCTTTTTTTTAATATTAGCCATGTACATTAGGGTTTAGTTTCTTTATTTTGTTTGTATTTGGTTCATGTGATTAGGAGCTTGTTTGGTTGTGGTCTGGATGGCTTTATTCATTTTTTTTGGCACAATTTTGGAGTCATTTTGAGTAGCAATCGGAGAATATCTGTGGTCGGTTTTGATCATTCTTCATATGATTGCCTGGAATCGCTAATGCCTATGTGAACATACATAGTAGAGCTGTTTCGAATTGCTATGTAATTTTGGAGTATGTGTTACTATCGTGTTTAACGATCAATTTATAACTTTTATGTGTTGATTAGAACATTTCAGGTTTACTCATTGTTAATTTATTGTTCTGTAACAGATTGCTTCCGACGGTCTGAAGCACAGAGTGTTTGAGGTCTCCTTGGCTGATCTTCAGAATGATGAAGACCATGCTTACAGGAAGATCCGTTTGAGGGCTGAAGATGTCCAAGGAAAGAATGTCTTGACAAACTTCTGGGTATGTGGATGTTGAATGTCCGTCTACTGGCTTAATTAATGGTTACTTTTTTTTCCATAGTGATTTAGTTTTTTGTTTATTGTTACAGGGCATGGACTTTACTACCGACAAGGTGAGGTCTTTGGTGAGGAAGTGGCAAACTTTGATCGAAGCTAATGTTGATGTCAAGACTACTGACAACTATACTTTGAGACTATTCTGCATCGGCTTTACCAAGAGACGCCCCAATCAGGTTAAGAGGACCTGTTATGCCCAGTCCAGCCAGATCAGACAGGTAAGTTTGCAGTTACATGGTCTCAAAATGATTGATTTTGCTAATCGTTGCTAATCCTGGGATTGTTTATGCAGATTCGTCGCAAGATGACTGAAATCATGATTGCTCAATCTTCTTCATGTGACCTCAAGGAATTGGTGAAGAAGTTCATTCCTGAGGTTATTGGGAAGGAGATTGAGAAGGCTACTACAAGCATCTACCCTCTTCAAAATGTCTTCATCAGGAAGGTCAAGATTTTGAAAGCTCCCAAGTTTGATCTTGGAAAGCTGATGGAGGCAAGTCTTTTCACCATATGATTTATTTATCATTATCGATCTCTAGTATTTAATGTCCAGTTACCTATCGCTTGCTTAAACTTCCCGAAGATTAGTTTGGGGAATTGATAATTTTGGTATTGTGTGGATCAAATCAGTCGTGGTCAAGAATATTTTTCATGAATATGTTGTTTAAACTTTGGTCTTAGTCTGTATGGGTAATGGTGATTCTACTCTTAATGGTGCTTAAATTTTTTCTACTTGAGCAGGTTCATGGTGATATATCAGATGATACCGGCTCGAAGATCGAAAGGCCGGCTGATGAAATAATGGCAGAGGCCCCTGCTGAAATTGCTCAAGTCTCTTGAATTCTCTCCAATGGCATCTTTTTGTAGTGTCCGTTTTGTGACTTGTACTTGGAGCGGATTCTAGAAAATTGTTCTATTTGATATATGTTTTCTTTATCTATGAACCTGGGTTAAGCTAGACCTTTTATCTTACATTTTAATCGAGAAGACAAAACAGCCATTGAATGTTGATCGATCCCCTTTCTCCAACTTGATGTCGTTTCTGGGTTGCCTTTATCTGATCTATCTATTTTTGTTGCTTGTGTTTTTAATGATGTGCAAAATGTTCTGATCCACCAATTAGTTGATGATAGCTTAGCTACTAGTCGATTGGTAGAGAGAGTTTTGTTAGCTTTTGTAAATGAGTATGCCCTTTGTTTTTTGTGCTAGGCTACTTTCTGAACCCAAGTTCTAGGAACTGGTTTTCCATCAATTCCTCTCTACATATTGTGAATGGTCGTCCTTTTGATTATCCTCACTTTCTCTGCACCTGATCCAAGAGGTGATAGATAAGCTAGGGTTTGGATTGGGTACGGAGTGAAAGAATTGATTCCGTACGGTTTGGACTGAAGGGGGATCGCAGCGGCAAGCTCAGGTATGTGACAATGGCAAAATGCAGTTATGTGATAATGGCAAGTGCAGTTATGTGATAATGGAATTTGTTTTTGTGAAAATGGCAAGTTCCCATTGATGATAATGGCACGCATAGTTTTTTTTATTTTGGTCCTCCATGTTTTAGCATTTTTGCAAAAAGGTCATACTGGCATGCACTGTTATGTAATACTGGCGTGCGTAGTTATGTGATAATGGCATTTGTATCTGGCCTGTGTTTGTGCATAGTTTTTTTCATTTTGGACCCCGTATTTTAGCGCGTTTGCAAAAAAGTCCCCACGTGTTTTCATTCTAAACAGTTCGGAATAGTGGCATTCCGTACCCAATCCATACCCGATAAACTAGTAGTCGATTGGTAGAACCTTTCATAAATTAGTATGCCCTTTGTTTTTTCCGCTTGGCTACTTTGTGAACTGTGGTCGGATTTGGTGGGGACTGGGCTACTTCCATGGATAGGAGATTAACACAAATTAATATCATTACACATACAAATCAATATTAGTTCACATGCAATTTAATTTCATTTCACATGCAAATCAGTCTGATGCACACCAATATCATTTTACATGCAAACTAATATCATTTCACATGTAAACAATTATTGACCATCAGATTTAAAGACAATCAAATATGATGGTCCAAATTTAGTCCCCTCCGTATGGACATCTTTTATGTAGTTCCCACTGAATCCGAAACCTTCTAAACCTAAGTTTTAGGCATTGAATTTTTGTTAATTTTTCTCTACGTGTTGTACCATTAGATCAAATGGTATTTGACGTATGCCCTTTGTTTTTCGAATAGTGGTCCTTTTGATTATCCTCACTTTCTGCGAGCCAACTCCATGATCGGGCTATTCTTTTTTCATTTAGCAGTAAGAAACCCTAAGAAAACTCCTTTTTGCAAACCTGACGCAAAAGAACTTGCGTCATTGTAGTTTCATTTTTTGGGTCAGGTGCTGCGTCATTGTTGTTTTGGTCAAGAAATGTGGACACTTTTATGCCCCGCTTTTATAAAAAAATCCATCGAGGATTAATTAGCCTCTAGACTCTATATCCCCTCCAAGTTGTTCCAATTGTCAAATTGCGTGCTATCTGTCAATCTCCACTTACATCATTTTTCCATTGAACACTTAAAAATCAACTTGTAAGCACCAAAAGTCCATTTTATCTGATGGCATAATGTAGGGCTGAGCAAGTTGGACGAACCGGATTGAACTGGGAAAAATGGATCAAATCGAAATTAGATTTTTTATATTATCTAGACCAGACTGGACCGTTTTCCTTTTTGGTCTGGTCCGGTCTTTTTTTTGATTTGGTTTGGTTCGGTTTAACAGTTTTTAGTTTATTTGCTCACCTCTAGTATAATGCATCAGATAATTATTCTAATTTAGTCATAAGTTTTGGATTCAACAATTTCAAATTCGAACAAAACAATGTTAAATTTTGGTAAGAAAAAACTCTACCACATCATGATGATCTGCCATGTTTATCGATTCTGAAGATGTCTACATACATGGTTTGGCCAATAAAAAACTTGGTTATTAAATACGGTTAGTCAATAATTCAATGCCATACACAGAGCAAACGCTTGCGTGGGGTCGGTGAGCTACTATTCCCAGTCTTCAAAAGAAACAAAAAAGTCAACATCTACAGACAAACACATGGATCACGCCATCCCAAATTGCTACAAAGGAGACTAATATGAAGTGATAAAATTCGGACAGACAACGCTCAACTTTGAATATAAATCTTTCGACTTGTACAAAGGAAGCCAACTCTTTAAGAAGAGCTACTGAGCTCAAGATCCCATCATCTGAAAATGGCAGAATCCTCATCCTCTATGGAGTTCCTCGTAAAACGCCAAGACCATGAACTCGTGAAGCCTTTTAGGCCAACACCAAGACAAGAGAAGCGGCTGTCTGATGTTGACGACCAAGAGGCCATCCGTTACCACCTCTCCTTCATCATGTTCTATGCTCATGACCCTTTCATGGAGGGAGAGGACCCTGTGGCCGTGATCCGCGACGCGGTGGCCCGAGCGCTGGTTCACTACTACCCTTTTGCTGGTAGGATCAGACAAGGTCCGAACGGGAGGTTTACCGTGGATTGCAATGGCGAAGGGGTCGTCTTCGTGGAGGCCGACGCGTATGTTACGCTCGAGGACCTTGGTGACACAATTCAGCCTCCTTGCCCCTACCTTAAGAAGCTGCTTCATGATGTTCCTGGCTCCTATGGTTTGGCTGGCTGCCCTTTGGTCACTATTCAGGTAAACGGCTTAATTGAGATTTGAGTCTGGCATGATCATAAACAGTGACTTACGGTTAGAATCTCAGTATCCAATTCAAAATTTTAAGATAATGGGTTGATGGATTTTTCACATTTATATATTTGTTTCTCACACTTGTACTGAGCGATGTGAGATTTTCAGCACGCCCCTCAAACGAGATCTATCGGGTCGATGATTGCACCGATTTTGACTTCACCAAAGTGCGAGAAATGGGGGTTGTACGAGCACAACAATAGGCACTGGATCAATCCGCTCTGATACCATATTAGAATCTCCATATTCAACCCAAATACTAAAAACAATGGATTAATAGATTAATAGATTTTTCATACTTATAGTCTTATCCCCACACTTGCACTAATCGACTGGGATTCTCGTGTTAGTTTTTTAACTTATGATATCAACAATCCTTAAACAGGTGACCCGTTTGTTATGCGGTGGATTCGCCTTCGCGATCCGGTGGAACCACATGATCGCTGACGCGGTCGGGATATGGAAGTTCTTGAACACGGTAGCTGAGCTCTCCAGGGGGAAAACGTCACCGTCTTTGGTTCCCGTATGGCGAAGGGAGCTTCTGAACGCGAGGAGCCCTCCGAGTGTGACTCACCAGCATCACGAATTCGACGAGGTAGCGAATGGCAACGACACCAACAACAACGCAGCCGCCAATATGGCTCACAGGTCCTTCTTTTTCGGGCCACGGCACGTCAGATCGATCCGGACAAGGCTCCCGAAGAAGCACCAGACCAGCTCCACGTTCGAAGTGCTCGCTGCCTGTATCTGGAAATGCAGGACAATGGCTATGCGACTTGGTCCGGACGAAGTTGCACGTCTATCGTACATGGTTAGTGCCAGCACCAAAGGTGGTCTAAAGCTCCCCAACGGGTACTACGGGAACGCGTTCGTGTTCCCTGCTGCGTGCTCGAAAGCCGGAATTCTTTGTTCGAGTCCGTTGGAATACACCCTGGAACTGGTCAAGGAGATGAAGGGGAGGGTCAACGAAGAGTACATTCGGTCGAGCATCGACGCGATGGTGATCAAGGGAAGAAAGCAGTTCAGGACTGATAAGGATCTCGTCATTGCGGATACATCGCGGCTGCCTTACGATGCTGTCGATTTCGGGTGGGGAAGAGCGGTGTATGGAGGGCCTGCAGGTGCCATTTCAGGGGTGAGCTTCTTCGCCAAGTTCAAGAACTCCAGGGGGGAAGATGGAGTTGTTGTGCAAGTTTCTCTGCCGGTGGAGACCATGGACAAGTTCGAGAAGGAGCTGGTGAAGATCGTTGGCTTCTCTTTTGATGATGATTTGTCTCTGGGATCAACTATGATGATGATGCCCAGACTGTAATAAAGAACATTCATCTACTTGGATCGTCCTTTTTTCCTATTAGCTTTTGGTATGTAATGTCACACAAAGTCGAACATGATCGGATCAATAAATAACGACGCCTCTCTCGATAGTGGTTCGATTGGTAACATGTGACTTGCACGTTAAGTTATGTTTGTCACCATTTTATCTGGTTCAAATATGTATTAATCGGTTTAACGATAATTATATGACCCGTATCTTTTTGTCAAATCTTGATAAGATTTCATTTAGTGGACTCAATGAAATGTCACATTTTTCTAGTGTTGTAACTTGTAACATTGGATGGAAAAGTGCAAACAGGGAAAGATGCAGATTCAGAGGAAAAGTCTCCTCTTGTGTAATCTAACAGACCTTTTAACTACAGTAACCACCACCAAACACTTAAATCAACTTAGCGGATCTCGAGTTCGATCCTAAAAATATAACTTTGCAAGTGAAATCCATAAACTAAATGAAGCTCAAGGGCAGCTAAGGGCGCCAGAGGAAACAGCTCATTATTCTTGGTTCAAGCTAAATATTATTCAGAGCTCAACTAAGCATGGAGAAGGTTAATTTTACAGGGAATACTAATGGTGCTTTGGTATGTTACAATGACAGAGTATCTCTCTGCTTAATCTTCGAGCGTCAACGGTCTTCCGCAGCCACAGAAACACGCGTTGCTGTTCCGCCTTCGGATGCTGTTTCGTCTGCCACTGTAGACGAAGTCCCGAAGGATGATGCCTGTTCTGCTTCCAGGGAACCTGTGTTTGCTCTTCTTGTCATCCTCTAGTTGCAGTATACTGTATCGGATGCTCTCCACCTCGAATTGCAGGCGTCCAATCTTCTCCGACCCTTTACGCGCTCGTTCCGTCACTCTTCTATTGAAGGTGCTGTCGGACTCTTCCAGGTCAACCGAAGAACTTTCGCTCGGAGAGGAAGGGGTCTCATGGATATCCCTTGCCAATTGATTCGTTGCACTGAACAGCTGCAAGACGGCCTCGTCCACTTCCAGCAACCGCTTTTTGACTCTTTCTGATTCAACGTTGTTCGCTTTCTTGCTCCTCTTCGTCTCCATTTTACTCTTCAATTCTTGCACCGTTAGTTGAACAGACATCAGCTTCTTAGCATCGGATTCAATCCTCTCCAAGATCTTTCTCCTGTTTCCGTCTTGGTATCGCTCTTCTGCGCTGTTTCTTGGCACCTCGAGCCTGTCGACTCCCACTTCTTTCTCCAACCCAGATGCCACGAGTGGATCCCGTTTCTTCTGAGATACGTTTCTTCTGCTGCGAGACTTCAACAGTGCGACTGCCTTCCTTCTTGAGCTACGAGACAAAGGATCTCGCTTAAATCCTGGATCGACGGGGTCGCATAGCTCAAGCATCTGATCTTCAGCCGACTCAGACCCTGTGCTATTCCTCTTGCTTCTTCTGCGTGATGAGCGGTCTGACATTTGATCAAGTGGAATGTCTTTCATCAGAATTGCAGTCTTTAATTGAGAAACCTCGGACTCTTTCCTCGGGAGAGCATCCCTAGCCTCTACTCGGAAGCTGTTGTCTCCACGTGACAACCAGTCTTTGAGTTCCCACAGTTCAGCCTCTCCTGATGGAGCATCCAGCTTCACCTTGCTTCTAGTTGGCTGAAGTGTTTTTGCATCCGATTCTGGCACTGCTACCGCTCTGGCTTTAAGCCTGCTTGCTCGTTCAATCATTGCCTTCTCAATTGCTTCAATCCTAGCTTGCATCTTCAGCAAATCAGAGATTCCATCTGTCTCTGCCCTGCCTCTGCTTTCTTCAAGCTCTTGATGATTTAGTTCCGGTGTTTGAAGCATCACATCTTCACCCTGATACGAAGCATGAACGATGCCGATTAGGTTTAGCACACAAGCACTCTTAAAATAAAAGTAGTAATCGTGAAAAAGATATCCATTTAAGAGTTTGCAGAAATAAGGATAGAGAGCATTACCAAACTCCTCGAACCGCCAACCTTGCGCGGATTTGCATGAAGAACATTATGCTCCAGAGAGACTACGTTCTTTTGCAGAGAAGCTATAGCTGGACCATAAGCAGATAATTGAGCTTTCAATCCATCGATTTCACTCTCCATGAAACCGAATCTTTCCTTCATACGTTCAATCTCCATGTCTTTCGTGACATTCCTCTCTTCCAGATGCTCGCAGGCAGAGGTCAGCTCATGAACCTTGTTGTCAAGATAAACTTCACGGATGGAGCACGCTTGAAGATCGAAATAGAAAGATGAGGCCTCAGCTTCCCAAAGTTCAAACTCATTGACTCTCTCGTGGAGCTCCAGGGTCAGGTTTTCCTCTTTCATCCTGTGCTCTTCCATCTCTAAATGCATGGCATTCATTTGTGATAACACATCTTCATTGGTTTCATGAAGGCCTTCGATTTCCTTTTTCTGTTTCATGAAATTTTCGGACAACGTAAGAATCTGCATCTCCATATTTTTCTTAACTGCATTTGATGATTCGCACTTGCTCTTCAGCTCCTCAATGGTGCCACGAAATTCAGCATTCAAGTTTTCTGCAGCCTGAAGTTTCTGTTCTGCTTGTACAAGTTTCAGTGCTTGCTCTGTCAGAAACTCCTTTCCGTCTACAATTTGACAGAGTAACTGATCATTCAAGTCTTCGCCTTCATACAGATTCTTCTGAAGAACCTCAACTTTTCCGTTGAGTGTTCTACTTTCAGCGTCTTTAGTTTCGAGCTTCCCCTCCAACATCTCGATTTCCTTCTTCAGATCACCGTTCCTGAAATCAACTCTTTCGAGATGTTCACCAAGTAATTTAACTTCTTCTGCTTTCTCGCTCCTGAAGTTTCCAAAACATGTTAAGAGGTTGCCAAGAGTTAAAGCCTCCTCGAGAGTGCCGTCGTAGTCCTCTTCAAGTTTCCCATTCTTCTCTTCAAGGTCCACAATCTTCTGTAAAAGGGAATTGTTTTGCCGAACCAACTGAAAGTTCTGTTCCTGCAAGGCCTGGTATGAATCTTCCAAACTGACAAGATTAAGATGCTGACCCTCCAGGTGGGACCTTAATACTTCCTCTTGCTTGTTTGCATCCACCCTCAGCTTCTTGTTCATCTCCGATAGTTCGAACTTACCCTTTTCTAGTTCTCTGACCTGATGTATCATATCTTGCTCGAAAGACATGCTAACCGAACTCAACTGAGTACCCTCCACCCCCAGTTGGTAAAGCAATGTGGACAGCACCAGGTTCTCAACCGCTAGCTGCTGCTTCTCGTCTTCATTTTTCAGAAGTGAGCATTTCAGATTGTTGACACTGTCTAACATATGACCAAAAGGAATCTGCTCCTCGTCAAACTTGGCGTTATGTTTCATTACTGGGTTAACTTGCAGAGCCCTGAACAGTTGACTAATTCCCTTCCTCAGCTTCTCAATTTCATCCAGCAAGAATTCTATTTCCACCTGCTGCTCAAGACTTTCCGTTTCGAACTCCGTCATCAGCTTGTTTGACTTCTGGCATTCAAACAGCAGAGACAAGTTCTTTTGCTCTAAATCTTTTATAAACTTCTGCAAAACAAAAATCTCAACTTGAGCATTAACTGCTTTGTCGAGCTCTTCTTCAAATTCTTTCTTACTCAACGTCCTTTCTTCTTGCAGCAGATGGACCTGCTTTTCCAGATCAGCCATGCGAAACTCGCTTAACTGAGCATAACTTGCACGCTCCTGTTTCTCAATACCGAGGAAAACCTGCAATTCTTTCACCTGTAGAAGTGTGGCGTCTTTATCTCGCTCTAGATCATTAGATTTTTCTTCCAACTTAGAGAACCTCCTTTCTAGATTCCCCAATCTTATTTCAACATTTTGCAGCTGCGTCAAAAGGTTGCTTCTTTCCTGTAGAAGAGTGGATTTTTCATCCTTGAGCATCTGACAGAATTCTTCCAAGCCTTTCGACTTTGCTCTAAGACCTTCAAGCTCCATGTTTGCTCGTGAGAGAGAATTCTCGGACTGAGCATTTCTTTCAAAAAGTCTCTGCATGTTCTCCGTCATCATTTGCAACTGAGAGAGTAAGATTGCTTTTTCAGCCCCAATACCAGACTTTTCTTCGCGAAGAAGTTGGCAAGACTCCTTCAGTTCTCTGATTCTCTCCCCGGACCCTTCCAACTTGCTGTTCAGTCCACACAGTGAACTTTCAAGAGCAGCATTATTCTCCAAAATCTTGTTCACTTCTTTCAATTTCTCATGCAGGACATTCTTTTCGTCACCGTCTTGTTTGCAGGCTTCTTTCAGTTTCAAGTTATCATCTTGCATAGCCCTCAATGAAGCAACAATAGATTCAGGATCTAAACCTACTGAGCAAAGTTGCTCGATTAATGCTTGATATCTTCTGTTCAGCCTCTCAATCTCTTCCTTCAAACGCTGTATCTCTTGATGGAGGGAATTACTTTGGGCCAATTGGAAAGCAAGATCTTCTTCTAGTTTCCCTTTTAGTTCCTTTAATATACATATCTCATTCTGCAAATTCTCAACCTTGATGTTGGATGAAGAATTCAATTCCCCAAGGGTCTGGTTCTCCTCTTTGGCCTGTCGGAGGTCCCCCTGCAAATCATGATTGCATGCCTCCAAGTCCTTCAACATTTGGAGCTTGTTATCAAGTTCCAGCGCTAAAGCTTTCTGCTCCTCTTGAGATTGGGTGTGTAACTTCTGTAAAGACTTGAGTGTAGCTTCGGCTTCAACAAATCGAGATTGTTCATCTTGCAACAAAGTCTGAAGTGCTCCCAATTCCTTGCCCTTCTGCAAAACTTCTTGATCCTTATTTGCTATCTTCTGCGCTAAATCACCAGCAGCTAACTGAAGAGACTGGTTTGTCTTTGCCAACAAATCACGCTCCTCCTCGACGCACTTCAACTTGGTAGCCCCAGTTTCAACTTCAATATTTAGCCGTTTGACATCCTCGTGTGCAATCGAAATTTCTGACTGCAACTCAGCTATTCTCCTCACGCAAATCTCATACTGAAGTTCTGCACCTTCTTTTTCTTCATTCAACCTAGAGAGAGCCTGCTTCAACGCTTCCACTTCCGCTTCTGCTTTCTCAGTATAATCATTAAGCAATCTCGCATTTTCCTCAGCAGCAGATATTTTACCTTGGAGAATGCTAATCATTTCAAGGCACTGGTGGTAACGAACAAGAACGGCTTCCTTTTCAGCTGTCAAGCCAGAAAGTTCTGACTTGAGTCCCTTTGTTTCATCTTCTGTTTGGGAGATTAAGTTTTCCAGAGAAGAAAGTTTCTCCAGGCAGTTGTTGTACTGCTGAAGATTGGCATCCTTCTCAGCTTCTAGTTTCGCCAAGGTTTCTTTCAAGACTTTTATCTCTATTTCGGCTCTACTTGCCCTTTCATCTAGACCTCCTGCATCTTTAAGTTCTCTCTCCAAGGAAGATAACCTCTGCAAACTCAGCTGGTATTGCCGAACCACAGCTTCCTTTTCAGCTTGAATCTCCGCAAGAATCTTTTCTAAGACCTGAACTTCAGCTTGTGAGTACTGTCTGCTGTTGAGGTCTGCTGGAGGGAGTTCCCATGATTCAGTAGGCAAGACATCTGGATCAAGCAATGACTCGTCGTTGGGACTTGAGGTCCCTGCGTTTGAACCAGACCCAGTAACACAAGGTGATTGGTTGGGTAGCACTTCAACCATAGTACGTTGCGCCTGGCGGAGCTCTACAGTAGCATGATCATACCTCTCTGCTAAAGCGCGGTATGCTCGATAGAACTCCTCAACCAACTTTATCAACTCGGGACGTTTCTTATAGTACATTTCTGCCCTTCTTGCAAATGAATCTGCATCTTCTTCAATAAGCTTGATCATTGCTTTGACCTTCGAGTCCATGTCTGTTGCAATAGAAATATATCGTTAGTCATTTAATACAGTGACCAACAATTGCTTTTAACAAAATATCATAATATCGCAGCCTCTCATAACCTCTAGCTACAAGTTCAGAACTACTAGACAGTTTAAGGCCATCTAGTGATGTTATTAAACCATAGCTCGAAAGACAATAATCCCAAGTCGGCTGAAAAAGTTGTAGTAAGATCAAAGGTTATCAATGCGTATAGCTACACAATCTTCTAAGCTTTTATCATACAAGCAATTAGCAAAAGCAGTATTAACAGCTGGTCGGGGAAAAAAGCACCTGTAAGATTTTCCTTCAGCCATTTAGAGTTCTTTGGAATGTGGCTGTCCCACCACCATGAATATAATCTCCTGGACTCAGAATGTGATAATTTCGTCGCCATGAGTCCAGCAAAGCAACTGGAATGGACTTTGGGTAAGGCTGGACCTTGTACCAGGAAGAAGACCCCAGGAAATGGAACCGGCCGACCAGGCCAGAGTCTTGACCAGAGTTAAATGAACAATGCAAAATTAACAAACAGTATCCTTGCTGATCTTGTCAATCTACTTTCCTACAAACATTAAGAGATTACCAAATTAGAACTAGGTATAAATTCGTGGAGATGTTAGTAAACCATACGGAACTAAATCCAGCCTTACCTACTCCAAGAGGAAATCAAACTGTACGTTGAAGGCAGGAGAATCTCCTTGAGACAGTACTCTTCAAAGTTTATAAAAAATCGGATGAAAAACCAAGTTCAAGTTAAAAACTTCCAAAGACATAGTCAAACAATGTGAAGATGAAAAGTCATCATCTGGACCAGCCAACACTTGAAAAAGAAAAGACGATGCAAGAAGACAGATGAATCTCAAGCTTCTAGTACGTCGAATGCTCTAAAAGAGGTATGTAATAAAGCACGAACGAACATATCGAAAATCAGTTCATCGATTCATAAGCGCGTCGCAACAGAGGAAACACGCAGTTGAAACAGATATAGCTAGCTCCCTCCTCCCCCAGATCCAAATGGCCAATGGATATAAACCACTTGATCAAATAAAGCACGGCCCCAAACCAAAACCTTCAAAGCATACTAGAACAAGGAATGTCAAAATAAAGACACAAACTTTGACCAATCAATCTCACAAGTACATGATAAGAAACCAAATTTCTATGCAAGCCATGTGACAAAAAACCAATCAAACTAAAAATAAAAAAACCAACCAACCAACCAACTAGAGCAAATAATGATGATTCCTGATTAGTTCCAACAGGCAACAAACCATAGCACACACAAAAGCTGAGCTTTGAAGGTTCAAATGGGTACCAAAGAGAGTCAGCTACAAGTGATGTTCATGGGCAGTGAGGATCAACTACATACTCAAACCCAGACAGAGCCAGACAAAGTTCTAACCTTTACCTTTTCCTTCCAACCAATAGAATTTCTCCAAAAGTCACCCCATTTTCTCTCTCTAGACAACACTCAGACACACAGAGACATTTACCAGCTTCTCTCTCTCTCTACAGAAAAAGGCTGTTCTTTTTATGTTTGGTGCAATGACGCAGCTTGATGAACAGTGGAGAAGGGGGTGACTTAATTCTTATTCCTTTTTTACCCCTTAAAAACAAAACAAAAAAGAGCGATAGAGAGAGAAGAAGTGGTAGAGAAGAGAGAGAGACGGTCTCAAGTGGTATCAAAAGACGAGATTTTTGGTATAATACGTATCAATAAGCACCATTTAATGCGGGATTTCCTGATAATCAGTCTGATTCATTCTTCAGTGTTTCCTTTGCTCTTTTTTTGTCGTTTTGTAATTTTATTTTATGTGATAAATTTTCGTAACAAATATTTAATTTTGCTGGATGCTATTTTGTTACTGTATTTTTTAACGTTTTATGAGATACCATACCACGAGTTCAGTTTTGCTTTTTTCTGAAATTCTGAATATCCAAAATTAAAATGTTACGAATTTGAATTTGAGTAATTATTTTGATATTGTTGTATATAACCAGAATGTGTTATAGGTTAATTATAAATATGTATGGTAGATTTACATTGAATTATCGAGTGATTTAAAAAGATATTACACGTGTACATCCGAATAATGGAAATAATTTTCCGGCCAAATTCGACTCCCATATGGTCATTTTTGACACCTTCTATGGTCTAAACTCTAAATTATGGAAAGGGGGCGTCACCAATTTTAGACCATTGACTTACTGCCCCTCTTTCTAGATTTATCAATCACACTAATAATAATTTTCAACCAAAAAAAAAATCACACTAATAATAAAACATACTTTAAAAATGTATGCATGAAGTTTTGGCTAATTATTGCTTATTTATAAATTACTGAGCCTTGATTCCCATTCCAACCCCACTTTTCCACTTTATATATTTTATTGGATTAATATTTGTCTGTACTCGGAAAGAGATTATAAACGAATCTACCGACAATTATTTGGACTGTATGCTTACTCAATCCACGTGGTACTCAAGTTTCCAATACATCTCTAACTAAAAAAAATTAGAGTCAAATATTGTCATTTTATTTAGGAATAATTTTTTATTATATTTTTATTCATAAAATTTAATCCAATATAATTTTAAAGAAAATTCAAGTAATTTATACCCAGAGGCTTTACATGCCAAGATCATGATAAAAGTTTTCAATCTCGTTGTGTAAAATGTAACATGAGAGTGTCGGTAACGCATGCTCAAGTTACCCTCTTTGTATGATCACCAAGTAAATTCCAATACCTTCGCTCTGTTTTTACAAATAATATTTTGTAATGGATTTCAGAATTCTTTAATCAGGTATTAAATTCAATTTTTACAAACGAAAAATATATAATTAAGAGAATTATCACAGCCCGATAATAGCCCGATAATAGTCGATAATAAAGAAATGGCCGGTGACCACTGGCTCAACAGAACATACTTTAATTACATGAAAAAGTGGACCACTGCACCGATTTTTCATCAAATGTCGACATGGAGTAGGTGTAAAAATGGCGAACCAAGAACATAAATTTAATACAAGTTAGAAACATTAACGAAGCGTTACGGAGCTGCAAAATCACTCTGTACGATCCTCAAATTGATGTACATACATATAATTAATTTCGAATTAATATGTCTGATTCATCCTCCGTTTTTTTTTTCTTTGATGGAACTGCCCACCAAAATGCCATACTTCAAAGGCAATGGAGCTGGAAAATCACCGACACAAGAGATGGGGTGTCTTTGTCTGTTTTCCCTTCATCTCTTTCTTACATTATTGGGGGAAGAACAAATAGCAAAGTTATGTGAATTGTCCTTTAACTTCTTGTGGGAAAAACAAGACCTTAAGCTCATGTCTTACCCCACCTCTTTGAAACACACATTGTAACAGATCTATCACCTGCCCTCCCACCAACCATAGCCTCAGACAATTAAATGAGATTCAATTTTTTTTCGGTGGAAATTATCAGTTATGTAGATCATTGAACCAATTAATTCATGACACAAGCAAGGGGCTGTCCTAAGGATGATTCCGGTGCATAATATCAAAATAAATCCTCCGGCTAGGCCAATTGCGGAATAAATTATCTCGCCTCCGGCTGTTGGACCTGAGGTTCGAAATGATGCGCGTGAAGAGGAACGTGCTATCAAGGCTTGGAACTTGGCCTTGCAGATGGGTTTTACTTGGAAGAAAGACACAACAACGACGATCCTTCAACAGATTAAGGACTCGGCCTGTGGAAAAGGCCAACTCAAACTCTATGATCCTCCATGAAATTTCGGCGTGGTTATTTATTGACATTTTGTGTATTGGGATAAACTTTTGGTGTAACTAATTAATAGGGTTGTTTTTGGGATGTATAGCGTTTATATTGCTTTGATGTGAGAAACGGGTATCTAGGACTGTTGGTGCTGCACTTATTGTACATTTGGTGTAAATATTCTTGGTATTTTTTTTGAAAGGTAATAAATTTGTACTTGTAAAAAAAATTAGGCCAGATTATAAAAGTTGAGAAAGTTTTCACTAACGAGTATTAACACATACATATTTACCTAACTCAAACTTGAAACGAATGAGTAATAATATTCAAGAAAGAGCAACCCCACCTGGCACAAAAGCCATATAGTGTTTCTGTTCTCTAGTGGAGTAGCCAGCCTTGCCAACCCTATTATAATGCTCCCCTAGAACGAGTCAAGAACATCCTTCCTTTTATCTTTTTGAGAAAAAGATTCGCCAAAAAGTTGGAAAAAGACAGACAGATTGCTAAAAATATTTGATGGGCCTTGGGCTGGATACCGTCAACGGCTAAAAACGTAAAGCGGGCCCCCATCATCACCAAGTAGCCCTACACACACTCTGTCTAATCCAGAAGGGGCCATGTGCAATAGTGCTGATATACGTCGTACCAAATTGGAAGACGAGAAAGTTGAATACCATCATGTGACTTTTCAGGTCTACATGTCTCTGCCGATTGGTCGTGTTCTTGAGAAAGTTCAGTCGATTCATGTTTTGAAATCCGATTCGAAAAGTGTCCTTGCGAGCCATTTATTGGAGACGGTTGAACTGGTCGGTTTAACCATATTATCGTGACGGTCTATACGGATCCAGATTCGAAAGGTTGTTTTCACATTTTGCAACCTTGGTCTTTTTTGGACAATAGATATATAATACCTACTGTAGGGTGAGCAAAAAACCAAAAACCATACCAAATCAGACCGAAAAAACTAGACCAAACCGGACCAAAAAGAAAAACAGTCTGGTTCGCATGACATAAGAAATTCGATTTCTGATCTGGTCCAGGTTTAGGTCGAACCGGATCACTGGTTCAGTTCCAGTTCCGGACCGGAGTGGAGTCCAGTCCAATTTACGGTATTTCTAAAGTTCCAGTTTTTCTGGTTCGGTCCCGGTCCGGCCAACTTGCTCAGCCCTAACCTACTGGCCACTTCAATCGGACAACTTTCTAAAGTCACTGGAGATGTGACCACTGTAAAATTTTGCATAATTGTACAATGAGCAGTTGTAACTTGCAACTTACAGGCGGGACGGGAAAACTGAATGAACAAATTACATTTTTACATATGATATAAGTAACATTTGAAGAATTTTCCGGCCGGACGAGGTGTCTGTCCATTTCAGTGCTGCGGAGTGAGAGACGGAAAAGACGGGATCGATTGCAGGATCAACTTCCGGCCGCTTCGCAGGCCGGGCGATGAGCTAAAGTTGTTATGGGGCGGAGAGACCCTCTTGCTGTTGGGAGACAGGGACTTGATGCTGGGGGTCGGAGAAAAGTTTCCGCGTAGGATGTCTGGAATCTCGTCGTCCGGAACATCTTGGAATTGCTTGGACTGTGATCTTATGATGTTTGGTTTTCCATACAATGGACCAGCATACATTGCCGAGGACGATCCGATACTGAGCAGTGAACGTGGCGGTTTGCTTTTAGATGAAAATTGCAGCGGGACCAAGGTTCTGGCATTTTACATATCATTAACGTTTTGAAGTAGTGAAGGTGAGTTGCAATGCGTAAAGCAAGAAAGATAGGAAGGTGAACCTGCATAGCGACATTGGTGTCATGGGAATAGCAGAGCTCGGATTCTGCTCTTCCTCGGTATGGATTTCAGTTCTCTGCATAGCTTTGTCTGCTCTGATAGTTTCAGATGCTTCCACTTCATCTTCACCTTCAGCTTCTGGTTCAACTGGAGCTGATCCTGAAGAAAAGAATGTAAGCAAGAGATCAGGATATGACCTTTTTGTCGATTGCACTTAAAAAGTTATTTGTAATTGCAAGCGAGCTCACCATCCTTTCTCCCGAACGTGTTTTTGCATCCTTCGCATCTACAACCAATGGAGCATCCAACACCACCCTTCATAAAAAAACACCATTGTTGTACACATTAGATTTTATCGGATACCGGTAATCAAGGGAGCATGTCATGGGGAAAACCTGAAAGCATTCGCAGTATTTCTTTAAGCAATTTGATTTCTTGCAGTTGCATCCTCGTTTGTGACGTGCTGAAGCTGGTGTTTTGCTGAAGTCATCCTATTTCAAACAAAACGGTTAGGTTGGTGGATTGCCAGAGAGACAAGGAAAAGTGAGACAATGGCTAGAATCTGACCCCAACTTCCGCAATTGATTCTGCACCTCTAATAACTTTTGGAGCAAATGCAAGAGGGTTACGAGACTCTATCTGCTTGCGAGTTGCAAGAACAGTATCTTCATGAATAGGCTTGTTGAAGCAATCTTGACATGAACATGAATCTATACAATAGACACCGGCAGCAAAGCACTCGCAGTAACTGCAGGAAGAATAATGATCACAATATTGACAGTGCGCAAATAATGATCTTCATCTGGGAAGCCACCATCTAAAACACTTGGGACTATTTTCGAGGTAGAAGATGACCTACAGTTTCAGGCACTTTGACTTCTTGCAGTTACAACGCTTGCAGCTATCACCTTCTCCATCCGATTTACGCCTGAGAAGACGAAGAGGAATTGCATCAGAGAAGTCACCAACAGAAGATAAAGGAAGTCACATCGTCGTTTAGCTAAACTAGTAAACATGTCATGAACATACCTTTTCTTTTTGGGACTTGTTGGATTGGTCTCTTCAGGCGTTGCATAAGCAGATAGTTGAGAGGCATCTTCCACAAGAGGATCAATGTTTGTGCTGCATGTTACGGCTAAATTCAAGGACTTGTTTATCTCTTGATCAGTTGGAGGGGATTGAAAGAAAGAAACCGAATCCGGACAGCTTGTCACAGAAGTCGACCCTTCATGCTTGTTAGTAATTGCTAAAGAATTCAAGTGCAAACCAATTCCAGGAAAAATGCTCCTTGAATGATCAGTACAGGGCTTGAAGGGGACCAGTTGCTTATTTTCAGAGGCAATGTACTCATCAGATTGCACTGACATGGAGGAACTAGAACTTGAACTATCAATTAGATTCTTTCTACGAGCTCCTACCATCTCAAAATCCAGGCAACGCCTTCTCATGCCACGATGCAAATTAGAAACAACCTGTTTACAAGCAGGCAAACCAATGAGTAAGTATCGGGGCATAAAAATGATGGTCGGTACTCGATTGCATATAACTTCATGATTTCTGACCTTATGAGAGGATAAATCTGACAAACCAACTTCCGTGGCAAGGCCTTCTTGTGTCGGATTTGTTTTCTGGAGCCCTAGTGTCTCCCCTGGTTGAGTGGAGGGATCATCTGCTTCGGTGTCTTCAGCAAAACCAGCAAAAGTCACACTGCGTAACCTACCCTCCTCGTTAAGAGAACTGCAACGAACTGCATCAGAAGGTGATTTCTGAGTTAACCCTCTAAAAGCCTCTGGATCCATAGGAGAGTTGAAGATCAACAGATCAGCAGTATCCAGCATCAAATTTTCCCAGTCACATTCTGCATTTCCCTTTCTTGTTTCCATTGTGTATAACCCTTGCAAATCCTCTTCACATCCCAGTGAACCAGTTGGGGAGGTTTTGTCTGCAGATGGTACAAGAGCTTCCGGTGCGCCAGATGAAGCGGGTAGAGGATCCATGTTGGACGCGCAAGGAGGAGTTGGATCACAGTTTGGGCTGCCACAATCGTACCTCAAAGTCTTTGGCAATTCAACTGAAGGATCTAAGCTACCGTCATGAGATTCGAGAGAACCTGCTTCTAAACACACTGCAGGATCAAAATTTTCCTCAATCTCTGGGAGCCTCTCGTGTCTATCATCACCAGCTACCACTTCATTGGCACATACTGCATTTGCATCCTCGGAAGAAACTTCGCCTTTTGATGCTTCCCCATAGTTATGCCTGAGACATAGAAGGAAAGACACAAATCTGTTAATCTCATGAAGCGGTGAAGAGTATGTTCATGACAGGAGCTGTGAAGGAAACAAGAAAAACAACCTTTTCAGAAACCTAGATTCCTTGTGAGAGCTAACATGAGGTGAGGTGAAGATGGATGGGAGTGAGGCAAAACTAAGGGATTGGTATCCTTGAGAAATGTGAATGGACTTCACTGGCTTGATCGGAGAAAGACTGTTGATATAATTGAACACAGGGGAGTCCTGCACCAATTGGTTACCGATTATCAGCAATCATAAAAATCAAACAAAGTAGCACAAAGTAACAAAAGTAAGTCATTCTTCTTCATCCTATAACGTTGCGAGAAGATCATTAACATCTGGATCTAGTAATTATCGGATACTGGCGCAACCAGAAATAAGCAGAAAGCCCGTAAAACCAGACCAAGAACAGAATGAGCAAGGACAATGCTTGTTCTGTACAAAGATATCGATTGTTCGTGCTCTCAGATGAGGAAAATTAGCAGTGAAAAGGGAGTAACAAAAATCCCGGTTGGAAGATCATAGAACAAACTAACCGAACCATCTCAAAACGCAAAAACTGCACAGAATTGCAGAATCAAAACAAGAATACAGATGGAGTCCACTAACTCCCAAACCATCAGTTCCTAAATTACCAAACCAAAATATTCAATAATCCTCAGATTCGAGACCATTACAGTGAGGGACAACTATAGTAGTGACCATTAAAATGTAATGAACACACAGATCCTGCTTAAATTATAGCATGTAGAAATCAGAATACCACCAATTATTATACATCAAGGCCCATTACATGCCAATTAATTGGTGCTTGCACTCAACTGGGGCTAAACATTTAACAGAGGAAGTAAAATCAGATTAGGAGAGCATATGCAAAAGATTACAGATCTAAAACACAAGTAAATTAGAATTAACTACCCAATAACCATCCACTTTTCCAAGAAGAAGCCAGAAAGGCCAACCCATCCCAAATCCCAACTTAAATTGAGCAACCCAAACACAGAGTCAACCTTCACCATATCGAACACAGACAGACATGCAAAGACTCGAACTTGGTCAAAACAGATCACAACAACAACTACAAGTCCCCAAAAGGAAAAATTTTCTAACAAGACCTCGAATTTCGACAAGGGAGCGCTGATCTGGGTCGCCTTCTCAGGAGTGTCCATTGCCCAAAAGCAAGCAAATTAACTCTCTTCAAACCCTCAAAGTTGGTATCTTTATTCCCCTCTTCCTCTCAATTCTCTTCTGGGTCCTCTCTAAAACTCAGACCCAGTACAGTTCCAAAGCATTCTCAACCCCACCTTCCATATCCTTTTCTCTCTCTCTCTCTCTCTCTCTCTCTCTCTCTCACTAAAGGGGACCGTAGAAGAAGAAGAAGAAGAAAGAGATATTGGTAGATTCAAGAAAGGAGCGGTAAGGCGGGAGATTGCAAGTCTCTACTCTTTGACTGGGTAGTGTATTAGTTACTACTTAAGAGAGAGAGAGAGAGAGAGAGAGAGAGATTAAATTAAAAAAGGGACAGCCAGATAGCTTTTGTTTACTTTTGTATTGTTGTGGATGAGTTGGAATATATTTTTATTTTCTCTTGGGGATGCAATAAAGAAAAAGTGAAAGGAAAAAAAAAACACCAAATTGGTCTAACCATAGACAAAAAGGCTAAAGGAGCTCTTCTCTCTCTCAGGAATAAATAACAACTGTCTTCCAATTTATAATGGGTGCCGTTTGGTTTGGGTCTCTGTGTCCGGACGACACCCTTCTCTGTCTTCTATGTTAATGTCACTTTTTTTCCCCTCTTTTTTCTGTCTTTCTTCACAATTTTCTTAATAAGTGGGTTTTTTTTCTACTTTGCGTAAAGTAACGTCTTCCTGATTTTGTTGGATGCTGGAGTTACCTTTTAACCGGCGAGGGATCTCCGTTTCTTCTTAACTGCAATTTTTTGTTTATTACGGTCGAGTAATTTTTCTAATTCAGGATAATTTAGGTTTGATCTTTGTGGTAAAACTTTCCAAATATTTAACATTATTATATTTTTGATAACTCGAACTCGGCATTATAGTAAAAAAAGAACGACTCCTTAGTGAATTAATCTAAGTGTATTCTATCTGTTTCATTTTTCTTCTTCTCGGATTTTGGGGGCGAGAGGGCGTGGGAAGTAAACGGTAAAAAGTCAAAACGTTGTAAATGCCTTGATACGATCTACCGTTTTGATACTGGATCATGTCGTCATTATTTGGTAGGTTTCAATTTAAGGAGCAAAATTAATTAGCAGGTCGTTTAGATCAGCAATAAGATTTTCTCCTATTTGGCATTTATTATTCGAAGATTTTGCATAACCTCCAAATTTTATATATGCAATCAATGTCTTGATACGACATAAGGAAAGGTGATTTAATGTGTTGATACTTGATTCGAACTTTTATTAGTCCTCTCGTATCTATATACCAGATTTAGACAAAAATAAATTTTTATAATATAATAAAAGTTAACTATTCAACGTATTTATAAGTATAACAATTTTACCGACTTGCAACTTTATCGCTTTGGATTTGATATTGAGATTTAAAACGACAAATAATTAATTCAATGATTATCATTATGGAAAATTCCTGCCGAAAAATATATACATTGTATTAAATTATAAATTTTGAGGCCTATGGGATGCACGAAATAGAAGTGAAAGCGATGAATGAATTTGAGGATAACATAGCTTCCCCGTGATTCATTATTGTAATTCCACCTAGCTTCCCGACTCTGAAGATTATGTCACCTAGGAAGTCTAAGGCGACATTTCTTCTAGGGTCTTTGATTGTAAGTATTGATATTCTAGACGAGGAATTTTAAGCTGAGATCTTTTAGGAGGAAGATACGTCAAAGATTCTCTATCTGATCAAGGAAGCAGGCCGAGGTCTTTGGTGCTTTGATCCTCCTTGATTTGTTCCTGCGTGACGGATTTCTTGCCCTTCTCTTGGTGTATGTTTGGTTTTCTTAGTTGACCTTAGGGCTTTTCGGTTCGGCTATTTTGGTGACACTTTAGTGTCCGTTATAGATAGTGTTTATCTCTGTGTTGCTTAGATAGACATTATCTACACCCTCTGATGTATTTTGGTGAACTATTGGTCAAATACAACTTTTACTTATAAAAAAAAGTCACCTATATATGTATATATAAAAACCTATTTATGATGCTACTATGGCCCTGCTTGGCGAAACAGATTTTTAGCAGATAGTAGATAGTAGATAGCAGATTGAAGAATGTGTTTGGTAAAATCAACTAGCAAATAACATATTTAAATTAGTAGATTATATATTTTGGCTAAATATTATTATTAATTTTTAAATTCACCTTAAATAAAATAATCTAAATTATTTACTTAAATTAAAATAGTAATAATTTAATATAATTTATTTTGGTTAAATTGACATCTCAACGATCGAAGAACTTAGTTATTTACTATATTTATGAAATTTATTTTTGAGAGATATTAGTTTTGTAATTTTTTTGTTTGAAATATTTTTTTATATAATATAATTAACATAAAAAAATTGATCAAACATATAATTTACAACTACCTAGTAAAGACTCATATTCATTGAAAATAGAATAAAAATAACCATATCATATAATTTCATATATACTGGATAATTTAATTTGTATTTACGAACATACGCATACTTTAAAATATATTGTGAATGAGAAAAAATCATTTGTTAATTTTGTATTCATTCTTTTTGATATTTTTAAAATTAATATTATAACTTTTTTATCCGATAGTACCATTGAGATTTATTCTTCAAAAATATTTTGTTTTCAGTTAAATCACTTTTGAAATAAAAAAAGATATCATTAATTCCATTTATATTAGAAATAAAATAATTCGAAATTATTATCTATATGAAAAATATATTTACTAAAAAATGCAACCAAAACTATAAAGAAAGAAAAAAGAATAACTAACTAATATACTATATACTAGTAGATTAAAATAACTATCAAATCTACTACTTCAACAAAGTATATTGTATTTTCTACTCCTAATCTAACATCTACCCCTCCTATCTATTTCAACAAACACACCCTATATATTTTTGCTTATGAGCATATACGTTTACTTTTACACCCCTACAAAAGCAACTGTCCAAATGAAATCCCAAGGGTAGTCTCGATATTTCACTGTGCAGTCCCACTAGTGGAATACTGGTCCCAAAAACATATTTCTGTTTTGGCGCCCAAATATTTCGAAGGGTTGGTTGCCGTAGAGAGTATCTGGATCACCTAAATATAGTTGTGGGGCCCACCACCTTGGTCCACTCGAGAGAAACTTTATTATCCTTTTTTCTACGAGGGAAAATGTGTGATACCGAAGTTAGTAAAAAATAATGGACTTCTATTTTAAAAAATAAATTTTGTTTTCAACTATTATGAATATATAAAATAGTATTATGAGAATTATTTCATGCGACAATATTCGATTATTTACGATTAGAGTCATCACGGATTGATTATGATGCCGCATGTTTTTTGGACGGCCGCATAATCGCAATTTGAACGATGTCGAACGAATAAGTTAATTACCCCCATTTGTTATTTTTTTATAAGTACCTCCATTTGTTACGCGGAGCAATAGGATGAGAAAATTATTAATTTTCTGTATAATTATTAAGTTAATTACCTACATAGGTTACTGTATAATGTATCACTATTAATAATAAAATTATTAGAATGAGAAATAACTTAACTTCCATGTATGGTTACAAGTTGTAGAAATCAATAATTTTATTATTAATAATGATACAATAAAATGTATGTAAAGTGATCAACTATAAAGTGATAACTTCTCTAAACTGATAGAAAGTCTCGATTCTGAGTCGTGACCAGTATTAAAATTTAAAAACCCTCTATCGTAATAACTAATATTTTTTCAGAAAGTTTTAGTGATAAATCACGGTATCAGTTTTCACATTAATTTTGAATAAATACATATATTTTTACATAATTTACGAATTCAAAAAATATTTTAAGATATTAGTTTGTATTAAACTTGCTTATTTGATAATTGTACATCATCACTCATCTTCACAATTGCCTTCAAATGGTCCCTGTTATCGTCGTCTTGTAAGAAAATATCGCAATCGGTTGTAGCATTTGAATAATACTGTAATACGAATTTTTTGGTGACTTGAATATAGACAAAGTATTTTTTGGTATTTTCGTATTTATTGCTCAAAAACTCAATTTTAATATTTTTTTAGAAAAAAATACAAATCTCTCTAAAGTGATATTTTTCTCTGGTCACAATGATATCACTTTATAGAAAATTTATTGTATATGTAATATGGGACAAAGGCTCTAGTGTATAGAAATGTAGAATTGATATTTGCCGTATTAACACTTGACACTCTTTTTTGCCATTATTTTTTTACTGAATTTTGCAGCGGCAAATTTTTAACGAGGCATGTAGTTACAACCTCGTATTTTTACACTAAAGAATTATACGATGGTTCAAATTGTACTATGTAAATAGCATTATCAATAAAATTTTACACATATACAATATAATAATTGATCCACATTTAACATAAAAAGTTCACCTTGAAAATATCATATAAACAACATTTTGAAATACATACGAGCAACTCAAAATCTCTATCACTTTTAATCTACGTCCTACATACAAATTATTTTTGGCTGTAGACTTTTTGCAAAAAAATAATATATAATACATTTTCGTGCATATCCTTAAACAGGAGGTTCTTGCAGTAGATAGAGAAACGACTATTAGAAAAAAAAATTAACACTACATAAGAAAAACTTATGTTGGATGATTTACGGTTGTCAAAGAAGCCGACAACGTCCCTCGTGAAAATACTAAATAGATGAATTACGAATTAAACTAAACGCTTTTGTTTTCGATGCATGCACTTGTTAATTTTTTCCGGGGATACCGCTTGTATTGGTGAAAACCAAATAGACGGTTGAATAATTAATTTGGACTGCGGAATTAAATAAGCCTATGATAAATACTGAATTCGACATTATTGGCAATTGTCGCTGACTTGAAAAAGTGTTCGCTTACACAAATTAATTTTAGGGTTAGTTATAATTTTCATATTCAATCCAATACTCTAACATAATTGGCGGGTAAAATTTTCATATTATAAATAAGTATATCACTCTTTCAAATAGCAATATAGTAATATGGACGATAATAAAGAACAGTACCATGTGAAATTTTTTATATCCAACCAAAAATCTTAAAGTATTGATTGGGCAAAATTTTCACACTTGACCACGATTCAGATTAAAATGGTGAACGCTACAAAGTTATCAACATCTCATATTTAGAATGCGAACACAATCAATCATATTTTAAGAGTAATTCTTTCGAGGATATCTTTTACAAGATTTTAAATAAAAATAATGTCTTAACCGAATGTCATAGATCACTACCAATTTTATGTGTACATCCTTGTAACAAGAAAAGTGACAAAAGTCCCATGGCTAGGGTGGTCACGGTTCCAAAATTGTTAGTTCAAATGTTCCCTGAAATATCGAACCAAAATTGTTAGTTCAAATGTTCCCTGAAATATCGAACTGTTATCACGATTCAAATTCTGGTTATCAAAATTGTCAGTTAAACAGTTTGAATCGAACCACAGGTCTACTTGTGAGGAGGGGACTTTTTTTACAACCCATTGTTGGAAAAAATGGGAGCAAAAAGATTGAAAACAATGAGAGAAAAAAAATGAAGTTTAAAGGAAGTTGACTCATCTTTGACTTATCCTTGTACCACATTGATTTGTGCAATGATGAAAAACAAGATTAAAATGAAGTATGTATTATGAGCTTGTATAGAGCTAGTAGGAATAATGGGTTTCGCGCACATAAGGTGAGCTGAGTATTGTATTTTGACAATTTCACCCCCTACTCCGCACGATATAGACAGGTGTCACAAAATTGTAATTGCTCACTATTAAAATTTGGATAACACCCTACGTTTAAATAGGGAAATCACCATTTATTTCAAAGATATGTAACAACCATTTTAATTTTCAATATTCATAATCTTCCCCATTAGTTTTTTTTTGGTTTTGTTTTTTTAATTTCAAAATAGTTGTTACATATTTAATTTTGTAAATAAACTTAATAGCCCGAATTTGTAAATAAACATAATTGTCCGAATTTTTTTTATAAATATAAATTGTATTACTTCAAGAAAAGAAGTTACACCATAAGTACCGAAAGTGCATGTCACTACATGTACATATCAGAGAAAAATTCGTTTAAGAAGAAGCTTTTAGAAATATCTAGAATTGATCGCATGAATCGAACACGCAGTATCCAAAAACCATGAAGAAAGACTACCACCTAAACAATCCAAGACGATCAAAACAACCAAAAAACTCACTACCTAGTAGCCGCAGCTTTGATTGCATTAAGAAGATCGGCATGTCCCCATTCCAGCGAGCAATTAGACAGCGCAAAGAAAACTCAATCGACTTACCCAAATTTGTAAATAAACTTAATTGCCCCGATTTATTTGGCCCAAAACATATTTCCAGAGACATAAGGAGGTTGTCCTTTGCTTGTGGGAGACCATTCTAATTCGATAGCTCCATTTTTTCCATTATCGAGTTGTTATACGCATTGTCCTTATTAGTTCTAAGTTGACTAAGAAAATCTTAGCAGGGTCTCTTTAATCATAGAGAACCATCACTAATGATGAAATTGGTTCTTAAAAATAGTGTACCGCTATACGACTCATATCAATTTTTCGTTCTAAGATTTCCCAACACCCATGAAGAGACCGGAGCAGAGGCATCATCCCATTAGCTTTTTTTATTTAGAAAGTTGGCTCGAGGCCTATATTATAATAAATGGTTTACAATACGGAAAGAGAAATACATAAAAAATACACGAAGATATTGAACAGCACTTGAAAGCCACTCCTAAAAGAGCAAAGAGGCATGGGTGGAGGCGAAGGACGGATGAAAGGCTACGAGAGCCAAATGTCCAAGATAGAAAGCTGCTGAAACAAGCGTCGGCTAATAACCACAAAGTCGTATCATAGACACAAACTCATGGGCATTTGAATGCGTACGAGATACACGCAAATAAGAGTCAATGAGGACGAATCTAACCAAAATAAGTTTATCCACCTGCTCCAACATGATAAGTTTCGAGATCCGAATGGATCTCAGATCGAACAAAGGTCGATCCAAACAAAAGCCAAACCAGGTAAAGATAAGCATAAACCCAAAGAGACCACTAAACATGAGTGGCTCCGAAGATAAAACAACAAGTACAAACAAGAAAACACATCGACATAAAAAAATACAGGCAGCACTACAAGCACCTGCAATTAAAAAACAAAAAAGACAATAACAAAAAATAACAGTAAATAAGTGAGGCCATCTGAGGGAGGTCGACGCCGACCAACCCCCGAAAAAGCAGTAACCAGCAAAACTGCAAACGAGAGGCAAAACGTTGAGGTCCGGCTTCATTATAAAACCAATGCCACGCCTCCATCGCCAACTGTGTCCTACGTACGTATTTATGTCTTTTATGTAGTTATTATGCAATTTTGGTACCTTTAATCAGTATCCTTATATTATATACATAAAATTGCATCTCTGTATATAGCATAGCAGTATCATCACATGTTTAAATTTCTACAGTAATGTTCGGATAGGAAAATATAACGAGTAAAGTAAAGTTTTGTACAGTGTTATTAAGGTCGATAAATATAAAGCAAGTAATTCTAATTATGTGACCTTATTTGGTTAGGTGAAAATTATTTTATATTACTTTGTGTACCTTTTTTTAGGGTTGCGTACCTTTTCTTCTTCGTTGCAATACAGTGATTAAAAGCAGTCGTATACGAAACAGTTATGTATGTAGGTTACATCCATGACTCATAATTTAAGATGATCAAAAGTGATGTAGGTTTTGGTTATGTAACGTCATTTTTTAAAATTTTATTATTACTATAAATAATATTACTATACTCTACTTTTTCTCGCATGGTCATGCTATTCAAACACATTGTTTGTTATCGAATTTTTTATTGGGTGGTAAGGATATATAATATATGTCCACTCAGTTATTCAGTATTTTTGCATCCAAATAAAAATCTTAGATCAATTGGTAGGTAGAGTTCTTTTATTTTATGTGGGACTCGATTACTACCTAGTTCAATGTGAGATTCAACACATCTCTCAAACAAATTCAAAATCACATCAACTTCTAGTGCACTAGTTGAACTTAATTTTTCGTGCATTAATTATGCGAGCATAACTGAATAGGTGACTATGTTAAAAAAATTATATGTCAAATAGTCTAACAGCACAACAAGTTATAAATATATAGGAGATTTAATGTTTAAACTATGACAATGTATGGCGTATAAATTTATATTTCAAAAAAATTTATATCCAATTGCTAGATAAAATTGTTTACACAATTCACAATAGTGTCCTTTAGTATGTTAGGACAACAATTCAATTGTCAACCATCAAAGTCAGCAAATCACGTGGCCCTCTCCTTTCGTCCCAGAATTTTATGTCAAGAAATGAATTGAAGTCCTTAGTAGCTGTACCGCCGGAGCAAGACACCTTAATTATTCGGTACTTTAATTTTCTCACGCTCTTTCCCAAACTTCCCACATTCTCTGATACAAAAACTTCATGCCAAAATGATGGTGTCGCCTAACATGTGTACTTTAGCATGCAAGGAAAATTAACAGGTGAAAACTTGTTTGGTCAATTTAATTTGTCTTCTCCTTACCTGTTATTATCTGACACTAACACATAGATTCTTTGACGAAGACAAAACCAAACTAATGGTAATGAAATTTAGGCCCAAGCAAGCACGTACTCCTTTTCTTTTTTGGGGACTACAAGTAGTACTTTCCACATGGGTTAATTAAGTCTGGGCTAATTAAGAATGACCCAGTCAGTCTTTTTCGTCAAAGTCGAAACATACAATGTCAATCCTAAAAAACACACATTGTCAGATTTGAACAGTAGTACAGTAAATTTATTTTTGCAGAATGAAATTACATTTTATGCAAATTTTTATTCGATCGATTAATTCAATTTTAAATTACGTAAAACTTTTAGATGATTGTAATATTATTCCAACAAATATTTAACATTGTAACTTTCACAAGCACTCGAATTCAATAATTTTTAGTTAAAAATAAAACGATTTTCTTGTTAATGAGTATAATTAATATAAGTAGGTCTTGTTCACTTTAAAATTTAGGTGACCGAACAATTTTGTGAACTAAAGTGGCCACGAGAAAAGTCATGGCGATGCGAGTAATCATAAGGAGCACTGTCTTACAATTGGATTTTTTCTCAAATAAATATATACATATTTTTAAAATAGGTAAAAAAAATTAAATATTAAAAAAAATTAAAAAGAGAAAATTATTCCTAACTCAATGGTATTTTGTTAAACAGACAATGGGATCCTTCCAACAGATTATGTTATCTTGTAGTTTAGTTTTATTATACTATTGGGTTTCTCGTTGACGTCTTCGACTATTTTTATCATGGAAATAACTTTTCTACCCTCACAAAAATTCAAAAAAAATTTAAAAATTAAACTACTTTTGTACACTCGCTAAAGATGGAGGACCTCACCGTCGACGTACCTCTGGTCAATGCCGATTCTCGGCCAAACAGAGTAGCTGCCAACGCGTCTAGAACCTGCAAGACATCATCAGCGTGGGTGCCGATGAGCGGACCTTGTCGATGATAGACTGCTCCTTCTCCGTTATCTAGAGCAGCCGCCACGTGGCGGAGAGGGACGACCCGGTTGTGGTCGTTCAATCCTCACTTGATGGCGGCGAGCCAGGTACGCGCTATCTACCCACTTGACAATAGTGAGCCAGGCCATCTCTGCGAACTTGAACATGATCCCCAGGCACACGAACATCGATCGAAGGATCGGGAGATCCGCCGGAGCGGCTTGTCCTCCTCCGACGACATTGAAGCCTCCCTCTAGCTTCGTCTGGTCGGCAGAGAGATGCTATTCGCCGCTGGCGGTTGTGCTTGAAGACGGCTAAGCTGGAGAAGGTTCCTAGAGTTCTATGTGTGTGTGGGAATTTTCGTGTTCGTGAGGTGATTGTTCGCAAGGTCGGTCATTGTCTAGGTAACTGAGATCTATTGTAATGGCTGATTTTTTTTGGGGGTTTATTTTGGTTATCGTTAAAAAAATATCGGATGGTGGCCGAATATGATGACCAGAGTTGGAGTGTGCCGAAAAAATGACCGGAGAAGATGATCAAAGATTTTGGTAGACCGGAGCAAGAATAGAATAGTCATTTCAGTATTAAAATATATAAATAAATTAATAATGTGAGTGAGGAACCCGAGAGTATAATTTAACAAACTATAAGGACAAAAATCTATTTCAAAACTATAGGGACCCCATCGTCTATTTAACCTATCATCAGGGACTTAGGGGTAATTTACACATTTTTTATTTAATTAATTTTTTACCTATTTTGAAAATATGTAAATATTTCTATCTATTTAAAAAAATATGTAAGTTTTTTACCTAGTTGAGAAAAAATCCCTCGTTTATCTTTGCCCCCACAAAACTTTTCATGAGGCCTCTTAGATTTTTTTTCCATGAGTTTCATGACAAGATTTAAGGGTGGCTACATATTTTTTTTAAAAGAGAATTGACCTAACGATAACGATTTGACGAAGATATAGAATTCAAATTCTAATAAAATATAATTTTTAGTGTAAAAATTGAACTTCTCAAAATAAAAATTTAAGTGTGGCTACTTATATAATTCGTTGGATTTTTTGGCAGAGAGGTTTGGACCTTTTCCTGGTGGGTTTCCATACGAAGTTTCCCAAATCACAAACACACAACGACAACAACTCCTTTTATCTCTTTCCCTTTGGATGCTTCAGATGATTACGAGCTGATACGAATTTCCAATTCTCTTTGAAAGAAAGGATTTCCAATTCCAGAAACAAACAGGGGAGTAGGTTAAAGGGGAAGAGGCGCATTTATGTTTTATGAACGGATCCATTTTTCATTTTTTCCTTGTGGAAATGGAGGGGCTTGAATAAATATGAAAACTAATTAATCCTAAATAGCGTTCTGCTCTCTACCGACATCGTAATCTACCGACATCGTAATTAGAGGTCTCAATAGCTCATCATTGTAATGGTAGTAAGTAACGCAGAATTCCTTCTTTTGAGATCGAGATATCTGACCTCAGTTAAACTCTGTAGCGGTAAAACCTAGCGGGAAAAATCTGTAGAAAAAAAGAGCACCTTAACGGAAAAACACGCTTTAATGTTGAGACTATGAATCCATTTTTCATTTAACAAAAAAGATAGGAGAATATAATAACACCGCCCGCCTCGGAAAGAAACTCAGAGTCGACTAATTTAGATTGAGATGGCGAAAACAGCGTTGGCCCATGTAAATGAACCGGCCCAGTAAAATTATTGGGCCGAAATCCAGTGAAATTAGAGAGAGAGAGAGAGAGAACACGGAGAGGGAAAGGCATCTTCCCAAATGGGAGAGGAAGGGAAGAAGAAGACGGTGTTCTTGACGGTGGGGACCACACTATTCGACGCGCTGGTGATGGCGGTGGACACCGACAGAGTCAAATCGGAGCTGGTCAACAAGGGCTACACCCACCTCGTTATACAGTTGGGCCGCGGCACCTACTACCCCTCCAAGGCAAAGTCTCTTCTTCTTCCTCCTCTTTTTTCCCCTTGGTTTGTTGGCTGACGTGTCCAAAACGACGCAGTGTGGGGGCGAAGACGGGGGTTTGGCCGTGGATTACTTCACCTTCTCCCCCACCATCGCCGACCACCTCAAATCAGCCTCTCTGGTCATCAGCCATGCCGGTAACCTAAACAAATTACCCTATTTTAAAAAAAAAATCACAATTTGTTGCCACGTAGGACAAAACAAAAGTTATTTAACAATGTTGCGTTCTCGAAGTCGAGTTGATTTAAGTGTTGGATGGTGTAGGGTCAGGGAGCATATTTGAGAGTTTGCGGCTGGGTAAGCCGTTGATAGTCGTGGTGAACGAGGATTTGATGGACAATCATCAATGCGAACTCGCGGAAGAGCTGGCGGATAGGAAGCACTTGTTCTGTGCTCGTCCGCCGACGCTTCACCAGACCATCGCCGAGATGGATCCGGACTCCCTTCTTCCTTATCCTGCCGGCGATGCTGCTCCTGTTGTGAAGCTCATGAACAAGTTCCTCGGCTTTCGGGATGATTGATGGCATTCTGACGAGGTATATCTTATGATTATGGCATTCATATACAATTGCTCCTGTGCTAATGATTGGATTGGATATTCTGTGGCATGAACCGTGTTCTTGCCATGTGTACAGAAGTCTCAGCTCTATGGCCCCGGTTTTCTTTTTTCGCATTCCTGCCTTGTTTGAACATCAACTAAGCGCATTGCGAGACATTTCGAGGTTTATTTTGCTGGTTGTGCCAGTTATCTATCTCCTCATAGATGGAGATAGTAGTCATATTTGATGCACTCAATCACGAACTGGCCGTAGCCATTGGCTATGTTCGACTTGGCCGAGACTTATGTCACAGAGAAGTATAGTCGTTGTTATAAGTCTGATCAGACTTTTGACTCATGGTTTGGGACTGCTTCTGGGTGCCCATCACCTTTGAATTATGGGGTTATGAGTGTATACAGTGGTTCAATGACATTAGGTGGTGACTGATTCTGGTTGTCTTTCTAGAGGGTCTACAAGAATCTCATGTTTTCCATCTACATGTAGATTCATAGATGATAGCCCGAGCAAACTGACGCAATGACGGCTTTTCAATCCTAGTTCCTCGTGCTTGTGTGGTCTTGAACATGTTTCTTTGAGCGGTGTAGATTACCCTGAACATCGATTGATTCGATTAATCCGAATCGGACCACAAATGACGACAAAACTCTCTCTACTAATACGTTAAGACCATGAACTCAGACTTTGGTTATGCTAGAATAACCATTCACGGTGAATTTTGTATACATTCATGACATTAGGTGTTGACTGATTCTGGTTTGGTGTTGACTGATTCTGGTTATCTTTCTAGAGGGTCTACAATAATCTCATGTTCTCCATACACATATAAATGATAGCCCGAGCGAGCAAACTGACGGAAAGAGGGTTTTTCGATCCTAGTCACTTACCTTGTGGTCTTGAGTACATTTTTTCAATGGTCTAGATTACCTTGGATACCAATTATGTTGGCTAATCCAAATCAGACTATAATAGCGACAAATCTTTCTCGACAAATATCTGGACACCCCGAACTCGGACTTTGGTCGTTGATTTTGGTTTTCGGTGAATTTTGTGGTGCCAAGTACCACCTAACGCTTAAATCTTCAATGACATCCATGTTTCAACCACTAGCGTTGAGGGTTGAAGTTTATCCATCTAACCAAGTAGTTGAAAGTTATTATACGCAATTGGACTTTGATTTCTTTTCATGTGCAGATGATGAATAAAAGGCGGGAGATAGAAGGAGTGTCTCAAGATCGCAAGGTAATTGGTTCAGTTAGGATTTCTACCGTATCAAAACGGATATCCATGACCTTGTTGAAAATAACTGTGTTCAAAAGGTAAAGAAAAATAAAATAGATTAGATTCGGTAGAGATATAAAAGAGTTACATCTTGGTAATATTGGGAATGTTCGGTTTACAACTATAATCTAGGGGAGCGGATTTGGTTCTGGAAGGCCAAATTCAGCCAGGACCGTCTTGGACGATTCAATGGTTGATTTAGTTATGATTCAATGGTTCATTTAATTATGATTTAATGGTCTACCTAGTTATGATTCAATGGTCCGTTTTTTTCCGTTCCGGATAAATCGGGGTCCGTCCCAGTTACCCAGTTACGATTCAATGGTTTACTCAGTTACAATTCAATGGTTTACCCAGTTATGATTCAATGGTTGTGGATTTTTTTTATTTTGCACCTCCATATTTCTGCATTTTTGCAAAATAGTCCCCGCGTGTCCTTCAATAAAAATTCTCCAGCACCGTGCTGGATTTGACTTCCAGGACCAAATCCGATCCCATATTCTAGGGCCTTTATAAGTTGAACTTTATTCCAAGTATATAATGAAATACAGAAAGTTACAAGAGATTGGTAACTAAACCAAATCAAAACAACCTCCCTTTACAGTCGCCTTCATCTAGGGCCTTTATTTAGACATCTAACAACTACATAGAAACAAAAATTAGAAAGATAATCGAAACAGAAATAAAATAACCATAACAACTATCTTAACACAGAGGTAAAAAAGTAATCCTTACACGTATCTTAATAGATAGATTAAATTAGCTTAATGATAAAAAGAAACTTGTAAAGTTAGTGAGACAATTACGCGATCGCGATTTCCCGTTGATTTATTTTTAAGAGACAATGATCCTACTACATCTACTTCTATAAAAACATAGAAGTCTTTTTTAGAAACAACTCGTATTCAGAGACTCACGAATAAACTAATATAATTTCATATTTTAAAGACGAGCCAATTGAATCTTCTAATTAAATTATAATTACTCGATTTATCTCAAGGGAGTGGTCACCTTGGGCCCTTGGAACAGGAGTGGATTGAGCACGGAGTGAAGGAATCGATTCCGTACAGTTTGGAGTGAAGGGGGACCGCAGTGGCAAGCGTAGTTATGTGATAATGGCAAGTGCAGCTATGTGATAATGGCAAGCGCAGCTATGTGATAATGGCATGTGTATTTTTGACAGTGGCAAGTCCCCGTTGGTGATAATGGCGCGCGTGATTTTTTTCATTTTGGTCCCCCATATTTTAGCATTTTTGCAAAAAGGTCACACTGGCACGCACAGTTATGTGATACTGGCATGCGCAGTTATGTGATATTGGCATGCACAGTTATGCGATAATGGCATTTGTATCCGGCCTGCGTTTGTGCGTGGTTTTTTCATTTTGGTCCCCGTATTTTAGCGCGTTTGCAAAAAAGTCCCCGCGTGTCTTCATTCCGAACGGTTCGGAATCTGAGCATTCCGTGCCCAATCCAGACCCCCCTTGGAACAATTCTTTCCAATTCCTACCGCTGAAGCTTCCGAATGAAGCGGCCAAATTTCAGCATCTTACAATACTAGGCAGGGGGTCTGGATTGAGCACGGAGTGAAGGAATCGATTCCGTACGGTTTGGAGTGAAGGGGGGACCGCAGTGGCAAGCGTAGTTATGTGATAATGGCAAGTGCAGTTATGTGATAATGGCAAGCGCAGTTATGTGATAATGGCATGTGTATTTTGTGACAGTGGCAAGTCCCGTTGATGATAATGGCGCGCGTGGTTTTTTTCATTTTGGTCCCCCATATTTTAGCATTTTTGCAAAAAGGTCACACTGGCATGCGTAGTTATGTGATAGTGGCATGCGCAGTTATGTGATACTGGCATGCGCAGTCACGTGATAATGGCATTTGTATCCGGCCTGCGTTTGTGCGTGGCTTTTTTCATTTTGGTCCCAAAATTTTAGCGCGTTTGCAAAAAAGTCCCCGCGTGTCTTCATTCCGAACGGTTCGGAATCTGAGCATTCCGTGCCCAATCCAGACCCCTAGGCAGGCCAATGCCAAAAATTTCCGGACAAAATTCGAGTAAACCAAGTTGGGTAGATCTCGAGGATATTATTATATCTAGTTTCCTAAGAAATCCTCGGCTAAGTGCATTGGATCGAACAAAGGTGACACGGCGACCAGCTACTCTAGATTAGAACTGAAAATGATATTATGCATTTCGAGTGGAACTGGTAAAAAATTTGAAGTTTGGGGGTCCCATGTTAGAAAAAAGTGAAGGGACATAAATTACATGTCAAAAAACCTAATCATGAACCGTGTTTATTGTCTTTGTCGCTTCGGATCATCGGTCTATTTAATGGACATTTTTTTATGTTAACACCACTAGATATTCAATAATTATTAGGTTGAATAATCAAATTTTGAACTAAATATCACTTTTGAATTGTGTCAAGATTTTCATGATTTAATTGGTATTTGCAAGCACCAAGAATTCACTACACTTGTGTTAAGTGAGAGAGAATAGTAAAATAGTAATCAATAAATTATACATGATTTATATTGATTAATTTTCATATAAATTATAGTTCCTCATACTATAATTTTATATTTGTTACGTAGAAAAAAATATATTTTACTAATAATTCTAAAGAATGCCGAGTATAAAACCGACGGGCGACAGAGGAAAAGAATAACAGAGATTCAGAAAATCCGAGTCGGACTCGAATTTGGAAGGATCCTCCCCCTAAGATCAGGCGCATTGGTGCCCTCGCCCCGCCTCAGCCATGCCATGTGGCAAAAAAGAATAAAAAAAAGAATTGGAGTTATCTTTAAACAATATGAAAATTCATATTTTTCAAAAATCTCTATAAGTAGAGCCCAATATTGAATGCATCTCTTTATATCTCGAATTAGTTCTATCTAATTTTATATTCCAACTTTTGTAATTAATTTTATTACTTAATCATAATTTTTTTTACTGTTTATAGTTACAGAATTATCATTTTCGTATATTTATTATAATTTTTCTATATAAAAAATGATTGTAGATAATATTTGAATGAGAGAGAAATTAATTATTTATTATGTGACCTAGGTTGGAGCAGGTTACAGATGTGGATAGAAAAATTGATAATTGGGTTCGACTGATGTGGATGAGAGATAAATTAATAGTTTATTCTGTAAAATATGTTAAAATACTGATGGTCTAACAAGAGCCTTTAAATTAGGGCCAAAGACCCCACGCGCTTTTCTCCCTGTTTTATCCTACGTGGCACTAACAAAAAGTCCAAAAGCCCTTTTGTCTTGTCCTTTGGTCCCAAGTCCTTCCCGGGAAGCGAATTAAAAACCTAAAAGGTATTTTTTCTCAAAAAAAAAAAAACCTAAAAGGTATACAACGTTGACATCGCCGAAGAGAAAAAATAAAGCCTTTTTTAGTTATAAAAAAAATCTCTACCCTAATTAGTTATTTTCTTCCTCCCTTTTGTTCACCGCCTACCTTCTTTTTTTTTTTTGCATTTAAAGTCAACCTCTGTCTGTCTCTCTCGGGTTTCGTCAACTGGGTCTCTGGAATCGTCGCGCGTGCGCTCTGGGTTTTGAAAAAAAAAGGAATTTTGATTAAAGTTTGCGTCTTTTTTTGTGGGTTTTCTCAATTTTGGATTTTTCTGATGATGGCGGCAACTGGGTCGTTTTCCCAATATTTACCTTGTTTCTGGTGATTTAATAATATCAAGTACAAAGCTTTCTCGTTGTTGGTCGTTACATTTAAAGGGGTAAAGCCACAGAATTGTAGGTTTTCACTAAATAAACGGTGTTTTTTTTCTCAAAGGCAACCAAAAGAAGGCATTTTTCCGGCTCTTTTTCCTTTCTCCTGATTTATGGGGGACGGTTCTATTTTACGAGCATTGTTTTCTCAAGGAATCTGGAATTTAATCTCTGTTTTCTTCAGGTAATTGGAAGTCTTAGGCAAGTTTTGTTATTTAGTTTTCATTGGTAAGTAGAAAGGATTGCATGTATATGAAGTGTTGAGCGATTCTTGTGATGACGACGAAAAAATCCACTTTCATTGATCATGGACTTCTAGTTCTAGAACAGGGAGAAGAAGAAGAAGGTAGAAGCTATTTGCTTTCATCTGCTTCTTTGTCTTTGAACTGTGTTTGATAGAATTAAGGCGGTTTGTTTGGTTCTCCGAAATGGATGGAAGAATAAGTGAGGTTGCTAAGGGTGTCGATTCGAAGATGAGAGGAACAGGGAGTCTTAGTAACAAGGATATGTTTGTTAGGGCCGATAGGATAGATCTTAAGAGTCTGGATGCGCAGCTGGCGAAGCATCTGAGACGGGTTTTGTCGAGTAATAATTTGGAAGAACAAAGGCCAAAGGAAGAATGGGAGATTGATTTGTCCAAGCTTGATATGAGATATGAGATTGCCCATGGGACTTATGGAACCGTCTACCGGGCTAATTATGACAATCAAGATGTTGCAGGTGATTGATTGTTCTTGTCTTTGTCTTTTAACATCATTCATTTTTCTATAAGCCTCGTCTTGTTGGTTGCTGATTTTCATGGGCCTAAAGAGGACATGCCTGATATACTTCAGATGTGTAGACTTTGAATTATAGTGTATTTCTGTGATAGAAATCATGTGAATTGCTTCCTGTTGTAATTTTGAAGAATTGACTTGTCGCGTTTGCCTCTAATAATCTTTTTGAAAGGAACCTCTAATGATCTTCTGATTACACGGTGTTCTGCTTTCCAACTGCATGGGGCTCCCTTCAATGGAATGAGTTGTGTTTGATCAGCCAATTATTCCATCCTTTCTAGAGGCTGTAAAAAACCCACCTTGTAATTAGGCTAATCATCTATTTAGCTGAACTAAATGGTATTCGGATCTTCTTTTTCGGTGGCAGTTGTTTTGGCTCAATTGCGGACTTGTCAGTCTCTCGTTCAAGTAATCTTGTCTTTTTATATGTTGTTATGGGCATTAACTTTGTGGAAACTGATTCTAATTCACGTCATTATTCCCTCTATTTGCTTGCTCATTGGAAATGACTGGTCCGTTTGTTTGCATTTTGTTGCTCACCCTATAAATGTGTGTGAATATTTAGTTAAGCTTTTGGATTGGGGAGAGGATGGCATTGCTACAGATGCTGATAATGCTGCCATGCGGTCAGCTTTTCAGCAGGAGGTGGCTGTTTGGAACAAACTTGATCATCTCAATGTTACAAAGGTATAGTGCGAGCAATTTCATGTTCCATTTGTTGTTATTATCAAGTGATGTTGATTGTTTCACAAATTCTGTCTACATGCTTGTTGAGAAACCATAATCATCTTTCTTAGAATACTGAAATTTTGGACTTGGTAGTTTATTGGTGCGTCAATGGGGACTTCAAATCTCAAGATTCCTCTAAAGAACCCAAGTGATGGAGTCACTGTCATTACTGGTAAAGCATGTTGCGTTGTTGTCGAGTATCTTGCTGGTGGGACACTAAAGCAGTACTTGATAAAAAATAGGCGAAAGAAACTTGCTTTCAAGGCAGTGATCGAGCTTGCCTTGGATCTCTCAAGGGGGTATGTTTTGTTATTTGGTTTCATAAAATTTTGATTTTGTTAACTCTTACCAATTGGTTTCGTGCTTCATGTGCTACTTTGCAGTTTAAGCTACCTACACGCTCAGAAGATAGTTCATCGAGATGTGAAAACGGAAAATATGCTACTAGATAAAAGTAGGACTCTCAAAATTGCTGATTTCGGTGTTGCTCGTGTTGAAGCCATGAATCCACGAGACATGACTGGTGAAACTGGTACCCTTGGCTACATGGCTCCGGAGGTACCGAGTCCTTCAACTAAATTCTTTTATTGATCATTTTGGTAACAATCGCTGATGTGGGTTTTGGTCATTTATGATCCACACATGTGACTCAAATATGCATAATCAAACTTGTAGTCCAGAGGTACCCCTCAAAAAAAAAAAACTTGTAGTCCAGAGGTTTACTAATGCCGTAGTTTTGTTCCACCACATTGTATAGGTTCTAGAAGGAAAGCCATACAATAGGAAATGCGACGTCTACAGCTTCGGCATTTGTTTGTGGGAGATATATTGTTGTGACATGCCTTATCCGGATCTTAGCTTTGTGGATGTATCAGCTGCCGTTGTTCGACAGGTTAATCTCTAATACCTTGCTATTTCATCCTTGTTGCCTCGTTCACGATATTTTCTTGATCCAATCAAGCTTCAGAACTCATTATTCCCCTGACTCATATTGTTGAAGAGTATTTAAATTTGTTTTGCTTATGCTCTGCAGAATATGCGGCCGCCAATACCGAAGTGTTGCCCAGGTTCCCTTGCGAATATTATGCGGAAATGCTGGGACGCTAACCCGGATAAACGTCTGGAGATGGCTGATGTTGTCAAGTTGTTGGAAGCAGTTGATACAAGCAAGGGAGGAGGGATGATCCCGGATGACCAAGCCCCTGCCTGCTTTTGCTTTGCCCTTACCCGTGGTCCTTAGGATTTACTCAACTTCTAATTTGGTTTTCGATGATACTCCCCCAAGTTTTAGACACAGACGTCAACTTTTGAATCTTTTTTTTCTTGTTATTGTTTTCAGTTGTTTCTGTTCTGGTTTTATTATGTCTACTTGGAGGCTTTTCGGTTTTTAACGAAAACGTTTCATTATACCAGATGAAATACCTGAAATAACAACAAAATTCATCGATAATGTGCCTGAAAATTACACTTCAACAATATCTAACAAGCTTAAGCTACGTTTAATTCTTTGTATAAAGTTTAATATTCTTCCTTTTTTGTACTATAATCTAATGTTTAATGTTATTCCTTTTCTTGGGTACCAAGTAACTTTACTCTCAATTTTTTTTTTATTTTGGTTGAATGAAGGATACAAGGCGTCAACTACGATAAGCTCTTGCTCTTGGTTTAGCTGGATTTTGGTGTAGCCGGACATTGCGATACATTTCCTTCGTTGAAAAATTTTCTGTTATTTTTGTTTTTGTTGTTGATACTACATTATATTTGCTTTTATGAAATTCCAAAAAAGAAAAAGCTTTCCATACATGCATCAAAACATATAATTTTTTTTATATTCTTCAAATTGGGTAAAGGTGTAGTCAAGGAGATAATTCGAAGAACGTTTACTAAGTTGACATTTTAAATTTGAGACAAATAAAATAATAATAATCTTAGTAATCTTCCGTAATTTATGTATGCTTTCTTTTCTTTCTCCGAAATCTGACTGACCTGGCAATTCCTAAGATTTATCGCGTGAAAATTCGTAACGTCCCCATTCTCTAAAAAGGAAAGTACATTGCTATTTTCAATTTTATGAGGAAACACTTATTAATGTAAATATGATTGCGCTTTTGTGAAATAGTCCAGACGGTAATGATAGTCTCTTGTATCTAAATTAGTAATGCACTCTTTTGAATTTATTTTTAAGTAATAGAGAAGAGGACCGAAACATGCCACTGAATGATTTTACTAAGACAAATCTCAACCCACTTTTTTTTATTGCATTTCCATTTTTAGGTCCTGGAATATGGACGTCCTGACTCTTGCGGAAGGTACAAGCTGTAAATCTAGCATGAGGTGTCGAAGGCTTTGATCCTTTCGTTTTGAGAGAAATAGCCTCGCATCATATTGCAGCATAGAAATTTATGAAAATCATTTTTATATACAATTCAGTGTATTTTAAATTATAGATTTAAAAAATGTCGAGTTTAATTGTAGCATTTGCCACAATTTTTAACTTTATCTTGACCCAAACTAAATTAGTAAACCAACAATAAAAATTGTTTCAAATTGTAAGAAACTTAGATTCATCGGAGAATTTGAACTCAAACAATGTAAAAAATCTCATTGAATGACTTATCTTCTAAATAGGACCCGACAGTACACGAGTCCGTTTTTTGTTGGGCCGTTCGGCTGCTCGGATTGGGCTTCGAGCTGCTTCATTTAATTATGGACAGGCCTTAGGAAGGAGACGATGTGGTCGGGTTGCAACATTTTTTTCCGATCTGTATCCTGTTTGTGGGATGGATCTATTAGGCCCAATGCTTATATTCGGGCTCAAGCTGAATACAACATGTCAATCGAGGTGTCCAATCATGCCGTAAATATCTATGTTTTCGCTTCCTTAATAATGATAACATAGAACATATTAACTTTTTCTCGGTGATTCCAGATCAATTTCCATTAAACGAACCTTAGGATTATGGCTACATATGACGACCCATAACCTATTATCTAGTATATACTGGAGTGGATTTTGGTTCGTTGTCTGGATGGCAAATGATCATGGACAGAAATATTTGCCATATGGAATTGTCGCAATAGAATTGGGTTCCCTCTCAGAAGAACAATAGAATTGGATTCTGTGTATACACCCAAAAAGTCATTGTCGTTGATGTTGATGATGTTACGCATGTGTGACTCCGATCCCATGTTCGATGTCGTGCACGCCCTTTTTTCTGTAATTCATTGTAGTTTTTTTTGGCAAGTATATTATTTTTATATATATCCCAACATTTACACCAAATAGTAGAAGAACTATACTACTTGTAACTAATCTCCTAATCTTAAAGATTTTATGTACAAATTTAGGTCTTGATGACCTAAATCCAAAATCGAATTTGACCATTTGAGTCACTCATTGATGCGATATAGAATAATACGAATAAAATTCTCGGTTGCATCGATCACCTTAAAAAATAGCATGATTTCTCTTAAAAACAGTTTTCCAAAAAATTATACCAAATAATGCAAACCACACATTCTTAATCATTGCTCCAGCAACGACACCAAGTGCGTCCCACCACGCCACCAGAGTCCAATTCCTCTGCGCGAAGTGACCTCCTCCACCTGAGGTCAATTCGTTGTAGGTGTTTCTATTTAAATGATTTTATTTTTAAAATTTTACACCAAAAATATATATTTTTTGCATAACCAAATTTTTTCTTGTATACCCTAACGATAAAATTATCTCCACTTAAAAATTTTAAAACTTTAATACTACAATAAACATATATATATATATATAAATATATATATATATATACATATAAATATATATATATATATACATATAAATATAAATATATATACATATGTATATATATATATGTATGTCTGTGTGTGTTAATTCACTCACCAAAAATTCTCGTTTGGTCCATTCCGCTCGACATCCAAGTTTTACGGACAAATAAGTGGATTCCGATTCCACTCGGATTGAAATGTCGCTTGTCCACCACTTGTATCCGTTTTTCTCGTACAACTACGTGTCCGTTTCGTTTCAAACGCAGCTACCGAATATTTACCAGCAGCCGTAACTTGCTTGTCCTGAAATGAACCCAACCAATTCCATAGTGGGTTTTCCCTGTTTTGTAAGGTGTTGGATTGAGCGGGGACAACATAAAAGTCGTCCATACGGAGGGAATTTCGTTTGAACCATCAGATTTTATTAAAAATCGTATCTAGAGATCTGACAATCATAAAGAATCGTGTCTATAAGTATAATTACTTGATCCATTTCAGTGAGGATAAATTTTGTCCCCACTAAATCCAACACCGTTTTGTAATCAGAGACCGAACACGCATTAACGAAGATAAGGCTTTGACAATCAGGGACGTATTTCATAGTTCATCCGAAATTAAAAATCGTCGGATTCTATTTTAAATATTTATTTGTAAAAGTGTAACTGATTATACGCAAGCTATCCCCCGTTTACGATATCTACTCAGATTATCACGTTGGAGAGCCGTATAGAGGAAGATAAAATAGTGCACGGAACGGAAGCGGATAAAATCCATGTCACGTCGTTTGCTGGGATTGGAAGTACTTAAAGTTGTGTGGGATGAGATAACATACAATAAACAATTACATCGACAGCGATCCACTTACCACGGAGGATTATATCTGGCTAGTGGTTCGAATGGTCTAACTGACGGTTCGGAAAATGGTGGTTCTGGTAATTGAGCCGTGGTCAAGATTATAATTATGTGTTTAGAGAACCGTACGAATTAAAAATCATGGAACTAACAATTGTGTTTGAAACCAGGTCATATTTTAATTTCTTTGAAACTAAACCATGAATTTTTTTTATAAAAAAAGTGAACTAGTGTTTTGGGTATTTGTATCTGAATTAAGGTGACTAATCAAAGTTCTCTGGTCAAATTAAAAAAAATAAAATTTAGCATGATAAAATCTAAGCATTTTCTTATACTATATATTTAAAAAATTATAGGAGCATATTTAATAGTTATGCGTTTAATATATCTTTATTTTGGCAATCTTAAATCACAAACCTTATAAAACGGCAAGTGAGTTAATAATATAGGGAAGAATTTATCCATTTTTACAGTCTAATTCCTTTGAATGCATGTGGCCGGAATTTCGTCTATAGAATCGTCGGTATATTAATTAACAGAGCATATAACTTTCTATAAAGCCTAAAGTTAATGTCATACCGGACCCGTCTAATGATGCAAGTAGACACTCAGTCGTCTAGGTTCACCAACATTGTACATCCGAAATAAGCCAAACTAACTTTATCCCATAATTATCAAATACAAATTCGAATCAGTCGTTTAAATAAATATCCGAATAAAAATCGATAATCAGACGGACGAGAATGAGGTGATCACAAAGACAACGAAACATGGATAAGTTGGACAGCCACTTTGACACGTTAGTTTTAGATACAAAACTAGTCACGCACTAGCATTTGCCACCAAATATGGAGCCGACAAGTGACTTCAACCAGACTCCAACTAAGTTCCCTATCTCCTTATAAATGTGTTTTATTTTCGGACCAAAAAAAATATTAGTACGTAATAGTAATAAGTTGGCTGGCCACTATAAAATAAATTAAATACCCTCTCCTCTGATCCTTTGAAGCAGCAGAGAAAGAAGAAAAAAAAACCATCATGGGGCAGGAAAATGTTGGATCCTTCATGCGGGATTTCCTGGACAAGTGTAGCGGTGGATGCGCTGTCGTCGATGGTGGGTTCGCCACTGAACTCGAACGACATGGTGCTGACCTCAACGACCCTCTCTGGAGTGCCAAATGCCTCATCACCTCCCCTCACCTCGTTCGAAGGGTGGGAACTTTTTAGTATATGAATCAGTCCACTATTCCGTATTATATTCAATACGATACGATACGAGAGAGAGTTGGTCCGAGCGGTAAACGAATATCTATCCGAAATTGCAGGTGCACCTGGACTATCTTGATGCTGGTGCCAACATCATAATCACCGGATCATACCAGGTAAGCATCATCATCATCAGAACCCCACATAGATTACATGTTCAAGGCTAACCAGTTCTTCTCTTTCCGTGTCTTCAATTCAATTCATGTAATAGGCTACCATTCAGGGGTTTGAAGCAAAAGGCTTGCCCATGGAAGAAGCTGAGAGGTTGCTCAGGAGAAGCGTCGAGATCGCGCGCGAGGCGAGGGACGTTTACTATGACAATTGCTACAAGGGCACTTGGGATTACCTGGGAGCAGAGAATTCTCCGAGAAAGCCTGTTCTTGTTGCTGCTTCGATCGGCAGCTACGGGGCTTATTTGGCTGATGGGTCAGAGTATAGGTAGCTGAAAAGTTTTGTTTTACATAACATGCATTTGCTGTTATATATATATAAATCGGTTTTTGACATTGTTCTCTTTACCGGAATTTGGCAGTGGATTGTACGGAGACTCGGTTGGTCTCGAGGGATTGAAGAGTTTCCACCGTAGGAGGTTGCATGTTCTAGCGGAAGCCGGTCCTGACCTGATTGCATTTGAGACCATTCCGAACAAGGTTGAAGCTAAGGTGTGTATCTGGTTTATGAGTGACAGATGGTCGATATGATTGTGAATTTATGATGCCAATTGAATTCTGTCGCGGAATTCGTTGTTGCTGCTGCAGGCATATGCTGAGCTTCTTCAGGAGGAAGGCGTCGATATCCCGGCATGGTTTTCTTTCAGTTCCAAGGATGGAGTGAATGTGGTCAGCGGGGACTCTATCCTGGAATGTGCCTCTATTGCTGACTCGTGTAAACAAGTTGTGGCTGTCGGAATCAATTGTACCCCGCCGAGATTCATCCATGGTCTCATCCTATCGATTCGGAAGGTATGTACACTTCTGGTTCCTGAATTGTATAGGCGAACAAGATCCACATTGTTCTTGATCATGTTAACTAGGGACTCTTAAGCTCTTCGAGTGACAAAATTGGTTGGTTAATGAGCTGATCAGGGTGAGTTTTTATGTTTGGCAGGTGACAAGTAAGCCAATCGTTGTCTATCCCAATAGTGGTGAGACCTACGACGCTGAGCTGAAGCAATGGGTAGTGAGTAGCCATTCCCTTCTCCGATCTGCCGTCCATGGCTTCTTTATATTCTTCTGAAACAACTTGTTATGTTTTGTTCCTTTAATGGGTTTTATTTTATCTCCACTTGGGCGGAATCAACGTCAATTTGCAGAAGTCAAGTGGGGTGGCAGATGAAGATTTTGTTTCTTATGTGGGCAAGTGGAAAGAAGCTGGGGCCTCTCTATTTGGTGGATGTTGCAGGACCACTCCAAGCACTATAAGAGCTATTAGCAGGGAACTTTCAGATGAATCTCTGCATAAATGAGAGAGAAAGAAATGACGAGCAGTTTTAACTAAAATCTGCAATTTAATGTAAATAAATGCCCTTCTAAGGCATGTTTCATGTGGGCCTCACCAAATTATCGTATTAGGACTAAGGAACTTGCATTTTCATTGCTTGTCTATTCTCTTGGTTGTGAGAACTATTTTCAAGAAGATTAGTGATGATGAGTAGTACACTCTTAAGATGGATGATGAACTCGAAGTACTTCTCCACTCGAGCAACGAAAACTTGAGGACTAATGAGAAGATAGTCACCTAGAACATAACATTTTCGCTACGAAGCACCACAAACGCGAAAGAAAGAAAAAAACACTAGAACTCCGGTTTACGGATGGATCTCAGCCGCGGGACGGAGGAGCCACCGCTCGGAGGTTGGTCGAAAGACGTGCGCACTTCATAATAGCGGGAAAATGGAGTCGACATCGGAATGGTAACTCGGGTCGGATAACCAGAGTCTAGTTATCTCATGATGCGAAGATGTCCGCCTGTGGATCTCTTCAACGAGCCAGATGGTAGCTTCAGCTTTGGAAGGATGAAGCAAGGTATCTAAAGGCACATTCTCATCCTCACTGCCAATTCTTAGCCTGTCCCACTGTTTCAAACAGATGTTGGTAAGGTAATGCAACGGCTGCCCGTATAACTTTTTAACCGACTTCCCCAAGCCCACCCATGAAGTGAATGGGATAACGGAGCCTCGGTGCTCCGGAATAGGGATCTGTTTCATGTAATCCTGGTACATTTGCGCCCTTCTTGACAACAAATCTGAAATATTTTTCAAAGAGAAACTTTATCAGCAGCAATAATAACACATCAGAGCTGTATAACGACGACACGAAATCTGCCTATTAGACCCGGATACAACAACAAATCATCGATCTAACAAGCATCGTCAGGAACAGGTCGCCGATCTAGCAACAGCAAAAAGATGCAGCACCGGTGCAGCTTCACACAAACTCGGTCCAAAGGCGAATAGCATTGCCTTGCCGGAGGAGGCTGAACAACAATCACATTCTAGAATTTGCTGATAAACATTACAGATCGAAAACCAATCAAAAAGGAAGTCTTAAGAAGGTAAGAGTGATTACCCTCGGGTGACAATGCTCTTGCATCAAGATTAACTGCACCATAGGTCAAATGCAGGCCGTCATTAACCTCGACGTCTCCATCCGAGGACTCATCCGAAGACAGAAGATCGATCCGGTCGCCTGGAGGCGAATTCTTTCTCTCCATGATAAACTTATCAACACAGTCCTGCAGGCAAATTTCGCCCCAGGTTACTCCTCGAACCACTCCCAATAAATAGGCTTCAACATTTGGCCCCTCGGACATTACAACAAACAGGTAAGATACAAACCCCAATGACTATATTATCCAAAGCACTGGGAAACCCAAAAATGACAATTGACCGTAAAGAAGATGCATTGGGTTAAAATGCCAATAAGCTCGTTAAGCATCGATCTCTTCATATGCATGTTGGATAGGAGATTAGCGGAACAACTCCATCGCCAAGAGAAAAAGGAGAAACTAATGAACGAGAGAATTGAGGTACCGGGTTGGTGGATCCGGCGACCCGGTTTGGGTCCGTGGGAGGCTGCCACTCTCTCACTATTGACTTCTTCGTTTTGGGAGTCAAAAGCAGAGCACTAAAAATGGGGGGTTTTTCACTTTCTTGGCCTTGGGGGAGGAAATTAATTTGAACGAGGAAAGGGAACACAATAATTGGCTTCCTGTTCTGGGTGTGGATTTGGTGGAGGCTGGGGTAGTCCCCAAATATGGGGACATGTAAACCAATATCACTTCAAGTGTCTTTTAAATCAATATCACTTCACATGCAAATCAATATCACTTCACATGCAAACCAATAATACTTGATAGGTTATTAACTATCAGATTTTAAAGATAATCAAATCCGACGGCCCAAAATGTAGTCCCCACCTATGGACAAATTTTTTTTAGTCTCCACTCAATCCGGTCTCCCTGTTCTGTCACCATTAAATAACCTTTACTAATTTTATTTTGGGAAATTATTTTCGGATTCTTACTATTTGGTATATTCGGTACTCGTCCTCATGTATTACGAAAATGGATTAAAATTCTCCAGAGTTTAATTTTATTATTACTCTCAGGCTCCTTGCTGATGTCAGCAAATATTTTTTCATTTTTTTTCATAGAAATAAAAAAAGTACCATTGGAAAAAAAGGTACCCTTAAAAAGGGAGCGAGAAAGCGAGGAGAGGTTGAGCGGTAAGACAGAGGATGCAAGCGTTATCCAGAATGATTGGGCGTAAAGCGTCTGTAGGTGGCTTTTTAAGTCCGCCGTTAAATTCCAGGGCTCAACCCTGGACAGGCGGTGGAAACTGCCAAGCTGGAGTCCAGTAGGGGGAGAGGGAATTTCTGGTTCTGGAATGAATCAATGGAAAAACTGGTTAAGAAGTCATTCTCAATATAAATCGAATTTCTTTCAGATTACACGAGGATATCTATAACGGCATCGAGAACAGCATCGGGGGAATGGGAATAAAACTTACAGCAGCTTGCCAAACAAAAGCTAATAGAAAAAAGACATTTCTTCTTTGGCCCAAACCAAAGAGTTCCTTCGATATGATACAAAAAAGATTTTGTTCTATCAAAATAGGAAATGAATAAAAAATAAATTTCTACAATTCTAATTTATAATTAATGTAAGGATAAAAAAATTTGAAATAAAAAAAAATGGATGTAAACGTGAAAGTCAAGGAGGAATGCCACAAAAAGAAAAAGTGTGACATTGTAGATTTCTGGCATTTCATTAAAGATGCCTTTAAAAAAACTGCATAGTCATAGACCTTACATATATATTGGAATCCCATATCAGTGGTGTATTTTTCTCTCTTTCTTTCGCCCTTCCTTTCATTTCTCTGTATAATTTTAGGCTTTCACAGTTTTGGTTTGTATATTCATAATGATACTACTCCTTACGCTCTTCGACTGAAAAAGTTGGCTCCGCGTCCACCGAAAGTTGGTAACTTCATCACCAAGAGTGAAGGTCGCCTGTAAGTTCAAAGAATGGCTTGAGTTTTTTAGGGTCAGGATCTATTATTCATTCAATGGAAGCTCTTGTTGGTTATCATGCTTGCATATCCACCATTTGAGTCTCCCCAATCATTGAGGGTTCTAAAACTGCCAATCCTACAAGAATTGTCTTTTAAAGCGAACATAATGGATTTATTTGAAATCCAAAGTTTATTTTATTTGGAATTAAAAGATCAAAGCTAGGGGAGCGAGTGGGATTAGAGACCCCAGTCTGATAAGTGGTGGATTTATGAGGGCCCCCTTGGCTTTTCCTTTAGTTAGAAAGGCCATTTATAAAACTGATGTTTTTGCATTGATTTGTTTCTCCGGAGTCCCAAAAGCAAGCATGACATCAGCCCTATAATCTAAGTAGAAAGGCCTCTCCAATTAGCGAGACGACCAGCAACAAAAGGGTACATGTACTCGAAACCGACACAGGTGCTCCTACAAAATAAGATTGGAAAGTGGGTCAATTGAAAATGACTATCGGTATCTGATGGTTAGCCGCGACCCTTGGATGCCGAAGGCGCCCTTGGGGTGATCTCGTCAGTTCGAACTTGCCGTTCTGAGTTGCTTCTCTCTGTTTCTGTGGTTAGTGAGTTATGGAGTTGGAGCAGTTATTCATTCTTTCTTGAGTTGACATTTTAGAGCTGTGTGACTAGCTTCCATGAGCGGATAGGATCCTCTTCTAGGGCTCGTTTCGGAATTAAACGAATGTTGTTCTTAAATTCATTATTCCCTATCGTATAGCTTTGTACCGGCTAAGTTCACGAGTTGGGAACTTGCAACAGAGGAAGAAGTCGAGCTACAAGAAAAATTCTAGCAGCTACCATAGTAGCTGCATGTATCAAAGCCGAAATAGGAGTATGCCCTTCCATGGCATCTGGGGGTGCCCCCTCACAAAGGGGGTCGCAGTGACCAGGCCCAGGCGACTATTTACCAAAAACACAGGTCTCTGCAAAGTCGTAAGACTATGTATGGGGGCTGACGCCTGCCCAGTACCGGAAGGTGAAGGAAGTTGGTGACCTGATGCATTGTGCCTCTCAAGATGGGCTATTTAAGGTGGCCTACCTTGGTCATCAGCGCGGTTGCTCCCCTTGACGTATCTCATGGAGGCTGAGAGTCATTTTTTCCTTCACTTCAGAAGCTGTCCATAGATCAAATTATTTCGTGTATTGGATTTCACTTGACTGTCTACGGCTTTGTTTTGAGCTACCAACATCTTCAGCTCGGAAAGTTGTAAGCTGTGTTCGGGGGAAGGGGGGGGAGTTATTGCATAGTTTCTGTGACTATATACGATATTTTCTCTTCATTCTCAATAAAGTAATATTTGATACGAGTTCTATCAGATTTGCCAGAAAAGAATAACCCTGCACCAGGATTGTATTTCAGATATCGAAGGACCCGTTGTGCAGCTTTCATATGAGTATGAGTAGGCCTGGAGTTGAACTGACTTAGCTGTTGGACTGCAAAACTTATATCAAGTCGAGTGTTAGTCAAATATAACAATTTTCCTACTAATTTCCATTAAGACGAAGAAGTGAAGGTCTTGTCTGGATCAAGTGAACATTCACTCTCATCTACAGGCATTGGAGAGTCATCTAAGAGAGGAGAGGTATCATCTGCTGTTAATCTATAACCTGGTTCAGTTGGTGTTGATACTGGTTTACAACCAAGATAGCCTATTTCTTGAAGTAAATCTAGAGTGTATTTCTTTTGACAAATGTGTAACCCATTATCATGATTAGCCACTTCTATTCCTAGGAAGTATCTCAGGTCTCCTAAGTCCTTCAATTTTAATTTCTCACTCAACTGCTGCTGGATGTCTGCAATCGAAATAACTGATTCTTTGGTTAAAACTATATCATCCACATAGACTTATTAGGCCAAGAAATATCCATGTTTGTCCCTCATAGTGAACAAAAAATAATCACTGTATGATTGAGTAAAACCCATGGCCAGTAAGAGAGAAGTCAGTTTAGCAAACCATTGGCTGCTTGCTTGCTTGAGACCATAAAGAGACTTCTGCAGCAAACACACTTTTCCCTGGTCAATTGCAGCAACGTTCAGGCCAGGAGGAACCTCCATACAGACCTCTTCAAGAAGATCACCATTCAAGAAAGTGTTATTAACATCAAGCTGGTGTAAATGCCAGCCTTTAGAAACAGCAAGAGCAAGTAAAAATCGGACAGTTGTCAGCTTAGTTACAGGAGAAAACGTATCCAGAAAATCAGCACCAAATTTTTGGGTATAACCTATAGCCACCAACTGGGCCTTATATCGTTCAATAGAACCATCAGACTTCAATTTCACTTTATAAACTCATTTACAACCAACAACGGACTTACCAGGAGGAAGAGGGACCAACGTCCATGTGCAATTCTGTTCTAAAGCGTCCAACTCCTGCTGCATAGCCTGTCTCCAACAATCAAGCTTAACTGCATCCTGGTGCCTAGATGGCTCTATCTGGGAAGCTAAAGATATACTATAGACTCGATAAATATGGGATAAACTAGCAAAAGAAATATGATGAGCTATGGGATAAGGAGTAGAGATAGGATAAGGAAAACTGGAACTGACGGTAGAAGAACTAACAGACGAAGGAACAAGATCTATAAGATAATGAGTAAGATGCAGAGGTGGCCACTTGGGGCAAGTGGATCACCGAACTGGATCAGAAGGAGCGGCAGAGGGTGAAGGGTGAGATGGTATGGGTGGTATAGGCGTATCTGTAGCTGGGATAACAGTAGGAGAGGGAACAAAATCTGAGGAGTCAAGGGATGGAATGGGGTGGTAAGGAGTTGGAGAGGACAGTTCTTGAAAAATCTGAGGAAAATATAACGAGGGAGAGGCAAATGGATAAATGTCTTCACAAAAGTTAACATCCCGGGAGACAAAAATCTGGTGAGAAATTAAGTCACAGACCTTGTATCCCTTAATACCAAAAAGGAATCCCAAGAACACATATTGAGTAGCTCGAGGATCAGGCTTCGACTTGTGTGGTTGAAGATTGAAGGCATAACAAAGGCATCCAAAAACTCAAACGTTTAATAAGAAATGGGGTTTGTGATAAAGAAGCTCAAATGGTGATTTATGGGATAGGATTGGAGTAGGGGTGCGGTTGATAAGGTAAGTAGCATGGAGTATGGCATGAATCCAGAAAATAAGAGGCATATGTGCATGAATCATCAAAGTACGGGCAACATTCAAAATATGTTGATGCTGTCTCTCAACTCTTATATTCTGTTGAGGGGTGTAAACACAAGATCGCTCGTGCACAATGCCTCTGCTACCATAGAATTCTGTCATCTCAAACTCTTTTCCTCCATCAGAATGTATGATCTTAATAGGCACTCCAAACTGGGTCAAAACCAGATTGTAAAATTGCTCGATACAAGGTCTAACTTTAGCTTTATTATACAAAAGGTAAATCCACAATGCTTGAGAGTGGTCATCAATAATTGTTAAGAAGTATTCATATCTATCATGAGAAGTGACACGATATTTGCCCCATATATCCATATGTAGCTTATCAAAACTCGCAGCAGCTCTAGTAGTACTGTCTGGAAAAGGTAATCTAGTATGCTTACCCAACTTACAAGAATCACAATGCATACGACTGTCTACATGTACACTAGGCTCAATGAGTTTAAACTGATCAATATTGGCAGTAGGAACATGTCCAAGACGACAATACCATAGGTCTATGGATTTGGTTACAAAGGTTAAGGTAGTATGGTGATTTTGGTTGGTGGGAACTGCCGCTCCTTGATCCTTCTTCAATAAGTACAAGCCTACTTGTTCTTCAACCAAACCAATCACCCTCATAGTGAGAGGGTCTTGTATGTGACAAAGATTCTGAGTAAAAGAAATCCTATAGGATTGGTTGTGAAGGAGTTTGGAAACTGAAATGAGATTAAACTGGAAACTAGGAACATATAAAACTTTAGATAGAACAAGATCACCTAGTTTGACATCACCAATATGAGTAATATTGATAGTAATGACCATTTGGTAAGAAAACGAAAATATTAGACAAAGGGAGACATTGGTAAAGAATTCTAAAGAGCAAGCCACATGATTAGTGGCACCCGAATCAATTATCCAGTGGAATTAGTAAGACAAGAAAGTGGAAAGGGAATAGAGATATTGATATTACCAGACATATGGAGTTGACTAGGAGAATATGGGAGTGGGGTAGCTGGTAGAGGAACACCTAAACCAGAAGCAGAAGCAGATTGCCGGAGAAGGCCCAAAATATTGGAATACGGATCTTGAGTCACGTTCAACTTAGACAGTTCCTGAGAAAGATGATCTCTGCTTGTACCAGAATCCAAGGATTGCCCAATAACCTGTTGACCATGAACTGTAGATGTAATATTATATGAACCAGGCATGGTCCCAGATGGACGAAATGAACCTCCAAAACTAGGTGAATAAGATACAAAGCTTAGTCCTTGCCCTCGTGGTCTAAAGCCAGGTGGATAACGATGCTTCTTAAAGCATTTGACCACAACATGACCAAGACCTCCACAATAAGTACATTTAGGAAGTTGATTCTGGTTCCAAGGATGGCATGGACCTTGATAACAACAGTAGCCATGACAGGGTATTGCATAGGAGCAGAACCAGATGGGATTGACGCCATAACATGAGTTATCAATTGCACCTCATGCTCACCAGCCATAGCAAGAACACGCGTGATAGAAGGCAAAGGATCTAGCATTAGAATCTGAGATCTCAGAATATTATAACTCTCATTTAAGCCACGAAGAAACCTCATAACACGATCTCCCTCCAGATAAGACCACATAGCAATTGTAACTTCACATTTATCACCACACAAAGCACCATTTATGCCAGTTACATACTTGCAGCTAGGAATCGGACGTAGTTACATCAATTGATCCCAGAGTATCTGAAAATTAGTGTAGTAATCATTAACATTCAATGCACCTTATCTCAGATTAAAGATCTTCTCCTGAAGAGAAGCAATGTGCATAGACTCTCAACGACCAAACCTATCTCAAAGATTCTTCCAAATCGCAGTTGCAGACTCAAACCAGAGCAAACTCTGAGCAATAGTTAGTTTCACAGATCGAGATATCCAGCTAATAATCATGGTGTTGCATCTATCCCAGTGAGAAAACTTTGCATCAGTAACAGAAGGCATCACAATTGTTCCATTCATAAACCCTAACTTGTTCTTCGATCGGAGAGTAATTTGCATGGATCAATTTCAAGAATGATAGTTCTTACCATTAAGCAAAGGCGTAACCAAAACAAGAGCAGAAGATTCATTTCCAGTAAGAAAAAATGGATCGGATTCATCTAACGAAGAAGCACCACCATTCATCGCCATTAAAGCTAAACACGAAGGTGAGAAAACTAGAGATAGAGATTAAGAAGTTCAAACTGCGAAGAACCGCGTGATCCACTAGACTTTGATCTCGTCTAGAAGATTTGATACCATGTTGTTTTCACAATCAGCAGCTACGAAGGAGCTTTAATGGCAGAAAAATGGTTATTGATCTAAGAGAGGGAGAAGAGGCTTCAACACTTATCTAGGAAAGAGGATATTTCTATTTGCTTAATGAAAGCATGTAAAAAGCGTGTTCGATACATCTGGCACCAGTGTTTATATACTAATCCTGGCCGACTTAAGTTACACTGACGTGGCATGGGCCTGTTTCTTGAATCAACTGCTTCCCGCGCTTCTTCTTCTAATGCTTCTTCCCGTGTTGAGCTGCCAAACACCAAAGCAGTGGGAACAGATTGCTTCAACATAATTAATATTATCTTTTGATAAAAAATAAAAATAAAAAATGAAAATTAATATTTTTTAATTCTCTATAAATAGAGCCCAATATTGACATATTTTGATACACAATCTAAACTTCTCTCCTTTCTCATTATATAATCTCTTTGTATTGCTTAGTTATATTATTTTTTAATTTTGTATTCCAACTTTTGTAATCCTAATTTTATTATTTTATTTTAATTTTTTCCTTGTTATAATTATGGATGCGTAATTTTATATATTTATTATAATTTATATGTAAACATAAATTAAAGAGATAATTACTCTCAGGACCCCAGGGTATAGTAAAATAGACTCTGAAGACCATGTAGTTTCCCTACTAATTACTGAGCCCATGTAGTTTGGTTATTATTATACACTTGGGTCCCTGTAGCCAGAATCATCTATTTTTCTGGCGAACTCCCCACCTGAAATGTCTAAAATGCCCCTAAGCCCCTTTTTACCACCCAGTCCCTTTTTTAAAGCCACATTAACACTTACTTTCTCCTCCCTCAAAATTCTCTATTCTTCTTCTTCTTTTTTTCCTCCTTCTTCTTCTCCAACTGTCACCGAAAGAATAAATCGAGCGTTATCTAGCTGGGTTTATAGGTCGAAGGAGCAGTATCTAGCTGGGTTCTAGTGTTTATAGGTCGAAAGAGCTGGGTTCTAGGGTTTATAAGTGGAAGGAGCTAGGTTCTAGAGTTTACAGTAAGTAGGAGCTGGGTTCTAGGGTTTACAGCAAGTAGGAGCTGGGTTCTAGAGTTTACAGCAAGTAGGAGCTTTCTGAAGTTAACCCATGTCTTCATCCAATGCTTCATATAGGATGGACGATGGTTCAAGATACGTCAATATAGTATGCAACTGCCGAGTTCGTGCCCTGGTGAAGATTGCCGAGAGTGAAAGAAATAGAGGGCGTTTGTATTATTATTGTGCCACAAATAGCTGTGGGTGGCTGGGTTGGTGTGTACCACGAGAAGTTACTAGTTGTTATCATTCTCCAATGGTCAAGATGCATGAGCAACCGGGGACTTCTAATGAAATGGTGTCTGAAGAAGTAAAGATGATAACGACGATGTTGAAAGAGGCTATTGAATCATTCAAGTTCTTGAAAAAATTTGTGTATGCTTTGATTATCTGTAATATTGTACTTTATGTTCATTTGATTTCAAGATAGAACAAGCATGTTTTCATCTCTTGTAAGTTGGCAATGATCAAATCAATGAAATGAAGTTGTCTGATTTTGAATACTTGAGTTTCAGCTGAGTTTCTGTTCAAAATTATAAAATACAAAATCCGACATGGTGTTCAAAGCCCAATTTCAAAGTAGATAGTGTTCAAATCCATCCCGACCAAACCGATACGGCTACCAAAAGCAAATCCCTCATGTTATCTAAGGACAGTTTATGTTCAAATCCCCATTTCCTGCCATGTTGTCCAGGACTGGCTTGCACTGGCTCTTGCACTTGCATTAAGGTATGCGTTTCCACTTGCACTTGCACTTGCACTTGCGCTTGCACTTGCACCTGTATTTATTCTTGCACGCGCACTTGAACTTGTTCTTGCTAGCGCACCTGAACTTGTTCTTGCACGCGCACTTGCACTTATTCTTGCTCGCACACCTGAACTTGCCATTGCACCACGAGCACCTGAACTTGCCATTGTACTTGCAGCAGGGCCTCCTTCACGTACAATAGGTGCTCCTCTTCGAACTCCAACAGTTCTAGGTCCTCGCCCCCTTTGAGTTGGCAATTTTGGAGGTCTGATTCCACTATTGGAAGAGGCTTGCTCAAACAACGGGTTTGTTTGCGATGACAGGTCACCGGGACCCATTAGTCCACTAAATGCCTACAAAATAAAGATATGTTAGTCAAACTTTAAATTACTAAACACAGCTTTCAAAATTTCTTGAAAGACCAAACCTCCTGTTGCACTTCGTCATTGTCTGAACTTTCCCCACCAGCTTCAGACTCAACATCTTCATCACTCTCTGTCATATGACAGTCAGGTACCCCATTGCAAGCCACGTCATTGTCATCCCTCTCTACTTCACCCTCCTGATCAAAACCATCCCTCTCTACTTCACCCTCCTGATCACTGCCATCCCTCTCCCCATGACCCTCCTGATCACCACCATCCCTCTCCACTTCACCCTCCTGATCAAAATCATCCCTCTCTGCTTCACCCTCCTGATCACCACCATCCCCCTCTACATCACCCTCATGATCACCACCATCCCTCTCTACTTCACAACCAGCCTCCACATCACGATCAGCCTCCACATCACGACCAGCCTCCACACCACCATCACCCAAACCAATTCTAGGAATCCTGTCTCTTGGGAACTTACGACGGTACAACACCTTTCCTTTCGGGCTAACAACCAGAAGGGGTATTCCAATCTCCTTAGGTTCAACATAAACCCTAAGCACATCTTCAGAGTCGTAGAATTCGAACATGAACATAAGATCATCATCACAACTTATTTCCAACCCACATTTCATTCTATAACAATAAACTGACGACTCTATTGGAAATGCATTGTAAACATCTTTCACCATATTGACAAAACAATAACGATCTGGGTCAACATTGTCATAAAATTGTGACTTACCATCCAGCACGAACTCAAGAGTGAATAATTTTAGCTCTGACATAGTAGATAATTTTTGAAATTAGGGTTTCTTCGAAACCCTGGGCACACAAAGAAGGAGGACACTATATCACGAGAATGGGGGGAGTCGGGAGAGGGGAGAAACGGTCTGGAGAAGGGAGAAACGGTCTGGAGAGGGGAGAAACGGTCTGGAGAGGGGAGAAATTCTGCGAGTCGGGGGAGGGGAGGAGTCGGGGGAGAGGAAGGAGTCGGGAAAGGGGATGAGTGAATGTGAAACTGATTTTTTTTAACTGGGTGGTAAAAAAGGGCCTAGGGGCATTTTAGATATTTCAGGTGGGGAGTTCGCCAGAAAAATAGATGATTCCGGCTACAGGGACCCGAGTGTATAATAATAACCAAACTACAGGGGCTCAGTAATTAGTAGGGAAACTACAGGGTCTTCAGAGTCTATTTTACTATACCCTGGGGTCCTGAGAGTAATTATCTCTAAATTAAATTATAGATAATATGTGGATGAGAGAGAAATTAATTATTTATTTGGTGAACGGATTGGATGAGATCACCAATAAAGATGGTAAAAGATTGGCTTGGATTGAATAGTAGTTTATGAGAGAGAAATTAATTATTTATTGCGTGAGCGGATCCAATGTGGGTAGTCTTAGTAGGTTTCATTCTCTAGCGGATCATGATCTTATTTCTCATGCCATGTTCATTTGCTGGAACATATGCTTATCGAATAACAGTTTTCTGTTTGATGGCATTAGTATTGATCGGATTGTAACTGCACACAGAGCTTCTTATTCGTGTTTCGAATTTTTACAGATTACTGGAGATAATCTACAGGTTCGTGAATCAGCTCTCGATCGCCCGACTTCATGGAGTGCCCCAGTTGCTGGATCTGTGAAGTACAATTGCGATATTTCTTGGGTAGACTCTTCGTTAGCTTCCGAGATCGTCGCATTGCAAGAAATCATCAAGGCCTTATTTTGGAAGGTCAAATGGATCTGAGAGTGGCTTCATCTCCTTTGGAGGCGAAACTGCTCGCTGTTGAACTTGCTGTCTCGGCTATCCAACTCTCCTTCAGTGACGTGCCATCCGTGGTGGAGACGAACTGCTTTCTGGTGTACTCTTTTGTAAAGGACCCAATAACGCGTGTACACTGACAGGTTGAAGATACTATCATACGCCTTCGTGTGCTATTGGCGGTTTTACCTTTGTGTTCGCTTAGCTTTATTTCTAGAACTATTAACCAAGTGGCAGATTGGTTAAGTAAGAACTGTAGGATTGGGCTTCTGCCGGGGAATTGATCGATCCGTCCCCCTGTGGAGCTTGATGGTATTTTATTTGAAGACTTTCTCACTTAATAGGGGTATTAATATAATTACAGGTTGTTTCTAAAAAAAAAGATATAACATAACATAGTATATTTAACAGTACTTATAAAAAATAATATTTAACAGTTAATACGATTATGAAAGATCATTATGACGTTGCTTACCATACTCGTAAGAAAGTTACACGGGCTCATCGAGACGGAAGTTATTCATGGGCCCACAGAAGATAGGCCCGGCCCATTCGCCTTTGATTGTCTTCTTCTACTCGAAAACTTTTTTAAGTTTCGACTTCCAAGCAAAAAAAAAAACAGAAATGCCACCAAGGCACCGGAGCATCCACGGGCAGCTCTTCCGGCTACTCTTTCCTCTGAAAAGCCCCACCCAAACCCACTTATTACGAAAATGCCACAGCTCGGCCTCCATGTTAGCCTCCCCCAGCTCGCTCCCGGAGTCGCCGGATCTCCCCGCCTGGCTCCGGGAGAGCCGAAACCCCCGCGGTGACGCCGACGACGACTTCGTGATCCCCCCACTCGCCAACTGGGTCCACAACCCTAACCCTAAACCCCACAAGAACCTCCCGCTCCCCTTGCTCCTCCGGGAAACTGACAGCGGTATCGACGTGGTTTGCGAGACCCTATTGAAATGCTCCCTGTCGGTTGATAGCGCTGTTACGGCCTTGGATGGTTGCGGCGTTGAGCCCTCGGTTGGCCTTGTTTCGCAGCTCTTGAAGAGGTTCGGGAACGACTGGGGTTCGGCGCTCGCGGTTTTCACTTGGGCAAAACATCGAACAGGTTATGTGCATACTCCGGAATTGTACGATCGTATGATTGATGTGCTTGGCAAGTACAGGCAGTTTAATCTCATGTGGGATTTGGTTCAGGAGATGGGTCGGTTTAACGGATATGTGTCGTTGGTTACGATGAGCAAGGTGATGAGGCGGTTAGCTAAAGCTAGGATGTACGATGATGCTATCGACGTGTTTAGGACTATAGAGAAGTATGGTTTGAGAAAAGATGTTGAAACGCTGATTGTATTGATGGATGCATTGGTTAAGGAGGGTAGCGTTGAGCACGCTCGGGAAGCGTTTGATGAGTCGAAGAAGAATACTGTTGAACCGAGTTTGGCTAGCTTCAATGTGTTGGTACATGGTTATTGCAAGGCAAGGATGCTTGATGAGGCGAGGAGAGTCATGGAGGAGATGAAGCAATACGGCCTTAGCCCTAATGTTGTCTCCTATACTTGCTTTGTTGAATCGTATTGCAATATGAAGGATTTTAGGAATGTGGAAGCTGTTTTAACTGAGATGCAAGAAAATGGTTGCAAGCCTAGTGTGATAACTTATACCATTGTCGCCCACGCTTTCGGGAAAGCGAAGCAGATAAACGAAGTTCTGAAGGTGTACGAAACGATGAAAACAGAAGGTTGCGCGCCCGACACTTCGTTCTATAACTCCTTCATTTTCATCTTACTAAAGCTCGGTAGGTTTAAGGACGCATGCGAGGTTTTCGAAGACATGGAAGTGCAATCAGTTGGTCGTGATCCGTTGACTTACAGCACGATGATTTCTGCTGCCTGCGCGTGTTCGCAGGAAGAGAATGCGCTGAAGTTGTTGCGGCGGATGGAAGACGACATGTGCAAGCCTGATCTCAGGAACTACGTCCCTATGCTGAAAATGAGTTGCAGAATGAAACGAATGAAGGTGCTCAAGTATCTGTTGATTCACATGTTCGAGAACGATGTCAGTATTGATTTTAGCACCTATTCCCTTTTGGTAGATCGTCTCCGCCAAAGTGGCAAGTTGAGCCATTCCGCCTTCTTCTTTAGCGAAATGGTCTCAAAGGGTATGCTACCCAGAAACGACACTTACAAGATGTTGGTGCAGGAACTTGAACAGAAGAAAATGGTAGAGCTAAAGGAAAAGATTGAGATGTTGATGTCAGAGGCGAAAGAAAGAGATGGTACTGTTTTAACCGGAGATGCGTGCATGATACTAGACAGGATTTAGAATAACAGTTGCTTTCTAACAACTATTGAAATTACCACATCGTTAGTTGGAAGTGTGGTTGGTTGGTTTATAAATGTGAAAAATTTACCTACTTACTGTATTAAGATTTTGAGTAGGATATGCAAATTTCTATACCAAAAAGTCAGCCCATTTCATATCATGACACGTTGGCAAAGTGAAAATCTCATGCAAATTTTGGCCTGGTAAATTTTGTTTGAGGAAGCGTGTTAAGTAATTGAGAGTATATTATGCATAGGAAGAAATTGCACTTGGAAACATGGAAGAGGGCATTTTTCTAGTAACTACACTGTACATTATGCAGAAAAAGAATGAAATTAAGATATACAAATTATAAATACACAATAACAGGAAGATAACAGTAAATACATATTGGGTTCTTTCAAAAGAGTCGAGCTAACTTTCTAGGTAACGTAATTTTGGAGAAGTTGCGGGAGGGTAGCCTTCTGTTTATTGGCATCTGCCATCCATGACTTGCCAGGAACTCCTCAATTAGCCTTCCAAGAATCATGTAGCCAAGTTAAATCATACTCAAATAGGGGAACAGAAAAAGGGGGGCTGATCACACTCACATGTTGCACATAGCCTTCTGAGAGGCTGCGAGATCGCGATCCGGGTATGAATCCTCGAGGCGGTAACTCAACCACACGTAAAGATCCAAGACCTTAGGATGCATAGAACAAAGAAACAGAACCATTGTCAGCAGGCAGATACAGAGAGAACAGAAGGTGGAAATCGACGAAGGCATGCATGTGGGGTTCGAAATGTAATCGAGTCTTGGGGTATAGGGTTCGGGCTTGAACTTGTCTTTTTAAAATAAACTTTTCACTACAGCTAGTAAGAGTTAAGATTAGCTTCCATGGACAGATTGCTTGTTAAAGAAGCGAATTCGAACCTAAGTATAATGTTGTCCGAGACAGCTAATATTCAAGAGACGGAGCAAATAGAAGAAATCCTAACCTTGTGAATAGATTCAAGTTCCTTGAGTTGAACTTGTGTTTTTGGAACCTGAAGAGTTCCGGGTGTAAATATTTCTTTAAGCCTGACGACACCATTTTGCGCAAACTTCTGAGCGAACTGGTCCAGAGCACAGTGAACTTCCATTGGTCATCCAGTCAAAATCATAATGAAGGACCGAATAAAGGATCGGAGACTCACCTGTGTAAGACCCTGAGATGAGATTGCGTCGGCCACATCAACCGGACTGCACATTAGGAACTCCAATGAATTTGGAACATGAAACACTATGATATCCAACAAAAAGTACAAACAAAAAGACATTTTAGCCTTGTTTTTTTTATTAACTGTGAGATCAAGAAGTTACCTGATACAGAATAGGTACTTGTGGTGCAATGAAAGGGGCAATTCGTCAATTATAGTAGCAACTTTCTGATACCAGAATTTTGAAATAGTTAGATCCAATGTAGTAGCTTAATTTCATGGTAGATGATAAGGGAACGGCAAAATGCAGGGGAATATTATCGTTTTTTCTGTTATGTCACTGCTGGAATGAGAGATAGCCGCATACCAACATACTCTCGCAGTCGCTGATGAAATAATTTTCTGATAATTTGGCATTTTCTACAAAGCGTTCCTGCAGAGAAAGGTGCAATCAGATTTTCTTCAACTCGGTATCCCGATTCAAGATGTACAGTAGATCAAAGGAAGGAAACAAGCCTAGCGTCCAGAAATGACTTACCAATATCTGGTACAAGCCTAATTTTATGTGCGTACGTGAATACATGTACAGTAGATCAAAGGAAGGGAACAACCCGGCTTGCTGCAGTTAAGGTTACAGAGATTTAGAAGCCATTAGCAGGAAAAAATAAGGTATAAGTTTTACTCGAAAGATATAAAGCTGCAAATCGAAGTCACCTCAAGTACAGGGGATGGGGCATCCAATGCTGAGTGAAGCAAGGGTAAATCATCCGCATCGAGGCAAGTCACTTCTCCTACAGGAAATTTTGACCCGTACCGGCCAGCTCTCCCTGCAGTCCACACCAATTAACCGTAAGAAGCAATAACAGAATTTTACAGAAAGAATCTCAATCTGACCTAACGAGAGCTAACATCAAAGTATTCCAGAAATCATAAGTGAGCGCACTGTAATGTACCTGCTATTTGTTTAATTTCTGGTATAGTTAGGTCACGCGTCTCAGCACCATCAAACTTTTGTAGCGTAGAGAAAATAATCCTTGAAATATTGAGATTAAGACCCATTCCTATGGCATCACTAGCTACAAGAACATCCATTTCGTTTGCAGCATCATTAAACATCAATGCCTGAAATCATTTAGAAGAGACTGGAGTAAGTATACACACAGGTATTATGGGAGGAACCGTGAGGAATAATCGTTCCCTGGAAGCATGGCATATTCAGAAACAGAAACGTGAAATGGAGGAGAAAAATTAAGGCTAGCTGTGACAGCAAAGAATGTAAAGTTAGTTCGTCAAATGCTGTTTTTGGTATGCAGTAAGTCTCAGCAGCAAGGAGGATGACAAACCTGTCGTGTTCGGGTCTCAGGTGGCAAAGAACCGTACACCACAGAGCAACGATGCTGCCCCCTACTTTCAATTTTTTTCTGGTAACACCCAAAGGCAAACAAATACAAAGAAAAGATTTACCAAGCTGAGCCAAAAAGATGTCCACCTTTTACCAATGATGAAAAAAAAAAATTGGATATATAGATGAGAGAAAAAGGAAGAGCAGAAACATCACCAACCTTCAAATTGTATATTTCATGACGTGAGAAGGTTACGATGCAGTCGCCAGTTTGCAGATTACAAAACGTTCCCAGAGGTTTGGTTAATGGAACTAAAGGTAGCAGTCTCTCGTAACTTTGGACCTGCAAAATTATAGCATAAACTTTCTTTTTGGAGGTTTCAGTTACATCATCGAGTCGGAAAAGCAAGGAAGATAGATAGGCAGACTTGACATGATTAAAGATTGACCCCTGATATGCAGCACAGTTTGCTTACATGACTCTGCAACCCTGTATCACCTTCCATTAACAGGCACATTTTCCATCTTCGTGTCAGTTATTTGATTTTACAACCAATTTGATTTGACTTTCAAACTAGTCATCCTCGGATTTATAAGTTCTGTTGGCTCTCGGTCCAAATAAAAGGATCAACTCACCAGACGCTTGCTCAAGCCACATACTCTACTACAGATGGAACAGAAGGAAGCCATCCATCCGAAGTGATCATTGCACATTTTGAGCAAAAGAAATCACACAGACAAAGCGTACTATAATACTTCTACTATTTAATCACGTACAAGGCTAAGTAACCAAAACATGAGTCTGTAAAACAAGTGATCACTTCTTTTGGCATGCGCGAAATGCACAGCAGTCCCAGCTAATGAACACTTTCTAGGTCAAAGCAATAAAAGATATTCAACCATGCAATTGCGTACCTCCACCTCATCACCAGTCACTTCTAGCATTTCCTGAATAAGAGGAACAGCAGCCGGGTCTCCGCAAAGATGAAGTTCATCTGCCGAAATTCCTAAAAGAGCTCTTGTAAATGAGAAACCTCTATGTTTACACCCCAACATCTGATGGAAGGAAAAAAAATGAGCATTAAGTGGAAGTTGAATGTCCGTTGAAATCTTAAATGGTCAAGCAGCCAGATTTCAGGAACAGTTGATATAATCTAAAGTCTGTTCTTGAGCTTTATGTTACTGATATCATTACGTTCGAGCCAGTTCAAGTTGATCATGAGCTAGTACTACATACGGTCCAACCTCCCACACAGAATTTTATGTCAGATCACACAAATTCAATCATAGGAATCATGTTCCAGACTGATTTCATGGTTGAAAACTAAAAGATGGTGCACCAGAGACGGAAATGTTGTCCTCCACACATTAAGAATACGAATGTAGACTGGATAAAGAACAAGTAAATACGTTTCACGAACCCCTCTTTTTAAGACACGAGGACGTCTAAGCATTTGGTAGGTCACTTTGGGATCCTCGAATTCATTCTAGACCAAAGAACTGGGCTTTTGCAATTATAGCACTGGAGTGAACCATGTATTTACCTGAATCTCATCAACAACAGCACAACTGTAATCAGAAGTGACGTCTGCCATTTCAACTGTCACTGCCTTGTGCTTTGCACCTTCAACTTCTTCTCTCTCTTGTCCTGTTAATAGGTCACAAGGAACCTTGGCCTTGTTTAATCTTCCGGCTATTTCCCATGCCAACAATCTCAATGGACCACAATATATACCTTCCAACTCATAAAAGCAGGAAGAAAACATCAGTCGGAAATGCTGAGGTAACCTCAGATCACTCTTTTGAAGAAAAAATCAATAGATAAGATTGATCAAAAGCAGTATACCAGAAGGGCTAGACTCAAGTTGCTTTAAAGCATGATATGTTTTCCCACTATTCGTGGGACCAACATGCAGTATTACTTTCCTCTTCTTTTTGCGAGCATTTGGATACCATGTATGAGGACAGCTTCATTGATAGATAAAAAGCCAATTACTACAATGAGAACTATAGGGCAACGACTTGGTTACAAGTCACCCGTAAACTGCAAGCAATGCATAACTAGCGTGACCGATCACATCAATCCAACACAATGAGGTAAACTGCTCGTACAATAGAATACAAAACATCATGCAAGTCTAGTGCGGCAGTTGCAATAAGTACCAAATTCACATAACATCAGGTCATCAAGAAAACCAAACAGACTCCAGCTACCAAAAATAAGCCATGGCATATGCGATTAGCTGGACACAAAAGTGATGTGCAGACAAAGAAGCTCAACCTCGCGGTTCCTACGACCAATGCATCATGTTGGGTCCAACTAGAGAGCATTTTCGACTAAGAAAGAAGAAAAACCCAACGAGTACCATGCCACACACGGAGATACAGACAGACAGCAACAACGACAACGCATCCGGAAGCTAAAAAGCTAACTTGCTCAAATTTCTCAAAACAAAGACTTCCAATTCGGACAAAGACTAAACAATGTTTCATACGTTAAATCGGTAAAATCAATCTTCTTCGTAAATTCCCTGGTGGTGCTGTACCCCCTCGAGGCACCACCACCTAGTCCTCTTCCTCCTCCTCCTTGAAGCATTCCTCTCTCCCAGGGCAGCCGAAACGCCTCCGTTTCTGCAGGAAACAAAAAGGGACTAAATTGCAAAATACCCAAAATTCAAACGAAATCAAAACGATGACCCGAATTACAAACCATCGAAAAGAATGCGACGGAACCCAATAGCCGAAATCGCTTTGTGACGTCGGAGAAGTAATAAAGACGTCATCTTTCGAAGTCCCTCGGAAAAAAGAGAGAAGGGAATTAAGCTTTTAAAGCAATTGTTTTGGTTTCTTTGTTTTTGTGTTAGAGCTGAAATTGAGGGAAGTATGGATTATTTTTCTCTCTTTTTTTTTCCTTTTTTTTATTTATAATTAGCGGTAAGAAGGGAGTCTTCTCCAACGGAATTGGTGGGGAGGTTGGTCTTAGCTTCTCCCGCCGGGAAGGGAGGCGGCGGATGGGAAGTGGGAGGAGGAGGGACCTGTTGGGCCTTTTCGGGCTTTCCTATGATGGGCCCAATAACTTTTAAGCCATAATGGGCCCGTTTGGAAGATCGTCCCTCTTTTATTTGGTGGAAAACAAGACTAATATCGCGCCACAAATAGCATCACACTCTTTTTTTTTTTTTTACTATTCAGTCACATTATGTTTGAGATTTTCAATTATGTTAGACCACCATTTCACCAACTGATCTAAGTTAAATTAGACAACATTTTATCGATCGATCTAAACAGGTGAACTAGAATATTTGGATATAACTTATAAGGTTGGTATAGGCCATATAGGAGTTAGGGGGTGGACATCCAATATAAATTCAAGGACTCTCTCTCTCCCCCTCCCCTCTCACCATGTCCAATAAATGTTTACTTGTATATGTGTGGCATAGCTTGAAAAGGACTCAACTGGTCAAGCAAATCGCAGGTAAAACGGTGAAATAGTTTTTGATAAGTGGTAAAGTGAACATTTCCTAGTAAATCTGAAAGAAGCAACATCAACAAGTATTTAGATGGAGATAGCGTTGATTCAATTTAATCAGATTTCGAGTTCGAGTTATTGAGAACATAACGATGTTACATACATGTTGGGAGAACTTTACCAACTTTCAAAGTTTTTATTCAGCTCAAATATGGATTATTCAATCTGTTTCAGAAATTTTGTGATATGATCCTGAACTTCGTAAAGTCAAATGGTAATCATGTGGTTGACTACTTTTTTTACGACATAGGCTCGGGAAGGGCCGGACCCAGATGACCGCTCCGAGCCTAGAAATGACACTATTTCGGAGCTGATGTGGCCCGCCATGTAGGATAAGTTCGCCCGGTTGGTTAGCTGACGTGGCTCGGAGAAAAATATTAATTTCAATCACTTATTTTTAAATACGTTTTCAAAAAGTCCTCCTTTAAATAACCCATAAAACCCCAATTTCTAACCCTAACACCTCTTTTCCCCTCCCATTTCCCCTCTCCTCCGACCCACCTCTCCCCCTTTATTCTCCCCCGACCTTTCCACTCTCATTTCTCCTTCACTCTCTCTACTCCGCGTTCGTCCTCTCCAACCTGACTCCCCGACAGGTATTTGGCACTCCGACTTCCAATTTTCAATAATTTTAGGGTTTCGATTAAGCATATGGTTCTTCTGGTTTAGGGTATCGATTAAGCATATGATTCTTCTCATTTTAGGGTTTCGATTAATGTATATTATTCTTCTCATTTTAGGCTTTTGATTAAGTTGCATGTCCCAATTTGTTGTTTTTCTGGTTGTAGGATTTCGTTGTTCTTCTACTGACATCATGGATGAGGAGTGGCTACAGGTTGTTTATCATTATGGTAGAACTTGGGTGGACAATGGTCGAAGGAGTTATGGGGGGGGGGGGGGGGAGAACATTTGAGATGGGTGTAGGCTACGATGTTGATTGTCTGGGTTATTAGAACATCAACGGGTTTTACAAAAACATGTTAGGGATGGTGGATGTGCATTTGTGGTTTAGGAAGGGTGGCGTGGATGACGACACTGGCTTGGTAGAGATTCTGAGTGATGTGCAAATTTTGGAGATGATTAGGGTTCAAAGAGCTTACCCCTGACTCATGTGTTTGGCATTGAAGTTGGAGATGATGTTGCTGGTGTTGAGGAATTGAGCAAAAGGTTAGAGGCTTCATTGGTTAGAACCAATGAATTGCCTAATGATGTTCATAGAACTGAAGAATCATGTTGGAGTAGGAATAGTGAAGACGAAGATTTTTTTGTAGGGGAAGAGTCCTCGAAAAATTCTGAGGATTATGATGGAGATCATGGAGTTGATCCACTTGTTGAAGCTTATAGAGAGGAATATGATGACGAATATGGAGAGAAAAATGGGGAGGATGTACATTTATACATTTATGTACCACAGTTTTTATACATTTATGTGAGATTTACTGCACATAAGTGATCCTTCTTTTTAGGTCTACGAACTTTTGTTGGGTTGGACAGGTGTTTTCTGAAGGGTCAATTGGGTAGACAACTATTGTCTGTAGTGGCGAAGGATGGGAATGAGACCATGTATCCCCTGGCCATTGCCGTGGTTGATGCAGAAGACAAGGCTTCCTGGGGTTGGTTTCTTCAAAATATTATCGATGACTTCAGGCACCCAAATAAAACTCTTATGGTATTCATGTCCAATAAAAAAAAGGTAAATGAGTTGCGTGTACTGCTTAGCACATTTTATTGTCTTATGCCATGGTTGACTTTGTTTTCATTTTTTGTAGGGACTCTAAGAGGTTATGAATAGGCTTATACCCGGTGTGGAGCACACAATTTGTGTCAAACATCTGTACGAGAACTTCAAAGGGACATTCAAAGGCCAACACTATAAGGAATTACTTTGGAATGCAGCTTTAACGCCTAGACCCTGATTTGTTGATCGCTACTATTTGAGGTCCACTTTCTTGAAAGTCTATAGCCACTTCATCGTCCCGTTGTCGAGCAAAGATGAATGGCCAGTATCTGAGAACCCAGATGTGTTTTCACCATACGTAAGGAAGCCTACTGGTAGGCCAAAAAAGAAGAAAAGAAGTGCCATTGATGAACCACATAGTGGTGCAAAAATATCTCGCGCTGGGGGCCAAGTTAAGTGTGGAAACTGCAAGCAAATAGGTCATAATTCAAGAGAGTGCAGGGCTGTAATTACTTGGGAGACTCTATAGAAACGGAGACAACGCATTGAGGCTGCAAAGAAAAAGAAATCTGCCAGTACCCAGGCTTCCGTAGCTTCTACCAGTACCCAGAATGCATCTTCTACCAGTTTTCAGAACAAATCTTCAACCAAGGTAAAATGGAAAAAAAAATTGATATATTATTATTGTATGCTATTTTTGTGTGCTTTATACATGCTGCAAGATGACTTTGTTTGCTTGTCTTGTAGAAAAAAGTAAAGAAGTCAAAGGAGGTAACATTGGGGAGCCAGCAATCCAGTGTATCCCAGATGTGAAGCAACATTATCACAACTTTTATGGACTTATTGAACTACGTGGATCTTGTGCAGCAGTTTTTGGGAGTGATTGAACAATATGGTCACTCATTTGGATACCATGTCGACATATTTTGTATATCTAAGTTAGTCAAATGTTGACAATGTTGCGTGTACGGTACCTTTTTCGGATTGGGGAACAATTTGTCGGATGATTAACTTTGTTGAAATTTGAACTTTCAAGTACAAATCAAATTAACATTCAAGTTTTAAATTGTAATATTTAGCATCAAATACAAAGCAAATTACATATCTCTAATGTGGAAAATGCACATAGCAATTATAATAACAAACAAAATAGTACATCTCCTCTATTTTGATACCAAATGATCTTTTTCTACAATCCGAGCTTCGAGTAAGCTACACATCTCTTCACTCTTTTGTAGTTCCATCACTAACACTTTAGCATCTTCTTTCACCATCGTTAGGTTTGCTTCTAGATCACCAATTCGGGAGTTAAGGGCAGATATACACTCTCTTTTTTGCTGAATTGATGCCAAAAGAGATGGCAATAATTCGGAACCCCACTTGCAGGTAAGCTCCACCTCTACATGAAAAAATTACATATTTTTTTACCAAATTTACCATAACGACCATAACCATAGAAGCGTCGTCCAACATTTCCTGCGATCTGCGCTATCTGTAAAGGCGACTGAATACCACAACCACAAAACTTGATCTTACCATTTTGGGAATCCATATTCGAGCTTGGGAGAGGTGGAGCTTTCTTGGTGTAGGTTGAACCTAGAGCTAAAGCTGAATCACAGGGGTGACCTAGCTTGACAGAGGTGGAAAGGGGTGACCTAGCTTCACAGAGGTTGAGCTGGCCAATGAACGACCTTGGGAGAGGTACACAAAGTTTTAGCTTTCTTTCACCTGGACCACGCAAAAATCTGAAATATACACGAGCCTGGAAGAGGTTGGTTGACCTTGCTTTAGGTACACGAGCTTTGAGTTTACGAGGTGAAGGAGGTTGAAGAGAGGACGACAGAAGGGAAAGGGCTTGGAAGAGGAGAGGAGCTGCCTCGCCCTTTCCTTGGTGAGGATTCGAGAGGGAGAGTGAAGGAGAAATGGGAGTGCAAAGGTCTAGGGAGAAGAAAGGGGGAGAGGTGGGTCAGAGGAGAGGAGAAATGGGAGAGGAAAAGAGGTGTTAGGGTTAGAAATTGGGGTTTTATGAGTTATTTAAAAGAGGGGTTTTCGAAAAAGTATTTAAAAATAAGTGATTGAAATTGATATTTTTCTCTGAGCCACGTCAGCTAACCAACCGGGTGAACTTATCCTACATGGCAGGCCACATCAGCTTCGAAATGGCATCGTTTCTAGGCTCGGAGCAGTCATCTGGGTCTGGCCCTTACCGAGCCTATGTCGCAAAAAAAGTAGTCAACCACAGGATCACCATTTGACTTTACGAAGTTCAGGATCATATCGCAAATTCTTGAAACTATATGTACTATAATTGTACTTTTCTCTAAAACAGATCAAAGACATGCTCATATCCAACCAACTAAAACAACTCTTTGGGTTTCCTCTCTTTTGACGATTGCAGGAGGCTAACCACACCTACACACTGCTCGAAGCAATTTTTGTAGTTCTGCTTAATGCTTTAACCCTAAATATATATCTACAGTTGTACTTCAGTTGTAAGGATGATTTAAATCAATAGTTTTAACTCACACCCACATCTTGAAGAAAAAGCCTTAATTAAATTGAAGCCAACAGTTGCAGAGCAAGAGAAACCACTCCCATCAACTTGTTGCAACAACTACCCAGAGAATCCCAATTAACCTAGAAACTGAACTTGAACTCGATGAGTACCCTATACTATGCACCAAATCCACCGCTTCGGAACCTCCGTCAACAACCACCTCCGATGCACTACCTGGCCCAGATCCCTAATGGTGACGTACCCCCCGGCCCGGATCCCTAATGGTGACGCACCGCTTCCCTAAGCTCCTGAAGCTCTCCTCCTTGTCCCGCACCTACGACTAGCAGCCAATCGTACATAAACCCGTAGGAATCTAGCTCCTCATCTTCCTCCTTGTGGAGGCCGACTTCCACTGGGTTAGGGTAAGGTCCGTTAGGAATCTAGCTGCGGTGGCACGGATTTTGGAGGACTCGTGCTTGTTCTCTTTGGCGGTGGAGGGGTCTTGTTGATTGTTGATTGCTGATTGAAAGGTTGAAGACAAAAGAGAGGTGGGGGAGAGAGGGGGAAAGAGAGGAGGAGAAGAGTTGGGACTAATTTAGTAATTAACCACCCTAACCGTCATATACGACTACCCTAACACATCATACACGACTTACCCAATCACCACGCCACGTAGACGACAAAACTACGCTGTTTCAGCCTACGTGGCAAGCCAGATGGAAGTTTTATCCTCATCATCCGAAGAGGACCCTATACCGTAAAAGATTGGAAAGCACAGAGACTGAATTACCAAATTAAAACCACACGGCCTGAACGTGAAATCAGGCAAACTACATGTAGGTAAAATGTACTTTTCCCTATTTACTATTTTTCCCTATATTTTATTGAGTTTCAATCGAATAAATCTAACTGATTACTTCAAAATTACTTGTGACAATAATGTTCGAATTTATCTCTTGATATGACATTGTACGTTAGTTTTTTTCGAGTTTTTAGCTACGAATCATCGTGTGGAAAAAATGTTAATCCGAGAAAAATCAACGGAACATTTCAAATAGGAACGTTGATGCGTCTTGGAAAAAAAATGACATGATTGATGCGAGTGCCACTTGTTCAAATTGCGAGATTGTGGTCATAATCGCAAACATTCTCCATATATTAGCCAAATAAATCACGTTATTGTATTTTGTGGCTATATATATAATTATAGATGGTGTTACCTCTTCCTTGTAATTTTTTTTAGGGGATACCTCTTCCTTGTAAACCTAGTCTAATGTGTGAAGAAAATAACACCAGACTGCGTAATTGGTATCGGCCCATTAAAAGAAGTTGGTGGTTGTAAACATAAACTGTTTGCTCAATAAATCACAAACAATGGACCTCTAAAGGAAGAGGTAAAGAAATTGGTATCGGCCCAAACTGTTTGATTATCAAAAAAAAAAGTTGAAAGTTGACCCTGGTACGGAACAACAAACATTTTGATGTCTGTCAACATGTAACCGAGTTTTTTAACTTGCCTAAAAAAATCTCTAGTTCAAGACCCCGAAAACATAGAAATATTATGGTCAATACTCGGTTCAGTTTCGATTAGTCAATCGAGCAGATAGTCGACAAGGATGTATTTATTCTATTTTTTGGGTAAATAAAAGGCGAGGGGATAAATAAAAGGGTCATAAAGAATTTCCAAGAAGATATCGATCTCCTTTGACTGCCTCGTAAACATGATGAAACCACCTTTAGATTCACCAAAAGGAATCGAGAGATACGGTGTGGGCGGAAATCAAAAAAGAAAAAAGGTTATGTCTGCCTGCTTTAATTGATTTCTATTTTTGACCCGTTAAATTAATATGTACTCATGATCATATCCAGACACGGTGGCGTATTTGGTCCAAAGATTGTGTGAGGCGCAAGCTATGCGCCTTCTTCTTGTCCCAATATCCTCATAATTTCCCAACATAATTGGCTCTTTTACTTGCACTTGTGATGGGTAAATCATGGTTTAATTTCCCAAAAAAATACTCCATGTGATTATTGATCGAGTGGGAACAATTTTTACGACATCCCCAGTCGTAATTTTGTAATAGAAAATTTTATACCAAATAGGTTATAAATATCATTATTAATAAATCTACTTATAAAAAATAGTACTTTATTACTACCTTAAAATTATACCAGATGTAATAGTTCCCCGATAACAAAAGAATATATTTACTTATCTATGAATTTTGATTACATAATATTCATAACGAGTTTATCATTAAAAGTAATTTAATTTACTCAATCGAACCTGTAAACATACTATATTCCACCGAAATTTACAAACAAAGTACAATTCAACTGGTGAAATCAACAATTAATTCATGGATCTTGGGCGTCGCTTTCAACTGCAACCGTGATGAATGATGTATTGTCCATATTAGATGAATGTATGTAGTGCCTCGCGGTTGAAATCTCGTGTTAATTGTTATGCTCGCTTTAAAAAAATTGCCTCAAGAATCATAAACCGATAATTTATCCGTTGATTTTTTTTGCATGGTGTTCCCTGAGATTCTCACTGATGGAACCGTTGCGCTTACACTAGAATTTCTTGTCTGGTGCGCAATTAACTATAAAGCACATACTACGATCGAATTTTGTAGAAGTCTGTTTTTCTGGTAGTTTTGTTAATATAACAGTATAACAATATTTATATTGTTTGCCCACCACCATCCCCTACGACAAGGATTCCCTCCAAGACTCGGAGGTTGCAATCACGATCTCTGTAAAAATTATTTCTCGATAAAATTTTATGAAAAATAACTGAGATAGGAAAAAGAGCGCCTATCATTTACACCAAGCCACAATTTAACCTATGATCAACAAAGATCCTGCCATTTGTAGAAGTCTAGTAAGTACTTAAATACTATCTAATTTCGACTTAAAAAATATTTAGTTGCCACAAAATTAGCCAAGTACTTGACTGTTTAAAATTTAGTAGGATCGTTTATTTATAAAACTCTTGATCGAAATGGGCTCCGTGGTGGCAACGACTCTCTATTTATTTATTAGAATAGTACCAAACATATTTAAGAAGGAAAAAACATTCCAAGAATCCTTCAGAAATGCTCTTCTTTTATCCTTCCCTCAAAGAGGGTAACGACGAAAATATACATTCGACCCTTACTTTTTCATGATGTCCTCCATTGAATCCAAAAAACTTGGTTTCTAATAACAAAGCTAGCCAGCCGAATATGTTTGTCGATATTTTTTTTAGTGAAAAAAGTATACTAATATATAAAATTACTTTCGGATCATATTTTAAGAAGTATTTTTTTTAAAGGTAAATTTTACAATATTATAATATCAGGATTTGAACAATGTATTTATAATGCTTAGTATCGTTAGGCTACAAGTTCTTTAGCAAAATTGGATGAATCTTATTCTTCTATATTTGCGAAATTTAAACTTAATACATCCTTAAGCAAATCTTATTCTTTTACCGTCTGGAATTCAAAATTGGATGACTTAAAACGATTCTCGAAGTAGGGCCGGATGACATTTCTTTCTTCTCTTTAGATTAGATTCCAATTTCCAAATATGGCCCAATGTCTCTTTCTCTTCAATCTCAGGTACAAGTCTTCACTTTACAAGTTTCTATTAACTATTCGTTATTGGCCACTTTTTCCACCATAATGCTTGAAATTATACCACAAAGACCCACATTTTGTAGATCCGGAAATAAAAACGACAAATCTTTATTCCTTTCTTATGAAATCCACACAAAAGGAGCAGCGTCACCAACCATGATCATAAACCTTATGGGGTTATGCTAGTTGGATTGACAAAATATATAATTCCATTATCGCATGACTGCCGTTAATGTAGTTTAGGTTTATTTCATATATTGATTTGCTATTATCCTATTCAGTTGTACCATCAGCAGTTTTTTGACCATCCTTTTCAAAGAAAAAGAAAAAAAGTATAATTTAGTAGTTCCTTTTTTGTTGAAACCACCAGTATACGTATATCCACCTCTACTTGGTTAACTAATTAAGTTTTAAGTCATATCATGATACACAGAACAAATTCTTTTCACAAAATTTTAACATCGTTTCATTTTTATGACTCGAACATGATGTTTGAGATTACAAGTGTTGAAAATCTATATACTTATTGATTTGATATTTTTTGTTTGATACGAAGATTTTATTATGATATTATCATTCGTGTATATTGGTGAAATCAAAACATGTATAAAGTTCAGTTTATAAATGTATACCAATAGGAATTGGTTCAAATGGTATGGAATTTTGATTAACTTAAGTAGATTTTTAGTTAAATTCTTACTAATGTAAAAAATATCATGAAAAAAATCACCGATAAATATGGTACATAAATGTTTCACTCTAATACAAAAATTTACCCAAACTATTGTATGGCACTTGATTGCAGTTTAGCGGCCATGTTTGTCTTTTTTTAAGGGTAGCGGCCATGTTTGGTTTGGTAATGATAAAAAGGAGTTCCATATTGGAATGTGGTGGTTCCAAGGGATCACTTGGAATGACCCATCTCCGAGTGATTCGCCGTCAAGCCACATAAAATATTCCTCGAATTTCGCGATATCAAACTTCGCCGCTAGTTATCAGAATATTTTGTCCAATGCCACCCCAACAATCATTAGGATAAGCAACAGCCCAAATTAACGAGACAGCCAGCCGCTTGGTCGCTTCGGCTATAAGCCACTTAACGCATGCGAGTCAATTAGAAAAATTAACACCTAATCTTAGAATATTATTAAAGTTAATATGTATGAGTTTTCAAATCTGGGGGACGTCGTACTGTTTAAAGCTGGGGGCGTCCACATATGGGCGGCGGGGCTCGACGAGCTAGGTACAGTAGTCGCCCGAAACTTTTTTTGCGTTGCAACAAATTAACAACATCAATTCTAAAATAAAAAATAACAACACCGAACTGAACAATTAGCGTTTAGATCAACTAGTGAAGACGTTATTTTAGGTTAAACATGAGGTATCGAATTCAGACTATTGAGAACACACTAGTTTTGGATATTTTTTAGGAGAGCTTGCCACTTTTAAAGGTTTAACCCAGCTCGAACATGGATTAATCGGAACAGCCGTATCCAGATACCAGAGGATCTAGAAAAAAAAATTAACAACATCCAACAAACAAAATACTTAGAGATCCGGAGATACACAACAATATAAAATATTTTTTTGGGAAAAAAATGTCAAGTTTTAAGAGTCTTATCCGACTTATACTTAGATTAGTCAAACTAGCGACTATCTAAATGGCATGTGGTATGAACCAAATGGCAAAATGAAATAAAAGCAACTCGGCGTATCTGAGAGTTGACAGAGCTCCTCTGTGAAATGCTAAGTACATCGAAGCTGGACATGCTAGTGAATTTTTTTTGGGTAAATGAATTACTTATATATATATATATATAAACCCTAATATTTACACTAAGTAGTACAAATAGTACAAACACCATTTGTAAACTACTAAAAGCTAATCATCCAATCGTAAGGGATTCCTGTAAAAATGGCTCAAACACCATTTGGTCGTAAAGGGAATTATTAGACCTTGAAATAGGGACAAATGCCCTTGTTTTCAAGGACAAATGGCTTCCAGATCAGTTGCAAGTAATCCTTTATTTTCCCTCCAAACTTGTAATCAAGCCAGGCCAATCAGTCAACTTCAACACAAAGCTCCATAAATGACAAAGGCAAATCTTGGGGTTTTTAATGAGATACACACTGCCAGGACCTCCTCAAAAGACCCAATATAAAGGAAAAGCCATTAAAAACATAGGACTAGGAGAAGCATCTCTTGCCCTTCGGAGACAAATTTGTTTTTTATCCTACGAATTTTATTACACTTCAAAAAATTATGTCAATTGTGTACGAGTACATTATTTTAATAGTGTTATAAAGTTTAGAGACACAAATAATTAACAAACGTTGGATGGTTGTAGGAAAAAAAAACGTTGAACCCATAAATTACACAGTTTCACTAATATTTTAGTTGGGAATTTTGATTATGTACATGCTTTTTTTAACGTAGATTTTCACATTATTTCAAGCAAGTGACAAAAGGTTGATAATATCAGCTAATCTCATTTGCTTCTTTGAGGAGAAAAATAAAACCCCCCAGCCATTGGGACAGCCAGGAAAAGAGGTAACCACTCCACCATGAAATTTGGCCGAAATCCCATATAGTATAATTTTTTGACCCGTCATGTTTAGAATCGAGGACCGTTAGACATCTCGTACGACTTGCCTCAACTCCGTTAATCCTATATAACATAATTGAAAAGGTAGGCAAGTAAGGGAAAAGGACGGGTGGAAACAGAAAGCCGGAATTGGGAACATATTTTGTACTGCAACGGCGACATATAGTCATAATATACGAATTCCACACTAGCTTTTTTGCTTTTTACGCTTCTTGTTAATAAGGCGCTGCTGCTTCCTTCCTTTATCACTTTTGTTTTAGGAAGTGGGTTCACTTGAAAATTTAAGAACCGAAAAACCAGAAAATGTGAATTGACTAAACTGATATAATTTTTTTATCCAATCCAAATTTTAAGATAATGGGTTAGTGAATTTTATACAATATCTCTTATTTTTGTACTAAGTGATGTGAGAGTTTCAATACGTCACCTCAAGCGAGAGCCATTACATCAAAAATTGTATGTACTTTGACTTAGCCAACGAGCGAAAAATATAAATTGTCCAAGCACAACAATGAGCACGGAAATAATCCGCACTATGATGCCATATTAAAATCTCTATATCTAACTCAAAATTTTAATATTATAAATTTGTATATTTTTTACACTTATAAATAAACTTGTCACTTATAATAATGAAGTGAGATTCTCAATAAAAATCTTAAAAAAGAAAAGTAAAACAAAACCAATCGCCCCTTGAGACCAGGGTCTCACGAGACCGGATTGAGTGACGACTAAAGAAAATTTGTCCACAGGTGGGGACTACATTTTGGGCCGTCAGATTTGATTATCTTTAAATTTGATGGTCAATAACCTACCAGGTAATATTGGTTTACATGTGAAGTGATATTAGTTTCCATGTGAAATGATATTAGTTTGCAAGAGGCTGGTTTACATATGATGTGATATTAGTTTGCATGTAAAATAATATTGGTTTGCATGTGTAGTGATATTGATTTGAATTAATCTCCATAGATGGAAAATAGTCTATTCCCCACCAAATCCGCCCCGGGTCTCGCTCCCATCTCTCTCTAAGCACTTTATTCTGTTCAAGCTCGAGTCTTTCCTGTTTAGGGAGTGGCAAAAAACGTGGCTTTATTTATTTATTTATTTTTCCTTTGAGGAGACATAAGAGAGGCGAGAGGAGGCTCGTTGTGTTTACTCACATCTCTCTCCTTCTCTTTCTCTATCTCCCTCAACTACATTGTCTTGTTAAGAATTTTCCCCGCTTCCAAAAACCAAAAAAAAAAGAGAAGCCTTTTGTCTTTTCTCCGACAAAGTGAAGGAAAAACAAGAAGACCCATTTTCTGGTTGGGCCATTTGGTTCAAGGTCTGAGCCTCGTTTGGCAACTTCTAAGATTGAAAGGAAAGATACCCGTTAGTGGATTTTCCGTTCCAAGTTGGATTCTTGAGCAAACAAGCAGAAAGAATTAAGCTTTAAAAGGCTTTTATTCTTATTTAAAGTTGGTGTCTTTATTACAAGTTAAAGGCAGATAGTTTAGGGTCTTCTAGTATGAAGCTCTAGTCTTTGAGAAAGCACCAAGAAGAGATTTTATGAAGTGGTGGTGAAAAATGAGAGATGAGAATTCCAAGAAGCAGAAGGTTTGGTTTTTTACTTTCTCTTGGTTTTGTTTGGTTTCTGTTTATTGACCCTTTTTTTGTTTTTGTTGTGTATTTTTTTGGCTAATAGCTCTCATGGTCCAAGAAAGTAAGGAAGTGGTTTAACATCAGAAGTAAAAATGAAGAATCCCAACCTGAAGATGCTTATGAAGGTTGGCACTCTCTCTTTTTAATTTCAAGTTATCTGGGAGGAGGAATCTTTTTTTTTTTTTAGTTTCAAGGAGTGAGAGAGAACTAAAAATTTGGATGTCTTTTGTATGTTTTGTTTCCTTGTAATCAGATCATTTTTGTCTCCTTCTGGTTGGTTACCAACCACCAAATATGATTGATTTTTTTTTCATTCTTTTATTGTTAAGTTTGATCTCTGTTAGATAATTGAAAGGATTTTCTTTCTTCAGGGGCGGAAGTTGAGTATAGGAGGAGTAGCTTCTCGGAGAGGGAGGCCTGCACAATCAAAAAGAGCAAAACAGGTGCAGCACCACTGCAACCTGGGATCTCTTTTTTTCTTTTCTTTTTTCTGTGGCGGAGTTGTTGGAGAGAATCCAACATCGGAAGTTGCAAGTGGGTTGAGCTAGTTTATAAGTGCGGAAGATCTACCTACTCATTGCCTTAAAGTTTTGGGTTCGATACGGAGATTCTAATGGGAGTTGGTGTAAGGATGCTTAGGTCTAACCAAAATGTTGATGCAGAGAAATCTAACAACAGTTCGGGGCGAATTCGACGAGGAAGGATGAACCTTGAGCACCCTCGAATAATAGACGTGCAGAACTACAGGTACCTGATTCTTCCTCTGTTTCACAAAAATGTTGTTAAAAGTATTTGCTCTGTGATGCTGCCTTGAAGTCAAGTCTCTGCTTAATCTTCTTCGTGTTCTCGAGGCAGTATTTTCGTTGCTTCGTGGAATGTGGCTGGAAGATCGCCATCAAGTAATTTGAGCCTTGATGATTGGCTACATGCGTCTCCTCCTGCAGATATTTATGTTCTTGGGTAAGATTCTGAGTTCTCGGTTTCATTTCTCGGTTTTCATTTATGCTATATTGCCTGTTATTGATGCCTGTTGTTCCCTTCTGCAAATTTCAGATTCCAAGAGATAGTTCCTTTGAATGCTGGTAACATACTAGGCGCGGAAGACAATGGCCCGGCTAAAAAATGGCTGGCTCTCATTAGAAAGACTCTGAACAATCTTCCAGGAACAAGTGGTTACAATGCTTGCTATACACCATCTCCGATCCCAGAGCCAATAGTGGAAATGGATGCAGATTTTGAAGGTTCCTCGAGGCAAAAGAATTCGACTTTCTTCCATCGACGATCATTCCAAACGCCTCAGAGCTGGAGGACGGACTATGACACTTCAATTTCACAACCAAGACTTGATCGCCGATACAGTGTTTGCGATAGGGCGATATTTGGTCACAGGCCAAGTGACTATGACGCCAGTAATAGGTGGAGCCACAGACGTAGTGATTACTCTCGACCTAGTGATTACTCCAGGCCTAGCGACTACAGACCTAGTGACTACAGGCCTAGCGACTACAGGCCTAGTGACTACTCTAGATGGGGTTCATCAGATGATGATAATGGCCCTGGAGAGTCACCTAGTACTGTTTTGCAATCACCAATGTCCTATGGAGGTTTCTGCAGTGCATCTGCTTCCACTGAAGATGGATATAGAAGACCTACAAAGTCGAGGTACAGTTTGGTGGCAAATAAGCAAATGGTCGGAGTATTCCTTACAATATGGGCGAAGGATGAGCTCAAGGATCATGTCAAGAACCTGAAAATTTCTTGTGTTGGAAGAGGTTTGATGGGCTACCTTGGGAATAAGGTAAGTTTTACTCAAAACCCGAATGACTTGTCAAACTGCTATATTCTCGATTCTTTGAAATTTTATCAGAGAAGCTGTCTGTGAACTTAACAGCTAACTCTTTGCTGCATAACATTGCAGGGATCCATATCAGTAAGCATGTCTCTGCACCAAACCAGCTTCTGCTTCATTTGTAGCCATCTGACCTCTGGACAAAAAGAAGGTGATGAGCTTAGAAGGAATGCAGATGTTATGGAGATCCTTAAGAAAACAAGGTTTCCTCGGGTTCAAAGTCAGGGAGACGAGAAGTCCCCTGAAACAATCCTTCAGCATGAGTAAGATGACAGCTAATTATTTCTCTCCCGAAACTGTATAATGTATTCTTCTTATTGAACCATTTTTCACTTTCTAATTTTTTGCATATATGGCTGCAGTCGAGTTATATGGCTAGGAGACTTGAATTATCGGATTGCACTCTCTTATCGATCTGCTAAGGCACTAGTCGAGATGCAAAATTGGAGAGCGTTGCTACAGAACGACCAGGTATATATATATATATATATTTTTTCAAACATACATTCCCTCTTGCTTCTGCTCCTGCATAGGCAACAATAGTCTGATCTGCTAGTTACGATGCAGTTACGGAGAGAGCAGAGAAGAGGACGTGTTTTTGTTGGATGGAAAGAAGGGAAGATTTATTTCCCACCTACTTACAAATATTCAACAAACTCAGACAGATATGCAGGAGATGATATGCACCCAAAAGAGAAACGCCGAACGCCTGCTTGGTAAATAACACGTCCACTTCTCTTCAAACTAGATACAAGGTGTCCAAATGCAGAATTATGACCAGTAGAATAGATGACGCACATCACATTGCATGATTGGCAAGTCCTTTATGTGCAGGTGTGACAGAATTTTGTGGCATGGGGATGGCCTGCAACAACTATCATATGTAAGGGGGGAATCGAGGTTCTCCGATCATAGGCCGGTGTACGGCATATTCTGGGCTGAAGTCGAGTCTTGTCCCAGCAGATTAAAGAAAAGTATGAGCTATTCTGGTTCCAGGGTTCAAGTCGAGGAGCTTCTGCCATACTCGCATGGCTACACAGAGCTAAACTTCTTCTAGAGAATCAGCAAAACAGAACACAACTGCAACAAGAAGGTATCCATCTCTCTTAAACAAACTCAATAACACAGTACTTGACACCAGACATCAACATACATCTTTTAGTTGAATAGTTAGGCTTCTTCCGGATGTTTAAATCTGCCTTTCGGGACCTTCATCTATTTCCGGCTTCTCTTTTATAAAGCGTGGACCGATATGGACATACGCAATGTGGTTGAGAACATCTCCATTCATTAAAGTTTACCAGCCAAGAATTGACATTGGTGCGCGACAACCGCCCCGCGGAAATGGGGTTACCATGTGGCTTCCCTCTACTGTCATAGTGGTCCAGTTATGGAGCTTGGAAGTATTCAAGAGGAGAATATCTTTTTCAAGGAACTGGATATTGCTGCTTTTGGTTATATAAGCATATGAATTAATGTGAATCTCCTAGGGGAAAAAAGGAACTCATTATCTCTCTCTTTTTTTGTCTTCCTAAGTTATAGCTTGACCATGCCTTTTGTTTGGTCCAATGCTAATGTTGAATTTAATGGTCCCAGTTGCAGGCGGTGGGGGACTCACTTTGAACATTTTTTTTTGCCTTGGATGGAGACATTCCGTTGCCCACTAACCAAAAAAGGTTGGTTTCTCCTCACTTTAGCTTTTTTTCCCTTGGTTTTGCTGTTGGTTCTCTGCTTCCTCCTCCTTTTTGCTTAGCTTCTCCTTTTCTCTCTCTTCTTATCAGGTCATGTACATTATTACTCACTCTTTACTCAGCTGATTAACACAATCGCGGAATAACCAACGTTACTCGGATGGATCATCACAACTTCTTAAACAAACAACACACACACACCGGCTTCTGCTCGCTGACATTTAGCTCGAGGATTCGGGAGGGACATCTCCACCGCCATTCGGCCAGTTCGGGAGTGGCTGAAGACTAAAGTTATTCTTGATTCTTTCTTAGTGTTAGGGGGTGACAGTTTTGATGAGTGTAACTGTATCAGTCAGTACTGGCATCTGATCAAATATAGGCTTTGTGAGCTAATCCTTTTTGTTCTTTAGATAAGAAGCCAAGTATACAATTTTCTCATGCACATTAATTAGATGACAAAGTATCCTATTGACAGATTTCATTTAAAAAAAACCTGCTAATGATTTACTGATAAAAGGGAGGAATCCAAGCAATAACTTACAATTCTCAAAAAAGCAGTAACTTACAGCTTGGCACAGTTTCCCACTCCAGTATTCACTCATGGTGTGGTAACCAACATTTATTTTAAGATAAAAGTGAAAAGATCAATCAATAATAGATTTGTTCTAGTTTAATAAAGATGTTTCAAGTTTAAATTCGTGAAAATACACTAATATTAAATATTTGTTGGAAAAAATTTGCCAACTTTCAAAAGTTTTACACGTGAACCTAACTAAATTAATCGACCAAGTGGATATCCAATAAGAGTCGCTATCAACCAAAAACAATTACTCTCATCTGCCAAGGGTCTACTTTTTTTTTTGGTAGAAAAGGTGGGGTCATGCTCCTATATAACTACGAAGAAAATAACCGAATACAGAAGAAAAAAGAAAAACGATCTAACCGTAAATAGACCACCTAACCATGGTTTTAAAACCCGGCCCAGAGCTACGACCTAAAATTTCTACCGTTTTTCGGGTCGACTGGTCGGACCAAAAATATTTTTATTTTTTAATATTTTAAATAATATATATACATATATATACATACATATATACATACATATACATACATATATATATATATATAGAGGTTAAAATAGACTTATTTTCTATAACAAAAATTGACTTATTTTTTTATCTCTCCACTCTATAAATCTACTTATTTATTACTCTATAAACTTTTCAAATCAATTTTTTTTTCGAAAACTACCCAAAAAAGCCAATTTCGCCCATTTTTGTACGAACCGGGTTCGACTGGTCAGGGTGGACTCAAAATTGGCCGGTCCGACCAGATTTGGGCCGGTCCGACTAGAGGGCCAAAGGCTCCTCCTCAGCCTCAGAAGTGAGGTTTTTTTTTCGAGGTTGCGGTTGTCAGCCTCAGTAAAACCTTCTGGAGGTAAGAACCCAGTGGGAAAACTCGCTACAAGAGGGAAAGAGCATCTCGGCAGGGTCAGAGAGACCCATCAAGACCCGCCTTGACATAAACACCGCTAAGTCTGATCCCCTTATATCATCACTGACCACACGGGTACAACAGGGTAAGTTAACGCCCCGTAAATTATCAAGGTACATCTCAAAACAGCAGACTAAAGGAACATGAGAGACAACATAGTTATACGGACTCTCTAAGGCACACTTGAAGCGTAGCTTGTGTATTATCCAAATAACATAAAGAGTAGAAAAGAGGGCCAAAGAACAACTCCACAGTGGTTCCCCTTATTTCCTGTGCCATTTGTCCGTTAAAGCACCAGCGATAATGAAAGCCAAACTAGTGCAGCTCTATTTACCGTTTAACGGGAAAAAAAACTAACCATAGTCATACCGGAGCGTGTTATCAGCCATTTCTTTCTTGGTAGAGGAACCATTTTTGCAGGATGCGACTGAATTCACTATAACAAAATCTAATATAGCTACGGAAAAAAAGGGTTAAAATCACATCTTCCATTCTTATTTAAGAGAGTAAGACAATTCTCAATTTTTTTTAGGGAACATTTTCGGAAAGATAAACAACATTGTTCACAACATGTGACTTGTAGAGACAATTTCGATGCAAGAACGAAGACACAAAAAACAAGGATTTTATTCCATTTGGGACATGGATTTTGTCACCAAGCACAAGAATTCAGCTTTCTTTAAAAAGAACACCTCTCCCCTATCAGAAAACGAACGCACAACGTAATGACAAGGCCAATTCGCATTGCCTCATCTTTCTCTAAATGGGTAGTTTTTTTAAAAAGGGAATATTTTTTTCTTATTTGGACACCCGACCACCAACTTATCGACTCTCGTCTTGGTGCTCCACGTGGCAAAATCCCAACAGAAACAAGAGTATTCTATCTCCCTCTTCACCATGTCTGTAGAATCATTTATTTTACTTCAACTTGTCAATTTGGGGTAGTAAAATACAATACAAGGCATGCTTAATAATTCCCTGTAAAAGTATATCTCTGTGGTGGGAAATAAATGTCGGGATTAAGAAATGTGCACTGGCGTAGTGGAAGACGTTTTGTGTTGGTGCAGTGTGTCTTCGCATTTATTACTGGGCCAAGTAAGTAGGTGGGCCTTTGGATTTGAAACCAGTCCTTTTGGTTGCATCCATCATCTGGTCCCCAAGCTGAAGGTCAAAGAATCATGCCCTAATGCATTTTTATTTCCGATGTGAAATTTTCAATACGCTCTTTCAAATTAAGTTTATTGGGATGAAGTTTGTATGAGCTTGACACAGACCCACGTAGTTTCAAACGGGGTCGTACAAGCACAACAGACTATAGATTTCGTTGACTCTTATACTATGTAGAAATTTTCATATCCTATCCAAAATCGATAAATCTTCTACAATTATAAACATGCCCAACACACTTGTCACTTCAGATGTGAGATTTTTTTCAGCAACTTCGAGTTAGTTTCAAGGGAATCAAAGCCAATGAGGACATCAGAAAAGAAGAGATGATCATTCCTCGGGGAACTGGGAAAGGTCGTGTCAATATAATGGTAGTGGTGACAGGAATCTGCAGCTCCATGGCTTTTATCAGCTCCGACTTTACTTGTGATTAGACTGAAAAAGTCAGCAACCATTCCCTCTGCTGCTTTCTATATGCAATTGGATCATCACAACGCAGAGGACAGATGGAATCCAGGCCAAGCATGATTGATTTTTCTTCCACTTTTCATCTTTTTTGAGCTGAATGAAGTCTTCATCATGTTTTTTCGCTTGTGTTTTGAACTAATTCAAACTCGAATTATTTAGACTCCAAATATCGAGTAGTTTCGGGGGAAAATCTCTTTCAACTCAGGATTTTCTTACTATTTTGCACCCGTGCCAACACTCATCATTGGCAGGAACTTGAAAAACGACATAGTGAATAATAGGGAAATGCGAGGTACCCACACAATCATGGCCTTTTGGGTAGTGGTCGATCAGAACGAATTCAATCGAGACGAACTAAATTTAATAACAATAACCTCAAAAAAATAGAATCAATGTCATCAGAACACAGAAGCATGCCATGTGTGATTCCATATGTCCTTGCAACAGGTGGCCCTTCAAGTATAGGCACATTAGACACGTCCAACTCTTTTAATAAGCTAATAATAAATTAATAATCATGACAGTGCACATGCTAGATGCACTTGATAGAATAACTGTCACGCCTGGTATTAAACAAATCGGTATATTTTCGGTATCCAAACACCTAATGAACTAATTAATTCAAGTTCAAGTCAATTAGGCTAAACACATTGGTATATTTGGTGACATGCCCAATTAAACAAGCTGAGATCTAAAAGTAAATGAGCAGGCATTAAAAATCGCCTACTCGATACAAACTAGCGACCTCATCGGGTTCTGGAAGTACTTGGATCGAACCTGTCCAAATCCATCTGGTGTTGTCTGCACTCAAGCGAGCAAAATGCACCTAGGTATCTGCATTAATAAAGGTATTAAAATACGTTGTACCATTTACTCACAAACAAACGACGACTAATTTAACTTTGAATTCACGATAGTAAGTTCGTAGCCCAAAGTTGACCGTGGGCCAGGGTCCGAAACAGTACAGGGCCCATCGGCCCACTATCAAAGCAGTGCATTATCATCATCCTCCTCCTCCCCTAGTCTAGTTCCAAAATCTTTAGATTCTAATGGCGGCGGGTGGAATCTTCCCGCCGTCGAAAATTTTCTCTGAGAATAATAATGAAAAATTACTAGGGTTAAAAGGTAGGGCAAGAAAGAATAAAAGAAGAGAGATTGCACGTACCCGTACATGTGGATGGGGTCCTCGTCACGGAGCAGCTTCTTGCAGAGGCTGCAGTTCTTAAGGAACTCCAAAAACCCTACCCCAGGCGACCGGTCGTCCGTTTGCTTCTCACGCGGCGGAGATCCGATCGAGAATACCGGCAGACTCAAGGAAGGCGGTGCTTCTCCGTTGGCCTTTTGCCTCTTCTCCCTTCGTCTCTCCTCCGGCGGCTTGCTCGTCGCCGCATCCCGTCCGTTGGTCTCCACGGGATGGTCTCCTCCGGGGGTAGATGACGGTGTAAAACGGCGTTGCGGTGTCATGTTTTGTTCGTTAATTAGTTGCGGCTGTGGTTTATGTGTAGTAAAGAAGGTTCGACTCGAGAGAGTTTAATTTTCTGTTTATGCTGAATAGGTAGAGACGCTAACTTTATTTTGATAAGTTTTCTAACCGATTCAATCAAATTCGAATCAAAGTTGTTAAATTATGTATAGCCGTATTTTAGTACATATTTTTGTTGACCGGTTTCCTGTTTGCATGGGAGAATTAGTAATGCGAAGTTAATTCGATAAGACTTTTAACGGAATAAATTGAGTTCGAGTAGGAGAATATAGCTACTACATGTAGACTTTGTTTAACCAATTCTTAGTACTTTTTTTTAATAAGGATTTGGACTAACTTCTTTGTATCAAAATAAAACAATTCCGATGTACCGGACCTTATACCTTAAACTTGTAGAGTTCAATCAACCGGAAAACATCACTAAAATAAAAAAGGGAAAAGTTCACTGCCCGAACCTTGCCCGACCACGTAGACAAGCCACATCATCAAATTTTGTTGATGTGGCTTGTCTATGTGGTCGGGCAAGGTTCGGGCAGTGGACCTTTTTAATGTTAATTAGAATAAGTATGACTCGATTGGTCAATTTTTTATCACATAGTACTAAAGTAATTTTAGACTATACTACAAGGTACTAAAGTGAACTTTTCCCTTTTTATTTTAGTGATGTTTTCCGGTTGATTGAACTCTACAAGTTTAAGGTATAAGGTCCCGTACATCGGAATTGTACCGGACCTTATAAGGCAGGGTTCGGGTAGTAGATTTTTTAATATTAATTAAAAATATGATTCGATTGGTTATTTTTTATGATAGAGTACTAAAATAATTTTGGGTTATACTACAAGATACTAAAATAAACTTTTTCTAATAAAAACAGAACTCGTATCTAGTTTTTTTTAGAGGACTACTCGTATTTAGTTGAGGAGCTCTTTAGAGGGAATCCTGGATTCTTTTGACCTCTTGCACCTTATGATGGCCCCACCGTTGACATAACTAGGTGAATCCGTAAGCCAGAGATTCGATTCAATAGATTCGGAGTAATTAAATATATAATCAATCTTGTACGACAAAATTAAGAGTCCGTTGGAAAGAAAAAAGAAAATTAAGTGCCAATCAGATTTCACGAGCAAAAATATTCAATTACGCGTTTAAGAATATATATATATATATATATAAAGAAGGATCAACGTCCTTAACATCCTTCCCCAAATCCTTTCACTTTAAAATTTGTTATGGTTAACCTTAACAGTAATTGTGTTTGCTAGGATAACTTTAACATAATCTAGATTTGGTTGATATCACCCGGTAGTAGATATCTAACAGGTTGACGTATCTGAACTAGTATAAAACATTATAAAACATTACATAGTTACACTTCTTTTAAATGCAAATGCGAATTATATTATACCGTATCAGGACAATTATTTTGTGATGAAATTTGTGATATACAGAGTGTTGGCTCTATCTTACGAATGATTATTACAAATAATACTTCCAAATCTCCTGAACCAATTTCTGATTGGTGCGTAATTATATAACAGAGTCATTGCTTCTTATTTGGGCTCTATAAGCCCGATTAGTGCCCGCAGTTATATTCAAAATAACTATATTTATTTTTTATGGGAATTGCACTCACTTAAAAACTGCACCATGGTTAATATATTTATTTAGATAGTGCGTAGAATATTGAAGAGGAAATTATGGATTCGATTAAATAACTTAGATTCTACCTATCCTCTATTTATATATCCAGTGGACATATCACCATCCTTCTCCATCTTTCTCCATCAAACTCAGATTTTGAAGGTGATACCGTGCCGATCTCCTTAGTTGGCCTAGGAAAACGGCATCGTAGTGTCATTTTCAGTTTGTTCGTTGCGGTTGTGTGTATGGTAGGGAAATTTCTAAAGAAAGACGATGCAAGGAGAAATCTTTCTTGTGAGGCTTGATGACGTTTGAAGGTTTTGACTTTTTTATCGTCGTATACATGGAGGTTTGTTGACTACTGTCGTCCGGTTTCAACCCTCAATAGATACAACATATTGTACTTAACAGTAAACCAAATTAAATATTCCAAACTTGTACCTTAAACTTCTAAATTAGCAACTTTAGAGATTTCTCTCCCTGAATACGAAGACAAAAAAGTTAAAACCCTTTGCACGTCTTTCTTTAGAAGCTTTCCTACCATACACGCAACGGCAACTAACAAACTGAAAATGACATTGTGACGCCGTTTTACTTGGCCAACAAAGGAGATCGACAAGGTAGCACCTTCTGCAACGAGACCAATATTGACACACATATCTTGTCCTAAAGACAGATCTTGGATTTTTTTTTGGACATCGATTTTTTTCGGGACCTCGATCTTGCACCTTTGTGACGGCCCCGACGGTCTAGGCATCCGATCGTTTGACTTGATTGGATTCATAATCCTATTGGATAGCTTCGTATTTATTATTTATAATCTTTCCTGTGTTTAAACGTCGGAATAAAATTATTTTGGGAAGTGATGTAAGTTGTTACAGATTAGGAAAAATTGTTAATGTTTTTACCCAAAATAGGAAAAAGCTCTTTTTAAAAAGGGAATAAATCAGATCTTGTAATCTAAGTTATGGGTGCTTTGGAAAGAATAATATGGAAATTGAGTGCATACTGATTGTATATTATGAGTCAAATTACGATAATCTTAGATTTTAAGTTCGATGTTTTTAATTAAAATAAAAATAGAATAAACCATCACGACAATTCTGATGAGAAGGAGGTGAAGGGGCTAGGGGTGATCAGTCGTTTCTTGTAGGAAAAGAGGCTCATGACTTGTTTGGGAAGATGAATGTCAAAAGGAGGGAGGGGTGTTTTACTGTTTTTGGTAAGATAGATAAGTGACTTCTATTTTTTTATACCATTTGACATTCCGATCCACCGAAACTTCATCCAGATTTGAGTTGAGTGAGTCTTTTGAAAAGAACAAAGCTTGCCTAATAAATATTTAACAGTGCGTCTATTCGAATTCGAGACCAATTTAAATTAGAACAACAACCTGACAAATTGATGTAAGTCCTAGTTGATAACAAGTGACTTATGTTAACTCGCTGAAAAAGCCCATTGACTCATAGACCAATAATCTAGGGCAATCGAGAATACAATTGGGGACCGAATGATACATTATTCAAAATACGTGAACGAGCTAGCATATTCTGACAAACTACAAAGATTGAATTGTATTTTACTCAAAAACTACCAACGAAAGACAAGTCTTTTATCTCTCAAAAATCATGGATTCAAATATTAGGAATCAAGAAGTGCCAATGCAAAAATTTAAGAACGTCATGGATATAAGTTCCAATGCAAAAATCACCAAGAAACTTGATTCTGTAAGAAGGTTGGAATTGAGAAAACAGTAGCATAGAGCTATAACTAAAATAGAAATCTAACAAGTACAATAGTAAAATACTTCATGATTAAAACGGACTAGAACTCTAAATTGAGCTGCAATAGAACTTGTAACGAGACTCGGATAACTCAAGAGGCCCATTGATCTCTTTGCGAATCTCCGCTTCCTCCTCAGGCGAAGTCTAATTTCGTATTTTGGCTCTATAAGCCAAATGATATGTTCAAGTACAAAAACACCACTAGAAGTACGAATCAACAACACAAGATTTCCGCCATTCCTTCATCAAAAAAGTTACAGGTATGTTTATATAGTGAGGCTCCGACCAACTAAAATCGGTAAAGATCTTTTTTTTTTTTTTGTTATTTTCTATTAAAATTGGTGTTGGATAACGTCTCCCAACTACACAAATTGAAATCTAGAAGTACTCAACTATGGGCATGTCCCTTGGAAAAACAACTCTGGCTACATCTACAACGAGTATGTTCACTATTAGATCATGTGTATCTAATCAAGAGATGATTAGTGCGATGTACATATTACTAGATACTACTATAAAGTATGAAATTAATAAAGAAATTACTTATTAAAAAAATAACATCTATAACGACCTAAATTGCACAATTTTCTATTGCAAGTGTGCCACGCCTCGAAGTGGTATCTAGAATGACCCCATCCAACGTCATCTTCAATTGTCTGCACTCAGGCGAGCAAAATGCTCGGTTGCTGCATTAATAAAGATCAGGATTCAGTTATCACAAATTATATGCTTGGTTATTTATTTTGAAATGGTTTTTATAATGAAAAAAATCTAAAATAATATCTCTAAATAATAACTAATTCAATTTCGAGCTACTTGTCATTCAATATGATCGTGGGCCAAACGCTATAACTTTAATCAGAGGCCCACCGTGGAAGCAGCGGATATTCCTAGTGGCTAGCTAGTGCCTAGTTCAAGATTCCTTATTCTAAAAAGAAGTTCAAGATTCCTCGGAATCTAACGGAGGCGGGAGAAATCGAAGCCTCATAAATCATAATGCTTTTAAAAAATATCCGATACATATATCGACTTTAAAAGATGAATAAAGAACAAAATTTTAATTTCATTGGACTATGTGTAGGTGTTCGATTCTAAATTCAAAAAATTAATCAATAAAAAATGAAGAATAATGAAAAATGAAAGATTCTCTTATGTTTTTGTGAGATAGGGCAAGAAGGAGGGAATCAAACAAGAAGAGTTTAACGTACTTGTACATGTAGATATGTCGACCATGATCGAGCACATTCTCGCAGAGGCTGCAGTTCATGAGGAACTCCAAGAACCCTTCCCCAGGCGACCGGTCGTCAGACTTCTTCTCCCTAGTCGGGGATCCGATATAGAATATTGGTCTCGTCGCCGAAGGTGCTACCTTGCCCTCCATCTTGTGCTTCTTCTCACTTGTCCCATCCGGCGTCGTATCCAACAAGTACCAGGAGGCCACCTTCTCCTGGGGCGGGAGGATGATCTCCTTGGTTGGCCTCGGAAAACGGCGTCGCAGTGTCATTTTTCAATTCGTTAGTTGCGGGTATGTGTTCGGTAAGGAAGCTTCTAAAGAAAGACGATGCGAAGAGAAATCTTTCTTGTGGGTTTGGTGACGTTAAACGGTTTTTACCTTCTCGTGGGAGGGAAATATCTAGAGTCGCAGATTTCAGAAGCTGAAGGCTTGATTTAATTAGAGGACCCCATTTATACACACAAAAATAAAAATTAGAGGACTATTGGCTAATTAATTTGGTTTAGTGTTAAATGAAATATGTATCTATCTTGGCACCTAAAAAAAATCTACGTTGGCCCATCGGTGGTCGAGGATGTAACTAAATTGAATTAATTTTGAGTTCAAATTTTATAAAAATAAAAAATATTATTGAAAGATTCAGAGATTTAAAAAGAAGGAACTATCAGGAATAAAAGTAGGGATTATTAGAAGCATCAATAGAACCCAGCTGCCAATTGTGCAGCTGGTGTGCTACTGGAGAAAAGTGCAGCAGCAGAACCTTCAACCTGGTTCTGCAGAATTCCTACTTGTACACTGATGTAATTATTAGCGATATTAACCTGCTGACTAGCCGTTGCATTGGCTGTAATCCAGCTGTTGCAGGTTTGGTAATTCCCAAGTGTAATTAATGCAGTAGGTGAATAGTTGCCGATACACTTGTATATAAACACCATGTATTCTTCAGTAGAAAATAAGATGATCGATTCCTCTCTAGTTACTAACAGGGATTGAAAAATGCATTATTTAAATTACGAGGACGAGTTAATACGAAGATTAAATTATATTTTACTGGATAATTATCGTATAGAGAATATCAAATTCTATGTAACGATGTGTTATATTTCCAAAACATATAAAAGCTTTCTTAAAACCTAAGATTCTATATCGCCATTGTCTCGCTGGTCACGTTCGGGAGCTGGATCACGCTGTCTGTGCCGCCGTTCTCGATCAAGTGCTTGATCGTCTGCGACACAAGCGCCACCGCCTCGTCCATGACGAAGGACCGATAGTCCTAGCTCTTCAGTGTTATCTTCTTCGACGACATCGTTTTTTAGATACTTTGCTAGGGTTTGCGGAGAAGCTTGTTTCTTAATCAATGAATTCTTTTATTAGAAATTCTTTGGAGGGATTAATTACTAGAGATTGGAGGGAGACGCATCGGTTAGGAGGTAATTGTTTCATAATCGGATTATATGAAAATGCTAAGAATTGAACAACATATTTTGTTTCAGAAAAAAATTGTCACACCTTGAAATTATTAACCACATTATTACACTTGTTATTTCACAATACGCATGTAACACTTACACCATCCTTGTGCTGTAAACGTATATGCTAAATAAATCTTAGTTGGGCTCTAAATTAATCAGCCTAACTAGCCCAATTTAAGCACAAAAGAACAAATTATAGAACAATAATAATATGAATATAACAAGATTTCATTTTACGGAAATTACAAATAAAGCCTTATCAGGGAGAAGTATTTTTAAATATTTTTACAATAATATTACCCATTACCAGTTCTTCCATTCTTGTGTCTGTTGGAACGAGTCCCTTGGCAAGATAAGTTAATAATGCAGGACATAGACCTGGTACTCGGAGATAACACCCTGAGCAGTTTCATTGAAGGTGTAGGTAGTAGCGACCGTGTATCCCCGGGCAAACCGGAACCGACCACTTCCGCCGACGACCGGCATCTCCCTAGCTTCATTGTACACCTCGTTTCTTCCCAGCACGGCTATACTGCTCCCATTGTACTTCTCCTCGAGGAACACAAAGTTCATTGCCATCAACAAGCTGGTCTCCTCTTGGGACGTCTGCGCATATACGCCTTGCACTTTTCCGATCAGCTTGGAGCTGATCTCCGGGCCTTCGGTTAGAGGGTTGTCGATGATGTTCACGGTCCCAAACACGCCGTCGATGGTGTTGGTCGTGCCGGCGCCCGGGACCATTGTGTCTTTCTCAGGTGTGATGAGGGTCATGGCGGTGGGGCTTGATCCCGCGGTTATGCCGTGCATGTAGAACCGGAAGTAGGTTAGCTTTTCTTTCTTCAGACCCAGTCTTTTCGGGTTTAAGGATGCCACGTAGCTTCCTTGTGCTTGGAATTGGACAAAGGACAAAATGAGCACCGCAAAGATTATGAAGTAATTGGAAGCCATAGCGTCTGAGAAATGAATATCTTTTGAGGGACTTCGAGAATTGTATGAATTTATGATTTGGATGAAGGAGAAGATAATGATACTTATATAGAAATCTGGGGTAAATTCTAGAAAAGAGTCTACGACTCTAGGAGACGATGTCTGCATGGGATTAATTTTAAAATATTTATGCAGACGTCCACGTGGTCAAACATTAAATGGTAGGAGATGCATTATAATTATAGTTTATGTTCTGTTTTGGCGGCTGGCTGCTGGCGGCCTAGGAATTTCTGATCTACGGTCTAACATATAATCTTGGCATGCTTATCCCAATCACTTTTGTTGATTTTGTAACCTATCATATTTAGAGTATAAGTATACCCTTACTGATGATCTCCTTAGTTGGCCTGGGAAAACGGCGTCGCAGTGTCATTTTTCAGTTCGTTGACACGTCCAACTCTTGTAATAAGCTAGAACGAAAACTCAATCAAAAGCGTGATTAAAGAACGTTCTAAATTTTATGTGCACATGCTAGATGCACTTGATAGAATAACAGTCACGCCTGGTATTAAACAACATTTAGAAAGTGCAATAAATCAATGTCGGTATATTTCCGAAATCCAAACACCCACCGAACAAAATAACCAAAGTCCGATTTAGTTAGGATAAACATTGGTGTATTGGGTGACATGTCCCTGTTAAACTAGCTGAGATCTAGAAGTAAATGACCAGGCATTAAAAACCGCCTAGTCGATACAGAAATGGCATGTCCCTAGAGGGAGGAAGAAGAACGGTTCCATTGTCAGTGAGGGGAAACTGGCGACCTCATCGGGTTCTGGAAGTACTTGGATCGAACCTGTCCAAATCCATCTGGTGTTGTCTGCACTCAAGCGAGCAAAATGCACCTAGGTATCTGCATTAATAAAGGTATAGATTCAGTTATCACCAATGTTATTTTTCCTTTTTTTCCATAATTGCACAATTTATTACCAAAAAAAAGAAAATTGCAAAGGCTAATAGTACTCAGACACCACCACTAGCAAAACTGTGCACGGTTCAGACATGGCTCGTTAAGTGGTACACCACCAGACCTAGCCTCAAATATACTTACAAATCGGATAGTCAAAAGAAAGCGTCCTGAGATCAAAAGCCCGTAGATTAGTATTTACTCACGAATAACAACTAATTTAAATTACATTGTAATATTTATTCACAAAAAATAATTAATTTAAATTTGAATTTAAGATGATTCGACAGGTAGATTAGCAAGCCCGTAGCCCATAGTTGACCGTGGGCTAGGGACCAAAACAGTACAGGGTCCAACGGCCCACTATCAAAGCAGTGCATCATCATCCCCTAGTCTAGTTCTAGATTCTTTAGAATCTAATGGCGGCGGGTGGAATCTTCCCGCCTTGGAAAATTTTCTCGGGGAATAATAATGGAAAATTATTAGGGTTAGAAGGTAGGGCGAGAAAGAATTAAAGAAGAGAATGCACGTACCCGTACATGTGGATTGGGTCCTCATCACGGAGCAACTTCTTGCAGAGGCTGCAGTTCTTAAGAAACTCCAAGAACCCTTCCCCAGGCGACCGGTCGTTCGTTTGCTTCTCACGCGGCGGAGATCCGATCGAGAATACCGGCCGACTCAAGGAAGGCGGTGCTTCTCCGTTGGCCTTTTGCCTCTTCTCCCTTCGTCTCTCCTCCGGCGGCTTGGTCGTCGCCGTATCCCGTCCGTCGGTCACCACGTGATGGTCTCCTCCGAGAGTAGACGACGGAGTAAAACGGCGTTGCGGTGTCATTTTTTTCGTTAATTAGTTGCGTTTATTGTTTGTGTAGTAGAGAAGCTTTTTTTGGGGGTTAACTAGTAGAGAAGCTTTTATATATATGGAAGATGGGAAATAAATTGTTGGGTTTACTTATAAAAAAACATTGAGGAAATTTGAGTCGAGACGCTAACTCGATTTTGATAAGGTTCGACAGAATTGAATTCGAGTTAAATATGATTATAAAAGTTGTTAACTTGTGTATAGCCATTTTTTATTACATAAATTTTGAACACGTTTCCCATATATGTGGGAGAGTTAGAGGTGCGACGTTGATTTGACAAGACTTCTAATTGACTATATATAGTTTGAGTCGGAGATAACTGCTACAATGCGTAGACTTTATTTAACCAACTTCTTTGTATTGCATAAAACAAATCCGATGTAAAGGACCTTATACCTTAAACTTGTAGTGTTCAATCAACTGGAAAACATCACTAAAATAAAAATATATAAAAGAACTCGGATCTAGTTTTTTGGAGAGCTCTTTTAGAGGGTATCCTGGATTCTTTTGGCCTCTTGCACATTATGATGGCACATCATTCATGGAGAAATTTTATGATGGTTCTTACATAACAAGTCATATGATAACTTAATACGTACTTACCAATCAATGAATAACAATTAAATTTGTGCATTTCTAGTTTTAAATGAGTAGAATTTACACTTACAGAAATAAAATCATGACATTATAATGATATTAGTTTTAAAAAATTATTTCTTAAATTAAGTTTCTTCTATTAGGAAATAACTAAGCACTAAATAGAAAGTCTAACTTCAATTTTTGTTATATTTTAATTTAGTTCTCCTATATAGAGCCATATAAATAAATATAAAAAAATATGTGATGATGAAATCATTAATAATTATTGCGATGAACAATTGAATTATTCTTAATAATACTCAAAGCATATTTATTGTCTGAATTAAAAAAAATTAGTTTATATAAACGGAGGAAGCAAACAAGTCATCCTGATATTTTGTCAATTGAATCATAGATTACTCAAATGTGTTTGTTGATTATTATACAAATATAATTTGATACTCTCTAAATAAAATATCATGACTTAATTAACAAATTTTTTTTAATTTTTTGCTTAAATTTTTTGTACCATTGTCCTTGTGCTTGTTGAAATTCGTAAAGAGATTTGTTTAATTTGCATACTTTATGTTATTCACCCTTAACAACATAACCCTCCTGTTGATGCAAATAAATCTCTTCATCCAAGTCTCCATTTAAGAACGTATTTTTGACATCCATTTGGACCTCCAATCCATAAATAGATGCAATTGCAAATATGGTTCTTATAGATGTGAATTTTGAAATGGGAGAAAATGTCTCGAAATAATCAATTTCTTCCTTTTGACTATAATATTTGGCTACTAATCTCGCTTTGTACTTATTAATAGTACCATCGGTTTTGAGTTTTTTTCCAAAACTCACTTGCAACCGAGAGGTTTTAATCACATGGGGTAAATCAACTAAAGTCCAAGTTTGATTATCAAGTATGGACTTGATTTTATCATCCATGGCTCTTTTTCACATACCAGAATCTGATTTTGTCATAGCTTATTGAAAAAAATTTGGACCCTTTTCCAACATGTATGTCAACATATCAGGACCAAAATTTTTTTCAATTCTATGTCTCTTGCTCCTCCTTAATTCGATCATTTCATCGTTCTTCGTCTCTTCTAAATTCTCATCATTCACAATTGCATTTCTAGATGCATGCTCATCAATATCAAGTTCACCAAATAATTCATTATCTATTTCTACCTTATCAACATCTCTAATATTAAAATATTCATAAAATATGGCATGTGCAGCTTCAAATATACTATTGTCGCAAATTCTAGGAAATCTATATGCTTTACTCATAGCAGAATATCTGATAAAAATAGATTTCACAAGTTTACTACCAAGTTTTGGCCTTTTTAGAGTAGCATCCATCACATACGGAGTACAACTCCATACTCACAAATGTTTGATACTAGGCTTATGCCCAATATATAATTCATATAAAATTTATATATTTTTCTTGTTTACTATCTTGTTACTGATGCAACAAGAACTTAATAGTGCATCTCCTCAATAACTCATTGGTAGCTTAGAGTGTATAAGCATCACACTAACCATTTCCATCAAGGATCTATTTTTCCTTTTGGCCGCTACATTTCGTGGTAGAGAATTATGGGCTAAAAATTCTCTTACAATTCTATTTTGCAAATAAAATGATATAAATTTGTTAGAAAAATATTCACCACCCCTATTCGATCGCAAACACTTGATCCTTAAATTAGTTTTATTCTCTGCTTCCTCCTTAAAGATTTTAAATTTATTAAAGACCTCATCCTTGATTTTAAGCAAATACACATAAATGAATTTAGAATAATCATCAATAAATATTATAAAATACCTTTTACCACCCTTAGTGACATGCTCTTTATTATCACAAATATCCATATGAATTAGTTCGAGTAACCTAGTTGATCTAACGACACTTTTAAAAGACGTTTTAGTCAACTTAGATTGAGCACAATATTCACATGTATTTGTAGTAAAAGTTTTTGACGTTTTCAAAATTAATTCATTTTTTATCATGTGACTTATAGCATTATTCCAACCTGTCCTAATCTATAATACCAATTAATATGCTCATCGACATTAAATAAAAAATTAGAGAAGTAAATGGAAGATGTGGCTTTATTCTAGTCAACATTCAACAAGTACATATTGTCTTTCATGTAGCATTTTTCTACAAATTTCTCATTCTTACTGATAGTCACTTTTTGTGCTACAAAGGCTACTTTGAAACCATTTTCGTCCAATTTATGGACATATATAAGATTCTTCCGTATATCGGGACTATGATACACATTCTTCAAAGTAATATTATTTCCTCATATGAGGGGAAGAACAACGGTTCCTACGCCAAGAACTTCGCTTGAAGAAGCATTTCCCATGTAGACGGATTTGGCTTCTTTCATCACTTCGTACGTCTTGAACAAACTCTTGTTTGGTGTGATGTGATAGGTAGCACCCGAGTCAATCCACCAATCAGTACTTCCGTCGTTGACAAGGCAAATTTTAGACATAACAGCCACAAAATCTTTCTCGCCAATAACATTTGCTTGTTCTTTTTTCTTGTCACCTTTTCGGTGACAGCATTCTCTAGCATAGTGACCAAATCTGTCACACACAAAGCAGCTAACTTTCTTCTTCTTCTTTTCATTGTCCTCATTCCCATCTCCCTTAAAATTATTCCTCTTTTTCGGTGTGCTTAACCTATCTTTAACTCCATTACTCTCAAATATACAATAATTTTAAGGGCAAATTACTCTCAAGTTCCTGACCTTTGGTCACCTTCCTCCTAGGATCCTTGATTTTTGGAAAATGATTGTCTCGTCCCTGAGTTTTGATGATAATAGACTCTCGGGTCCCTGGAGCTGGAATATTTCTTTTTCTCCAGTGAACCACCACTTGAAATGACCAAAATACCCTCCAACTAAAAAAAACTCCTCTTTCTTCTCCTCCCCTTCATTTTCTTCATCCCCTTCATCAACAACAACCAATTTGTATTCTTCTTCCCCCTCCATCATCCCAAAACCCTACGCCTCCAGAAATTGATGATAATTTCTTAAAAATCAGTTTGAGAGATTCAAAACATAAAAACCCCTAATTTAAAAAATTCTCAAATCCAATCAAAAAATCAAAAATTGAAGAGAATCCCATGTGCATCTCCATTTTCCATTGGCAGATTAGACCATGAAAATGAACTTTAATGGCCAATGACACATACCCATTGAACCCACCTAGAACATCTAACAAACAAAAAGCTTCGATGCCTTCAAATTCGTTGGGGCTTGGACCAACACGAGATAACACGACGTCGTTCTCTGGCCACTCCGAGAAGAAATCGGTGGGCTCGGTGGCAGGCTTGGAGCCGCCGCCATCGGGTCCGTTGACGGCCGCGAGGAGCTGCCTCTCGATGTCGGACTTGTAGAGCTTCAGAGCGTTGAGGGACGCGATAGCGGCGTTGATCTCTGGCTTGACGGCATTGGATGCCTTGAGGGCCCGGACGGCGTTCCCTTGGGCATTTATTTGCTATACTAATTTTGGAATGTTTCTGTTTTATAGGTATTATCCAAGTTTGCATTTAATTGAATTTTAGCGTAAGGGCAAAGATGGGACTAGTGTATGATTATTACTTATTAGTGGCATATCAATTAAATGCAGACAGCCGATAATAGCCCGGCCACGTGGCCACATATGCTCCTTTGGGTTTTATCCCAGGTAATCTGGGTTATGAAGATCTGGGTCATCTCTTTCTCATGTCCAAGTGATAAAGTTTGGATCTTTAGGGTTGGAATGATGAATTACTTCCCCGACGAGGTAATCTTGGTTTATACATGGTGGAGCTTGTCTAAATTAGAACTAAAATATTTAGGGGTTCATCAATAATCAAAATTAGGATTTTTTAATTTCAGAAAAATGATTTAGGTTTCAAAATTAGGGTTGTTTAAGTTTTGATTCTTTCTAAATAATTTGGAGTGTTCAAAATTAAGTTTGATTTTGATTGAAGGTGGAGGAAAGAAGATGAAGTGGGGGGAAGAAGGAGGTGAAGGTAGAAGGAGAGAAGTTTGTTTTTTGTTTTTTAAGTGGGAGGAAGAAGGAGATGAAGAAGGGGAAAGAAGGAGGTGAAGGTAGAAGGAGAGAAATTTTCTTTTTGTTTTTTAAGTGGGAGGGCATTTTTATCATTTCAAGTGGGAGTTCACCGAAGAAAAAAGAATATTCTGGCTCCAGGGATCCGAGACTCTATTATCATCAAAACTTAGGGGCAGGACAATCATTTTGCAAAAGCCAGGGACCTTAGAGGGAGGGTGACCAAAGGTCAGGAACTTGAGAGTAATTTGCCCTAATTTTAAAGGTATTAATTTCTCCTACTATGATGTAAATGGTCTCAAGGAATTAACCTTCCAGGATACAAAACCTATAACATTTGAAATTCACAAATTACACTCTTGATAAATTTTTTGAAGCAAGAATCGCAAGTTGGTACTCAGCAAAGGAAGAAAGGAAATCTAAAAGAAAGTCTCTTATTGGAAAAGTATCACTCGGTATATTTTTTAAGCCTGGAACACAACTAAGTATCTATAGGTACTCAAAAGTTGTATTCGAAGGGTTGCACAACTCTCTGGAAAGAGCCATTTCATCGAAACACTGCATGCCTTTCTAACTCAAAGACTATGCATTTCGACACCAAAGAGCATGTCATTTCTGACCAAAGAACAAGTCAGCGCACTGAAGTGTTGCTTGACAATGTACCGTTGGTCCCAACGGCAGCAACTATCTGAAGAGGCACCATTCACTGAAAGTTTAAATTATTTCGGAGGGACGGGTTCGGCTCTTCATTTATTTATTTCTCTTATATATATATTGTTGTTTCGGAGGGTTGGTGTACTTGATTAGGATCTACTTCAGTCGAGGCAAGTGTTGGATACTTTCTCCGTAAGACGAGATTGCCCCGTATATTTCAGTGCGATACGGGCTTCGGCAATCGTCCCCAAGATACAACGACTGTTTAGGGCATTTCCAAGACTGTTGCACACATATCTCAAAACTTTCGGGCGAACCCTTATATACCCAGAACTTTCTGACTCTTTTCTAAGTGAAGAACGGGGGGAGAGGAGAAGACAACAATGCTAGGAGGTGCACTTGCTGCTGGGATGAGAATTATGGCAGGGAGCAGGCCTATTTATAGGCTGGAGTAGGCAGGGAGGCAGCCACCCCGAAGGGACGCATCCTGCTCGGCCAGCAGGCTGACTGGCTGCGCTCGTGGCCCTTCGGTGGCTTCTGGATCCTTCCAGGCGCGCCAGGCTGTGCTCGTAGCCCTTCGGTGGCTTCTGGATCCTTCCAAGCGCGCCCAGGCTGCGCTGGCGCCCTTTCATGATGGATCTTGCAGCCCTTTGGCCTTCTAGATGTCTCCTGGACTTTCCAGCCCATCGTGCCTCTTCGGCGGCCAACCTGAAGGCGCTCGCAGCTCCTCGTCGCTTCGGTAGTTGAGCAGCTGCCTCCGGACCCGGGAAAAATACTTAAGGCTCCTCCAGCTCCTCGCGACGATGCGCACGTGCGAAGTGCCAAGTGCGCCACAAAGTGCCCATTGCGACCTGCGTCCAATGCGCCATGCGCACACGCGCGAGCGTGTGCGCGAGCGCGTGCTCGTGCTCGTGCGCGTGCGTGTGCTCGTGCGCGTGCGTGTGCTCGTGCTCATGCTTGTGCTCGTGCTTGTGCTCGTGCTCGTGCTCCCATGCACCGGCTCGTCGTCCTGGAAGTTTTTTCTGGCATCTTTTTCCTCCTCGTCCGCCCATAGCCGACTTCGTGCTCATTTTTTATGCCCATCGCCGAACCACCAACATCTTCCACCTCCCGGTTTGGCCCTCCTACTGTCGCGCCAGAGGCTTTCTCGGGGGTTGATTGGAGGGGTTGGTCACTGTAGAGTGTAGTCCTCCCCTCCAGGTTACTGTCTATTTTTATGTATCTTTTTATGCTTACTTTGCTTTATGTTTGTGTCTTTTCATTTTAGCTTTATCTCTATCAAGATTTTAGTGTTTATCTTTTTCAGGCTCGTGGCTATTTCGATCTTGGTTGGATTCGTCCAGCCCTTTTTTGGGTATTCCCGGGGTATAACAAAGGTCTCTTCGGAGGCATATGTTCAAGCTGCCATTTTGGTCAGCAATGGTTTGGTACGTTTGTTCTCTCTTGAGACGCTTTCAGCTCTCGTTGTTGAGAACACTGCCTTGGTTTCTTTCTCTTCCACGATGCCTATTAGAAAATTTCACACTGTATCCACTCGTTGTTATATTATGTCTGGTATTTCTATCTTTTGCTTTCATATCTATGTATTTACTTTCATCCAATGTATGGTTACTACTTAATTAATATTTAGCTTTAAGCCACGTTTTTCTATAAAAAAATCTAGCCTCCTCGGTCCTGAAATTTCCAAGACCTTCCTGGACCCCATTTCGGGCGAACTATTTCATCATAACTGGGCAAACCATTTCATCATAACTAGGCGAACCATTGTATCATAATTGAACGAACAATTACATCATAACTAAGCAAACCAGTGCGTGTTCCGAAAAAATTGGGACCGCTTCGGGTGACCTATTGCATCATAACTAGGCGACCCATTGTATTATAACTGAGCGAACTATTATGTCATAACTAAACGAATCAGTGCGTATTCCAGGAGGACCAGGACGATCCTGGACGAAAATACACGTCCAAGACCAAATCCGGTACCTACTACTTGGTGCTGGTGCGCTATTTGGTGGGTTGAAACTACACTACAGATTTTGGACTTTCTTTTGACCACGATCTTGCACCTTTGTGATGGATCCCACCTTGGAAAGCCTGGGCATCCGGTCGTTCGACATACTAGAATGAATTTGACACAATTTGATAGCTTCGTACAAATTTATTTATAATCGGCCTTATTTTCGGAAGTAGAAATAAAACAATGCTACTTTTTAAAAGAGAACAAACCAGATTCTTGGAAAGAAAATATAAGGGGAAATTAATCTCTAGTCTATCGGGTTTGCTTAAATATACTAAAAAGTCTCCATGTTTGTAAAATATACGCTGACGTCCTTCGTGTTTGATTTTATTATACTTTGAATCATTGGCTAACGTCAGCAGCTCTTTTTTCATTTTTGTCATTGAAATGACAAAAATACCCTTGTGTAACTGACCCAAATCTCCGGTCATCTTCTCCGATCATTTTTTCGACGAACAACAACTTCTAATCATCTTCTCCGACGAACAACAACCTCCGGCCAACACCAATTTTCTCCAAAACAACATGAAAAAATTAAATCGGTGGAAAGAATCGCTGTCAGCTTCCAAAACACAAGAACAAAAAAAAGGGACTCCAGTGTCACTAGGTACCCAATTGCTGTAAATCAGTACCCAAAATACAAGAACAACAAAAAAAAGAACAGATTTGTTGGTACTTCTCTCTTGTCTGGTTTGGGACGAAATCGGGGCGGTGAAACCAGAGAGACATATTTGCGATTCCCTCCGGGACCCTCTCGGCGATGCTGATGATGGTGAAGTTAGGGTTTTGCTGCAGGAGGCTTCGACAATAAACCTTTGCTTGATCGGCAAGGGCAATGTCATCGGTGATGACTTGAACGTCGGGATTGATGGTAGTGATGGGAGGTGAACCCCTTCTTGGAAGAGAGCTCAGCCACGAACCCCTCTTCCCTGGACGACGGGATTGATGGCAGCGACGGGAGGAGAGGGTTGCAGCAGCTGCGACGGATGGTGGGCGAGCGGTCATCAAAGTTGGCTGGTGGGATTGTCGGACTTGTACATGCCATCTTCATCTTCTTCCTCGAGATCTCCTTGTGTTTAGTTTTAAAAAAAATCACAAAGAGGAGGAGGCTATCTGGCAATTATTTCTTGACCATGAGAATCAGCCCTGGCCGATTACTTCTCCTCGAACCCACTCCATATCGGTTGACTGTGGGGGCGAGGCTATCTGGGTTTATGTGGGTTGCCGTCGGCGAGGAGGGAACGATCGGGAGGTCAGGATGCTTTTTTTAAGGATATTTTTGTCATTTCAATAACAAAAATGAAAAAAAATGTTAATATGAGCTAGGGACCTGAAAGTATAATAAAATCAAACACGATAAATGTCGGCGTGTATTTTGCAAACAGAAAGGATTTTTGAGTAAATTTAAGCAAATCCGAAGGACTAAAGAGTAATTTTTCCAAAATATAATAAATTGAGTGCATGCTGATTATATGTATTGACGGCACTTTTTCTCGTACAGCGATGAGTCAAATCACAGTGGACAATAATCTCTAGTAAATTTTGAATTTGAAATTTCTAATTAAAATTTTAAAATAGAATAACCCGACCACTCTTGATGAGAAGGAGGTGAATGGGGCTAGGCGTGTGAGCAGGTCGTTTTTGGTGGGAAAGAGACTCGTGACTTGTTCCGAAAGATGAATGTCAAAAAGAGGGAGGGGTGTTTTTTTTTTGGGTGGAGAACTAAGTGACTTATGTTGACTTTCTGAATAAACCAATCGACTCATCGAATCAATATTCCAGGGACAATCGAGAATAAAATTAGGGACCGAAAGATACATTATTCAAGATACGTGAATGAGCCTGTATATGTTGACCAACTATAGATATTATAATGTATTTTACTCAATAAATTACCAACTAAAAGAACTCTTTTGTCTCTAAAAAACCATGCAATCAAATCTTACGAACAAAGGAGATCATGGATTCTTAATTCTTTAAAAAAGGTCATGAATATAAGTGTGTCAACGCAAAAATCATCAACAAACTTATTTTTTAAAATCATTGATTTATGTTTTACGAATGAGAAACCGAAAACATGATTAAAAGCTACTATTTTAGGCAGAATATCTTTAACTAGAAAAGGAATCTAACCAATACAATAGAGAAATACTTCATGATTAAAAGTTCAAACAAACTATAACTATAAATTTAAAACCTTCAAAATAAAGAACTCTAAATTGAACTGCAATAGAACTTGTACTTAGACTCGACCATCACTCAAAGGCCCATTGGTTCTCTTTGCGAATCTCCGCTTCCTCCTCGGGCGTATAGTCATTCTTGATGTTGAAAATCTTGCGGATCTCCTCCGGGGACTTGCCCTTAATCATATCCGCCACCGTCTGGCAAGTAAGGTCCAGCAAGTTTTTGATGTTCAAATAGTTCGAAGCGAGGATGAGGTCGAAGAGGGTGGCCTGGTCCACCTTCACGAACTCGGCGTCCCAGACCTTGAGGTCGTTCTTCTCGGCCGACGACTTGTCATCCTCGGCGGCCTCCACGTGTTTCTTGCAATACTCGATCACCTTCGCCAGGATCTCGCCGGTCACATTCGGAAGCGGGATCCCGTTGTCGGTGCAGTCGTCCTCGATCATGTGCTTGATCGTCTGCGATTCAATCGCCACGGCTTCGTCAACGTCGAACGTCTGGCCGTCCGAGCTCTTCAGTGTTATCTTCTTGGACGACATCGTTTATGAGATTATTTGCTAGGGTTTACGGGGAGGTTTTTTTTCTTGATTAATTTTCCCCTTTCGCAGTAATGTTTTGGAGAGGTTATTTGCTAGGTATTGGAGGGCTACCGGTCCTTTTATAGGGGTTTAAGAGAGGCATCGATTAGGAGGTTATTGTTTCATAATCGGGTTAGATGTCTAAATTTTTAATTGTTCTGAGATTAGGATTCCGAAACTTTGGGGAGAGAGAGGCATAGATAGATTAGGAAATTTTTGTTTCCTAGTCAGGGTGATGATCGGAAGGAAATCACGTAACATAGCAAAAGCGAAAATAAAATAAGTAGGGATATGACATATTCGATGTAGAAAATGTTGGGATAATTTTTCTAGATCAAAAGGCAATGCAATATTAATCAATTTAGGTTGTCCACGGAGATGGCCGATGAGCATAAAAATAATTAGAGATATGCATGTCTCTGTAGAGAAGAATTCACCTCTCAAAAATTAAAGACAAAATCTTTCCCGAATAAACACTCAATAATCAATATCTCATATCATATCATAATCTGACAACAACTAAGAGCAAACAACCCTTCTATATAGTTAATACTAGAGTCCTAAGTAGCTTAAACCACCTAAATAACTCATGATTGGAGGGATTGTTTTGATAATTTGACATATTACACGTCAGTATTAATCAAACCCACTCGATTACTACGTGTTTGTCACATCGGGTATAAAACGATAGCGTTTCAAGTCTGTATGTCCGGACAGCTTGGACATGTCCTGATAAAAGTTGGTAAATCACAAATTGAATTACCAATTTTAAACAACATTATCTAAATGCAAAAAATGCGAAACTATATTATACTAAGGTGGAATGTTTTTGCTTATTCACGAGTCTCACCGAGCGGGCTATGAGAGAGGCCAGTGTACAAGCGAACTTCTCGAAGACCCAAGGATGTCACGCTTGGGTCTCACTTGCGTGAGAGAGTTTGTCTAGTCTACGCGATTTGACAGGATAATGGGCCGCATTATGGGCTTTTGTGTGTGGGATGTTTTGGGCCATACAACAAGGAAACAAAAACACATCCAACTTGGAATCTTAACAGACGATGATAAAGTTCGTTAAATGTAAAAAAATAAATTAAAATTGTCATTGGTCACCTTTTCATTCAAAACTAATATTAATATTTTGTTGAAGTGAAGGAAAAATTCGTGTATAAAATATAATTTGAGCAAGAAAATATGCTGAAAGAAATTGAAATCCAAAAAAAAACGAGATTTTTTATTCTTTAATTTTGTACCACACCAAACAAGAAATTCTATCAAAACAATTTCATACCTCAATCCTTGTAACCTAATTTCCCTCCTTCCAAACATACTATAACAGATCGAGTGAGGAAAAGTTGTAGCCAAAAAGTGACCAGGTCAAAGAGGGTTTTTTTTTTTCAAAATAGGCAAAAAAACTTAGATATATTCTCTAAATAGGCAAAAACTTAATATATTCCTAAAATAGAAAAAAATTTAATTAAAAATTAAATAAAATAGGTGACGACCCAACTAGGGGTCAACACACCAATATATAATAATATATTCCCTGACATTATACTATTATATTAATATAATATAAGAGACAACCTAATACTAGGTCGACTCTTGTCTAATTTCATTTTTTTGAACTACTTGTCTAATTTAATTTCGGTCCACTCGCCCGAACACTGTATTTTTTTTGCGAGGAGTACTACGAGTTATGCATTGAGTATGTTGTTCGAACAATGTTCGAACGGGCTGATCAAAATTAAATTATACAAGTAGTTCAAAAAAAAAATTAGACAATTGTCGACATAGTACTAGATCGTCTCTTATATTATATTAATATAATAGTATAATGTCAGGGAATATATTATTATATATTAGTGTGTCGACCCCTAGTTGGGTCATCACCTATTTTTTAATTAAAATTTTGCCTATTTTAGGAACATATTAAATTTTTGACTATTTAGGGAATATATCTAAAATTTTTGCCTATTTTAGAAAAAAAACCCGGTCAAAGATTAAGATTTTCAAATGCCAAATCACCTTGTATTTTGTTGACCAAATTTTTGGAAAGCAATTCCTCAGGTCATTTTTCACACCCATCTCGACATTATTCGGAACTCAAACCTCGGTCATGATCGATGCTATCGACTATGTTTAAGGATATACGAACATAAATTTTCAGTCATATTTTCTCCCCTTCCATTGTTTTTTACAAATGTGATAGACAACAATCTCATATAAAGCTGTTTGATTTTGGAAATGTAGAAGTTTGGTTCCGTATAAATTATTGTGTTATATTTTTAATTAACCATTGTGGCCCATTGTATACCTCAATGGATCCAAGAGTAGGATCCTGATTTAACTAACCTGAATCTTGTGAGCCTGATGAATCTGAATTTTCAAATGAAAAACCAAATTAGTCGTAATACTACTATCATCATTTTTATTCTTATCTAAGTAGTATCATTTGAAAGAGAATCGTTATAGGAAATATCTGAATATAATATAATTTTCGAAAAGAAATATATTCAGAATTCCATCACACAGAAAGCACTGACGCGTTTGGAAAAGAAAATGAAAAGACCGAACACCAAACAAACAAAGGAAGTGTTCCTACAATTTGGTGTCACTAACAATTCACCGACTACCTACCCTGGACAATTAAATCACCAACAGTCCAGAAAATTACAGAACAATTATTTCTTCGCGAAATTGAATTCCAAAAATAAATAAAATTGCGGAATCCGGAAACGATAATTAGTTGGTTTCCTGGAAATTGTTTATCGAGCAGTGGTCATCATTTTCACAAACTCATCGTAGTCAACTTGGCCATCGCCATCCAAATCGGCCTCTTTGATCATCTGCCCCACCTCCTCGTCTGTTAGCTTCTCGCCTAAATTGACCATCACATGCCTTAACTGCGAAAGGCAAAATTAATCTAATCAGGTTTTTTTTAATAATTAATTTAGATTAATAGATAACAAGTAAATAGATCAACTGTCGGTCTAGTTTAACTAAAAGATTTCGAATTCTAATTTTTTGAGATGCAACAGTATTAAATAATAATTGAAAGAATTGTCATTGCTCAAAGATTTTATCTAGCTCAAACCTGGATTCGTCCGCCAAGTGGATGTCCGGATACTAGATAGTTTAGCAAAAACATATTTATTTTCAAAAAGTAAAGACGACTTAATTAGCCATCGGTAGGCTGATATTTGTCAACAGTCTCGCCCTACTTTGAACTTTCTGTATCAAACTAGCAGCTGAAAGACCAATTTAATTAAACAAATTCGGAAATTTTGATTACAATCGCATATTTCAAAAGGGTTTGATCCAAATCGTTTCGGAATTTTTGTATACGAAACCTTCACATATATAACCCATATAAGATTAGTAAAATGGAGGAAAATTAAAAATTGATTACTCTATTGAAATGTAATTAATATCTGGAAAATTACCTCGCTGGCTGATATGTAACCATTCTGGTCCTTGTCAAAAACCTTGAAGGCCTCCTTAAGTTCTTCCTCGGCGTCTGTTTCCTGAAACATTAATGATGTACCAGAAACAGAGAAGATCAATAACAGCGAATAAAAATCTTGGCGTTACATATAGTTAGATTCAATTTGATAGTGCTTATTTTTATTTTTACTTAGATATGTATCTATCTAGTATTCTAAGTCGGGTGTTATAAGTGGGGACGGATTTGGTGGGTACTGGGCTAGTTCCCACCCATGGAGACTAACCCAAACCAATATCACTACACATGCAAATTAATATCACTTCACATGTAAACCAAGCTCATGCAAACCAATATCACATAATAGGTTATTGACAATCAGATTTAAAGACAATCAAATTTGATGGCCCAAAATGTAGTCCCCACCTGAAGACAATTTTTATTTAGTTTCCACTCAATCCGGTCTCGTTATAAGCTGCCTACAATTTGATGTAATTATTTTGTAACTACTTTTGGTGGATTTAATACAAATTTACTTATAAAAAATATATAGTTAAAGTCAAGGTCCTATTTAAAAAGCAATACTTTCATGTATCTCTTATTCGTAAATTTTACCATTTTGATCAACTCTTAAAAAAAATCAAATTATAGATATTAATTTGTTTTTTTATAAGTAATTTTTTGCAGTTACGAAAATTCGAACTTCGTCACTCCCTATCCAATTTTTACTTAGTTGTTCGAAGGTTTAATTATTTAAATACCTTCACCTTCTTGGCCATTAGGGTCAAGAACTCAGCAAACTCAATGGTCCCATTCCCATCCGCATCGACTTCACTGATCATGTCCTGAAGCTCTTCTTCTGTTGGGTTCTGGTCCAATGAGCGAATAACTGTCGCCAATTCTTCCAATGTAATGCATCCTAAGAACATAACCACATTAACATAATTAATCTCAGTACCATACTAAAAAGGAAGTATAGAAAATGAAAAAAAAACAGAGAAGAATACTAATTACCATCTCCATCTTTGTCAAATAGACAAAAGGCCTCCCTAAACTCAACAATCTGCTCTTCAGAAAGTACATCTGCCATTTTTTTGCTCTAAAGACGCGTTCAAGAAATATTCAAATGAAAATTTTGAGTAAGAGGGAAGAAGATAGATAGATAGAGAGAGAGGGGTGGAGTATGTTGAGTATAGCTCAATCCTGGCCGGGTTTATGTAGGATTTCGATGTGGCAAGCATTCAGAATTTTCTCTATTTTTTAAAAATAAATTTTGGGTTATTTTACTTTTTGAATTAGAAAATTGGTGCAGTCAAAATAGACGACCGGAATTGGATGGTCTTTTCTTTCTTTTTAGCCTGGCTCTATTAAGGAAGACAGAATCAAAGGTTCAAGAAGCCAGCTTATCACCTCTCTCTCGTTACTTAGGACCATGACCATATACCAAGTCCATTTTGCATCTCCTTTCTTATTCTTTTTTTTAAGTAAATATATTAAACCAATTTACACCAAAAACGTCCACCACCGGTACAAGTGAAACCACCCCCACTAGGGCTGAGATTTAAACCGAAATAATTCGAAAAATTGTTAACCCGACCAACCCGAGGGAGGTCAAACCGCTAACCTAACCGAAAAAATGGGCTCATGGATTGTCAGTCAGTTAAACCCGACCGGTCGGTGCCAAATCGGTGTCGTTTTTTTGTTAGCCCAATACTCCGTGGGACCGACAATATGACGTCGTTTTAGGGGGTATAAATACCCAGTTACTTACCCCGGCCCCCAGTTAAAACCTAGCCGCGTTCCATTAAAAATATCGCCTTCCTCCCTCTATCTTCCACCCTCCGTCCCCCACCGGACCTCCAACCCAGAGGGGGCCGTCGCTGTTGCTCCTCCTCCTCTCTCCCATCTCTCTCTCGTCGTCATCGTCTCTCTCATTCTTTTCAACCTTGTTTCTATTTTCCTAAAAATCCTAAAAGACTTGTCCTTGACCCATGTTCTCTTTTCGGTGTTGAATATGTTCACTACTTTTGTAAGTCTGCAAGTAAGTTGTTACAAATCCAAATTTTATTTTCAGTTAGTTAATTTCATGTTCTTAATCATAAACTCTAAAAATATTCACTGTTTATATCCGTAGGTTACAAGGTCTTGGAGATTCCGTCCTCCTCCCTCCCGTCTCTCTCTCATTTTCTCTTCCTCATTCTCTACTCTCTACCATGGTAATTTTGCATGTTATGGGTTTAGTTTAAATAAGCTGGATGTTAATAAATTTGTTGATGGGTTTAGTTGAAAAAGATGTTTCTAAATGGGTTAATATTTCTGCGGAAACATGGGTTAGATATTTCTGCGTGTTATGGGTTAAGTGTTTCTGCGTGTAATGGGTCGAGGATAGATGTTTATATTTCTGCGTGTTAAATAAGCTGCGGTTGTATAAGATGAAACAACGGTGCACGTTCTGAGTTTGTGACAGTTTGACAGGATGATGATATGGGTTTAGAATCTGCAACTGAGTTTACATAAGGTGCATTATTATTTTTCTTTCATTGCAGGCGGATGCTGGTCAAATTCCAATAGAGATCCCTAATGAGAACCCGAGTGAGGCCTCGAGTGAGGTCGTTGAGGATCCAGTTGTGGCGGCTAATATTTTTGGTACGCCATATCTTAAACCTCCTTTGCATCTGAAAAGGAAACTGAAAGCAATGACTATTACTAAGAATAGGAGAAAAGTTAGTGATGTTTGGGAATATTTTACTAGGACCCCAGATATGGAAGAGGGTGAAGAGTATGATGCATGTAACTACTGTGATACAACATATGCATGTCATAGTAAGAGAAATGGAACCACGACTATGATGCGACACTTAGAGAAATAGTGCACAAAATTTTCAAGAGATGATTGGAAACAAACTGTTTTGTCTTTTGAAAAGGCTGAGGGTTGGAAATAGTGTTGGCAAGTTGAAGGCTGTTACTTTTAATCAGAATGAGGCTCGCGTTCAATTGGCTAAAAAAATGGTGATTATTGATGAGTTTCCTTTTAGAGTAGTAGAAGGAGAGGGATTTAATGTCTATAGCCAATATTTGCAGCCTAGGTTTTCATTACCTCATAGGACAACATTAGCCAATGATTGCATGAAATTGTATGATGATGAGAAGACCAGGTTGAAAAGACTTATGAAAAATTAGAGGTTGTTTTTCCCCATGGACACCTGGACATCAGTCTAAAATCTGAATTATATGTGTTTGACGGGACATTGGATCGATAACGATTGGGTTTATCAAAAAAGATTGCTTAACTTTTGCCCAATTGCGGATCATAGGGGTCAGATAATTGGAGATGCTATTGAGTCTTGCTTTATTGAGTGGGGTATTGAAAAGGTTCTGATCATTACGGTTGACAATGTTAGCTCTAATGATGTAGTAATTCGCATATTGAAATCATCCACTGGATATATGCTGAAAGATGTCATATCCAAACATGACTTTTTGCACATGAGATGTTGTGCACACATTGTCAATTTGGTTTTTCAAAGTGGATTGAAAGAGCTAAGTGAGTCGGTTGTCAAGATTCGAAGAGCTGTGAAGTATGTTAAATCTTCTCCGGCTAGGGAAATTTTTTTTAATGCATGTGTGAAAGCTGTGCACATTGAGAGCAAGAAAGGGTTGAGTTTGGATGTGGAGACAAGGTAAAATTCCACATATTTAATGTTGGAGGCTACCGAGAAGTATGAGCGTGCATTTAATCGCTTAGAGAGATATGATGGAAAGGTTGTGGCATACTTCTATTCTGGAGATGATGATGAGGTCGATGGTGAGGGTGATGCCGAGGGTAACAATATTTCTAGGAGAAGAACTTTGCTATGTAGTCCTCCTAGGACCATTGATTGAGAAAATGCACGGTATTTGGTTAAGTTTTTGGAGATGTTTTACAAAGTGACGAAGAAATTTTCAGCAAGCACTACTGTTACTGCAAATGAGTTCTTTCATAAAGTTGTGCACATCCAAACTATTTTGATGAAGTTTGTTTTTTCCACAAAACCTTCGTTGGAAAGTATGAGTTCAAAGATGATGGTGAAGTTAGTATTAGAGAGATTTTAAATCCATAAATGGGTTGCTTTATATTGCAATTGTCTCAGATCCCTGATACAAGAGCAAGTACGTTAAGTACACATTTGAAAAATTTTACAATGAAGAAAAAGCCAAAGAATGTTTGGGTAGGGTTGATGCTTTGTTTGCTCGGTTGTACGAGCACTATCAAGAACGTTCTCACAAGTCTCTGGCTGGTGCTTCCTCTAGCACAAACCAAGTTGATATTAAAATGGGAGATAATGGCATTGAGGAGGATGATTTGGTTTTGGGCTCAACATCTTGGGATCAATGGGATAAGAAAATAAGGGTGGATAAGTCAGTTGATGCAAGTACTAATTTGTCTAAGTATTTAAATGATCTTGTGGAAGAGAATTGCACCACCTTTAACTTATTGAGTTGGTGGAAAGTGAATGCATCCAATCATTGCTAAAATTGTACGAGATGTGCTAGCGATTCCCGTTTCCACGGTTGCATCAGAATCTGCCTTTAGCACGGATGGGCGTGTACTTGATCCTTATCGAAGTTCTTTGAATCCGAGTACCGTGCAAGCACTCTTGTGTACTCAAAATTGGTTGAGGAGTAAGTCTCCAAGGAGCTTGGATGACATGGACGATGATATCATTGAAGGTTAGTCTTGTTGTACCTCTAAGTTATGTTTAATGTACGATGTTTGTTGACAGCTTGGTATTATTTTCAGTCTTTTAAAATTCCTTGTATACACTTGCAGAACTCATTGCAGATCACAACAAGAGCTTGGCGTAATACAAGAGGTTGAATTCATTTTATTTCTCGCAGTAGATTGCCTTCATTCTGTTTACTTTAGTAGCAGACTAGCAGTAGGTTGTATTTGATTTTATCTTCATTTTTATGTTTTAGCTGCTTGGGTTTACATTTTTTAGGGGAAAGTTGGAGACTTGAAGACTTAAAGGCTGAAATGCATCAGATGTTTTACTTTTGTTTAACGAACTTGTCTGTTATCAAACTTGATGGATTGTTATTTTGGATGATTATGTTGGATGGATTATGATTTAGGATGAATTGTTATTTTGATAGCTATTTCGACAAACTTTTTCAACAGATGGGCCAAAATATGGGCCCAAGTCAACCCGCAACACCGACCAAAAAAATTTCCACCGTCAACCCACAAGCCCATCGGTAAGGGAGAAAAAATAATTTGGTCAGTGTCATTTATAGAAAATTTATTTGGTCGGCGTTGGGCTAAACAGCAGGTGAAAACCTACGAACCCGAACATATCTCATCACTAACCCCCACAGCAAAATTACACGCAAAAACCCTAGAGAGTCAAGGTCAAATTACAAGGGAAGCAATCTCAAAGGGAGGGGGTGGATGACTATTAAATGAAAGTAATCACAGGCAAGCGTTCAAGAGCAAAGAAAGGTCTTGTCCAGCCAGGTCCGAAGCAGAATTTGACTAAAAAACCCACTCACAATATTTCCTTTCTTATTCTTCGTGGTCGTTAATGTCTACCAAAACAATCATATATTAGTCAGAATCTTAACAAAATATTTTTAGACCACAGTTGCATTTATTAAGAATTTTTATATTAAAATATAATGTCAAAGTGACTTTGATTTATTTAAAAAAAAGTCTTGAATTCAGACTTTAGAAACATAAAAGATACTATTGAAAGAATGTCACAATAATTTTTTCAAGTGATGATTGAAAACACAAGTCACAACAATCTATTCAAGTGATGATAAGACTTTGTTCACTCGAAGAAGAAATATTGAATTCATATTTTACGAACGTAAAAAAATTATTAAAAGACAACAAAATGTATGCGAGAATCTCATTTTGGTTAATCATATCAAATATATATTGAGTCGACTAATCCATCTCAAGTTAATAAAATTGTCAAAACTATCATATCTAATATTTATGTTACATTTTTAATAATGGAATTAGCGATAACTTCTAGTTACTCACCATTCGTTATAGTTCTTATGCGAATCTCAGTAACGGAAAGTTTTCACTCTATCGTTGAATATCTATCGCAATTAATGCACTGATCAAGCCTCGAGGCATTAAATCTAGTGATAGATTCGTACGTGTGCACATTTATTGTTTATAAGATACGTTATTGTGCTGATATTGTTATTATTATGTATTTGGATTGCGCCAAGTTCACAGAGTGATAGCTTGTCATTAACGTACGTATTAATTGAGGTTGTCGCTAAGATTAAATAATAATAATGAATTAGTAAAAGGCGTGGGATTTTGATAAAAAGAAAAATAGTACAGGCAGCTGTTAAGGTTTGATGTTGAGGAGACAAGGGAGCGCAAACGAGGAGGGGTCATCGGGAGGCGTGTACTTGGTGCATTTTCGAACCCAAAGCCACGCTGTTTTTTAGGTTATTTTTCCTAACTCAAGCAACCTTAGTTCATATTATTGAATAATTAAAGTTTATTATATTTTGGTTTTGTGTTTTGATATATTATAGTGGTCTAAATTGTTTTGATCATGTGAAAAGGGTTTTATCTGATTGAAACACAAGTGACACTCATTGTTTTCATTTATTTAACTTATCTTGTGTGTCATGTCACATCATGAATTTTATATACGTATCATCATACTAATTTTATTAGTGTGACATTTTGTTGAGTCCTGATCTTAACACCGTCGATCTTTTTCGGCCCACATTCAAATCTGAATATTATTGAATTTGTTCTTTTTGCTCAAGTTAGTGAAATGAGATACTATGCAAATAAAATAAGTGATATATACGACAAATATATAAAATTAATGGTGTGATATGACGCATGAGATATTCAAAATAACTTAGACTCGCAAAAATTACTTTGTTGTTAGTAAGATAAAACATGCATCACTTGGTTGGTCTCGGAGTTTAAAACGACAATATAGTGATGTCTTTTTTCGATAAGTATATTGTATTTTTTTAGAATCTCACATCGGTTAAAACACGAGTCAGGGGGCAAGTTTAAAAGTGTGGAAAATCCACCAACCCATTGCCTTAAGATTTTGGGCTGGATATGGAGATTCTAACATGGTATCAGAGTGGGTTGATCCCGTGCCCATTGTTGAGCTCACACGACCCCCATTTCTCGCACTTTGGTGAAGTCAAAGCCAGTGTAATCTTTGACCCGAGGTGGATCGTTTGAGGGGGCATTTTGAGAATTCTACATCGATTAAAACACGAGTGGGGGGCAAGTTTAAATGTGTGGAAAATCCACCAACTCATTGCCTTAATATTTTGGGTTAGATATGGAGATTCTAACAGTATTAACCAACAATTTTTTTTTGTCTAAATAGCAAATAATTATGCTTGCTATTTTACACATGTTAGTGCATGTAAACACTAGTCGCCTACAAAAATTAAAATCGTAATAATACATCATTTCTAATTAAGTGTGGCACGACCGTTCTCTTTTTGCCAAAGTCCCGAGGTTATCCAATGTCATTACCCTATGCCAAAATTGACTTCTTTGATACCTTTTAAAAATTCTGGAACTTCTCCATTCCATATTAAAAATAAGAATAAATTATTCCTTTGTCTGTGGTGTTTGGTCACCCTTTCCCCGCGGATCCCTTAGTTAAAAAAAAAAATCGCCCGACCCCCGACTTTGATTTCAGATACTCTCTGGTCCCTCGCCCATGTCATTTGCTCTTTTTTCACTTTTTTGTCATGGAAATGACATATTTACCCTTATGAAAAATCATAAAATAATAAAAAGTAGGAACAATCCCGAGGGCAAACAATCAAAGTCATGGGGCACGCTGACCACGTGGAGGGACTCCTCCGTTGACCACCATAGAAGGACCTATATGCCCTTCTTTGGTTTCAAGAGACTCCCTCGGGTCTCAACGCTGCTACTCCACCACTCCAGAGACGAACCCGATGTCCAAGCCCGGACGGCTGAGCTACTCCAGCGACGGAGTCATTCACCCACAGGAGCGACCCATCTCCACCGTCTGCAGTCCCTCCTCGAGGTCCACTCAAGAAAAAAGAGAGGAGAGAGAACTCTTCACCCTCGCAGAGTTTTTCCGATTGGGTGGCGTCGATCCCAAGCCCCGACGGCTCCTACAACTATCACCCGCCTCCTCCTCCCCTGGCCGCCTACTCTTCCCCCTCTCCACCCTCGCCGAACCAAGTCGGAGCCTCCTGAGCAAGGAATGAATTTGGGATTTTTTGTCGCCGGACTGTTTGCCGCAGAAGATGACCGGAGACTTGAGTTGACCGGAGCAAGGTATAAAAGTCATTTTAGAATAAAATAATAATAAAAGAGCGGATAATGCCAGCGAGGGACCTGAGAGTATCTAAAACCAAAGTCAGGGGACTGACGATTCTTTTTTGAAACCAAGGGATCCGAGAAGAAGGGTGATCAAATACCAGGGACAAATGAGTAATTTACTGAATGAAAATGTCGCAATGCTATTTGAAAACTATCAAAAGATAATTTAATTTTTTAAAATTAAATATTTCAAAGAAAATACGGACTCGCCGGTCGCCCTGATCCTGCCCGATTTTTTAGGACCGAGATCATGCCCGAATCCTTATTTTTAAAGAAGATAAGGATCTGGGTCCACCATTTAAAAAGAGGGCAAGGATCTGGGTCCTATAAATCCTGCCCGAATCCTGCCCGAATCCTGGCCATTGCCATCCCTAAACTTATTCGAGAATTGCTAGATCGACAAATGCTTCTAGTAATAATGGTCAAATCATAAAAATTTGAGCACAAATGTATAACATTTGGATGAATTCCATTGGTAAAGGCCACGCGCTTTGTTTGCACCGGATGAGAGGGAAAAAGAAAACAAACAGGTTAAATTGGACGCGTGGAAGCTCTTGGTGGTTGTTGGGAAGTACACCGCTACGGTGTGGTACGGCACGTGTCCTGCCTAAAGCATATGACAGAGTCGCATAGACCACACCGACATAGACCAATTTTTTTATGGTTAGCCATTTTAACATGATGTTACTTATGGTTAGATAAAATGTTCAAAATCGTGTCAATGCACCTGATGCAAATTCGACTCAATTAATGTTCAATATGTTTGAATAAGAAGAAATGTTAAAGTATAAATCTTGGATAACTCACGAGTCATGGATATAGAGAATAATTATATTTTTTAGTAGGTTTTATTAAAACTGTTTTAATTTAGAGTTAAATACTGTTAGATCATATTTATTATTTTAATAAGTAATTTTTTCAATGATATTTTTTATATTTGCAAGATTTGAATACAAATTTTTTAACTGAATTGAAATTTTATATCGATTGAAGCAAGTTTTATAGGCATAGAGAATTATGCTTTACTTGTCAACTATTTTAATAAAATTTTGACCTGGATGCGTTATCGCGGCCAGAAGCCAGGAAGATAGTAAATATTCGTAAATGCGAGGTAATTATGTCCTCGTTTCATAGTGTTTTTTCCGACCTAATTAATTTTTTGCATGACAGAGGTGAGATGTATTCAACATCTTTACTTACAAAAAAAAGAGAGGTGAGATGTACCTTCATTTGGATGGAGCGAAGCGACAACTTTGGATAGAAATCTCTATGAGATGGGAGCGAATTTGGTCCTGGAAGGCCAAATCTAATCAGGAGGATGATTCAATGGTTGATTTAGTTATGATTTAATGGTTCACTTAATTATGATTCAATGGTCTACCTAGTTATGATTCCGTGGTCCGTTTTTTTCCGTTCCGGATAAATCGGAGTCCGTCCCAGTTATCCAGTTACGATTCAATGGTTTACTCAGTTACGATTTAATAGTTTACCCAGTTATGATTCAATGGTTGTAGGCTTTTGTTATTTTGCACCTCCGTATTTTTTCATTTTTGCAAAATAGTCTCCACGTGTTCTTCAATAAAAATCCTCCATTACCGTTGGATTTGACCTCCAGGACCAAATCCGGTCCCCTGTGAGACACACACATGGTTTTAATGACACTACTCACTGTCGACGCGGTTTGTAATTAAAGTACATCATCGTAAAGTTCAACCGCCCAAGTGAACGAGATGCTTTATTGTTCTGAATATGTAAAAAGGATGACTCGGATGCTCACAAGGGGTAGGTGCAAATAGAATTTTAGGGATTTGGATTCAGGGGACCACTTAAAAATCATCCCTATGGTATGGACTAAATATGGGCCTTTAGATTTGATCAAATTCTTTTTTTACAGATCTGATGGTCAGAATCTGTTGAGGGTATTTTCGAGTTTTTATCCAAATATATTCATTAGGGTTCCACCATTTTTCTATATAATCCAAAAAAAAATAATACCCCCCCCCCCCCAGGTCGTCACCTAACTTATTGCCGATCCACCGTCGCTCGATCGCCCTCCACAGCTCGACCCTCGCCACAGCTTTCACATCGGATCAGCCCGCCACCGTTAGTCCTCGCACAACCGCTGCCGTATCGCCTCCCAGCTTGTTGTCGTCACCGTCGCCTTCGTCCCTAGCCCGTCGTCGCCGTCGATCCAAGATTGTCACCTGCCTTACCGCCGATCGACTTTCCACCGTCATCTCCGCCGCCTCCTCGCTCAGCCCTCCCTCTCGTCGTTCACCCGCCGCTCAGTTCGCCGCCCAGCTCCTCAGGCCGCCGCTCCACCTCTGCCCGCAGTCCGCCATCCTCCCCCCCAGACTGATCCTGGTTTTGGTTTGGCGCGGTTTGAAGTTACTAGTGGTTCGTCAGGGGGTCGGTCACAGCCGACTACCCCCGGCCGCTTCGTCTTTTATTTGAAACTGAAAACCAATATTATTCATTCTTCTCGAAACTGAAAACCAATATTTGAGAAGAATGAAACCAATACATTCAAATGGTATACATTTTCACTTATAATGGGATACCAATATTGGAGAAGATGAAAATCAATATCACAGTGGAATGAAACCAATATCATAGTAGAATGAAACCAATGTCATAGTAGAATGAAACCAATAACATAGATGGTGGAAACTAATATCATAGTATAATGAAACCAATATCATAATAGAATGAAACCAATATCATAGAAGATGGAAATCAATATCCGAGAAAATGAAAACCAATATCATAGTAGAATGAAACCAATATCATAGTAGAATGAAACTAATATCATAGAAGATGGAAACCAATATCCGAGAAAACGGAAACCAATATTCCCATACTTGTATTTTCATAAATTGTATTATTTTGCTGATATTTTTTTTAATTATTTTAATTATTGTATTTCCAATATTGCCCTTATCCCTTTCAGTGGGGATTACCCATGTCCCCACTGAATTTGAACCCGAAATTTAGCCCCTCTTGATTAGACGTTATGCCATAATACATTCAAGAATTGCTCTAGATTAGTTAAAGAGTTTTCAACCATTCTTTAAAAATATAAATATTTGTTGAAATAATTTTATTATAATTGAAAAGTCCTACTCGGCATACTAAATGTTCGGATACGATATAAACAAATATATCAAAATGCAAATGTGAAGGTTTAAGCATTTTTTCCGGGAAAAACATGTAATGGAAGTAGTTGACACTCCCAACAACTCAAGTCTATTGTAAGGAGAGACTTATAGGTCTTTCTTTTGCTCAAGTTATTCCGAAGTTGCCCGGTAGGAACCTTAGCAATGCCATCTAGCTTCTCGCTAACGTTAAGCAAAAGCAAATTAAAACTTCGTATAAAATATATACCTTTCATAGATTAACGTAGAGTTGAGTACGCTTTAGTACCGTATATATTGATGATCATCACAAAAAGCCTCAAATTATAGGTAATTCTTTGGTACGTTTTTTCCCACGTCGGCGAGACAGACAACTATTCTACCCATATTTCACATTTGTTATTCTACCCAATCGGGCCCAAAATTATTCTAGTTTAGCTAAGAAATCTCGAATTCGAATCTTAGAAAATTAAGAATGTTAAATACTTGTTACAAATACTTTATCATCATTCAAAAATCCTATCTATCTAACTCAGAATCATTACGCCCACTGAGTGACCAACTCGAACCATAATGATTCTTTAATTTTTTTTTAACACCTCGTCAAACTGCAACTAAGCATTGGTTAAATAACTGCGTCGACGCCTTAAGACCGGCAAGTCTCGCATTCCACTTCCGGGATAGTCAACAAAGAGAAAGGAAGGAGAGAAGTCTTCCAAGATCCATGCAGACCAAAGAACAAAAAACTCTGTTACACAATCTGACAATGTCAACGGTCCATCTGATCTGACAAGGCATGGAACATGAAGTTTGGAGGAAAAGTTGTAATGCAACCACAAAGTTTCACAAATATTGGAAAGGTATTATGCAGAGAGAGGCCTCCCAGCATCGATGCTGATTGCTCTATTTCCGACACACTTAAAAGGCGACGTTACTCGAAATTTCATTGCGTGGAGTACTAAAGATCCCTCAAAACAAGCATGCAAGAGATATCATGAACATGAAAGTTGGTTGATATTGTTAATAAAGTACAGCAGGAAGAAATGAAATTGGCAAATATACAGATGATGCCAGTAGCATGCACTCATTGTCGGGAGGATCTCTATATTATTGAAGGTCAGAAATCATACAACGACAAGATAGAGATGCCTCATCTAGATTACGTTTGAAGTTCTAGCAAACCTGGCGAGACGATCAGAAGCAACATTGTCGGGCACGACAAAGCACTGTGTGTCAGCATTGAAGCGCATCTCAGATAGGCTCGCCTTTCGGAACAACTTGATCCTTGATCCACATGTAAATAGGAACCAGAACATAGTATGTTGCTGCTAGCGCCCCAAGAATTAAACGGTACAGGAACACTAATGGATTTGTAGCCTTCTGCACATCTTCTGCCTTTGGACCAAGCTGCATGAGGAAAGACAGTTTATTGATGCAGTAAAGAGAATGGCTCGAGGAAAACCGGATACAGATCAATTATTATAGTGATGCCACATTGATCAGTACCACATGCATACTCACTTTAATTTTCCATAATAAGCAGAATAAGGGAAAGCAGTTACATGTCTTACTTACCATCTGGAAGCGATCTAGTGAAGGCAGAGAATTACAGACTGAAGCAAAGGACACTCTTTGAAGTTGCAGGTACCCCCTAGTAATATTCTATGCGACTTCAGATAAAAAAGGAAAAGTGTTTCACCTGCAGGGGAGAATCTCCTGAATGTGGTTTAACTCCTGTCACAGAGCATCCCATGATCAAGCCATGTCGACGGACTCCACGATACCACTTGGGGCCAATTCTTTTCAGTTGTACGTCCTTAAACCCTGCCTTTGTGAACCATTCAATGTACTCTTCCTCCTTTGGAAAGAGCATCCACACATCTGCAAAGAACCGTGATAGCCAAAATGTGGGGTATACTGGGCCTATGAGACAGGCTTTCCCTCCTAATTTCAGTACCCTGTACGCTTCCTTGATGCCACGTTGGGGATCCGGCCAATATTCAATACTTGAAAACATGATCACAGCATTAGATGAAGCAAATTATGCCGCCAAATAAAAAATGACATGAACTAGGGAGCGAAGGCTCAATTTCTACTACCTGACAGATCCATATTTCCTTGGTAATTAAACTAACACCGTGATCTAATCCTACAATCTAACAAAGATTTAAAATTTGGCAAACCTAAAGTTGAAGACTCTCCACAGTCAGTATCCATAAATTGAATCTAATCTAGGACAATGGCCAGAAGCAAGTACCATTGCCAGAGCGCAAAGATTCAGCCAAACCCGAACAAATTCAATACAAGACATCTTCAATACTCAAGTTTTTGGATTACGAAAACCACATGAATCACGGGACACGTATGTGCCTTGTTTATTATGAATTAGACCCCACTTACCAAACGGGACCAAAGTTGCACTAACTAATACCACGATAGAGTATCCATATCCAACTCAAAACCTAGCAGAGTCTAATTCGTTATAAACAATGTCAATTATACTCCAACACAGGTTCAAGGAGCAACAAAATTGGTAACCCTGTAGAAGCTATTACCTTCCAGCAGACACGTATCTATCGGCGTAATCAGTAGGGAACGGGAGGTCCTCGGCGTCCCCCTCAATGATCTTGCACTCCTTCAAGGGCTCCTTCTGCTTGGCCTTGGCCAACTGGTGAGGGGACTGGTCAAGAATCGTCACGTTCTTGGCATCCACATGCTTAACAATCCCCAAAGTGGTGAACCCGGTACCGCCACCCACATCAACCACAAGCAAGTTCCTAGAGAACAAATCAGCAGGCTCGAGTGCCTCGTCCCTCATGTCCTCGGTCCAATGGCCCGGGTTTATCACATGATCATACACAATGGACAGGAACCTGTAGAACCAGAAAGCCTCTTGCTTGTGCTGTATGAACCTGGGCTGTGAAGCTGGCCTGGAGGATGAAATTGTGCATCTTGGAGCTAAAAGCTTGGACCTTTGGCCTAGGGCTGAAGTTCTCATCTTGTGGAAACAGCTAACTTGGGAATTAGACCCAACAATTCCAACCCTTATTGGGGCTATTCCACCCATAAATTTCAGACTTTCAGCCCCATTTATTAACGGAGCAGCCATAATCAACCCTTAGAGATTGAAATATTGAAACTTTAAGGAAACCCAGAAGCCAAAATCGAAACTTTAAGGAAACCCAGAAGCCAAAACGCAATTTAAATTGAAGAGGAGCTTAAAATTAATGGCTTACCGAAGTGACAGAGGAGGCGAGGAGGAGAGAGTGACTGTCTTAAAGAAGCACCACAAGTTTTAATACGCCACCCTACTCTTGTACTTGTGGCTAGAGATGAGAGGGGTGGAAAAGTCATTTCACCTTCAAACGGCAGTTCTGGGCTGTCGTTTTCGTTGGAACTTGTTGCTTTTGGGTTTGGGAAAAAATGGCTGGACGACAATTTTCTTTTCTTGGCTATGGTAAGACCGGGACGATATATAATCTCACATTGACTTTCACTTATGTTTAAAGATTAATTTTATATACAGTAAAATATCTATAAATTAATATTCAATAAATTTATATACTTTTGAAATTAATAGTTTTGTCTGGTCACAATTCGTATAGTCTCATCAATATCATAATTAACGAATCATATCAAATTGCATAACCATTGTTGATTTTTGGACACCTTTTAGATGAGAAGCGTTGTTGGGCATAATTTTGTAAAACTATTTATTAGGTTGTTTATATGGTAATTCATTTCATCACCATACATTGAATATGTTTAGTTCTAATTTTTTAAATTTACGTTTAAATGTGTTGGACCTAAAGGCCCAATCATGCAATTATTATTGTGTCTGATTGGGCTCAGGCCCATAAGTTGGGTTGGATGGTTGACCGGCCCGATGCCACGTAGGCGCCACGTCAGCGTAACGTGGCGCTGACGCAGTTGCCGCCAAAGTTGGCGGCCCACGTGGCACGCTGACGTGGTGCCACGTGGCAAAGCTAGGGAATAGCTTTGCCACGCGCCATGCCACGTGGCGGACATGCGGTCTGAAGTGCCACGTGGCAGGCATGCGGTCCAGTAGTGCCACGTGTCGCCACGTGGCGTGCCACATGGCGCATTCTGGTGAGCCGGATTTTCCTATAAAAAGAAAAATCTGGCTGAACCAATCTGTAAGTTTGCCCACAACCACTCAATAAGAAAGAAAAAAATCTGGGATAGTCCCTGAGTTTTGATCAAATTTTCTATAGAGGAAATCTCGTGAAAATCATTTACGAATCTGTTAAAACGTGATCGTAATTCGACTAGCACGAAGACATTGTGGACCCGAACCTGTGGACCTCTTCCTTCAACAAGTAAGTGATTTATTATTAACGAATTAGTTTATTAATTTATCGGGTTTAACATGTAATTACTCGTTAATTACGCGTCAAACCCGTCAATTGGTATCAGAGCATGGTTGAAACCATATTTTGATGATGATATGATGTTTTAATTCAAGTAATTATGTGATTTATTTGGTTAAAAATCGTATTAATTGTGATTTTATTTAAAAATCATAATATGTTGGACTTTAATGTAATTAATTTAGAACCAGCGAGACTAAATTAAATTTTGCCTAACCACGCGGGCAAATTCGCGCACGCGCGAAACCTTAAGGTATCAATCTAAAATTTGACCGCATAAGTGGCACCTACGTGTCATGGACTTTGGTGTAATTTTTGGAAAACTTGGGGATTAAATTGAACTTTGTCCAAAAATCCCCAAATCAACAAAAAACCCTAATCGGGCGATTTTCCCCAAATTGATTCCCGTCGATTGCGTCGAAAATCTGACGATTTCGACGCCGTAGATCGACGATAGTCGATTCTCCGGCTTCTCCTCGACGTTCCGATACCACTTTCGTGGATCGACGTCGTCGGAATCGCAAGAACGAAGCCGACGACGGCGGAGATGCGCGAAGGCACGACAGCTCGCGAGGCTGCTACCGACGTGCTCGCGACACCACTGCGAGTCGATTGCGACCGGTCTCGGCCGTTGGTTCGCCGTCGTTGTGCGGCGGTCGTGGGTGGAGAATCGGACTCCTTCGGCGTCGCGCGGGAGAAGAGAGAGAAAGTGGAAGGGGAAAATATGCGAGGGGCAAAATCGTAATTTCACGATTTTTCCCGAAAATATTTATACCCGGGTCAAGAAAATCAATAAACCGGTCGAATTGGCTTGGTTTATTGGTTCGACCTAACCCGATTTACGGTCAATTTTGACTTTGGACTTAAATGTTAGGTTTTTTCCTCTTTTAATTGGATAAAATCAGTTTTTATTCAATTAAAATCCAATAAATTGATAAAAATTTTGAGAAATTTTTGTCAATTAGGTTTATTAAAAATTATAACGATATTTTTAATAAACTTAAAAAGAAAATATTTTGGGACGAGTTCCGAGATATGTTAAATTTAACTAGAATCACATGGATTGATCCATATTATGATCATCAAAAGATTGAAAAATGAGTTTTTCAATCCTATTTTAGGAGAATATGAGAATTAACCCGAAATTGAATTGCAATTGCTGCAAGATTTGATGGCTACTGAAGGAAGGTATCTGAACTTCTGTGCAACGGAATTTCGACAAAAGGTTCTGAAGCACCGTTTACCACTGCGTGTGCCGAAGGATGACATGTATGTTATCGTTGAGCACATCGAGGCTGTTCACCGGGAGATGCAAGACTGCATCTGGGCCGGAGGTTATGATTATGGAGAAGACTGGCCCTCCATGTTTCGAGACCTCCTGGTCACGCTGAAAATCCGTGAAGATATGTGTGTCTTCTCGGAGCCTGAGTTCAATACCCATAGAGATGCCCTCTATGGTCTGATCCATTATATTGAGAAAAGGGGTCTTCGCAGAGAAATGATACCTTCTCCTGTTCTGGAGCTGCGAAGCGGTTTGATCTTGAACCGCTACCTCGCTAAGGAATACTATTATAGTTTTCCTCCGCTTCTGATCATCTGGATTATGGAATCGATCCCGGTTCCGGCGGTGAACTTGGAATCCTTCGTTAGATCGTCCTCGCACCCGGTCCCCACAGGATCGTCATTGGACCCGGATCCAGATATGTATCTGGATTCTCCTGATCGCCTGGACACCCGATCCTTGTGTGATTACATGTTATGTTTAACTGTCCCCATGTACATATGTTGTTTTTGGGGAAATTTTGTACAATAGGTTGAGACCTTGTCTGAGTTTTTTGTACATGTGTGTATAAACTCAGAATGTACAAATGCATATGTGATACATGTAATTAAATAAAGATGTTTGTTTACTTACTTCCACTTGAGTTTACTATCGATGAACTTTAAACGGTTGAAGTTTAAGATTAATACTTGAATGCTGAGGGGAAGCATGCCCACGACCCGCTTAGATTTTGAGATTAATCAAGGACTTCATATCGTTAAAAGTTATGAGTGATTAGTAAATTAAATCATATTGCCAAATCAAATTTCTAACATGTTCTCATATTAAAAAATCCCTATAGAGATGTTAGTTGCTTCTAGATCCATCATAGCTGAGTTAAACTGTGAGTTAAAACTCAACGGTGAAAACTATGAGAATTGGAGCATGAAAATCCAATATGTGCTTGAGGAACAAGAGGTTCTGGAGCACATACATGTGATAATGGATGAGCCTGAAGAAGGCACAACTGCTCAACATAAGCGAGACAAAGAAGCTTATGTTATATGGAAGAGAAAGAACACTACTGCCCGATTGATTTTGTTAAGTTCAATGATGGATGATGTCACCCGATAATTTTGCGTGCATGACAACGCGAAAGAGTTATGGGACGCTCTCAAATAAAAATTCAGAAAGCTTTCAGTGTCAAAGCTGCGTGCTTTGACCATAAGGTTTGACACCTTTAAGAAGCGTCCGGAGGTTACCATGAGGAAACACTTGAGAGTGATGTCTAATATGATCAGTGAATGGCAGAGGCTGGTCACATACTTAGCAACGAGTAGCAGATTCAAGCTATCATCCGTTCCCTACCACCAAGTTGGGAACAGATGAAGATGAATCTTACCCATTCCGACCATTTGGTAACATTTGATGATGTTGCCAGATACCTTGAGCTAGAGGAGGATCGTCTCCTAGCTATGAAATCCCATCCTGAAGCCCATTCGATTTGTTCGACTGGGAGTGGTGGAAAAAAGAAGAAAGGTAAAGGGAAGGGTAAGTGTAAAGAAACTCCAAAGGCTGAAAGCCATGGAACCAAGTTGGATGGCTCCAAGGCTAAAAAGAAAAAGCGGTTTAACATTTCAAAAGTGAAATATTTTAACTGTCAACAGAAGGGACATTTTGCAAAAGATTGCAAGATGCCCAAGCAGGTACACCTAAACTCAAGTGTGAGTAAGTTGTATGTATCCTCTTGTACCCTTCTAACTGAGTCACATTCTATGTGGGTGATTGATTCAGGAGCGACAGACCATGTAGCTAGAGACCGTTGTTCGTTCGTTGAATACAGGCAGTTACCGGCTGGAGCAAAAACTATTTTTATCGGTAACAACTCGTGCGTGGATGTGAAAGGCCTGGGCACTTGTAAATTGCACCTTCGTGGTGGTCGTGCCCTTCTTTTACATGACGTGTTGTTTGCTCCAGACATTCGAAGGAACCTGATCTCAGTTTCGGCCTTAATGTCTTTAGGTTTTCGGTTGTCGTTTGAGGACGACACCGTTAGATTGTTCTTGGATGATTCCTATTTAGTCCATTCTGACATCTGTGGTCCAATGAACGTGAGGGCAAGGCATGAAGCATATTACTTCATTACCTTCATTGATGACTATACTAGATATGGTCTGATATACCTGATTTCTCACAAGTCTGAAGCCTTAAACTGCTTCATGACATACATGCATTTTGTTGAGAATCAGAAGGACAGAAAGATAAAGGCCTTACGAACTGATCATGGTCGTGAATATCTTTCTGATGAGTTCAAAGCTCTATACATTGAAAAAGGGATTGAGCATCAGTTGTCCATTCCCTATACACCCCAGCAAAACGGGGTGGCTGAAAGAAGGGGTGGCTGAAAGAAGGAATAGAACCCTTATTGACATGGTTAGATCGATGATGGCAGAAGCAAGTTTGCCTATATCTTTCTATGGAGGTACGCTCTTGACTGCCGCATACGTTCTAAACCGTATTCCCTCCAAGTCTGTTACAGCCACTCCTTATGAAATATGGACAGATCGGAGGCCCGATCTATCCTATTTTAAGCCATGGGGGTGTGCGTCATATGTCCATTCTAACTCAAGTGCCTTCGGTAAATTAGGATAGAGAGGTAAAAAAAGTATCTTTATAAGATATCCAGAGGTATCTAAAGGGTACATGTTCGTGGGTAAACTGGACGATGGACGTGTAACAGAATTTGAATCACGTGATGCCACGTTTTTGGAGAATGAATTTCCAAGTTTGAGGGAGGTTAGTAATGACCTTACCCTTTATGAGACAGATGAATCAGAGTCATCTGTATCACTTCTTCCGAGTGGGAGAATTGAGGAGGAAGATAGAGATTTTCCAACTCAAAATGATCCGAAAGGTCGTGATCTGAGTCCTGAAAGGGAGATAATTCCTTATTCCAGTAGGAGTACGGTATTTCCACCCAGTGGGAGTGCGATTCCTGGATATGATGAATATATGAGAGATGTTTATCAAAACTAGGAATATCGTAGGTCTAGCAGAACTAGCATACCACACCGACGATTTGACATCAAAGGCGAGGCTAATGCGTTCGTGGTATCACTAAAGAGATTTGGTGGTCCAAGTGAATGTATCTGGAGCTTTGTCATCCCTAAAACGAACTGAATGGATGAATGCAATGAAAGAAGAAATGTCTTCTATGATCAAAAACTAGGTTTGGGATCTGGTCGACCTACCTAAGGGACGTAGGGCAATTGGGAATGCAGATGGCAGTATCGAAAGATACAAAGCGCGTTTGGTTGCCCAAGGATTCAAACAACAGGCTGGGATAGACTATGAGGAGACTTTTGCACCTGTTGTTAGATTTACGTCAATTAGGGTCATTTTAGCTATGGTTGCTAACATGAATCTAGAATTACATCAAATGGATATAAAAACTGCTTGTCTCCATGGAGAATTGGATGAAGAAATCTACATGATTCAGCCTGAGGGCTATATTCAAAAAGGCTGCGAAACACAAAGTTTGCAAATTGAATAGATCAATGTATGGCCTTAAGCAGTCGTCTAGACAGTGGTATATTCGCTTTCATAATACGATCATGCAGCATAATTTTTTAATGATAGACGAAGATCACTGCGTGTTTGTTAAGCGATCAAGAAAAAAGTTTGTCATCATCACTTTGTATGTCGATGACATCCTTTTAGCTGAAAATGACATGGGATTTCTTGTCGAAATCAAAGATTGGTTATCTTCCAACTTTGAAATGAAAGACATGGGTGAAGCGAATTACATACTCGGAGTTAAGATTTTGAGGAATCGTTCGAAAAGAATAGTGTCTCTTTCACAAGAGACATATATTCACAAAGTAGTAGAACGTTTCAAATGTGATCACAGTAATCCAAAGTACGTCCCATTGGTTAAAGGTCATAATTTGGGTAAGGACATGTGCCCAAAAATAGCTAAACAACGTGGGGACATGGAGAAGATTCCTTATGCCAATGCAGTTGGATGCCTGATGTACGCAATGTTGTGTACCAGACCTGATATTTGCTATGCTATTGGGATAGCAAGCAGATATCAGTCTAATCCAGGCAGTGCTCACTGGAAGACTGTCAAAGGGATTTTAAAATATTTGAACACTACTGCAGAATACTCCTTGTGCTATCAAGGCCGTGACCTGATATTGAGTGGCTATACTGATGCTGATTGGGGAGGCGACGTAGACAAGAATAAGTCTACATCTGGATTCGTTTTCTTGTTGAGGGGGGTGCTATTTCATGGAGCAGTAAGAAGCAAACATGTGTATCCCTGTCAACAATGGAAGCAGAATATGTAGCTTCAGCTCATGCTGCACAAGAAGCGGTATGGTTGAAGAGATTCTTAAGCCATCTCTCCCTGATCAACTCAACGGAGCCCGTGAGTCTATTCTGTGACAACCAGGCAGCTATAGCTTATGCTAAGGATCCTAGATTCTATAGCAGGGCTAAGCATATAGGTATTAAATTTTACTTTGTTAGAAGTTTAGTAAAATATAAAGAACTGTGTATGAAATACATATCTACACGAGATATGGCCGCAGATCCAATGACTAAAGCATTACCTCGAGAAGTGTTCGAGAAACATGTTAAGTCACTGGATTTACGACGGTTTCATTTGTAATCCAATTAGTTGGAATAAAGGAGTTTTATTTGGCAATATGAGTTATTTATCAAACATGTCGGACAGAGAAGTAGCTCACTCACACGGGTGTTTACCTCAGTGAGAGTCAAGAAGTTGATTCCTAGATGAGATGAGGCAGTTATTGGACATTCATAAGTGCATGGCATATGACGGAATGCCGTCTTGCTCAAGAGCAAGTTTCCTTATGGAATGCAGGAATAAGTTGCTGCATTTGGATTTTCTACAATCCATATGATAAGATATAAGTGGAACTTATCATACTGTCTGTCCTATTAGCCTAGAGTTAAGCTAAGGCTGATACTCTAGTATGGTGTTAAATAAAATGTGTTCCTTTAAAAAAGAATGTACACCGTAACACGTGATCAGTATCATGTGTGCTACTCGACCACTTGATGGGATGAAAATGTTGAGTGATTTCACAATCCCTGGTGTGAGACCAATTTTCGAGAACTGTGATTCCCGAAACCTACCCTTAAGATCCTAAACGTATTCTGTAAGTATGGTCCAGTGCTGCTAGCTTGGAAAGTTCATGAAAATATTATGGCATAGCGATTCGACCTGGCAGGGCTGACCAGAAAAGCAGGTTGTATCATTATGAAAGAAATATAGTTAAGGGAGAAGGAACTATGTTCATCACATTCTGAGTTTCGTGGTTCAGGTGCACCAATTGTATTGAAAAGTACAATAGTGAACCCGAATATAATTGTTTGAAATCACTAATGTGAACAATGGAATGTGACATGAGTCCTGGGGTAATAGCATGCATTATACAAGAAGGTTGTCGAGATGCTACTATTCAAGTAGCATGAGTGTCCGTGCTCTTGAATTTGGCTTAGCACACTCGACGTATGCTGGTCGCACGAAATCCTTTAAAGAAATCTGATAGCTGTTTCTGGAAGTATGGTCCAGTGCTGCTAGCTTGGAAAGTTCATGAAAATGTTATGGCATAGCGATTCGACCTGGCAGGGCTGACCAGAAAAGCAGGTTGTATCATTATGAAAGAAATATAGTTAAGGGAGAAGGAACTATGTTCATCACATTCTGAGTTTCGTGGTTCAGGTGCACCAATTGTATTGAAAAGTATAATAGTGAACCCGAATATAATTGTTTGAAATCACTAATGTGAACAATGGAATGTGACATGAGTCCTGGGGTAATAGCATGCATTATACAAGAAAGTTGTCGAGATGCTACTATTCAAGTAGCCTGAGTGTCCGTGCTCTTGAATTTGGCTTAGCACACTCGACATATGCTGGTCGCACGAAATCCTTTAAAGAAATCTGATAGCTGTTGATCAAGATCAATAATAATTGAGTGGGAGATGTTGGACCTAAAGGCCCAATCAGGTAATTATTATTGTGCCTGATTGGGCCCAGGCCCATAAGTTGAGTTGGATGGGCCGGTCAACCCGCGTTGATCGGCCCGATGCCACGTCAGCGTGACGTGGCACTGACGCAGTTGCCGCCAAAGTTGGCGGCCCACGTGGCACGCTGACGTGGCGCCACGTGGCAAAGCTATTCCCTAGCTTTGCCACGTGGCAGACATGTGGTCCATTAGTGCCATGTGTCGCCACGTGGCGTGCCACATGGCGCATTCTGGTGTGCCGAATTTCCCTATAAAAAGGGAAATCTGGCTGAACCAATCTGTAAGTTTGCCCACAACCACTCAATAAGAAAGGAAAAATTCTAGATTAGTTCCTGAATTTTGATCAGATTTTCTATAGAGGAAATCTCGTGAAAATCAATTACGAATCCGTTAAAACGTGATCGTAATTCGACTAGCACGAAGACATTGTGGACCTCTTGCTTCAACAAGTAAGTGATTTATTATTAACGAATTAGTTTATTAATTTATCAAGTTTAACATATAATTACTCGTTAATTATGCGTTAAACCCGTCAAAATGCATGAAGAGATGAATGTATTGATAATAAATGTTAGGAGGAATTCTTTTAGTAAGTAAACCAACACAATTTATCTTTCCAGTTAATAATTAATCCATGGTAGAATATTTTTTTAATGTACGCACAAAACTATACAATGAATAAGTTTAAGTATTAAAATCAATTTTTATTACTAAGGTCTTTATTTTTATGAATATTCGCACTTACAATGTACTTTCTCTATCAACTAATTCATTAAATATGTTACGTTTCGTTAATAATATCTGTATGGACAATGACCTTTACGTAGTTAAATTTATTTTCAACGGATCAAATAATCACTCATAAAATTAATAAATTATTAATGTATTGATTAATTAGCAAAACTATTAATTAACCATCTATAGCTTTTACTGTATCTGCATTTATTATTTGGAATTAGCAAAAGAATCAAATTATATTAAAGGTTAATTGCACATAATTTACTTAATAGATTGGTGCACCTTCCACCTGCACAAATCACTGTTAATCCGGAGAGCCTTGCATAATTCGTGAGCCGCTTCAACTTATGGCTCCCGAGATTTTGGGTCACGCTTATTGACAAAAAACTTTGAGGCCCAACCAATTGCTGAGGTGGTTCTAAATAGTAGATAGTCAAGCCACACCAGCACAATAGAGGGATGGTTCGAGTTAATTGATAGAGATTTAAGTCGGATAATTTTTTTAATAATTTTTAAACAGAAGTGTTGAAACCGAGGCTATTAGTCATTATTGTGCAACTTATTTATTTGAGTTTTGGATTGAGTGGGGACAACATAAAAGTCGTTCCCACGGAGGGAATTTCGTTTAGACCATTAGATTTTATTAAAAATTGTGACAACAGATCTGACAATCATAAAAAATCGTGTCTATAAGTATAATAACTTGATCTATTTCAGTAGGGACAACTCTTGTCCCCACTGAATCCGAACCCATTTATTTGAAAGACACCGTCGCCCCTTAAATTTAATGAGCCGAAAGAAATAGCCACTACCACATTAATATCCGAGCATCTTTGTTCAACGAGAATTCAATGGAGTAGCTAATTCCTCTATAACTAGCAAAACTCAAAAAAGGTTTCGCAGTGTATAGATTAATCTAAATTTTAATTGCGAGATGGTGAATGCAAGGCATGGTAGTGATGGTACTGAAAATAAAAAATGCATTAAACTACATAAAAATAAAGTAAAGTTTGTGCGGAGAGATACGTAGATTTCTAGGACGGTTGGCAGAAAATAAATCAAGAACTCCTTATTCAATTCAAGATCCTACAAAAATAAATATATAGAGTAGAAAAATCCGGCATATTTCGTGACATTAATGCTCCAACCAACATATTATGTCTTATTCAAAAAATAACCAAACATATTATGTGAACAATTACTTTTTTCGTTAATATTACATATTTTTCGAACACTCAATGTACCCGATAATAATGTTTCCCAACGTTATAATAATTGTTAAAATTTTCATATCCAACCCAAAATCTTGAGACAATGGGTTGGTAGATTTTCAATACTTATAAATTAGTGCATCCCACTCGCACTAACCGATGTGAGATTCTCAACACGTTCCCTCAAACGAGACCCATCGGGTCGAAGATTGCACTGACTTTGACTTCACCATAGTGCGAGAAATAGAAGTCGTGCGAGATCAACAATAGGCACTAGATCAACCCACTCTCATACCATATTAAAATTTTCATATCCAACCCAAAACCTTAATATAAATTCTCTCCGATTAATGTAAGTTCAACGTCTTCCCTTGTCCACAAGCTGGATGACGAGCATTCGTAGCTAGATGGGCCAAGGTCAGCCTCGTAAGGGAATCTTTGGGCCATATTCTGGTCGAGGGATTTCATTTCATCCATGGGCCAAATGCCATCGGATACATATATACACGAAAAAATATGCAATAACCATTAACCAAGGAGAGTTCTCATTATTTAAAGTGGTAAGACACTTGGTCCGTATCATTTGATATTAGAGCTCAGATTCTATTTGACTTTCATCTATTCTTTAGATTTCATTTTTATTTTTAGTTTTAGTTTGTAATTTGTTCGTTTTTATCGTTTCTTATTTGCAGAAGGGAAAAAATGAAAGAAAAGAAAAGAAGGCAGGAAAAAAATTCCGAAAAAAGAAAAAAAGGCACAAAAGTGTGGAAAGTTGAAAGAAAAGTTTCTCAAATCATAAAAAAAAGTTTCAAGCAAGGATTGAAGGAAGGCCACCAAAGCTGAAAGGAAAATTTCTCAAAACGTAAAAGAAAAAGTTTGAAGCAAAGATTCTGGAATGATTCTCAAAGTTTAAAAATCATACCCGAGCCAAAGGAACTATTGTTCTACAAGTCTTGTTCCAAGAAGAGTTGTTCTGTTTGGTTGGTTCCAAATAGATTCAAGAGAGGCACCAACAAAGTGGGAAAAGGCAAGAGTGGTGAGGATATTAGAGTGTGTAAAAACCAATTTGTTTGAGTGAAACACGAAGAAATTGAGGGCATCACATCCTTGAGTGTAAACACGTGAGAGAATTGGTAAAGTCTATTTTTTTTCTAACCTTGTTTTATTTGCAGTGAACTATGTCTCACAATAGTAACATCGAAGGCGTTCCTGGTTTGTCTGATTCAAAGTTTCACATGGATGTTTTGATGAGTGAGATGAGGCGACTGATGAAGAATGGGTTGGAGGAGATGAATGTATGAATTGATAAGCTAAAGAACAAATTGGAGCTGTAACAAGAAGTTTCTCACATGCATAGCGCGAGACGAGCTCTACCACGAGAAACTAGGTATAGAGACGACAGAGACATAGGAGCTGGGTTTTTTTTGATGATGATGATGATGGCGATTCAATTGTTGGTAGTAGGAGACATGGCGAGATTTGTAGTGAAACTAGAAATAGAGTAGATGGCAATCTGGGTAGTACTAAGATGAAGATTTTTCTTTTATTCAAGGAATGTCTGATCCGGAAGCTTATCTTGAGTGGGAGAAGAAGATAGAGTTTGTCTTTGATTGCAACTACTATTTGGAAACAAAGCAGGTAAAATTAGCTGTAACTGAATTTTCTCTTTATGCTCTTATTTGGTAGGACCAGCTTGTTACAAGTAGGAGTCGGAATAGAGAGCGTCCAGTGGAGACTTGGGAGGAGATGAAAATGGTGATGAGAAGGCAGTTTGTACCAAGTCACTACTATAGCAAATTATATAAAAAGCTACAAGGTCTCAAACAGGATAGAAGAATACTTTTGATTAAAAATGTGAGCAAGTTTCTCTCTTGGTTCTACGGAACTTCTCGAACACGGTGGAGCGATATTCGTTGAGTTTTACTTCGACTTATCAAACGGATCTCTATCACCGTTTGTGGCGTCTAAGATATATCAAGGTTCGTAGTTTCAACTCAAGCAGCGGGTCCCGGATTCAGTTATGGAAGTCTTGGATGCAAGCCTCGAATATAAAAATTCTCATTTGGAAGAACCATTTCTAAATAAGATCCGACAAATACTATACTCTAAATACAATGATTTAAAAAAACCATGCAATAAGAACTGGAATGAGGAAGAAGCTGCATCATGCAAGTATAGGAGGAGTTCTCAATAACATACCACTTTCTATATTTTTAGCACACCACACCACACCATATCATATCAGAGAATGTTATTATAAGTTGCTCGGTAGTAGGTAGAGGACCTCTTTACTGCTATGATTGGCCTATTTCCACTATCAACAGTAAGAACAAAGTTGGAAGCAAACTTATACATCATCAAACTCACTGGGTTTTTTTACTTCCCGGAGCTGGACCGAGTTGTCGAAGCAGTGGTAGAACCCGAAGTGTGGAAATCTCTCGTACCACGTATCCTGCTGGACGTGTGTGTCCCAGTGCTCTCCACTGCTGCTCTTTCCATACTTGTGGATCCATCCGGTACCATTATGGCCTTCACCCCAAGTGCGGTTCCATCGCTCGCCGTGCTTACCTTCCCACCATGTCTCCCCCTGCTTGACACCGTGACTGTTCGGATCGAAATTTTCATCCCATTTGTCACCCCACTTGGTCCAACCATCGCCCTCGCACCGCTCTGCCCATTTGTCAGTGTACTTCATGCTGCCACCATGTCCATCATAATTTTCTCCCCACCTATGACAGAAATGAGGAAGTATCAGGGATTGTTCAATAGAAAAGATGATCTTATTTACAAGAAGGCAAGTTTTAACTAGCCACCACATGTCCCAGAGTCAACACTCAGAAATCGGTACTCTTTTTCCTTCTAAATGTCAACTGAATCCTGCCTCTCAAATGCTTCAGATTTTAACTGGCGATTTGCAAGAAGTGAAATCGAAAGACGTATCTCTGAAAGACACGACAGAGGCATACATATTTAGTCATACTAGAACAGAAGCTGACGTCAACTTGAAAGAAAATGATCAGAAATTCATCCAATGGGAGTCACCATGACATAGATACAGAACAAAAAGGGATGCAGGCATGTGTGTGAAGGAGTACACAGCAGATGAGATGATTTCTCTACCTTTCATGCCAGACATGTGCATGACCAGCCTCGAGCTCAGTGGTTGGGTCAATGCTGCACCACTTATGTGCCCATTTTTCCGCTTTATTTGAGGCGTCGTGATGTTCAAACCATTTCTCATGCCACTCGTCTCCTTTTCCATTCCTCCCCCACTTGTCTGCTGTTTTCTCCATATGCAGAAGACCACAATCCTGCAAATTGCATAACTCACAAACTCTCAAGCTTCTATAGCTGCAACATGACAAGCCTTCAAGCAATGATTTCCCATACTTTAGATACACAAACGCCACGCGAATTGACTCCAAATCCACCAGCATAATTGAAAAATAGAGGAACAAAACGAAAGGAGCTCGCCATGCTTCCTCGTATGCAATGTTCACTTCATATATAACAATTTCAAACTCAGCTTCTATTCATCTATATCTATCAAAACCAGCATGGATAATCAACATTCAACCAATCAAGCCAATTGCAGAATAGGTATAAATTTGTCTCTACCTGCCACATTGTTTCTGTCCAGTACTCTCGCCATACACTCCCAGTTGCATCACGCCCTGATTTTTCAGACCCAAGTTCCTTGTAACCGAACTCATTAGCTGCTTCCCAGAACTTCTCTTGCCACTCGACCTCTTGCTCGGCACTGACACCCCTTATCATAGTCCACCTGCAAGTAATACCATCTGGTCTTTGCTCGATTCCTGTTTCCTTCCACCACCTTGATCCATCCGCAGTTACCCCATAAGACGGAGCTTGATCCACATTATCCCCATCCAAAGCGTGAGCTGCTTCCGCAGCGTGCTCTGAAAATAAGACACCAAGCTCATGATCCTCCTCCGTTACAGACTGTCTCTCTCGAATGGACTCAGAAGTATCCACCTTTTCAACCTCCTTGAATGACTGCTTGGGTGCAACGGGAGGGTTGTGGTTTACATCTGAAACTTTGCTTTGTAACGGAATCGACAAAAATCCCACCGATGGCTCCTTCAATGCAACCGGAAAAGGCGAAGTAGCAGGCAGTTTCTTAGCTTCTAGCAATCCACCGGCATTGTCCGAATCCCTACCACTCTCAGGAGGCGCCCAGGACCAAAAATCTGGACCAGGTACCCTCTTTCTCGAGCTCTCGGACTGAGGCAAGAAGATGATACCATTCTCCGACTCTACACGGTAACAAATTGGGGGGAAAAAATTACCAAGTCAATTGATCAAATCACAGCAAGGTAAATTTTTACACATAGTTACACCCGCCAAGAATTGAACCCCGAACCTCCGTCAATCTACACACATGGCAAGAACAAAAAAAAAAGCACTACCTCTTGGCTGGACCTCCACCGCTCCGCCTTGATCGCTACCGCTACCGCCACCGCCACTGCCTCCGCCGTTCCCGGGAGATTTGTCCTCCAGAACAGCCCGAGCGGCGGAGATGGCAGCGGCAGCACGATCGATCACCTGCATCCTCTGAATGCGATCGCGCTCCTCCTTCGGAACCTGCAGAATCTTCTCGAACTCCTCGGTCTTCCTCTCCACGTCAAACGCCTCCCCTACCCCACCGGAGACGCCGTCCTCGTCGGTGGCAACCGTCTTACCGGCAATCTTCTCGAACTCGGCGGTCTTCCTCTCCCGCTCCCTGGCCTTCCTCCACATCTCCAGATACGAGTCCCCGCCCGAAACCCCAACCCTGGACCTCCTCAGCATCCTCGCCCTCGCCCCCCGGGTGAAGACCGGCCGCTGCTGCTCCGGCAGGGAGAAGATCGCCGTTCTCGTCACGGGGGTGAGAGTGCGAGCGGCGCGTGGGGCCGCGCGTGAGGAGAGGCGCATGGGGGACGCCATCGGGGACAAGATCCGAAGAGTGAGTGAAGGGGGAAATGTTAGTGTGGTGGGTTTTTGAAGGGGGTGGGCGTATTCTTGTGATTGGAGCAAAGTAGCGATGCTCTGTGATACGGCGACGTTTCGCACGTGCAAGTTAGGCTCTACCGACTTGCCACACGTAACGGGATTCCCCGCGTAGTTTTATTATTTATTTCCTTTTTTGAACAATGGTAGATCATCTTTTCCTGGTTGACAGGTGACAGACTGACAATAAATTATGTCGGCCACGTAGAGATCAAACCGTGCTACTTTTCTTCCATAATTACGATTTTTTTTACCAAAGAAAAAGAAAAAAGATAAAGAGCACTCGGATCCACCACCAGTTAAATCGCACGCACCTAGCTTAATATTACACTATTTAAATCTAATCTCAAGTTAATTCACAAACTGGTTAATCAAGAGGGAGCAACTTTCGGCCAATAGATCGGGATGGCGCGCACATACCTAACTCTTACCTCAAGCTAACCCACAATCTAGGCAGTCAAGAGGAGTCCACTAACCAGTAAGTCACTGGAACGCCATCCTAACTCTCTAGCCTCAAGTTAACCAACAAACCGAATAGTCGAGAGGAAAACACACACACTAACTAACCCGCATACAACGCGTATGGGGTCGCAGCCTTTGTAAAAAAAAATTGTCGCCAAGAAACCCTGTGGAAAAAATAGAGAACATCAAAAAAGAGTGTCTGGTATTTATCAATGCGAGAACCTAAAATGTGGAAGCACAGAGAGATCCTTATCCACAAAACGTAGAAGAAAATTGGGGATCGCACGCCACCACCGGTCGTCGCGGAGCTTTGTAATTGCATCAGTCGCCGAGTTGCCTTCTCGGTAGATATGAGAAACCCGGAATTCCATGTCCTCAAGTTTGTCTCGCAACTCAAGCCAGCGATTGCGGAATCGCCAGGGGACCCCATAATGACAAGCAACTCGGTCCTGAAAAAGAGAGAAAATATAGACCAATCAGTTTTCAAACTAGAGTCGACACCAACCTCGATCGTGTGCTATCTCCACCGCGACCGTGAAAATATAGACCAATCAGTTTTCAAACTAGACAATGTACCTAGGGATTAAAACGAGTATGCAAGGCGGACAAACATAAATCTGATTAGCTAGCATATTCATGTAAAAATAGACAGACGAAAGTTCGAGTAGACCTTACAACAAACCACAACAACAAAAGGACAGAGGACAAGGGCATGATCAATACTCTCTGACGCCGAACAACAGAGCGTGCAAAAGAAATTGCGCCTCTGCAAGAAGTTCAATGTTGGCAAAGGACAATGGATGGCCCGCCAAATAGTAATCGACCGCCGCGAGAGAATGAAATGTGCCTAGATCCAACTGTCCCAATGGACATTGGGATAAGAAATCCGAAGATTCTAATATATCTCCTTAGAGGTGACCTGTCCTATAGGTGAGTGAGACTATATGGTTGAGTCGCTATCTGGAGGCCTCAGGCGATATGTCAGCAACAATGGCCAAAAATTGGGCAATAAAATCCACATGTATCTGCCATTTACTCTCGGACAAGTAATCATATATGGGCTGTTGATAATGATGCCACCAATAATGATCCAGAAAGAAGATCCGATCAGCAATGACATAACCCAGCCAATTGTCAAGCAAAAAATGACCATCACTGGTGATAATAAGTAACGTCGCAGGCTATCACTGCCATTTCGGAGGAAACGATTCCTAAAGACATCAAAATAGTGAGCTGGGTGATGCACCACACTAGACTTGAGAGGAAAGGAGCATTCATAATGACTAGAGAACGATGGCATAAACTACCCTCCACCTTAGAAGAGCAGCTTCTCTGTCAAGTAACTATACATGATCCAATCTTCATAAACGATTCCTAAGTTCGAGCATTGCTTGGACTTGGTCGGTATTCATGCTTGATGTTGATTGCCCTTAGGGGCTGGTGGTGAAAGTGGAGAAACGTTGAAGTTGGAGTCATAGAATTTGGTCCAAGGTGGAGATTTGTTAGGGATTGTTCCAAATTCCTAATTAGAGTAGGGCTCTATTTCCTGATCAGAATAGAGTACTAGTCTCCTATATATATGGCATATGCCTAGGTCTTATTTGTACTAGTTGAGAGTTATGAGGTAGAGAGAACCCTCACGGAGGCCTTGTAACCGATTGGACTCACATAGTGGACGACTCTCCTTTGCCCGTGGTTTTCTCCCCGTCTTGGAGTTTCCACGTAATTCTTGTGTCTCGTGTTTTACTCATTTCGATCTTATTTTTCAATAATTGGTATTAGAGCTAGATCTGAGTTTCGAGTATTCGAGTATTGACACACAAAAAAACATGAATAGTAACCAATTTGAGGAAAAATTGGGATTTTGGGTTTTGACACCCTTGGAGTTGCCGCTGCCGCGTCCGATCGCCCCACCGTCGCCTGGAGGAGGCGACCGCCCCAGAGCTCGGGAAGAAGAAACGAACCCGAGCTCGCCGCTGCTCGCCGTCGTTCCTCCGGTCGCTACGAAGAGAGGAGAAGAAACGAAAAAAAACAGGGAGAGAGAAAAAGGGAGTTTTGGGTTTTAAATTTTTTTTACTATTCCCGAGTTGACTTGGTCAACGGTTTGACTAGTCAACAGTTTGACTAGTTGACCAAAAATTAACTATTTTGGCTGATTTTATTTTTCTAACCTGTTTTGAGCAGTTTTCTTGGTTCGAGTTGTTTCAGGATGACTTCGATAAAGTACGAGATTCTTCAGTTGACGAGAAAAACTAATTTTTCCCTGTGGCAGGTCAAGATGCGCGCTATTCTGACACATTTAGAGCTGGATCCGACTCTACTTGATGAAAAGTCGATGCCTTCGAGTTGGGATGCTGCGATGAAGGCATCAAAGAACCGTATGGCTGTGAGTCAGATCCAGTTGCATCTGTCAGATGATATTTTGCGGGACGTGTTGAAGGAGACAATAGCTTCCTCATTATAGGCAAAGCTTGAAAAGTTGAGCATGCCCAAGAGTTTGACCAACAAATTGTGCTTGAAGCAACGACTGTTTTCTATCCGGATGCAAGAAGATAAGTCTGCTCACGACTACCTTAATGAATTTAAGGATATAGTGGCTGATCTTAGAACTCTGAATGTGAAATATGATGATGAAGATCTTGCTTTATTGTTATTGTGCTCGTTGCCTGCTTCTTATCAGCAATTCAGAGATATTCTGTTGTTCAGCCATGATACTCTGAGTTGGGATGATGTTCATGATTCGCTCTTGGAGAAAGAGAGAATTGATAAGCACACTGCGAGTTCCCCTGAAAATAGCCAAGGGACTGGCTTGGTCGTGAGAGGGAGGTCTGAGGAGAGGAATGCTACGTCTGGTTCGAGGAAGAAGAGCAGAAGCAAATCAAGGTCAAGGCACAAGGATAAGACTTGTTTCAATTGTCATAAGGTTGGGCATATTAAATGATTCTGTCCGGAGTTGAAGAACAAGAAGAAGGGCGAAAAGTCCAGTGCTCCAAAAGGAGAAAGTTCTGATAGCGACAGTGCTAGTGTTGCCACCACCACTCAGAAAAAAGAATCTGATGGAGATCTTTTATCTGTGATTGATGGGAAGTCTAAAGTTGATGCTGCTTGGGTCCTTGATTCTGCTTGTACATTTCGTATGTATCCCATCCAGGACTGGTTTTCAACATATGAACGTGCGGAGGGTAATGTTCTCATGGGAAATAATTGTCTGCAAGGTTGTTGGTATTGGCACAGTGATGATCAAGATGCATGATGGTGTCATTCGAACCTTGACGAATGTGAGGCATATCCCTGATTTAAAGCAGAACTTGATTTCGCTGAGTACTCTTGATACATTGGGGTACAAGTATACCGGAGAAGGTGGAGTTCTTTGTGTGAGTAAGAACTCATTAGTGCATATGAAGGCCAAGAAAGAGGTTAGAAATCTGTACGTTTTGCAGGGTTCTACAGTTACAGAGACTGCTGCTGCTGCATCTGGCTCGTTGACAGATTCTGAGAATACCTCATTGTGGCATATGTGACTTGGTCACATGAGTGAGAAAGGCATGACCGAGCTAAATAGGAGAGGATTATTATGTGGACAGGGTATTGGGAAGCTAGAATTTTGTGAGCACTGTGTGTTTGGCAAGCAGAAGAAAGTCAGTTTTCAGAAAGGTGTGCACACTACAAAGGAAAAACTTGACTATGTTCATTCTGATCTTTGGGGACCGTCTCAAGTTGCAACAAAGAATGGTTCCAAGTATATGCTGACTATTATCGATGATTATTCGAGGAAGGTGAGGGCGTTCTTCTTGAAGAGCAAGGATCATGTCTTTATCACTTTCAAGCAGTGGAAGACTATGATTGAAAAGCAGACTGGGAGAGATGTCAAGCATCTCTGCACAGATAATGGATTAGAGTTTTGCTCTAGTTGGTTTGATGAGTTCTGCAAGAATGAGGGTATTGTCAGGCATAAGACAATCCCGGGTACACCTCAACAGAATGGAGTCGCTGAAAGAACGAACAGAACTTTGTTGGAGAAAGTTCGTTGTATGCTGTCAAATGCTAGTTTGCCTAAGTTGTTTTGGGCTGAGGCTGCTTTTACTGCCTGTCACCTTGTCAATCGTTCACCTCATGCATCACTTGATGGCAAGGTACCTAAAGAATTGTGGTTTGGAAATCCTCCTAATTATGCTATTTTGAAGATATTTGGGTGTCCTGCCTATGCTCATGTGAATAATGGCAAGTTAGAGCCAAGATCTGTGAAATGTATCTTCCTTGGCTATGCTTCTGGAGTGAAGGGATACAAGTTGTGGTGTCCCGAGCTGTCTAAGGTCTTGTTGAGTAAGAATGTTATTTTCAAAGAGATAGACATGCTGAGTAAGAGGGAGGATGTTTCTTCACCTGGTGTTCCGAGTGCTCCAAGTGTGGACTTGCAAAAGTCAAAAGAGCAGGTGGAGTTTGATGCTGATCCAGAAGCGAGTTCCTTCCGTGATGTTGATTACCATGGTCCTACTCATGGTGGGTTGTCTGATGAAGCTGAGAATGTTGGCACAGTTGAGAGAGAGCCAACGTATTCTATTGCTAGAGACAGGCACAGAAGAATTATCAGGCCTCCACAGAAGTTGGGTGAGGCTGATATTGTTGCTTTTGCCCTGAATGTGGCAGAAGAAGTTGATAGCTGTGAAGAACCGTCTAGTTACTCAGATGATGTGAAGTCGAAAGACTCTGCTAGATGGTTGGTTGCTATGGAGGAAGAGATGGAATCTCTTCACAAGAACAAGACTTGGGAGATTACTAAGCTGCCTAAGGATAAGAAGGTTGTCAGCTGCAAGTGGGTATTCAAGAAGAAGGATGGTATACCTGGAGTTGAAGAGCCTAGATACAAGGCTAGGCTTGTGGCTAGAGGATATAGTCAGATTCCTGGTGTAGATTTTAATGAGGTATTTTCACCAGTTGTGAAGCATACCTCGATTCGTTCTCTTCTTGGTATTGTTGCTATGCAGGATTTGGAGCTTGAACAACTTGATGTGAAGACAGCTTTCTTGAATGGAGAGCTTGAGGAGCAGATTTATATGGTACAACCGGAGAGTTTTCATGTTGAAGGAAAAGAAGACCATGTGTGCTTGTTGAAGAAGTCCATGTATGGTCTTAAGCAGTCTCCGAGGCAGTGGTATAAAAGGTTTGATTCCTTTATGATTTCTCATAGTTATGAGAGGAGCAAGTATGATAGTTGTATTTACCTGAAAAGGCTACGCGATGGTTCCCAAGTGTATTTGCTCCTGTATGTGGATGACATGTTAATTGCTGCAAGTGACATAGGAGAGGTGAGAAAGCTCAAAGCTCTGTTGAGTAGCGAGTTTGAGATGAAAGATTTGGGTCCTGCTAAGAAGATTCTTGGCATGGAGATTGCCAGAGATAGAGGAGCAATGAAATTATTTCTGAGTTAGGAGAGTTACATTGAAAAGGTACTTGACAGGTTTGATGTGACTGGTAATCCTGTGAGTACTCTTCTTGGTACACATTTTCAGCTTTCGACTGCTTTATCTCTACAGTCAACTGCTGAGGTTGATGACATGTCTGATGTTCCATACTCCAATGCTGTTGGTTCTCTGATGTATGCTATGGTTTGCACACGCCCGGATTTGGCCTATGCTGTGAGTGTCGTTAGCAGGTTTATGACAAATCCTGGAGAAGGTCATTGGAGAGCAGTGGAGTGGATTATGAGGTACTTGAAGGGTACCAAGGGCGTGTGTCTACAGTTTGGATGCACCAGTGACGGAGTTGTTGGTTTCGTGGATTCAGATTATGCTGGAGATCTTGATAAGTTCAGATCCTTGTCTGGATATGTCTTCACTCTTGGAGGATGTGCTATCAGTTGGAGAGCTTGTCTACAGGCCACAGTGGCGTTGTCTACCATTGAGGCAGAGTATATGGCTATAACTGAAGGTGTGAAGGAGGCTATCTGGTTGAAAGGTTTCTTTAGTGAAATCTGTGAGAAGCTGCAGGTCAGTAAAGTGTACTGTGATAGTCAAAGTGCTATCCATCTCACGAGGGATGCTATGTATCATGAGAGGACAAAGCACATTAATGTGAGGTACCACTTCATTCGGGAGCATGTTGCTCAAGGTGACATTGTTGTGAGCAAGGTGGGTACAAAGGACAACCCTGCAGACATGTTGACGAAGCCGATTTCTGGTACTAAGTTCGAGCATTGCTTGGACTTGGTCGGTATTCATGCTTGATGCTGATTGCCCTTAGGGGCTGGTGGTGAAGGTGGAGAAACGTTGAAGTTGGAGTCATAGAATTTGGTTCAAGGTGGAGATTTGTTAGGGATTGTTCCAAATTCCTAATTAGAGTAGAGCTCTATTTCCTGATCAGAATAGAGTACTAGTCTCCTATATATATACGGCCTATGCCTATGTCTTATTTGTACTAGTTGAGAGTTGTGAGGTAGAGAGAACCCTCACGGAGGTCTTGTAACCGATTGGACTCACATAGTGGACGACTCTCCTTTGCCCGAGGTTTTCTCCCCGTCTTGGAGTTTCCACGTAATTCTTGTGTCTCGTGTTTTACTCGTTTCGATCTTATTTTTCAACATTAGGTTTATTCTACAGTTCCATTTTTTTGTTCTTTCAATAAATTTACTATATTGGTACTGTTATTTATTCGCATGCAAATTATCTTTCTTTGGGTTCATAAGGCTCTTTTCCTGTCCTTTATCTGATGAGCAGGTGAAATTTTATTTTTCTGGGTTCACAAGGTTTCTTTTTCGTCTTTGCGTGATGAAAAAGTGAAAACTATTTTTATTGGTCGAGGTTTTTAGGATTTTATTAGTTTTATTTTGTTTTTAATATGGTGGATTGATTTTTTTACCCTGATGGTGTGACTGTAATTAGAGGCGGAACAGGGAAGTCGGGTCCCTCGGGAGCTCCTCTACCGGGATCGGGAATCTCCGGAATATCAGGTGGCGGCTGTGGGATTTCTGGCGGTGGAATAACATCCGGAGTTCTCGGAGGTTCACGAGGTACTTGAGCTGCTACCAAGTCGGACTTGGCGAAAACGACGTCGGGTTTCTTCACCATATGGTTGGCGATTATCTTTCCTATAGGGATCGCGGAGGTCAGCAGAAGACATATCGGCGGCTTCTTCCTTGACGTACCCGCCTTAACATGCTTCGCGAGGAGGCCTGAAGAAACCGCCGAGACTTTATGAAGGCTTGAAATCGTCCCGAAGGTGTGGGCCATTTTGTACGTTCTCCTTAGTCCTTCCACGGTCTTGACTTGGACTGGGAGGGTGGCGACGCTTTAATCAGGAAGCGGTGATCAGAGATGAACTATGTGATATTCTGACACGTGTACATATGTTTGACAGGAAATGTGTGACATGCGACTTTCTTAATGCGCCACGTTGTAGTTCCTTGCTGCATTCGTATAATTTTTTCATCTAACAAATTATCTAGATATTCTTTAGTAATCTAAATTCGAATCAGATATTTTTTTTACAAAGCTCTCGCGACAATATTATTTGAGTCATTTGCATGCACATATTTTCTTATTAATTTTTTATTAAGGTGATAAAATTATTCCAATAATTAATAATTTAAAATTGTTATGTTTCATAATTGGAACTCAAAATTTGAATAAATTAGAAAAAGAGATAAGTGCTTGGTTTTCACAAATTTATATTAGTACAGTTTAAACATATTTTCTTATTAATTTTTTATTAAGATGACAAAATTATTCTAACAATTAATCATTTAAGATTGTTATGTTTCACAATAGGAACTCAAAATTTGAATAAATTAGAAAAAGAGATAAGTGCTTGGTTTACAAAAATTTATATTAGTACAATTTAAACTAGCTCCTAAAAATTGTAATCAGCGCACTACTTATATAAAAAAGGTAAATTATGCTTAGAATTCTGGTATTTGTTATATTCGCTTCTCAGATCTCTGTATTTTTGAAATAGATTAAAATGTCTTCGTAGTTTGGTTTTATTATACTCTCGGATCCCTCGCTAAAGTTTATTTTTATAAATACATGGGTCTAAGAGGCGAATATAACAAACAAACCAGTGTAAACTTCTATCTCTCAGCCCAGTGATTGTATTACTCGAAAGGATCCATAACCCATCCATGATCCATGATTAAACAATTATGATTCATATTTTTTTAGATAGATAACAAGGTTGACATTTTTCATTTAATTTCTCTAATTTTATTAGATTTTTATTTGACTAGATTTTTATTTTCTACTTTAGATAATACTAACAATAATATATATTTAAATTTAAAAAATTAACAAGATTTCAATGCAATTGTAAGATGTATCTAGAATTATTTTATGAGATAGGAGGAAAAAATAAATTTATCTTCAATAGATGAGAAAACGAGTACATATTCTTGATGTTCGAGTATGCAGTTTTACATTCTTCCTTGTCTCTCCTAAAAAAACTAAGTGGTACATAAGAATTAAAGTCAGTCATCTATTTTTCTTAGAAATAACATAGAGATTCCTTATTATATGATTTATTTTCGGCAATATAAATCTTGTAATTTTTAAGGTTTGATTTTCCTAATTTTCTGAACATTGTACTAACTTAATTGTCTTAATTATCTCTCTTTCTATTCATGAATATGCAATGGGCGTTCTATAGAATGCAACTATTATGATTAAACAATTAATTTTTTTTGACAGATGGGAAAATTGTAGCTATTAAGAAGTCTAAATTGATGGATGAATCCATAATTTCATCACAGATCCACCACTTCTTACTTACTTCTTACTTTCCATGAGGATAACCATTTTCTAGATATACTTGATATTCTTGTCTCCAAAGAAGATAGTGAAGAAGAAATTACAACAGTAGCTCAGCTTGCCACAGTGTGCCTAAACACTACAAATATTGATGTTGTGGGATCATAGAATGTTGCTTCATCTTTGACCATTTGCCAAACCGTGCCTAAACACTACAATTATGACACATCATCTTTTAGATATATTACAATTTTACACTGTTCATATGATTTCTCTAATTTTATAAAAATTCTATCTAATTAGATTTCTATCTTTTACTTTTGATAATAATAAAAATAATACACATTTAAAATATAAATATTACCAAAATTTTAATGCAAGTGTCGCATGTAACTAGAATTGTAAAAGAGGTAGCAATTTTATCGCAGATAAACCAGGAAAACATAGTTCAACTACTTGGATGTTGCTTAGATACTGAAGTTCCACTTCTGGTGTACGAGTTTATTCCTAACAGAATCCTCTTCAATTATCTATATGACGAAAATGAAGAGTATATTGTCACATGAGAAATGCTCGTGCAAATGAAGTACCCGAACTAGAGCTTCTGACCCATCAAGCACTGGTATCTATTTCCAGTAATGAAATAGAACCATCCGGGTTGGTCAAGGTGGAACTTTGAGTTTTCGGAGCTGATGCCCACCGATAGGATGATGGCTCTGCTGCTGCACGTGACGTAGTCTAAACTTATAAAAATACATATATCCTAGTGTCAGGTAAATTGTCAAAGACAAAATTGTCGTGCATGTTTTTTCAAAGTCAAATCAATTGCCAGATGATTTCTCATCCCTTTTTTTCTTTTTTTTTCCAATTTAGGCAATTTCTGAAGGACAAGAAGGAGTTCTGCCACCTAGCGGATCCTGAATTGCAAGGGCAATTTTCTCGCAGTCATTTACACTATGCAATTGGTAAGAAGAAATTGCAGTAGTTGTTCAGCTTGCCAGAGCGTGCCTATACCCTACAAATATTGATTTCGCAGGGTCATAGAATTTTGCTTCATCTTCGACTATTTGCTAGAGCGTATCTAAACACTACAATTATGATTCATCATCTTTTAGATATATAATAATTTTACATTGTTCATTTAATTTTTTAATTATATCAAAATTCCATTTTACTAGATCTCTATTTTATACTTTTGATAATATTACAAACAATATATATTTAAAATGAAAATATTACCAGGATTTCAAAGCGAGTGTAACTAAAATTATTTTATGAGATAGTATGAAAAAAGTTTTTCTTGAATAGATGAGTAACATAAGTGCATATTCTTGATGTTTGGATATGCAATTTTACTTTTCTTGTTGGCTCTCATAAAAAAACAAAGTGTTACACAGAATTAATGTCAATCATCTTTTTTATAAGTGAATAGCATAGAGATTTCTTACTAAATCATTTGTTTTCAACAATTAAAATATTGTAGTTTTCTAGTTTTGATTTTTCCTAATTTCATGTGCAATGTACTAACTTATTTCTCTTAATTGTCTCTTTCTATTCATGATTTCGTAATGGTCATCGACCTAGTTTAACCATTATGATTAAACAATTATACTTCAATCTATTCTAGATATATAACAAATATTACATTGTTTATCTGATTTCTCTAATTTTATTAGAATTCCAATTGACTAGATTTCTATTTTTCACTTTTGATAATAGTAATAAACAATACATATTTAAATTCAAAAAATACTAAGATTTTATTGCAACTGTTAGATGTAACTAGAATTACTTAATGAGATTTGATTAGAATTAACAAAAAAATCCAACAATAAGACAATAACTACTTTTTGAAAGATAATCAAATATGCTTGAATTGACCTCTTGCAACATTTTGCTTTGCATTGAGGTAAAATTAAACTACCTGAATTTCTTTTGAAAAGATAAATTTTAACACTATGACAGGGTTTGAATCTTGGATCTCAATGAATTGTACACGTTATACGTTAGACTATATTATGTTAAATTTTAGGAATTTTTTGATTATTTACTCCTTTTTTTGTTTATCGAGATATTAATGTGCCGGCTATTCGAAAAGAGCCAGATTTTTGAAAGATTTTAAAAGGCAATTAATTTCTGACAAATGATTAAAATAGAACAATACATTTTAATAATATAAACGAGGGGACTAAGCTGGTTGGGAAACATTATATAAAACAGTTGAGTTTTTATATATTTAGAAAACGTCTATTTATAAATCACTCTTCCAATATTTTTTCACCGGAAGATACGAATCCTAGACCAACACCCATTTGTTGGTAAAAAAATTTGACTTGTCGTTCCATTTTTTTCTCTCTCAAACCCACAATTAATTTCACAAGCAAAGTTTCTCCTTAAAAAAATCACAAGCAAAGAAGAAGGGATACATTCTTCTAACTAAAAAGAAACTAATCAAGCCTACTAATAGAACCTAGACGATTGCACTTAAACAAGAAGAACATACATATATCTAAACTTATAAAAATACATATATCTAAAAATAGGGTCCAGGTGGCGGCCTAATATCATGTAAATTGTCAAAGACAAAATTGTCATGCATGTTTTTTCAAAGTCAAATCAATTGCCAGATGATTTCTCATCCCTTTTTTCTTCTTTTTTTCTAGTTTAGGCAATTTCTGAAAGACAAGAAGGAGTTCTGCCACCTAGCGAATCCTAAATTACAAGGGCAATTTTATCACCGTCATTTACACTATGCAGTTGGTATTACTGATTTGTGCCTTCATGAGGACACTCATTCTCGGCCTACCATCAAAGAAGTTATTGACGCCCTTAAATACGTCGCTAAACGCTCATCGGCTTGGGAAGCTCAGGAGCGACTGTCGCTAAGCTTACGCTCTCTATATATATATAGTGTTGAAAGAATGGGTTTCTAACATTTATTCTATCATAAAATTCTTTCGGTGTTCATTATAACTCGAAATTTTTTATAAAAATATAACAACATACTTGTGGTAAGATCTGTATACAGTCATAACCATTTTTTCGAGATACTTGATATTTATGTCGCCAAGGAAGGTGGTAAGAAGAAATTGCAACAGTTGTTCAACTTTCTATAGCATGCCTAAACATTACAACTATTGATTTCGCGGGGTCATGGAATTTTGCTTCATCTTCAATCATTTGCTAGAGCGTGCTTAAACACTACAATTATGATTCACCATCTTTTAGATATATAATAATTTTACATTGTTCATTTAGTTTTTCTAATTTTATCAGAGTTCTATTTTACAAGATTTCTATTTTCCACTTTTGATAATATTACAAACAATGCATATCTAAAATCAAAATATTACCAAGATTTCAAAGCGCGTGTAACTAAAATTACTTTATGAGAGTATGAAAAAAGTTTTTCTTGAGTAGATGAGTAAAATAAGTGCATGTTCTTGATATTTGGGTATCCAATTTTACTTTCCTTGTTGGCTCTCATAAAAAAATAAAGTGGTACACAAAATCAAAGTCAATCATCTTTTTCATAAGTGAATAGCATAAATTACTAAATCATTTGTTTTGAGCAATGTAAATTTTGTAGTTTTCTAGGTTTGATTTTTCCTAATTTCGTATGCAATGTACTAACTTATTTGTCTTAATTGTCTCTTTTTCTATTCATGATTTTGTAATGGTCGTCAACCTAGTGTAACCATTATGATTAAATAGTTATGATTTATTCTCTTCTAGATATATTTCAAATATTGTATTATTTATTTGATTTCTCTAATTTTATTAAAATTTCAATTTGACTAGATTTTTATTTTTCACTTTTGATAATAGTAATAAACAATACATATTTAAATTCAAAAAATTAACAAGATTTCATTGTAACTGTTAGATGTAACTAGAATTACTTAATGAGATTTGGGAGAAAGTATATTTTTCTTCAATAAATGAGTAAAATAAGTACATATTTTTTAAGTTTGGGTATCCTAATTTTGTACATGACCTATAGATTTTTATAGATTCCTCAGTCAACAATAGCCATTCTCACTGCAGAAGGTTCACTTATTTCATATTCGTCGTGATCTTTTCTCATTGAAGTATTGTTGGAACTGCTAAAGTTGCCTAATTCACCAAGAAAATTATTAGATTGTTTCTTCCTTCCATCCAACCAAACTGGTTAGCTATGTTGTGGAAACATGGAGAAGGTAAAATAGAAAAGGTAGGGCCCACTTTTATAGGCCTAGTTAGCTAAAAATAAACTTGAAAAAATGATAGATAAGTACCCTGTGATTTTACGTTTTCACAACGGGATACCTTGTGGTTTCAAATTGGTAATTTAGTCTGTGATTTTCGAAAATTTTTTCGGACAGGTCCAGTGTAGCTACCCGTCAATATGAACTTCGAACGACATCTTTTTTGTCCCACGTGGGTGACATAGTTAATTACATTTTTAGTTCCTAATTTATTTATATTTTTTCAAAAAACCTTTATTTAAATATATATATATATATCATATCCATTCTCTCTCCTCTCCTCTCCATTCTACTCATTCTCCTCGTCTCTTTGTCTCTCCCTCTCCTCTCCCAGCGATCTCCCCATCTCCTCTCCCGGCAATTCACACCGTCTCTTCGTCTCCCCTCTCTCTCTGAGTAGCTCCTCGTATCTCATGTCTCTTCGCTCCACTCTCTTCTGGCCGTTCCCTTTCTCGACTTAAAAACTCTAAACCCGACAGTTTCGTTTCCTCGTCCCCCGACTCTTTTCGACACTGTGTCTAAGGTATATTGTCTCTCTCATTCCATGTAATTTTATCATATTTTGGATTTATTGCTATTTCATTGGTTTTTTTGATTTAGGGTTTATTGCTGTTTTAATGGGGGTGTTTATTTAGGGTTTGTTTGCTATAAGATTTTGTTGTATTACTGATACTGATAATCCATCTGCTTTGCTTATGATTTTGTGGTGTTCATCCCCAGTTGTGCAATGGACGACGAGCTGATTTACATCCGCTTCAACTTTGGTGGAAGGTGGGATGATGATGGAGGTTCTAAATATGTTAGGGGTGAAGTATTTGAGCTGGGTGTTGGATTCGATGTTGACAGGTTTGGCTTTTGAAACATGCACAATTGGTATACTAAAAGCTTGAAAATGGAAGCAGTCCGACCATGGTATAAGAGAGGCGATATTAATGGTGATGGAGTTTTTATGGAAATCGATAATGATATATCAGTGGTTGAAATGATTAGGGTGCAGAAGATATATCCTATGACAGATGTTTTCGGCGTGGAAGTAGGTGATGTTGTTACTAATCTTAAAACATTGAAGTCGAGGCTTGAGGCTGCCTTAATGAAGGACAAAGGTCTGCTAAATCAACAAATGTGTTCTCAATTTTCAGACGAGGAGTGGAGTGATGATAACGAAGGCATTATATGTGTGGACAAGGGTAAGTTTGGGGATGATGATGGTGCATCATCTGAGGATGATGAAGAGTATGTTCCAAGTGATGAAGACGATGATCCTCTGCCCACGGCTGCTGCAATAGATGAAGATGAGGATCCATTGTCCACGGGTGCTGCAGTAGATGAAGATGAGGATCCACTGCCTACGGGTGCTGCAGTAGATGAAGATGAGGAACCACTGCCCACAGGTGCTGCAATAGATGAAGACGACATTGATGATCCTATTATTTTGGGTGATACAGAGTTGTTAGATGTGAGACATGATTCAGATGATGAGGGTAGAATTGAATACCCTTGGTTCAATTGTGAAGTTGATAAAGAGGGTAAGTTGATCTTAGTTAATAGAATGAAGTTCAAAGATGTGGTCCTTTTGAGGAGCGCTTTGAAGGAATGGAGTATAAAGAAAGGGAATCGCTACATTTATAAGAAGAACAATAAAGAGAGAGTGACTATCGTATGTGAAAAGTAATGTGGCTTTAGAATCCATGCCTCTGCGATCAATGACAAAGGTGTATTCCAGATCAAGACATAGAAATAGATTCACAAGTGTCCAAAAAAGTGGAAAAATAATCTGGTTACTGCTAAGTATGTTATGTTAGTTTGTATAATTGTTTGTTGTTTGATAACTTGGATGTTTGTTTGATAATACTAATGTTGGATGACTGTTTTGTAGGTTCCTAGTTGACAAATTCATTGAGGACTTTAGGGACAATCCTGATTAAAAAGTAGATGCCATATTGAAGACATTTCAAAAGAAGGTACAAGCCGAAGTGTCGATTAAACAATGCTATAGAGCTAGGAGGCTGGCAAAGAAGAGAATTCAAGGTGAGGTTGCAAGTCAGTATTTCAGGCTACGAGACTATGGTAGTATGATTCTAAACAAAATTCCAAAAAATCGAGTTAAGACAAGCACTAGAGAAGGAAGTCTGGGGTGGAAAAAAGAAAAAAATGGTGATGATGGGTGTCCTTCAATGGTGCCGCTGCCACCGGTGTCTCAGTTTCAGTATATGTACATTAGGTTTGCAGCACAAAAGAATGCTTTCTTTTCGGGCCTTAGACCTTTTGTTGGCTTGGATGGCTACTTTCTTAAGGTTGTGATGGGAGGTCAACTTCTGTCTACTGTAGCCAAAGATGGGAACGATACCATGTACTCTTTGGCTATCGCTGTGGTTGATGCTGAAGACAAAGCGGCATGGACCTGACTTTTGGTGAATATCATTGATGATTTTGGTCATCCGAGTGACACCGGGATGGTGTTTATGTCTGATAAACAGAAGGTATATCTATTGTTTATTGATTAATTGCTTGGTATATTGATTAATTACTTGGTATATTGATTAATTACTTGGGATTTTATTTAATTATAGTGTTTTCAAGAAGCAATGATTATACGAGAATTACAAAGGAACATTCAAGGGTCATGAGTATAAGGTTAAAACAATCCCCATCTTTTTTACATTGCATATATGGTTGAAGACGTAAATGTCTGACAAAGTGGTTGTGTAACTGTTTAGGACCTCTTATGACGTGCTGCGGGTACTGGAAGTATACCAAAATGGCAATTTTACTTGGTACAGAAGAAGAAACTTCCTATGGGTGATGAAGCAGTGAAATTCTTGATGAAAAATGACCATCGAAGCTGGTCCATGAGTCATTTTAGTCCACATTGCAAGACGGACCTAATCGTGAACAACATTAGTGAGTCTTTCAACTCCTCGATCTTGGCTAGGAGAGACAAGCCTATCCTGACTATGTTAGAGTGGATTCAGATGAAGCTAATAAAGAAAATTTATGAAAAGAATTCAAGTATGATACCCTACAATGGGAGCATATGTCCTAATATTGTGAGGACGTTAGACCACAACAAGTTGCTCGCATGTAACTATTTTGCTACGACGGCTGGTGACTTGAAGTATGAGATTGACTGTGGTGGAACGTCGAATGTCATAGATATAAATGTCAAAACTTATACCTGTCGAATGTGGGAGTTGAGTGGCATTCCATGTAAGCACGCGGTTATGGCTATTTATGAAAGTCGAAGGGAGCCTCAGGTGTTTGTTCATGGTTGTTACTCGAAAGCAACGTACATGGAAGTATACAAGCACTTTATAGTTCTACTTCCAAGTTTCGATGAGTGGCCAATAACTGAAGAAGAAGCTGTATACCTACCTTTCATAAGGAAGCCAGCTGGTCATCCGAAGAAGAAGAGAAGAAGATAAGTAGATGAACCTCAAAATTATACAAAACTTACTCGAATTGGAGGGGAAGTGAGGTGTGGCAACTGCAAAAAGGTTGGCCACAATGTCAGAGGATGCACCGCGGCTGTTATAGGTATTACTCATTGGCAAAGGAGACAACGACAAAAGAATTCACAACAATCTGAAGCTTCAGCCAGCACGAGCAAGACATCTAAGGTAATTTAACTTAACTTTGATTGTATTAGGATGATAAAGTGATATACATACTAATAGGTCTCTTTTTGTAGCAAAAAGTGGAGAAAATGACTATCTTAGGAAGTCAGCAATCTATTGGATCGTACGTGTAAAGATCCAATGCGTGGCTAAGAAGTTGAAGTTTTTGGACATATTTTGGATAGTAATCGGAAGAAGTGTATTTTGGACATATTTTAGTTGGCTGTCAAGTTGCTGTAAGAGCAATCTGTCAAAGTTTAGGACATATTTTGGACAATAATCAGAAGTTGTAAATTTTGGACATATTTTAGTTGGCTGTCAAGTTGCTGTAAGAGCAATCTGTAAAAGTTTAGAACTTATTTTGGATAGTAATAGGAAGTTGGGACGTGTGAGGCTATTTTGGACTCGTGGGACGTAACGTAAAACTGATCAAACGCAACGTAAAACTGATCAAATTGAACACATCACAATTTAAGAATCCACATTTTTTATTAAACATGCCAATTAAACTGATAAACATTAGATAACGACAATAGCGATGGCTCTTGCGCAATTCTAATTCCATGTCACATTCATTCTCTTTTGCTTTTCAAAGTTCAACTTATAGTTCCTCGATAGTTGATGAGAGGACTTCGATGTGTTCTTTTTTTTGCTTAATCGACTCCAACATTTTTGGCAACAACTCTAACCCTCATTTATAAGTCGGTGGATCACACCATTGGAAGAAGTTGTACATTTTTTTTCCACACTCGTCGTACCAACCACAACCATAAAACCGTCTTTCTGGGTTCTTTTGCGTCCTAGCCATTTGCATAGTCGAACGCACACCACATCTGCAAAGCTTCATAACATTCGATTTCTCTGTGCGACGGGATGTGGATTCAGAAGACCAGCTGGCAATCGTTTTTCTGTAGGAATTGTTCGATAAGTGTCGGAGCTGGAGCTCAGAAATAGAGGGGATATCAAGTTTAGAATTTTAGGGTTTACTTACATTAGACGATGGAGATGTTCCCGACTGATTTACAGTTCGTATTCCTCCTCCTAGCTGACCTTGGGGAGCTTGGAGGGGGGTTGTTCTTCTCGACGGAGCTGTTCTCGGACGGCTTAGGGTACCTAAATGAATCTATTCTTCTCCGGCAATGGGGTCTGGGAGGGTTTGGTCGATGGATAAGATATATATATATATTTAAATGAGGGTTTTTTGAAAAAATATAAACAAATTGGGAAGTAAAAATATAATTAACCATGTCACCCACGTGTCAGCCACATGGGACAAAAAATGACACCGTTCGAAGTTCATATTGACGGGTAGCTACACTGGACCTGCCCGAAATTTTTTTCGAAAATCACAGGAAACTAAATTACCAATTTGAAACCACAAGGTACCCCGTTGTGAAAACGTGAAACTACAGGGTACTTATCTATCCTTTTCCCAATAAACTTCGTAGAAGTTAACGTTAGATCGTCCTGGATCTTTGAGCTCAAAAGGCTTTTTAGGCTGGAAAGCTATTTTAAATTGTAACTAATTCATTATGTTATTCTAACTTAAACAGATCTCGAGTTCGGATTATTGAAAATGCAGTATTGTACAATATTTATTGCAAAAATTTGACACCTTCTAAAGATCTCAATCAGATCGAATTTGAATTAGTCAGTCTAATAAATTTGGATACCAAAGTTACAAAAAAATGTAGCTAAGATTTTTTTATGTCAAATAAAATTTAGGAAAAACTTTATTTTAGTACCCTGTTGTTTAGCCATTTGACACATACAACTCTGTGGTAAAAAACTTTATAAACATGTTCTTGAGGTTTCAAAAGGACCTCACGGGCAGCTGCCCCTGCCCGAAATTAAAACGATGCAGTTTTGTGCCTACATGGTACGATAACTCGAAAAAAACTTTATCCCATTGTCACTGAGTTGCCCTAGTAAAATATTAACAAAACAATCCCAAATTAGTTTACATTTTTTCAAAATCACCTCCCTTCCCCTCCATCTCTATTTTCTCTCTCTCCCCTCAAAGTTTCAAACTTTAACATCAACAACCATTACCAAACTAAAACCATAAAAAATCCTCACACCTATCAATATTCAATACAAGCAAAACTAGACTAATCTCAAACCAGCAGATTTATTTACAAAAAAGGCACCCACCAGATTCACAATCCAATCACCAAGACACTATATTTAAAGCTTAGAAAGTAAAATCTCAACAAAAATAAAACAATTGGGTAATCCCCAAAATAAGTGCAGGAGGTAACATAAGAGGTGGGGTTGTGATCCGACGTAGGCTTTGATGGTAGCAGCGAAGGGGGCTGGACCAAGTTTTTGATGAGGCCCAAGCGGGAAGGCAAGAGGAGGAGGACCAAGTTCTTCTATTATAATAAAGTGAAGTTTTCCCTAAAATTTAACCCAGTTGCTTAAGAGCATTACATTCTGTATTCAGTTTTGGCTTGGGGCCTAAGGTTGCAAGCCTGAAAACAATACAACAATTCAGAGCCATCGATCTGTGCAATGTGTCCTAAAAGATTATAACCAAGATCATAGTGTATCGAATTAAGAGCAAACTGCCAGTCACTCTCAAGAGTCCGTCTGTGCAATGTTTTGGCTTGGTTAGGTCAAAATTGAGATAATTCGAGTGAAATAATATTGTGTCATATTTATATAACTCTTTTAATTGTCAATGAGCAATTGACCTAACATTATAGATGTAACATGACTTCTATGGTTTAATCTCTAGCGGGTGTAGTTAAGTATACAAATATGGCCAAATTTAATCTCTAAAAATATAGCATGATGTAATTTTTTACAATATATAGAGTAACATGGAGCACAATCAAATCAATTAGCTACCTAACCCTTCTTACTTTATGTTACTTTTCCAAAGTTTCTATCCAACCGTTTTTTAAAGAACTATAACTGGTCTTAGATTTCAAACCACAATTTCCCACCTCGCATAAATCTGAAGTTTTAAATCCCGAAAATAGAACTGTACTGAAATTTGATTTCATTTTTATAATTTGACCCAAATTATATTTAAATTAGTGTATTCGGATGACCAATAATTTCAAAAAATCTTTTAAAAATAATAATAGAAGAACCATGGGAGACATACACGACATATCCCGCGGTGGGAAGCTAGGTGAGTGATGCGGCTAACGAGACACAAAAGCAATTGACTTTCGAGGGAGACAAAAAGGCAAAGAGTAAAGAAGAGAAATTTAAAAACGCAGAATATTGAGAAAACTAGAAAAGGACAGTCATTCTCAATAAACAATTGAGAGACCAACCTACTAGTCCTTAGATAATCGGTTAAACAAATTTGATAACTTAATTAAGCAGCATGAAGTAATTATTTCAAGAGTTTTATCACTTTTCGATATTTATAGTTAACTTGAATTTCAAAGTCAATATTATAAGTGTCCTAATTATAAATAATATCTTTTAAAAAAATTACAAACTATATAAAAAATGATAGAAAGAAAACCAACTTTTTTTTTGTCAAAAAATTTAGACAGTTTGACCTAAACTCCGAATCTTTATATGGCATTTGATTTTGTTCTTCTCTCAATCATAATTTTTCTATTTTAATAAGGAGTGAGAATTAATCCACCGACTGCTAAGAAACGAATAGGAATCGTTGTTATCCTACCTCCCACTGCTAAAAAAAACCAGCTTTCACCCAAGACAGAATTGGAGAAAAAAAGCTGTTGCCTCTCTCTCTCCCTTTCCATCTACTGATTTGTTCCCAGCAAAATCCAACCAAAAAATTCCAAAACCAAGCAAGTGGGTCATATTGAAAACACCCCAACACCAATTCCAAGTCCCCATTTGAGCTGTTGGAACTAATCCCTTTTTGGCTCTTGTCCTTGAATTTGTAAAGAAAGAGTCCTAGTGTTCCCACCCTTTAAAGGTTGCAGCTTTTTCCACCCTTTGAGGAGTTAGTTGGTCAAGGATCAAACATAAAGGGAGAAACTTGGGTTGGTGTTGTTTCTCCTGATTCTTGTTAAAGTTTGCATCTTTTTTTTTAAAGTGAAAAGAGGATGCAATCGGCTAGGTCTGATTCTTTGGGGCCAGCAGCAGCTAATGATACGAGAGGGAAGCATAGGATACAGGCTGAGGTCAAACGGCTCGAGCAGGACGCCAGGTTCTTGGAGGTTGGTTTTATATTTTCTGTTTGATGTTGTTGTATTGTTCATTCTGTTTCTTGTTCTTGTTGTTTGTGTTAGAATCTCCGTATCCAACCCATTATCTTAAATTTTAAACAAAAACAAAACGAAAACGAAAATCACACTTATAAACTTATCCCCCACTCGTGTTTTAATCGATGTGAGATTCTCAACACGCCTCCTCAAATGAAAATTATCTCGGGTCGAAGATTGCGCTGACTTTGACTTCAATAAAGTGCGAGAAATGGGGGTCGTGCGAGTTCAACAATGGACACGGGATCAACCCACTCTGATGCCATATCCATATCCAACCCAAAATCTTAAGGCAATAGGTTGATAGATTTTCCACACTTATAAACTTGCCCCCCACTCGTGTTTTAACCGATGTGGGATTTTCAATAATTTGAGTTGGGTTTGACTTGTGATCCGAAGAGGGTGATCTCGAATATGGTTTTTTTTTGTTTTTCTCTCGTGTTTTGTCGGGCTGGAATGTTTAGTTTGTGAGCTCCATTGTTGGTGGATGTTAAATGAAGTTGTTCAAGGCGTCTGGAGGTAGCAGAGTGAATCCGGAAATCGGAGCTTCTTTCCGGATTGATTTGTTGAGAGTTGGGGATTTTTGGTTTGAGTTTGAAGTGATTGATTCCGTTTCCGGGTTACAATGCTATAGTCGCGCAATGTTTAGCCTACTGGGTTCTTGAAAAGTACATGAATGTGTTTCGCCATAGAAAGGCAGGTCGAGTGTTGTAGCTCCATTCGTCTTAAATAGTATAGCCATTGCTTCACGTTTAAGATTCCAGTTTACTGATATTTTCTCAATAATGCTTGCCATTTGTTGACTACCGGCAATCCTCTGTTACGTGTAAATTGGATTCTTAAACTGTTTTGTCATGCAATAGAATGAAACTTCAAAGAACTTCAAACTTCTCTAATGTATGAGATTACCTGTTCAGTATTCTGAAAGTTGGATGATCTATCATCACCTCGACAGTTTTGCTAGTTGTATTACTTCTGTTTATCTGATTGGTTCTTGACATATATGAAGCTACTTCACTCATGATTATGCATCTTCCGAGTTTTCAATTCTCTCATCTGATCATAGCGTTTATCTTGCGAGAGGCGTAAAACAATATAATTCATTTGCGCTTTGCTGCAAATTTGTCATTCATATACTTAAGTTATTTCATGATCTGTCCATGTAGTTGTTGCACGTCTGCGCGTATGTACCCGTGAGTATGCGACAAACTTAATGTCTGTTAGAAAAGCAGTATGCCCTGGCAAGACATGATCCACAATTTTGTTTTCTGATAAATGAAGCGAATTTTTTCTAAGGTAGAGGACAGTAGCTCAGGCAAGCAGATGCTTATTCTTATGCCTGCAGTAGCCTGAAAAAACTGTATGACCAAACTTGATGCGGCAGTGTCTTTTCGCGGTTAACATTTTAGCATAAATTTCTGTCATCTAGTATACTTGGTTTCGTATCAAAGTCAATTTGGTATTGTTATGTCTTGTTATAAAGTAAAACATGCCTAGAACCTGACGGGAAAGAAGTAAAACATACCTTGAAGACTCGAGCTTCTGCCATGGAGTGAATTCGTGATTGGACATCCGGCATGTCCTAATGGTTGTTGATCGTTTTGAATGCGTATGTTCTCAGGAAGAACTGGAACAGCTTGATAGGATGGAGAGGTCCTCAGCTGCTTGCAGGGAGTAAGTTTCAAACTATTCTAAACTCAAATACCTACAAGAGCATATTATTGGTACAGTCAGCATATACTTATGTTTGATTTGTGTTTTTTAGAATACTGGAACATGTCCTGAGCAACCCAGACCCGTTGTTGCCAATGTAACGTCTTTGGTCTTAAAACCCTTTTGGCTTTCTTAATATATTTTCGAGTACTGTCCGATCTTTCTTACTTTCTATTCATTTTTGGTTGGCAGAACAACTGGTCCTCTGAACCCTTTGTGGGATCGATGGTTCGAAGGGCCTCAGGAGTCGCAAGGTTGTTGCAGATGCTGGATGCTTTGACATTAGTTGACGACCAATTTAAGGGAAACATGGATAGAGGCTCGCCTGCTTCAATTTTCGAGCATTAATTTGTAATTCAAAAACCATTTGATGCAATGGCTCATTGTGCAGAAACATAACAGATAATAGTAAGCTAGCAACGATTTTCCCATTTATATCATCAATGAAATACTTCTTTGTGGAAAGTGTATCCAAAGCCATCCCAAACGTAGAAGCAATCAACAGATTAGATGATGGTTACAGTTTGAATGGTACAGAAATGCACTATGTTTGATCATGCGATTCTCACCGACAACTCGAGAAATGTTGCCGTCTCCATCTCTTTTAGCTCTGTGCTTTGCCTGTAACATGCTGAGCAACCCAACCAAGACCATCATACAAACCATCCCCTGTAAGAGCACAACAGGCTTGAATGTGCCAGTCGTGGTTCTTGATGCTGTGAAGTGAGAGCGCGTCGGTGATTTCAGCTGGGGTCATGGCATCCTTGATGTCTTGTTTATTGGCAAAGACGAGTATTACAGACTGTTGTAGATCCTCGTGTCCCAGCAACCTGAAAAGCTCGTCCTTCATAATGGATATCCTGGCTCTATCCGTGCTGTCTATCACTGCAATGACGGCATGAGTTCCACGATAATATGTCGCCCATGATGTGCGAAGTCGTTCTTGTCCACCGAGATCCCACACCTGACAATATACATATATTTTGGACATTATTTTCCAAGCATGACATTTCGTGAATGTGAAACGGTTGTTCAAATAAGTTTGTCTTAGTCACATGACTTATGCAAGGTCCAGCTTTCCGATTAATCAGATCGCCAGATGCAAGATAAGGAAAAAAGCAAACTCTAGAAAGAGCGTCAAGTAATCGCATAAAACATCCAGTGTATGATTCACATCCTTAGGAGCCTTTTGTAATGTATACCCTTTGATCATTTGTCAACATCCAATATTGACCCTAATGGGGAAAACAGCAACTTATTTCAGCAATCGAATATATATATATATATATATATATATATATATATATATACCATGTATATGCATCAGCTTTTAAGGAACCTAATTAATCTAGACAGACTCTCAGCAAGGAGAATAGGAAACTCTCTCCACGATTAAGCGTGACAGGAGTGTAGTAAAAGGATAAACGCTTACATTACTGTAACTGTTTACGGTGTGATAATAATCTAACCTACGAAAACACCACTAAGATGGTATGTCCTTTGAATTGGACTTCTATCTTAGGGCTGCAATCACGAACTTTTCGATATCTTTCAACGAAATCAAGTATGTCATAAGACATGATCAATTTAGTGTCGCTAGCAATTCACGGACAACATGATTAATATCTATAAAGATCAGAATGAAACTACATGTCTATCCCCAAATTCACCTCTGAGACCCTAGTTCGGCGCCATTTAACTTAAAGAACACATTGATCAAACCTGAAAATACAAAAAAAAAAATTATAGGTGTGACCTGCAAAAGCTCTTGACCAGCAGAAGATACCAATCATAACAGCTTAGCAGTGAACATCGGCTAATTCCGGCATCCGCATCAATATTCTCATCCAGGCAACATCAAGATTTCCTGACTTTGGGATGAACAACTCAAGATGTGTAGGATCGGAATTGCTAACACGGTCCTCAAGACCGAGACCAAAGAAGTCCAAATCTTAGAGGGCAATTACCCATTACCATCTCAAATCCACCCCAAGCAACACAACACAAGGACCAAAAACCGAAAGGGCGGGCGGATTGAGATCATCCCTCCAGTTCCTACATACACATCCCTAATGCTAAATAAAACTAGCAACAAACCAACCAACGAAGCACTCCTGAAAAGCTCCCAACTTTACCATCTAATGAATGGACCAAACCATCAACACCCAGATTCCCTAACAAAGAGTAGATGAAAGGAACGATGTGAACCGACCTCGAAGCGTATGTTCTTATAGACGAGCTCCTCGACGTTGCTGCCGACGGTGGGGTGGGTGGTGACGACCTCGCCCAAGTGGAGCTTGTAAAGCGTCGTCGTCTTGCCGGCGTTGTCCAAACCCACCACCACGATCTTGTACTCCTTCGCCGGGAACATCATGAACCAAAACCGTGATATAAACGCTCCCATCCCTTCCCTTCCCTTCACAAATAACAAAAGAAACACACACACACACACCAATTGATCAACCAACCAAGGAGCGATCGAGAATTAGTAAATAATAAAGGCGGAATCTTTACGGATCCAACCTAATGGGTTTTCGTAATAAGACGACGAGGAAGTCTCGATCGGACCGGGCCCACCTGGAATTCGATGGGTTCGGAGGTCTTGAAGGAAGAAGAGACGAGAGTAGAGGAGGGAGAGAGAAGGATTTGGTGCTCTCTTGGTCCTTGGTCCAAGTTTTGAGAAGGATTCTTGGTCCACGTTTTGACATAATATATTATTTTTTATTTGAGAAATAGAAATCATTAGTCCTATAATCAATTTCCATTTAAAATGATACTCCAGAAGTACGAAAATACTTCTTTATCATTTTAAACTTCTAAAATCATAATAAATATACTAACCCCGCGCTTAAAGTTAAAACAAATACCACCATATTAAAGAGCGAAAACTAAGACTATTTTACCTACCCAAAACCTAAAAATATACATTTTTTTAGAACCACTTGGTATCTGATCCACTGGGCCGACTAATCCAAGTTCGAGCCGGGTAAAATATTTAAAATGTGGCAAAATTCCCCCAACAAATATTTAATACAACTCCCTCAGTTGATCAAAGTACTTGTTGGTTCTTAAAATATACATTGTCCTCTCTAATGTTAGGAAAATAGTTAATTATCCTTGCGAAAAGTCGCTACTCTCGTGGTTTGATGCGATGATTTTATTTCAAACCGTTTTTTTTGTTTGGTCTGACATTTATTTGTGGTGGAGTATGACGAATTTTGTGAAGATTTGCAGACATCTCTGTGAGGATTTTGTTGCGTGGAGGATGTCTATAAGCTATTTCAATGATGCTTGGAAGATGTTCCAAGGCTATTTGTTAGATGATGCTTATGTTGAGTACAAAATTTACCTATCAAAGTTAATTAGGTAAAATAGACTTAGTTTTCTTTCGTTGATTAATGTGGTGGAGTTTTAAAGTGATTGAGGGGTATTTTGTATTCTAAGTAACATTTGAGATGAAAATTGATCTTAGGGACTAATAAATTTAATTTCTTAAAACTCGTAGTCTAATTAACTAAAGAATAGACCTCCTAGTACATTATATCAAAACTTAGGAATTTGTAAATTTTTTCTCTATTATTTTTTCACTTGAATCACCTTGCATCATCTGAATAATCGGTTTTGGGATACACCATGGGGAAAGAATATGCCATTTTTCATGTCAAACTCTACGAGGTCAAAAGGCCATTAAAATCTTCGCACCGTAATGAATCCAAGTTACAAGTTGCAATCGTTCTTCCCCTTTTTTTTTAAATTGTTATGAACCCCGCGAAATCATCTCATTTATAGACCTATTCCATGGGGAAAAAAAAGAAAATGGTCCCTATATGTCGCCATAATTCAAAAGCAATATTTAGTTGTAGCTTTATTTCCTTTCCTATTTCCGTATAAACAAAACCTGGATTCCCACACAAGGTAGCTGATATTTGTTGAAATAAGTAGGAGTAAGTACACAGACATCGTGATCTGACGTAGATGTTGTATCGTCATGTCATTGCTGTTGCTATAAATAACAATAAAAAATAAAGTAAGAGATTGGTATTATATATTTTTATTGGTTAATATCACCTTAGCATTTATTGTACTAACTAATATAAAATTAGATTTAACTTTTGAATTATAACACTAATTTTCCAATAATTATTTAAGCACTACTATATTCTTACATACAGAGAATCTCACATTTGATTGGTACAAGAGTTGGGGTGGGATTGGGTACGGAATGCCCCCATTCTAAACAGTTTGGAATAAAAGCACGCATGATTTTTTTGCAAAAAAGCAGAAATACAGGGACCAAAATGAAAAAATTTACACCGACCAATATCATAAACGGGACATGTCACTGTCACAAACACGAAAAATACACTAGCCAATATCACATAACGGGACATGCCGGTATCACATAACGGGGCATGCCAGTGCAGTCTCTTTCACTTCAAACTGTTCGGAATGATTTCCTTAACTTCATACACAATCCAAAGCCCAAGAGTTGTGGACAAATTATAAGTGAAAAATTCAGATATTTATTGTCTTAGTATAGAACGGATTGATCTTGTGCTCATTATTGGTTTCGCAATACCTCCATTTCTTGCACGTTGACGAAGTTAAAGTATGTACAAATTTTAGATGTTTTAATAAATATTTAATATTCATATTTATGGTACGGACTAATTTAGGATCGAGTAAATTTTTTTAAAAGACGAGAAAATTATTGTTGTGAAACTCCGGAAGAAGTAGATGCGATCTCCCTTGGGCGACACTTACAAAGCTGAAGCTGTGTTTTGTCTTGTTGTCTTCCCCTCCCCATCGGTCCGGTCCTTAAAGCCTCCGCCTCTCTCTATCTCTCTCTCTCTCTCTCCCGTTCTTTTATTTTTAACTTCCCTAATAAACCCCAAAACCAACTACCTCGGAATTTCCCCCTCCTTCTCTCGCCGGCGACCGACCATGTCCCATTCACTCCACCTCTTCGCCACCTCCAACCTAGCCTCCCCGGCCCGCCACCCACTCCCCACCCCCAACCGCCGCTTCCCGGTCGCCTTCCCCCTCTCGCCGTTCCCTCCCTCCAGGTCAACAACCTCCCTCAAACTCCACGCCTCCGCCTCAGACCCACCCTACGTCCTCACCTCCCACAACGGCGCCGGGACCCCGCTTGCCGCCGGCTCGATAGAGGTCGACTCGGTGACGGAGGCGGAGCTGAAGGAGAACGGGTTCCGGAGCACGCGGAGGACGAAGCTGGTCTGCACGATAGGACCCGGCACGTGCGGCGCCGAGCAGCTCGAGGCGCTCGCCGTCGGGGGGATGAACGTCGCGAGGATCAATATGTGCCACGGCACCCGCGACTGGCACCGACGCGTCATCGAGCGCGTCCGCCGCCTCAACGACGACAAGGGCTACGCCGTCGCCATCATGATGGACACCGAGGGCAGCGAGATCCACATGGGCGACCTCGGTGGGGCCCCCTCCGCCAAGACCGAGGTATCGCCTGGCCCCTATCCTAATTAGGCTATGTTTGTTTGTTAGAATCTCCGTATCCAACCCTAAACCTTAATGCGCACTTATAAACCTTCCCCCACTCTTGCACTAAGCATTATAGGATTATCAACATGACCCTCAAACTAGACCCATCGGGTCGAAGATTGCACGGGCTTTGACTTTGCTAACGTGCAATGAAATGGGATCGTGTGAGTACAACATTGGACCCGGGATTCTGATACCATGTTAAGAATCTCCATTTGATTTTAACACTAATAAACTAGTCCACCACTCTTAACATTGTTTGTTTCCTCGGAAATGTCTTTCTCGACAATTTCACATTTTTTAATGATTTTGTTGGTTTTTTGTGGTAATGTAGGACGGTGAAATCTGGACTTTTAGTGTGAGGGCGTTCGATGCGCCTCGTCCGGAGCGTACCATCACTGTTAACTATGACGGTTTCGCGGAGGGTAATGTCGTGTGATTTTGTGATGATTGTTGGTTTTGGCGGTATTTGGTTTCTGGTGTATAGGCTCTTGGAGATTGTTGATTCGTGAGTGGATTGCAGATGTGCAAGTTGGGGATGAGCTGTTGGTGGATGGTGGGATGGTGAGGTTCGAGGTTATTGAGAAAATCGGTCCAGACGTGAAGTGCAGGTGCACGGACCCGGGGCTGTTGCTTCCGCGGGCAAACTTGACCTTCTGGAGAGACGGGAGCCTCGTTCGCGAGCGCAACGCCATGCTCCCTACTATATCCTCTAAGGTTTCTGTTCTTATACCATTGAATCATGAATGAGACGCTGTCGGAGATAAAAATCAGAATGGTGGTTGTGTATTTTGCATGTTAAGCTATTTTTCCAAGTTTGCAGTTGTTATCCTTTAGGTTTATGCTCAATTCTTTCTGTTTTCTAGGATTGGTTGGACATTGATTTTGGCATTGCGGAGGGTGTTGATTTCATTGCAATATCATTTGTCAAGTCCGCTGAAGTTATCAATCATCTTAAGAGCTACATAGCTGCACGCTCTCGTGACAGGTATTTTCATTTGAGTAGCAACAGAAACTCTCCCTTCCGCTTCCGTTTTGTCTAGACTATCCATCCTGTTGTTTATGCGGTTACTGCTCAAATACTGACCTGTGCGAATGCCACATTTATTTCTGATGAAACAGTGACATAGCTGTCATTGCGAAAATCGAGAGCATTGATTCATTGAAAAACTTGGAAGAGATTATCGTAGCATCTGATGGAGCTATGGTAGCTAGAGGAGACCTTGGTGCTCAAATCCCATTAGAACAGGTCCCTTCAGCCCAGCGAAGAATTGTCCAGACATGCAGACAGCTGAATAAGCCAGTCATTGTTGCTTCTCAGCTACTCGAGTCGATGATTGAGTATCCTACACCAACCAGAGCTGAAGTAGCTGACGTCTCAGAGGCAGTTAGGCAGCGGGCTGATGCTTTGATGCTTTCTGGTGAGTCAGCCATGGGTCAATTCCCAGAGAAGGCACTGACTGTTCTAAGGACTGTCAGTGTAAGGATTGAGAAGTGGTGGAGAGAAGAGAAGCGTCATGAAGCTATGGAACTCGCTGCTGTGGGATCCTCATTTTCAGACAGAATTTCAGAAGAAATTTGCAATTCTGCTGCCAAAATGGGTAAGTAACCATAGCTCTGAGTATAGTGTATTGATTTGAGGCTTTTGTTCCCCTTTGCTGACTTTTTCCCTTTTGGAGCTCAAAACTTGCAGAACTAAACTATTAGTTTGAGTCATAGATGAAACAAACCACCCTCGTATGAAAAATATCTCATTTCCAGAAGAAGCATCTAGACTATCCAAAAATAGAACATTAATTTGCAACATTGTTTGATTTTTAGTTGTCCAATTTGGAATGTAGATAAGTGGTATTTTTGGTTTTCTCTGTGAACCGATAGCCAACAAATTCAATCCCAATGCATGGGACCTTGCTTTCTTTGAAAGATTCTGGTCTCACACATCTGAAACAAGTGATATGTGTTTGTGTCTGTCTTTGGTAATCTCAGTTCTTAGTTGTTTCTGTCCGGTGGACACTCTGTACACAACTGGAGCGTGGCGGCATTTAACACGCATCGCATTAATAAACGACCTGAACGCACCTGTACACTGCTTTAGCATTCTGTATGTCTATTGAAGCATGTATATAGTCCTGAAATTTGAGTTACATTGTATAATTGCTTTTGGCAGCCAACAACTTGGAGGTGGATGCTCTTTTTGTTTACACCAAGACAGGCCACATGGCATCTCTATTATCTCGATGCCGACCCGACTGCCCAATCTTCGCCTTCACAACGACAACAGCAGTGAGGAGACGCCTGAACTTGCAGTGGGGCCTTATACCTTTCCGCTTGAGTTTCACCGATGACATGGACAGCAACCTCAACAAAACCTTCTCGCTGTTGAAGGCCAGGGGAATGATCAAGTCCGGGGACCTTGTTATTGCCGTCTCAGACATGCTACAGTCGATCCAAGTTATGAATGTTCCTTAGGTTCCATCGACGTCGTAGTCACTCCTTAGCCCGCTGGGCTGTGCAACCCATTGCCGGATCGCTTAGATGGAATCGAAGGCGGTCACGAGTCCGACGCTTGGGGGAGCAGCCTTCAATTCCGGTCTGACCAAGCAATGGTGGTGGTCCTTAGGCCAGTTGGTCGTTACGATAGGAGATGTAACAGCTTGTACTAAATCTAAAACGTGGTTCGGACTTAGATTTTGATTGTCTTACAGGATTTGTTCTTGCTTGCAAGGATTTTGGGGGCCGGAAAATTCTGGGATGTAATGATGTTTTCTTACGCAAATGACAAACAAATCCCGACCAGCCCAACATTGTTATTGCACAAACATTTGTTCTCCTATGTTCATATCTTACATTGCTTCATAATACACTTATAAAATGAGGGGAAGAGTACACTGTGGTTTTACCGATTATCATCCTGTGATTTTAAAACCGTAAAACAGATCTAAGTTATTTTAATTTTTATCACGGACTAGTCTATTAGTCCGGTTCAGAGATTTTCAGAAAAGTACATTTAAGTACACCTAACAACATGATTATTTAAGTTTCTCCCACCTAGAAGACCCGAGTTCAAGTCCAGCTAATACTAAAAATATTTGAACCGGACCAATGGACCAGTCGGTCCGTGATAAAAATTGAAATAAGTTAGTCATGTTTTACAATTTTGAAACTATATGGTACCCAAGTAATAATCGGTGAAACTACAAGGTACTTAAGTGCACATGATACATAAAAACGTGATAAGTACAAGTTTGTTAGAAGTTGGTACGAGGTTGTGTAAACTTCATCGAATGGAAAAAATGATTTGAAACTGGGAAGAATCACATTCTATCAACAATTAGAAAACCCTTTAGAAAACAATTAAGAAATAGAAACTAGGATGGGCTAGGAAAACTAGAAGCCCAGTTCAGTTAGTGAAAAGTTCTGACTTAGCCTTGCATTTGAGCCTTTATTTACTTCGATTCATTTAAGCTTTACGGGGGAAGAACGTTACTGAGAAAAAAAAAAGGAAAAAGTGGAAAATCAGTTTTATGGCCGAAAAAGTTAGCGCGCGTCTCTCTGTACACATACTCTTAACATTTCCTCGTAAAGTATGCAGCAAAAGAACTTTGGTTGCAGTGGCGAAACGCTCCAACTTTTTGGTTTATAACAATTAGTAATACAACTACAGGGATCAAATCTGAAACTTTAAACCACAAGACCAAAATGTGAATTACACCAAACTACATGGTACTAAAGTGTAGTTTTACCTTAAATAATTGACTTACTAGTAGTAAGTTTGCTGGTAGGAGATACTCCGACATTATCCATGGAGAAAAGACGAGAGAGAAAAAACTTTTCGTTTTTCGTAGGAAATACATTTCCAGAGAGATTTTCTGGGGAAAATAGATGGGCTGTTAAACGGGAACGATCCCCAAGTCCTAACCACATAAAAGGGCTGGCCTCTATGTGGGCTAATGTCATATCAGTCCATCACTTCCTGGGCCACGTTTCATGGCCCGCTTTCTGTCCAACTACTTTGTAGTTTTGCAGTTTGACACATGTAGTCTCGTAGTTTAAAAAGACCGAAATGGGCCATGTAGTTTCATGGGCATCTGCAATTTGGTGAACTTTAGTCAACCACAAGGATCATTTTGGTCATTTTTAAACTACATGATCATATGTGTCAAACCGTCAAACCACAAGATATTAAATTAGATTATTCTCTTTTTTTAATAAAAAATGTAATAGTCTCACCTTTTTTTCAGAATTCAATGGTCTAGCTTGTTTTCTTTAGAATGCAATGGTCTAACATTGGTTTTGATACAGTTTTTATATCAGAAGATCGGCAATTTGGATCACCAATTGACAACTCGGATCTTCACACGAGTGCATCTTTATATATTACCTGCCATTCTACCTGTATCACACGGGTGCTCATGTTTTCTTTAGTATAGGATTCTTAGTGAGCTCATCCGAAATGGGCCCAACATACATAGTGATAGACCCACCTAAGTGGTCTTATTGTATATGATCGACACGGACTTGTGCAACCACACCAAAACGTATTCGAGGCGTTCGACGAATTGATGGAGCTCTAGAGTTCAATCTCTAGTAGACATAATATTAGTGTAAGATTTACAATCTTATTTGACATGAAACCAAAAAATATCAAGTTCGAAAACTAAAAAGTAAAGATGTTGGTCGAATTTGAATTAGTTAATTCAAAAAAAAATGTTGGATACTATGTAATTTTGAACCCAAAAATCTGAAGATTACGCCTAATTGAGGCTTGCCCCTAAATAAGCAATCCGGAGATGCAAGAATCCAACCATAGTAGTTCCAAGCAAATGAGTTTTTGTGTTGGATAAATGGACAAAAACATGTCCCAACATTTCATACAGTAGCTTTAACTATCAAACAACTTTATGAACAACGAAAGGTGGGTACGATGGTAACGGGTCCTGCCTCGTTTTTTAGGGGTCGGTGGGTCAATTCCCATCTCTTGCAAAAATGGCAAAACTTTGTTTGGAAAGAGAACAAAACCCAATGCCGTCTAGAGCCCCGGGGTTTAGGCCAACCAGCCTAAATTTCTTCATTAAAAAAACAACTTTATGTCCTCGTCAGTCATCATCCCCAATACTTAATGCATTACAATGATATTTTTTTTATATGGCGACATCAACGTTGTTGTCGCCGAAGTGGACAAATTATGTCTATTAATTTTAAATTCCAAGAAATTATAAAAATATTGCACCTCATTTTGGACGATACATCTAAGGTCAGTAGTTTCGATTTAGCTAGTGTTAAGTCAACTAATATGCAACGTTATCAGATATGATATTAATTATTTGATAACCCTGTTGATTCGATAGAAAAATGCCTTCCAGATTGAAAAATAAAATTATCATCTACTGTTTCTGATATGCGATCCGAAACAGGCATCGAGTCAAATTGCATTGCGTAGAATGGATATGCAAGTCAAATTGTAAATTGTCATTCTAAAATGTTAACCAAAGCGAACGATTTTTTTCACGCATTAATAATGACTTGAACAATTTGTATCACACGTGCCATGAAACAGAGGGGTGATGTATATTGTATATCTTCTACTCTATGTGATTTTCAAATTTAGGTGTTAGTCATTACCTATTTATCATATTTATATTTATATCTACCCAATAGCTTCTTCCGATAATAAAGGAGGTCGTAATCGCTCGGATGGTCTCTTGTTTTCTTCAATTGTAATGTCAATGTCTTCTAAGAATTCCGCAGAAATCTCCCATTAATTAACTATAGCTAGCCCGCTTAAGTTACTATCAATTTGGACAGCACAGAGTAGCAACCAACAAGTTAGTCTTTAAACATTAGATTAAGTTCCTAACCAATAATTGATAGAGCTGGTCAACTAAACATCAGCAGATTACTTTTTCCTAGATACCAACTGGTCGGAATAATTGAGATTCGAGTCTGATAAAATTTATGATTGATGCAAATTTTCAAACAAGTATTCAACAATAATGTGTTATCAATAACTCGAACTTAAAATATCTTTATTAAATTATAATAATTCACTCGTTAATCTAAGTGATCGTTATCGATCCGCTAAAGAATATTAATCATTAGGTGATACCAAGGCACTGAGTGCTTATCCATGGGGAATTAATTTAAGAAATTAATTGTAATTTCAATGTTGTCACGTGGGACCAATACAAAGCCTGTTGGCCTAAGCAGCACTTGGCTCACATTGTCCTGCCTCTCTTTTCTTGCAATAATGCCACCATACATTATTGATGTTTACCCAAGTTTTGAGGTAAGATGGAGATGTTGACATATGGTTTACCAACTGCAAGCTAATAACTTAAATATATGTTTAAAAATAGAGTAGGGGGGGGACCCCTCAAAAAGAAAATAGAGTAGGAACAAAAAAAATAGAAAGCCGCTCTAAGAGGGGTTGATTAGCTATCTTCTTTTGTATAACCTCGAGGTGTGAGGCGTTTCTTTTTGTTAAAATATGAATTTCATAAGAGTTTATAATCTATACGGGATTTGAGTAGACTCTAATATAATTTTTTTATAAGTAGAGATTATTATTAATAGTAGTAATATTTACAACATACTGAATGTATAATTTCTTCTGACGAGTTTGTGACCACGAGTCCCGTCAAAATCTTACTGCGAAAAAATTTTAATAGAAAAAATTACGAGAGTATATATATATATATATATATCGATAAGATAACCCATATTTTAACGATAAAATCATAAAAACTCAGCTAAAATACAAGGAAACCCCCAAAATTTCTAGGAGCAATACATACGTTAGAAAAAAACGATATGCAAATTTAAGTCCATTTTCCAAAGAAAAATAGCTTCTAGGTCTAGGGGGTGAAATTTAATAGCCGTTATTGGGTTTTTTTTTGGGATGGCAACATCATCATTAAACTAACCCATCTTTTGTATTCAAGTGGACGTACTAGTGTTTAGATTAAGATCTGAGAGTAGGGCTATATTAAAATTACTAATTTTGTTGCAAGACTTGGTACGCACTAATAATGGAATAATTAAAATAATGATTATGTTACTTTCTGTGTATTATCACCTAAACAAGAAACGCTTGGTCCTTCCCATTTGTAGGTTTCGATGTTGCTAATTGTTGAAGAATCTATGTTCCTTCTTACGTTTTCCCTCATCCTCATAATCAAGTCTCCTGAGATTTGCGACCCTCGGCCATATCGTTCAATTTCAACCCTATCCTGTTCTATACGCATCCAAAACATAAGGGGCCCATGATAAAAAATTTTACAAAAGAAAAAAAATGATTGGATTATTATTCCATTCCAAAACTAGGCCACGAGATATTTATCCTGGCAAACAAGTTTAGAACTAATGTTTTGGAATCTCTCGCCGTTTCATAAAAGTTTGACCAGATGATAGGGAATCCATCGACTGGACTCCCGGTGAATGGCGGTTGCAACTATAATGGTTCTAAGGTTAAAAAAAAAATTCATCAGGTAAGTTTTGATCTGCACGAAAGACATAATGGTCTAGGCACTGTGTCGGAGAGAGACTCGGTAAAATAGACATATATGTGAAGATGAACGCTACCTCTCACCCTTTTTAAGGACAAATTATCTCCTAGACCCTGGTATTTGGTCATCATCCTCTTCGGGTCCCTGCATTTTAAAAACTAATTTTATCGTCCTCCGTCTTTGGTTAAACCTCCCCCTAGGGACCGTGGCGCACATTAGCATTTTTTTATTTTTGGTCATGGAAATGACTATTATACCCTTCTGATCTTTTTCTCAGGCAAACAAAACATGGTGGTCATCTTCTCTGGCAACTACGGCGACTCTCCGGTGAACTTTTCCAACAACAAAAATTCAAACCCTAATTCTGACTTCATCCCTCTCGAAGAGCATCCCTTAAGTCAATCCCCAGTAGGGTAAAGCCCCCACAAAAATCTTGGCTCCGCCCGTAGCCTTCGTCGCCAAGATGAACTGGGCTCTGCCTAAACTCAACAGTGCCAGCGAGCACCAATCAAACCCAATCGACAACATCTCCAGCGAGCACCAATCAAGCCCAACTGATAACATCTCCGACAAGCACCAATCAAGCCCAACTGATAACATCTTCAGCGAGCACCAATCGATTAGTGGTTAGAGGCAAAGAAACCCTAAATCATTAGGGGACAAAGAAGCCTCAAGGAGAGAGGGCGATGTCGGCAAGGGAGAGAGTCTCGATGGCGAGATGGATCTGTTGGAGGAGACAGACCATCGTCGATGTTCCTTTTCATCGTCTCGCGTTGCAGAATTAGATCTACACGTCGTCATCAATGTTATAATCGATTTTGGTTCCATCGTCGTTGGCATTGTCCCTGCTCGCCCTCGTAGGGCTGTTGTTCGACATCTGGGAGTTGACGAATGTCACGATGTCGAATCGGATCAGGGCCTTCATCACATCGGAGAGGGCCACCATGGGCGCGACGTCGGTGGCCATGTCGGTGAGCGACGGTTAGGTTTTTTTGGCTGAAAAAGTTCGTCGAAGAAGATGACAGGAAGGTTGGGTTCGCCTAAGAAGGGGGTATTTTGATCATTTCCATGACCAAAAATGAAAAAAGAGTTGATGATGTTAGCCAGGGACCCGAGAGGGAGGTTTAACCAAATACGGGGGACGGCAAAATCTGTTTTTAAAATGCAGGGACCCGAGGGGGAGGATGACCAAGTACCAGGGACTAAGAGATAATTTACTTTTTTTATCATGTTGATATTATCACATTGCTAGCTGCATAAGATTGTGTATAAGTTTAGAAATTTTACTTATCCATTGACTTAAGATTTTGATTATATATGGAGATTTTAACATTGTATCAGTGCAGGTTGATTACGTGCCCAATGTTGTCTTCGCATGACTCATGTTTCATCTCACGTTTACGAAATCAAAGTCAGTGCAAACTTTGGTTCAATAGTTTTTTGTTTCAGAAGGCATAATGAGATTATTATGTTGCTAATTATAAGAACGTTAGACTTGTTTACAAATGTAAAAAATTTAACTACCCATTTTCTTAATCCGGATCCACTGGTAGTGGTTAAGAGGTAGAGGTAGCCTCTTAGTGGCCGGCCCCATACTGGTGGCGTCAAGTAATGTCGTTATTATTGGGCCTCTACACATGGATTAGACCCCTCGTCTACCGCTAAGCTCAATAGGAAAATGGACCCCATCGCCATCAACTTCTCATTTATAGGGTGCCCTTAACGTCGAACACCGTAATTGAGTTGATAGAAAAAGACATTCATCGACTTCAGCCCTCTTTAGCCTTTCCCATCTTTTTTGGTGCTCTTCCTTTTTATGCCTGATCTCTTATCCGTTCCAGCTGTTGTGATATTGGCAAGGTTACCGAAGACGTCTAATTCGAGGAGACAAATATAGAGTGGATGAGGTGCTTCTAAACCAAACCTCTTTTTAGACATACAAATACAGTTGCATTTCAAATTTTAACGAGAGATGGTTTGAGTAGTAAAAAAAATCTAGAGCAAGGACCAAGTGGTAAATTTGCAGGAAATGTAACGTGAACTCACAGGTTGATGCTTGATGGACATTTAAGGTTCGGAATTCAACGCACTGACAACTTGCAGCCGGAATGATTACCATGTAGGGCTTTTACTAAATTAAATCTTAGTCGTACTTAATTATCCATATTCGATTTTAAGAACTTTTGGGTCCGCCACTTCTGGACAAGACACCAAATGCAATCAATTGTAAATAGTAGGCGTCCGAAAAAAATAACCCCTTTCTAAGTTTAAAGCAATGCAAGTTCCCAAATACTCACAAGGTTAGGCCGTGTTCTTGAAAGAGAAAAAAGTTGTTTAGTTTTTCGACAACCTAGTTAAAACATAAATATTTACGAGATCGATTAATCAAGACTCGACTTATAATGAATTATAATTATCTATTCATCTATTTGTTGTGTGGTGGAAAAAAGTTGTTTTGAAAGGGTTAATCATGAAGTTTTAAAAAGGGATCATTAATGAATACAAGAGCATCATGAAAAGAAGTACACTATTCATATTTGTGCTGTTGGTGTTGATTGCTTGCAATGAAAAAAGTTGTAACACTGCCAAGGAAAATTTACCTTTGAATCGAGTGCTGACTTTTTTTTTCTTTTTTCCATTTTTCGCCTATTTCTTTGAGTACTGACAAATGTTTAAACCATCATACGTTGTACTTTTCAGATGGCTTGAAGATATAAAAATAAGAGTAAAAGTGAAAGCCATAATTGACAACGGTAAAGCCAAATAATTATGGAGTGTTTCCCTAAAAAAAGAAGAAGTTGTGGAGTGCATCGTAGTTCTTTTACACTAATTCAATTTAAATTGGGTAATTTTTAAAATATTACAAAATTTTAATAACAACTATTTAGCTTTATTATATTATTATAGTTTAAATTTATTTTTTAATTAAACTAGAATAACATAACTGTGAGTTAATTTTTTTTAAATAAATTACGAACCTTTATTAATTAGAAGAGAAAAATATTATAAAATGGGAATGTGAAAGGGGAGAAAAAGAAAATTAAAGTCAAGGCATAAACGGGTAACCATATTGACAAACCCGCTGCTATATCTAATGACTCACCTAGGCAAACTCACAAGTCAGGTAGTCAAGGGTGATACAAATCAGCCTGGGTGTATCAAAAGTCCACATCGTACTCCGACCAAAGTGGATCCTCACCGGTGTAGGTAATCTCAGCTCTCTTCCTCCCTTGGAAGTGAGTGTTCTTGGCAGGTGGTAGGTCGAAATCCTCCAAATCTGACGAATCGACCTCGTCCGCCCAATTATTCTTCAACTTCTTCGTCATCGAACCCATGAATTTTAACGAATCTGAAAGATTATTATTGTCAGAAAAAGCAACGACCTCATTGCTCTCTTGACCTGAGATAGGCATAGAATTCGTAACAGGTAAAGCAGAGACGCGATCCAAAATAGACTAGGACGGGTCAGAATAACATAGTTGATTGATTCTAGGTGTTTAACTCTATTTGTGGTGTGTTGAAATATAAACGATTGATTTTAGGCATTTAACTTTATTTGTGGTGTGTTGGGTTTTAGACCATTAATTTTAGGCGTTTAATTCTAGGCGAATCGGTCATAGTATTGTCATTTGTACATGTGATGATTTGTACTTTTCGTACTAAATCTCTCTTTCACGGTAATACCAATTTTACTTAAAAAAAAGAGTTTATCTAAATAATTATTGTTTGCTGTAGTAAAAAAACTTGATACTTGAGGAAGGTATACACGGGGAACTGATGCATTCTACCTTTTAAAACTAAAAACTTGTGTATTTGGTTGGGAATAAAAATAATATAAATCTAAAACTATGTATTTTTCAAAGGAAAAAGGATGACGAGACTTCGAAATTACTCAATGTTATTAACCAGAATCTTTTTTTTCTTCTTAAAACAAAGAATCTTTTTTTTCTCTCTTTTTCGTTTCTCCCATCTTTTTTCTTCCTTTTCCTTTTTCTTCTTTTCTCATTTAATTTATACAGTACCTATTATTCGTTGCTTCAATGTATAATAGGGAAGGTGAATCGAATATTATTCCTCCAACAGTAGGAGGACCATTTACTGTTTTACGAGATTAGGACCATTTTACCGAAATGCCACAAATCTGCAATTTGTACGGCGAAAAAATTCATATATATGATTAGTATATACACATACTTAAAGTTTTAAGTTGAATATATAATTTCAAGATAGTATTATAACAAATTTGATTTACTCGTGGCACAATCTATATTTTATGGCATGTGGGATGAAATATTTAAGCATGTATGATAAATAAATAAATTTTAATCAATAGTTCAAATGAGATTCGTTTGAAAAAATATAAATTAAATTAACTCCTTTTAAAATTTTGAGTTAGAATAATAATAGCAAATTGATGGGCGAAGGATAGTATAATTTTAGAGACGGCGTTACCGGACATGCTTCAGAAAGAAGCTTCATTCCAAACTTTATTTAAATTTTCTCTGAGAATTTATTAAAAATAAAAAGATCGCCAAAAAAGGGACTGGAGAGGCTCTCCCATCTTTCACATTCTGTGGCATCAGTTCACACATTATGGACCAAACCTTAAAGGTCCATTCGCTAGAACTCTAACTTTCAGGAAAACAAGAAAATCATTTTTCACTTTTGACCACGAATATTGATTGTTTCTGGATCACATTATTACCGGATGAATAAGGTTAATCTGTAAAGATCTCAATGCGATGGAGGCAATAATTAATTTTTCAGGCTTTGTCACGATATATCTTTCCCGGAAAAAATTCACAAATCTCTATAATTTAATATATTGTACTGCGAAATTCAGACCATAGTAGACTGATCCCTCAATTTTTAGAAATTGAACTCATTAATTACTCTTTTCAAATTATGTCTCAAATTGTAATATAAAAATACTAAAATACCCTTATCTCATATTAAACTACAAAAGAGTAAAAGTTTTACCACAGTAAAAACCTAAAGGTCGTCAAAAGAAGAAAAAACCCCAAATTTCTACCATAGAACCCTAAACCCCTTCCTCTTTTAGAGGGTGGTGGCAGGTTATATTTGAACCCGAAGAAGACCTCATTTTTTGAGGGTGGTGGTTATTCTGATTCCCCCTCCATTGTTTGGCCTTGGTACCCTCGTTAAAGATCCAAACTTTATTTCCTAAACCCTAAACCAACGGTAAATTTTTTATGATTTTGGAATTTTAATGTGAGGTAAGTGTATTTTAATAATTTTATATTACAATTTGATACATAAATTGATAAGCAAAATTAATGAGTTCAATTTCTTAAAATTTAGGGATCAATTTACTAAGTACTAGACTTCTCACTATAATATATTAAACCATAGACACTTATGAATTTTTTCCCATTCTTGATAAGAGGAAAAAAAATTACGGTATTTGATTTATAAATTAATAATATTAGGATCATTAATTTATTAATTTGTAACTTATTAATAATAGAAAATGGCGGGCACAATTCTGTACAATTTTTTGGTTTTGGTTGTAGAAGATTAAACTAAAAAATTAAATGAAATTAGAATAATTAGTCATGAAGTTCAACAAAATATAATTTTCAAGAATAAATAAGCAAAGTTAGAATCTTGTTTTGCTAAATTTTCATATTTATATTTGTAAATCAAAGACGTAGTAATCTATGATATCTATGAGAGGGTCTTTTAAAATTTCTTATCTTATTAATATTTTTACACCAACCAAGTTGAAACCGACTATATATATATATATATATATAATATTAGATAAATTATATATTAGTTGAATGTTAATTTAGTAAAATTATGCTTTGATGATTTTGGTTTTCTCCGTCGATTAAAAAATTTAGATGTCTTCTGTAGAGGTTGCGACGGTCAAACGAAAATCGACAACCACCACGTCCATGAGTTGCTTGTTTGGAAACAGTAACAATTTAGCTATTCGGTGAATGATTGCTTTCATAGAATATCTAGAATAGGGAACATACTTTCATAATTGAAATGGACTTTACACAATTTTTTAATTAATTATATTCTTCGGAGGTTTACCGATTATGTTTAATTGTAGTTTTTCCCTTAATATGAACACTACTTATAATTTAATATTACTGTTCTTCGTGAATTCATCATAACAAAAATAATGGCATTTTAGGTGCTCTTAGTATTCTGACCTGTTCCCCGAATGACATTTTATGACAAAAATAATTTGCACCCCACAATGGACACTTATAATTATGTCAAGGCTTTAATACCAATTTAATTTAGAATTAGTCATCCACAGCAATCTCTTCGGTTGTCCAGTATATATGTATGTACGTACTGGCACAAGACGTTACATCTTTTGTTACATCTTTTATTAGAAATAAATATGGGTCGATGTCATTGCAATGTTGTGAAAGTGTGGACACTGCTAAATTATAGCAGCAAACCCCACCACCTCACGAATAATAATTGTCCATTACGGAGGAAATTCGAGTCTATCTTCGGGTCCATTTTTAAGAACATCGATAACTATGTGGTATATCGTCTTTTTGGTTGTTTTTGCCCGTGACCAATTTGTTGCATACAGATTTTTAGTTTTGCAAATCGTTCTACTTACACAAGAAAAAAGTGATTCGAAATTGGTCCTATCTTCAATCCTTTTAACTTCTTCAATTGAAATAGCCCGCAGAATTGACGAGTCACAATTATTTTTTTTATAAGTAAAGTATTGTATTCCTAGAGTTCCCGAAAAGAGTTACACTAAGAGTTAGGGGTGAGTTGTAAACCGACCAAAAACTACTAACCCGAAATACTGATCAAACCGAAGCAGAGCAAACCGCCAAACCAAAGTTAATAGCGGGCTGATGGGTTTCCGGTCGGTTTAAACCGACTGGTCGGTGCCGTTTTATGGTTACACCGAGAAACTGCAACACCGAAGGCTGTGGTTGTACGACGTCGTTTTACTTATAATATATATAGTATATATTAATCAAGTTAAAGTTTCCCCCAATTAAAAAACCTAGCTTCGTCGTTTTACTCAGCCACTCTCCCTCACTTCACCTCACAGACGCTGACCTCAGTACCTCACCCCTCCTCCTCCGTAAAATCGTTCAGCCTCCCGTCCTCCTCCGTCCCCCATTGCCGCTGCTCCTCCTCCCTCCTTTCTCCGGCCACCAACTCGTCCTCTCGTTCTCTTTCTCAAAAAACCCAACTCGTTAGAAATCGTTTCCGGCCACTCGTCCTCTTGTTCTGTTTCCTGCCTTGAGTAGTACTTCTGGTCTCTGGAGGTAAGGACCTTACCGATATTTCGTTAATTATATGTTCCTCGTCAAAACCCTAAAATTGTTAACTTTCTTTTTCTTTCTGCAGGTTACAAGTTACAACACTCGTCGTTTCGGATTCTCTACGAGATTACAAGTCTAGAATGGTAAATGCTGCTTAATATCAGGAATCGAGTTTAGGGTTTCGAATACTTTTTCTGAATTCATTTTTCATTGATGTTTTTGAATGCCGCTTAATATCTTGATGGGTTGAATTTAAATTGAGATGATCTATTTTGTTCAACAGAATGTTAACTATCTTGATTGGTTTAGGGATTTAGTTCATGTTTGCACAAACGTACTTGCTTGGCCTATTTTGTAACATGATTATTCAAGTTTATGTCAGTGTCTTGATTTTCTTATTGTACTTTTTCTTTCATTACAGGCAGATAGTGACGCTAATGTGCTAATAGAAATCCTGAGTGAGCTGCCGAGCGATATCGTAGAGGATCTGGTTGTTCAGATTCCTCCCAACGCTTCTGGTACGCCACATCCTAAACCCCCTCTACCTCCAAAAAGAAAAACAAAACAAAAGACTGTTGTTAATAGGAATAGGAGAAAAGTTAGTGATGTGTGAGAACATTTCACAAAGATTCCTGATATGGATGATGACGAAGATTATGCTACATGCAACTATTGCGATCAAGTCTGTGCATCTCAGAGTAAGAGAAATGGCACCACCACTTTGAGAAATCACTTAGATAAGTGCACGAAATTCTCTAGGGATGATCTGAAATAGACTATTTTATGTTTTGAAAAGCCTGAAGTTGGAAGTGGTGCTGGTAAGTTGAATGTTGTTGCTTTTAATCAGGATGAGGCTCGGGTCCAATTGGCTAAGTTTGTTATTATTGATGAGATGCCTTTTAGAATAGTGGAAGGAGAGAGATTTCGTGCCTATAATCAGTACTTGCAGCCTAGGTTTAACTTGCCCCATAGGACAACATTAGCTAAGGATTGCATGAAGTTGTATGAAGATGAAAAAGCAAAATTAAAAAGATTAATGAAAAATTAGCGGCTTTGTTTCACCACGGATACGTGGACATCCATTCAGAATCTGAATTATATGTGTCTAATGGGTCACTGGATTGATAAAGATTAGATTTATCAGAAAAGGATGATAAATTTTTGTCCAATTGCGGATCACAAAGGTAAAATAATTGGAGATGCAATTGAGTCTTGCTTGATTGATTGGGGTATTGAAAAGATTTCAACTATTACGGTTGACAATGTTAGCTCCAATGATGCGGCAATTCGCACATTGAAGTCATCCACTAGTTATAAGCTGAAAAATATCATATCCAACCATGAGTTTTTGCACATGAGATATTGTGCACATATTCTCAATTTGGTTGTTCAAAGTGGATTGAAAGAGCTAAATGAGTCTATTGTAAAGATTCGAAGAGCGGTGAAGTATGTGAAGTCTTCTCCGGCTAGAGAAAAGCTTTTCAATACATGTGTGAAGGCTGTGGTCATTGAGAGCAAGAGAGGGCTGAGTTTGAATGTGGAAACGAGGTAGAATTCTACATATCTAATGTTGGAGGCTGTCGAGAAGTATGAGCGTGCATTTAATTGCTTAGAAAGAGATGATGGATAGTTTGTTGCCTACTTCTATTTCGGAGATGCTGATGATGAGGCCGAGGTTGAGGCTGTTGCTAAAAATGTTACATCAAGGAGAACTTTGCTTGGTAGGCCTCCTGGGAGGGTTGATTGGGACAATGCAAGGTACTTAATCAAATTCTTGAAGATGTTCTATGATATGACTCTAAAATTTTCAGCAAGCACTAGCGTCACGGTGAATGAGTTCTTGCATGAAGTTGTAAACATTGAATCAGTTTTAATGAAGTATGTTTCTTCCAGAAATCCTATTTTGGGAAGTATTTGTTCAAAGATGGTGAAGTTCATCAATTATTGGGGAGAATTTAAATCTATTAATGGGTTGCTTTATATTGCCATTATCTTAGATCCCCGATACAAGAGCCAGTACGTTAAGTACTCATTTGAAAAAATATACCCTGATGAAAAAGTCAAAGAATGTTTAGAAATTGTTGATGCAATGTTTGCTCGGTTGTACGAGCAATATCAAGATCATTCTTGCAAGTCTCCAGCTGTTGCTTCCTCTAGCTCAACCCCAATTGATATTGAAATGGGGGATGACGAAGTTGGCGAGGATGATTTGGATTTGGGTTCATCAACTCGGGATCAATAGGATAAGCAAATAAGGGTGGATAAGCAAGTTGACAAAAGTACTGATTTGACTAAGTATTTAAGTGATCATGTAGAAGAGAATGTCAACTTTGACTTATTGAGTTGGTGGAAAGTGAACGCATCCAAGTATCCGATCATTGCTGAAATTGCACGAGATGTGCTAGCAATTCCCTTGTCCACTGTTGCATCGGAATCGGCTTTTAGCACTGGTGGTCAAGTGCTTGATCCTTATCGAAGTTCTTTGAACTCGAGTACCGTACAAGTACTCATGTGCTCTCAAAATTGGTTGAGGAGTAAGCATCCAAAGATCGAGGATGAAATTGAAGACCCATTAGGAGACAATATCATTGCAGGTTAGTCTCGTTGTGCCTCTAACTTATGTTTAATGTACAATGTTGTTAGCTTGATAAAAATGGAGTTTTTTATTGGTTACTTTGTAGAAATTCCTGGAGATCAGAATCAGAAATGATGGATTCGAACACTTTTGAAGGTGGCAGGTTAAAGAATGAAGACTATTCTGAATTTATGATGCATACGAACCCTTTTGAAAGCGCCAGCTTGTTGAATTTGCTTTCTGTTGAATTTGCAGAAATTGGTTGAATTTGTTTCATTTGAACACTTTAGCCCTTTGTTGAAATTATGTTAACAAGCTAGAATGCTTGTATGGATTGTATGGACTATTCTAACAGTTGCTTCATTTGAAGTTCGATGGGTATTTTGTATAGATTGTATGGACTGTTTCTGTAACCAGCATTTGGGCAAAAGAAAAATAAAATTGTTGACAGTCGGTGTAACTCAAACCGACCAACATTAGTGACCACCGATCTACCGACAAACCCTCGGTAAGGCCTAACACCGCCACACCGGCAGTAAGTTTTTTTCCTTTTTGCTACCTTCAGTGTCGGCCTAGTAATTGGGCCTAAACCCATCAACCCGACCTTTTCTCAGCCCTACTAAGGGTACAAAAGTGCTACATTAATAGTAACAAATAACGTCAAACAAGACGCACCATATTGAAGGACGATATCTGAAAATATCACAAAGGTAACACCAAAAGTATATCTAACCAAAAGTGTTTTGCAGTCATGCAAAAAAAAACTTGAATATACACCAAATGCCGGCACAAAAAGACACCTTGTTACAGAGGATCAAAATTCCGACAATGTACCAGGCCACAAGCGGAATCCTTGATCCGCACGTAAATCGTAGTCTTCCACCTCCAATCCAACCATGATCGAGCCAAGGCTTAGCTCCGGTAAGAGCCACTTCGGTGACGTAATCCTCACTTTCTGAAGCAGAAACTTCAAAAGGGCAGCGGCTTTCTCTGCGAGTTTTTTGTCATGACAACTCGAACGTGTCCGGATCGGTGAAAACAAAGCATGTTGTGACCCTTCTTATGAGAAGCAGGTGGCAATAAAATAACATAGCAGGACACCTCATCCGAAGAAGCCAAAAGATGCACTAACTGGTTAGCCTCCAAATCTAAACCAGCGGTAAGTTGCTGATCGACCAATCTAGCAGGCTCGCTATAAGAAGCCGAAGTAGTGAAGAGACCAGCCCACCCAACCTCTGAAACACCACCAGCAGCAGACAGAAGCCAAGAACCAGCAGAGTAAAGCTGCCCTGAAATAGCACACGGAACAACAGCTGTAGCAGGGACATGTAAACAATGAGAAACTGCTCTGTAACTCCATCCTAAATAGCAGAGATCAGCCTGCCATCCGCAACCAGCAGCTCTGCAATGGAACCTAAATAGACCAACTCCGACGCAGCAGCATTGAGGTCCACAACTGGCAAACAATATCCACAGGCATCCTCCACAACAGTGCGCACCGCAGACTCCAAATTTATTTCTGCACCATTCCCATGAACCAGGCCGTCCACGCTAGTGCAACAAATATCTTCCTCTCCAACAAAGGATCCAATTGGCTTGAACTCATCCAGACTACCAAGTAGCCATTCAGAATCCTGATGAACATCCACCTCGAAGAAGGACACTTCCTCCACACCAATCATAAAATCGACATGCCCAATTTTGATATTGAAGGAACGAAAAATACTATCCATGATAGAAGTGGAGATAAGAGCAAAAGCAAAGTTCGAGCGCTTTCGACAAGAGGTAAGATGGTGAGCAGCCTTGAAATCACCCAACAGAGAAGCAAGCCATTCAAGGAAAGGGCATGACCAAACCTGAAGTAGAATACCATAGATTTGAAGCCACACACTCTGGTTAGGCGTACGAAAGCTCGAAGACCACATCGTAACATCCTTAAAGTATGGAATGAGTTTGACACTCCACAACGCTATATTATCAAGAACATAAGAGTGATTAGAACCACATCACCTACAAGCTCCCGAACTTAGAACCTCAGGACGCCGTATTGAAGGAGGTCTTCAGATAAGTACCTAGTTTATCCTGAGTCGAACAGCATTGCCACAAGAGATCTCCCTAACCACTATACCTACAATCGGAGAATACTCATGCATCTCAGATAAATCCAATGCGGAGCGACTCAACAAGCCAGAAGATGCCGCAGGGGAAGCTCCTGCGGCTGCGGCGAAGGACGAACCTGTTCGAACCCCCTGTGAACTAGCCATGTCTTTGTGTAGGGGGGGTCCCGAGAAGGCTTGGAAGCCTTGGTTCCGCCTCAAGCAAATTTTTCCTTGGTTAGAAAAAGTTGTCGCACTCTACCTTGGTTCCGCTAATATTGAAGATTTGTGTATCGGCGGCTTCATTACAAGGAACCCTGACGAACCCGAACTTTGAATTATTTTTAGACAGTTAGTTTGCAACAAAAACGTCCACCACCCAGCAGTGCAGAATGAAAAAAAAATCCCCGAGGAAAACATGGGTCCAGTTGGATGGGAGATTATCGACGAAGACCGTCGATGAGGACTCCATAATCAAAAATAGAGGTACCACCGCCACCCCCCAACAAGGTGGTGGGAAGTAGCGGCGGAACCCAGGAAGAGCCGGGGAGGAAGGAGGGTGGGAGGATCATATTAGGGTTTGAGGGGAATTAATTTAGGGACGGGGGAGGGCTTTGGGAAGGAGAATATCAGAGGATGTTCGAATATCATGTCGTATAAAAAAAGTACGATGTCCTCAATTAATATTATGAAATTGTTTGTAGTACCCTCTCGGAATAATGGAGTTGCATGATTTTTCAAGTTACCATAAATTAAAAAATAAGCAACAAGCAATTAGATATGTTTATACTTTGAGTTCTTGAAAATACAATAGTGTTAAATATTAGTTGGAGTATTGTCAGTTTAAAAATTTTATCCGACACGAAAATAAATTAGTCGTGAAGTTAAAAAAAATATTACAAAAATCAATAGGTGACTTATTATTTTAATACAAATAAATACAGCTCAAAAGATAGTACAGTTTTTAAAGTGAAATAGTACAATTTATACTCTTTTTCAACATTTCAAATATTTTAGTTAACGCGTATCTAGATTCGTGAAAATAATAAAAAGTATCCGTTAAATACTTGCACTCTTCCGGACCGTAACTGGATCCGTCGATTACTTCTTACACTCTTCCGGTGACTTGAGAGTGAGAGAGCGGAAAAAGCCAAAAGGAAAAAGACAAAAATAAAGAGGGGGTAACCGATGCCTCTCAAGTCTGCGACGTGTCGCCCCGTCGTAGGCGCGAGCCTCTCAACTAAAATCACCCTCTCCCGCACTCAACCACACACTTTTGCCACAATCTCTACCACTCCACCACCCACATCCGCTCCAGTCCTCTGTACCTTCCCAACGGAACTAGTAAATGTGGAAGGGTGATTTCGTAATAATGCTACCCATCGGCCAATCATGCTTCCCACGACTTATGATTTCCAGACACGTGGAATTACCTCACAGCACGGAGTTTTACAATTACAATTTACAACGAATCAGGTCAAGATTAAAGTATTTGTTCAAAGTTGTTTTGGATTCTTTAATTGCATGTTTTTTGTCACAATCTTATAATTTCACCAATTTTTTTCTAATTATAATGAATCGGGTAAGATCTAAAATAAGGTTTTAAGTCATAAATACCAACCCACACAATCTACAATGTTGAACAACCAGTGAGGAAATTTTTTGGATAATTTTCCAAAATCTCACACAACTCGAACTTGAATCAGTTAATTAATAGATATTTGAATATCATGTGGTATAAAAAACGTAATGACATGCATTAAAATCAATTCCAATAAAAGCAATCGAATCCCACAAGAAACTGTTCCGTGCACTAAAAACCCAAAAGAAAATTCGAAGAAATCCAAAATGACACCCTTGGACCTGGACGCTTTTACGGGCCTCAAAGAAAAACAAGTGGAATTAGCGATTGTCCCTGGAAGAGAAGAAGAAAGCCAGGAGGAGGAGGAGGAGGAGAGGATAATAAAACAAGATTCCACGTGGCAGGGCAAATCCAACTCCTCTCGTGGGCCCTACAAAGCTCCAGGTTATCCTCTTCCCTATAAAAGCCTCCATAGCCAGGCCCATCCATTTACCAACTCCAACGCTCTCCTCTTCCTATCCCCTTCTCTCTCAGAAAACTCCAAAACCCACACAAAAGACCAACTCACTCCACCGACTCCCGATCAAATAATTCAACCCCACCCCCGCCGGCGACCACCATCCTCGCCGGTGATGATAATTCCGGCTATCAGATCCCCGCCCCGCTCTCGCAGTGTCCGTATCTCTGATCACCCCCGCCACGTCTTCCACGAAAAAGCCCTAATTTCCTCCCTTTAGTACAAATTCTTGTCTTGATGATGAAGAGAACGAACCTTGTCTTGCTTGTACATTAAATTTTGGTAGCTAAGCTTCGGATTCTTGTTTACGTTTTTAGTAGAGAGAGATTAAGATGGGATTAGATGAGTAATTTGACTAATCACTGTTTTCAGAGAGAGTTTGAAGGACTTCCCCTTTAAGGCCTCACTTTAACCTGAGCTAAGGAGAAACTTAACAAACCACTTCGATTTTTGAACATTTCTATTTTCTCTTTTAATTTCTGGGAGAGAAAAGAGATCGAAGCGTTTCTGAGTATTCATGCCTCCAATGAAGATCCAACCGATCGACGTCGATCACCAGGCGGCTGTGGCCAAGCCGCTGGTTCTCAAGTCCCGCCTGAAGAGGCTCTTCGACCGCCAGTTCCCCAGCGTGCTGAAGATCTCCTCTGTCGACAAGCCTGCCGCCGGTGAGCAGCCGGCGTTCCCAACGGCGAAGGATGCCGAGTTCGAGCCGAGCTCCGTGTGCTTGGCTAATATGGTCCAGAGCTACATGGAGGAGACCAACGACAAGCCGTTTAAGGGCCGCCACCGCTGCAATTGCTTCAATCCCAACGGAAACGACAGCTCCGACGACGAGTTCGACGCCTTCTCCTCCTCTGACGCTCTCGCTGGGAACGGCGATGCCCTGGACTTCCTCAAGGTACATACCTAATATATATACCTTAAAATTTAAAATTAAAAATTGGACGCTTAATTAAATTCGGAAATATGTTCAGAGCTTGGTCCCTTGCACGAGCGTTGCCGAGAGGAACCTACTGGCCGACACGGCGATGATCGTGGAGAAGAACAAGAACAACAAGCAACAGAAATCCGATTTAAGGAAAACCGTCGCCGTCGGATTATCTTCGCTCGGCTACGATTCCGCCATCTGTAAATCCAAGTGGGATAAGTCCCCTTCCTTCCCCGCCGGTACGTCACCGTTTCCCAATTTTTCGAAAAAAAATAATTATATAAAAGAGGTGGAATCGGAGAATCGGGGATTTATACTGTGTGCGCGGGTGCAGGCGAGTACGAGTACATCGACGTGATCGTGGAAGGAGGGGAGCGGATGTTGATCGACATCGAGTTCCGGTCGGAGTTCGAGGTCGCGAGGTCCACCGGGGCCTACAAGGCGGTCCTCCAATCCCTGCCGTTGATCTTCGTCGGAAAACCGGATCGGCTCGGCCAGATCGTGGCGATCGTGTCGGAGGCGGCGAGGATGAGCTTGAAGAAGAAAGGGATGCACTTTCCGCCCTGGAGGAAGGCCGAGTACATGCGGGCCAAGTGGATGTCCCCTTACGCCCGTCAAAACGACGGCGTCCTGGTCGCCGGCGAGGTCATCGCTGCTCCGGCGGCCGGAGAGGGGGAGGACTCCAAGGGGGAGCTTGAGCTGATTTTCGGCGAGGAGATGGAAATGGATGATAATAATAACAATAAGGAGAAGGACGCGGGGTCGCTGACGTGGCAGCCGCCGGCGGTTAAGCCGAAGGAGAACGGTGGTGTCCATAGGGGGACTAAGGTGGTTACCGGCCTGGCTTCTCTGCTCAAGGAGAAAGCGTGATCGATCGGAGCCGATGGGAAAATTTTGCAATTTTCGATAATTTTTTTGGGGTTATCTTTTATCCTTTTTGGGAATTTCGAGGTACAAAAAGAAAAAATTATATGCGAGTATATAATTACGCAAGTCAAAAAAATTAACCCGGATATTGTTTTCTTCTTTATTTTAATTTTCGGCCTTTTTTCACTTCTCCTAATCGGGGTGCGGGTCTGTCTGTACTAACAGAAGCAGCGAGCCCATCATCTCTTGTATAAGTAAATATTCCAATAGAGAAACAAGAAAAAGTCGGAAATTTCCTCCATTCCCAAATATATATATATATATATATATATATATATATGGCTACCTATGTTTGATTTAAAATTATTTGAAATAATTCTAATTTGAATTTGTACTTGTATTATAAACACCTGAGGAGGATCCTCGATCAGATATTACATTATTGGAGTTGCAGGTTACAACCACAATCTCTGTACTATTTATTTAATTATTTCCGATTTTTTTAAAATGGTGGGTGGGTCTTTGCTTCTGTAAAGGGAAACAAATGAGTATGATGCCTCTCCTTTTCCTTTTAATTATTTTAATTTGCTCATCTGTTCATGCTCATTTACTTTTTTGCTATCTGGGATTTGCTTTTCTTTTATATGTGGCCATAAATTATTATGGGTTTGCTAAACGTTATAAAAAGAATTGGCTTTTTAGTTTTTACGGACAAGGGAGGACGGACTGCGGAGTGGAGTTGGTGGTTGCGGATGACGGCAACGGGCTCAACTCGTGGCGCCCCGATCGCCGTGAGGGGAAGTGACCAAAAAAGTAAAAACGTTAATTTGAAGGGCGTGATCGTCTTTTTCATATCTCAATGCTTTTATAAAATATTTCTGTTCTAATTAACTAAAAAATTTTGAATATAAATTTTTAATAGTACGAATCTTTAGTAATATTAAATATTTGTTAAAAAAAATTTGTCTACTATTTAAATATCAGAATCTAGTCGAATTCTGATTAATCGACTAGTGGGTGCTAGAATACTAAATAATTTTTTAAAAATACAATAATTTTCGTAACATCGCTTCCACCTGATTTTCCACTTGGGCTCCGAAACCCAAACATTCAACGGGTAGTTTCATCTTTTATTCTGTTCAACTCCCCATTTTTTTCCTTACGTGGTTCATGGGTTTTGTATGTTTGAGGTTTTGGGGAGTCAAATTTTGTGAAAATTTTGACCAGAGGAGTAGTGGCATTGAAGGTACAAATGCCTTAACACGTGGTGGGTTAAAGTAAAGAGGAGATAAGATAAGTTTTGACCACTTGTAAAATTGTGGTCTACTGTTGCCCTTTTGGACTCGGAAAATGGTAACAGCACGGTTTGAGCCTACTTTTGGTCAAGGAAGTCACTTTTGCGGATTTTCATTAAGTGGGTACTACACAGAAGTCGTTCCTACAGTATGGACAAAATTTGGACTACTAGATTTGATCAAATTTTTTTATATAGATCTGATGGTCAGAATCTGCCGAAGTATTTTCGATTTTTTATCTAGAGACATCCCATTAAGATTCCACGAGATTATATCCACTTTCCTCCTTTCCTTTAGCGTTAATCAAAAAAAAATTCTCATCTCTTCCGCCTCTCTTCATCTCTTCCTCGTGCCTTCTTTTCTCTGCTCGAATCATTTCAGAGATTTACGATTGGCTGGACGACGCAGTGGAGATACCGGACTCCGAGCAGAGCCTTCTCTTTCCTCTCTGTGCACGTTGTCGCCCGAGCAGCGTGAGTTAGAGTTTTGTTGGTTTCGTGGATTAGGGTTCCCCAGTATACAACCGCCGCCTGTCCGGATCCTTTTCTTCACGGCGAGATCATCTCTCGAGATGGAACCCCAACAAGAAGCTCAAAGAAGAGTATGGCCACTTCGTTTTCTATTAGGTTATGATGTTATCATTTTTGTCAATTATATTTTTCTTATATTTATACAGATTCATGAGCAACCTGATTGGATTTTATAATACCAAGGTTTGAATTAAGCCTCGATGGCTGAAAATTTGAGTTGTGTATTTATTTTAATATCATTTGTAAATCGTACCAATATCATACCGTACTAATATCACTCGTACACCGTACCAATATAACTCGTACATCGTACCAATATCAGAGAATAAGAAAATCAATATCAGAGCAGAAGAGAATTAATATCAGAGAAGAATGATACAAATATCAGAGTAGAAAGAAACCAATATCACAAAAGAAGGGATACCAATATCAGAGTAGAAGGAAACCAATAGCACATAAGAAGGATACCAATATCGGAGTAGAATGATACCAATATCGGAGAAGAATAAAACCAATACCTTTCAAATGGTATTCATGTTCAATTATATTTTAAGATGAAATATTCTCAAATTTGTGTAGAAAGATACCAATATCATAGAAGAAGCAAACAAATATCTAAGAAGAAAGAAACTAATATCCGAGTACAAGGATACCAATATTCTCATTTTTTTTTCATAAATTGTATTATTTTTTATAATTATATTTTCATAAATTGTATTATTTTCTGGCATTTTTTTGGTGTTACTGATAGTGTTGTTACATGATTTAGGATAATTAGATATACCAATATTATTCATATCCCCATCAGTAAGGACTAGCCTAGTCCTACTGAATTCGAGCCCTCACTTTTGATGGTAAAGTATTTATCGATTTCTGGAATCTACGGTTACTTCAATGAAACGTGACAGCAACGACCACAGTGAATTAATTTTTTATATAGATTAACAAGTTTTTAGTCTGATATTCGTAAATAATATTATTAAAATATTTATTTTCAAAAATTTGTCATTTTTAAAAAGTTATACTTATTTTGAATGTGAATCAACTGGATAAATCACCGTCAATCTCTAGTTATCTTTCAACTTGGTGAAAAGGAGCGGAACAACCGACCCACTTTTTTTAAAATAAAAATATACTTTGTAATTTGTATAAAATTTTATATTTTGATGTTTATAAAAATATAATGAGATAAAGATACTTTAGTACCTTATATTATGCAAAATAGATAATTTGTACTATGTATTATGGAAATACAAATTTTGGTAGCTGTGTTATGTAAAATATAAAATTAGGACCCTCTTCTCATGTAAGCTTTGATTTTGGCTGACGTGACAATGATGACGTGGTTTTGACTTGATGACATGTCAAGTAATATTATAGAAAATTACAAAAATACCCTTCTGTTAGAAATTTAAAAAAATTAACATTACAATTGAAAAAAATTATAGAATTAGAATTGTAAAATTTTACGAGGGTATGTTAAAATTTACACAACTAGAGCAATGTTAGATTTTTTAAAAATTTCTAGCATGGGGATATTTTGTATTTGTTTGAATAAATGCATAATTAATGCATTTGGGCAAAGCTAGAAGACCCAAGCTGAAAAGCCCAAACTAGGGATGAGAGAATAATTACCACATCGAAAATCGCAATAGATTTTTTCCTGTTTACAAGGAGAAGCTCCAAGCTTGTGTAACATTAAATGTTCCACCTGAAGAGCTGACCGAAACTACCTGCGAGGATGGTGCGTAGCACCATCCGAGCACGAGCATGAGCATGAGCACGAGCACGAGCACGAGCACGAGCCTGCGCACGCGCGTGTGCGCATGGCACATTGGACGCAGGTCGCAATGGGCACTTTGTGGCGCACTTGGCACTTCGCACCCCACTACAACTTGCATAAGCATTCGTTAGCAATTGTAGGCTCTCTCTCCCTCTCTCAAAAAGTTTTGAATATCTGACTGTTCGCCCGAAGCTTCGAGGATCGTTGTGCTACGAACTCGAAGTCCGAAAGTCGTTGTATCTTAGGGACGATTGCCGCAGCCCGTCAGCACTGAATACATGGCAATCTCATCTTACAGAGAAAGAGTCTAACTCTTGTCCCGACTTAAAGATCCTAATCAAGTACACCACCTCCGACTAACAACAATGGTAAGATGAGATCTGTGTACCTGAAGATGGCATCATCAAGCTCTGCAGCTACTGTCTCGGGAGCTGTCCACGCCGATAGGCCGGCCAAGTTCAATGGCACTGAGTTCAAGAGATGGCAACAAAAGATGTTGTTCTACTTGACAACGCTCAACTTGGTTCGGTTCTTGAAGGAAGAAGCTCTGAAGGTGGCAGAAAATGAGGCTGATCAACAGAAGATCAATGCCCTGGATGCATGGAGTCACAACAACTTTCTATGTCGTAACTATGTCCTAAATGGATTAGACGACACTCTTTACAATGTCTATGCAGGTGCCAAGACTGCGAAAGAATTGTGGGATTCCCTGGAGAAGAAGTACAAGACGGAAGATTCTGGGATGAAGAAATTTATCGTCGGGAGGTTCCTCGACTCCTAGATGGTGGATTCTCAGAAGGTCATAGACCAAGTTCAGGAGCTATAGCTGATTCTGCATGAGATTCACGCCGAAGGCATGCAACTCAGCGAGTCTTTCCAGGTGGATGCTCTAATTGAGAAGCTACCCCCCTGTGGAAGGACTTCAAGAACTACCTCAAGCATAAGAGGAAGGACATGGGACTGGAAGACCTGATCGTGAGACTGAAGATCGAGGAAGATAACCAAAAATCTGAGGTCAATGCCAACAGGACCAACTCCGAGGCTAAGATACACCTCACCAAAGGTAGCACCGGTAAAAAGAGGAAGAAGCCCATAAATAAGTAGGAAAAGCAAGAGCCAAAGCAAAAGAAGGCTAAGAAGATCAAGGGCAATTGCTACAACTGTGACAAGCTCGGTCACATGGCAAAAGATTATCGCCTACCAAAGAGGGACGCTCGTGAAAAGACTAATCTGGCCGAAGACTTGTCTGAGCTAGACTTATCCACCGTGGTGTTTGAAGTCAATCTGGTGGATAACCCAAGAGAGTGGTTCATTGACACAGGGACAACCCGACACATCTGCTCAGACAAGAAGATGTTCTCGACCTATATCTCGATCGACGGACGAAAGTTGTTTATGGGTAACTCCGCAACTTCTCCCGTAGTCGGGCTAGGCCAAGTGGTACTGAAACTGACCCTCAAAGATGTGCTGCATCTCCCAGACACTCGTAAGAATTTAGTATCCGGCTCACTGTTAAGCAAAGCTGGGATGAAGCTAGTATTCGAGGCTGATAGGTTTGTATTGACTAAGGCTGGTACCTTTGTAGGAAAGGGTTACCTCGAGAGGGGCTCTTCAAGATGAATGTAATAACTGTTAAACGCGCCTTTGAAGGGCCTAATAAAGTTATCAATTCTTCTTACTTGACTTAGTGTTCTAACTTATGGCATGATAGATTAAGACACGTAAATTTGAGCTCACTAAGAAAGTTAGTAAGTTTAAATTTATTGCCTAAAATAGAGTTTGACCCAAACAATGAATGTGAAATATGTGTAGAGGCAAAAATGACCAAAGCACCTCTTCATTCAGTGGAAAGAAGTACTACACCTTTAGAGTTAATTCATATCGACATCTGCGATATGAAACACGTGCAAACTAGAGGTGGAAAAAAGTATTTTATCACATTTATTGATGATTACACGAGGTACTGCTATGTACATCTCTTGAAAGAAAAAAAGAGTTATAAGAATGAGGTTAAAAATTAACTTAGTACAAAAATCAAGATGATTCGAAGTGATAGAGGGGGAGAATATGTAGCTCTGTTTGAGGAATTCTGCCAATAAAATGGTATTATACATCAGATAACAGCTTCATACTCACCTCAATCAAATAGCGTAGCTGAACGAAAGAATCAAACTCTTAAGGAGATGATGAACGCTATGTTGATTAGCTCGGGCTTATCTCAGAACTTGTGAGGGGAAGATTTGCTCTCAGCTAATCACATTCTAAATAAATTGCCACACAAGAAAAGGGACAAAATGCCATACGAACTATGGAAAGGGAGAAAGCCTTTCTACGGTTACCTAAAAGTGTGGGGGTGCCTAGCTAAGGTAGAAATACCTCCACCTAAAAGGGTGAGAATAGGACCCAAGACCGTTGACTGCATTTTTATCGGATATGCTTACAATAGTAGCGCCTACCGATTTCTAGTGCACAAGTCTGAAAACCCTGAAATCAATGAGAGAATGATCATGGAATCAAGGAATGCAACGTTCCTTGAGAATATCTTTCCAAACAAGGAGAGAAAAGACCCAAGCTCTAATAAAAGAGCTCATGAAGCTACTCAAGGTTCTCATCAAGTTGCTGAGGAACCTAGATGCGACAAAAAGGCCAGAACGGCCAAGTCATTTGGTCCAGATTTTCTGACGTACGTATTAGAAAATGAACTTGGGACAATCCAAGAGGCATAATCTACTCCAGATGCTCCTCTCTAGAAAGAAGCTATCAATAGTGAGATAGAATTCATCATGCAAAACTACACGTGAGAAATCGTGGATCTCCCACCAAGTTGCAAACTTTTGGGTTGCAAGTAGATCCTTAAAAGGAAATGCAAAGCTGATGGATCAATCGATAAGTACAAAGCTCGGTTGGTAGCTAAAGGATTCAAACAGAAGAAAGGATATGATTTCTTTGACACGTATTCATCGGTCACAAGAATCACATCTATTAGAGTGCTCATAGCTGTTGCAGCACTCTATAACCTCGAGATACATCAGATGGCTGTAAAAATAGCTTTTCTAAATGGAGAACTAGAAGATGAGATATATATGGAATAACCTGAAGGGTTTGTTGTCCCCGGACAAGAACATAACGTATGCAAGCTGGTCAATGTGTATACATTAAAGGCACACATGATGCTTACGTGATTGTATGTCTGTATGTAGACGACATGCTAATCATGTGAAGTAGTAATGATCTTATCGAAAAAACTAAGAACATGTTAAAGAATAACTTTGACATGAAAGATATGGGTCTAGCTGACATCATACTAGGGATTAAAATCTTTAGGACGACTGAAAGAATTATCTTGTCACAATCTCACTATGTTGAGAATGTACTCAAGAAATTTGAAGCTTTTGACAAACCTCCAGCTAAGACTCCGGTAGACCTAAGTCTACACTTAGCTAAAAATAGATGGGACTAGTATCTCAACTGAAATATGCAAAAATTATTGGGAGCCTGATGTACTTAACAAATTGTACACGCCCTGATATTGCGTATTCAGTTAGCAAGCTTAGTAGATTCATAAGTAATCCAGGAACAGATCATTGGCTAGCTCTGGAAAGAGTTCTAAAGTATCTAAACATACTTTGAACCATCAAATACTATATACGAGATATCCAGCTGTATTGGAAGGATATAGTGATGCGAATTAGATATCGGACACTAAAGACTCCAAATCCACTAGTGGTTACGTGTTTACCATAGGTGGCGGAGCTGTGTCCTGAAAATCCTCTAAACGTGAGAACCAAAGATATGGTCCATAGCCGAAACGGACAAAACGTGAGAACCAAAGGATATTAGAGATATCATTGTGTAAATGTTATTGTCTTGGTTTACATAAAAAAGTCGACCAGTTCAAGACATTGCGTTCACTGAGCAGCAAGTAAATCTGATAACATCTTACTAGAGAAGGTTCAAAGCCGTAAGCTACCTATCTCGATGCAATGATATTTCATCGGAACTTTTCTTAAAAGTGTCAGCATGCATCAATCATCATTCATGTGGGGGATTGTTGGAATAAATGCATAATTAATGCATTTGGCCAAAGCTGAAAAGCCCAAGCTGAAAAGCCCAAGCTGAGGATGGGAGAGCCATTACCACATTGAAAATCGCAAGAGATTTTTCTCTGTTTATAAGGAGAAGCTGCAAGTTGGTGTAACATTAAATGTTCCACCTGAAGAGCAGACCGAAGCTGCCTGCGAGGATGGTGCGTAGCATGAGCACAAGCACGAGCACGCGTACGCGCACGTGCGTGTGCGCATGGTGTATTAGATGCAGGTCACAATGGACGCTTTGTGGCTCACTTGGCACTTCAACGGACGCGCCCCTTCGGAGTGCTAACCTCCCTCCCATCCAGCGCCTATAAATAGGCCTCTCTCCCTCATTTGCATCTCACCCCACTACAACTTGCATAAGCGTTCGTTAGCAATTGTAGGCTCTCTTTCCCTCTCTCAGAAAGTTCTGAATATCCGACGGTTCGCCCGAAGCTTCGAGGGTCGTTGTGCTATGAACTCGAAGTTCGAAAGTCGTTGTATCTTGGGAACGATTGCCGCAGCCCGTAAGCACTGAATACGGGGCAATCTCGTCTTACAGAGAAAGAGTTTAACTCTTCCCTCGACTTAAAGATCCTAATCAAGTACACTACCTCCGACTAACAACAGTATTTTCTGTAATAATTTTTGACACGTCTTCTATTTGTGCCATGTCATCAAGTCGAAACCATATCATCATTACCACGTCAACGAAAGTCAAAACTCACATGAGAAAAAGTCCTAAGTGTCTATTTCATATAACACATGATACTAAAATAGATATTTCTATAACATAAGATGCAAAGTGTCTGTTTCGCATAACACAGGGTATTAAAATTTCTTTATCCCTAATATAATTTATACCCATTAAATTCATTTTTTTACAAAAAAATCAGTAATTAATAAGAAATAATATGTCCACCCCCTCTATTTTTTGGGCTCCACCACATTAACGGCCAATAGCCATTCGTATGTGGCCTTGTATTGTTAACAGGATAAGCAACATCAACCATTGGCGCATGACCGTAAAAAAAAACCATTGGCGTCCAGTTCAGACAGATATTTATCAACGTTGCACTGTTTTATCTGCACACCATTGATTGGCTTTGGTACGTGACATGTCAAAAAATAATTTGGCCGAAGTATTTTCAGATATTCTTTTTTCCCGGATTTTACCATGACAGGTTTTTGATGAGATCTGTAACCGCAACCGCATTGTAGTACTAGAGAATTCTACCCTATATATATACACATAACATGTTCTTAATAAAATTCAATCTTAATAAAAAAACAAATTTCTCGCCCAGATTGGGTTTATTTTTTAGTGAAAAAAAAATCAAGTACTGATTAGAAGTTACATGGGAAATTAACAGGGAAGGCTATAGTATAAGAATATTGTTTCAAATATTATGAACGAGTCAAACTGAAATAATTGGTCTAATTTCAATTCGAATAATGACGAATCTGGGGATGGCAATGGACAAGATCTGGGTAGGATATATAGGACCCAAATCCTTAGCCTCTTTTTTTTAGGTCGACCCAGATCCTTACCCTTATTCTCATTAAAAATATGGATCTGGGTAGGATTCAGGTCCTAAAATACCGGGCAGGATCAGGGCGACCCGCGGGTCTTTATAATTTAAAAATTAAATAATTTTACAGAAATTAAGTCATATTTGTTCGCAATAGCCAAGCGCTCGAAAAATGATAATGCGATTTATTAGTTTGCTAAAATAAGTTAATATAAAAAACAAATAAAAAATTTCAAGTTAATATAACAATTGAATGGTAGAATGTGTTAGAAGGTTGGAAACTTGGATTGATATTATGTAGGTTAAAACTTCTTCATCATTCCTCCTTTGACAATTTGTTTTTTTTTTGGATATTAAAAGCGTCACAGACAACAATAGTAGCCTACTTAACAGATTTTTTTTGGGTTCAATATGTGTTCACTTTCTTTACCGATTATAATATATTGATATTTGATACTTCAGTATCTTTACCAATTAAGATGTAACTTTGATACTTTAATATTTTGATACTTATACCAACTTGGTTGAATAAAATTTACTTATAAAAAAAATCCAAATTGGATAGCTTATGATGAGAATTTGGTACTAACTTTAGTAATTAATATATTTATATATTTTTTAAATATTTTTAGAAAAATTCGGGCAGGATCCTATAAGTTTATATCCATACTCTTATCATTTTTATAAATAAGGATCCGAGTCTAGACCCGGTCAAAATCAACAAATCTTAAAATTTTCGAGTCTGAATTCAGGTAGACCCTCGGGATAGGTTGAAATTGCCATCCCTAGACGAATCAAAAGACTAGTGAGATCGGCTTTAAACTTGAAACTTCGAGATCCATGAAGAAGTCCCCTTCGACCTCATCCCCATGCTCGAGGGAACTGTTGCAAGTGCTCACTCCAATTAATCCCGCAGGATTATATATCAACCGGAATACCACTTCCAAAGTTCCAAGAACAGGTCGGATAAAATGTCTGATTGGTGTTATTATTCCTTAATTTTTGTGAAAAAGTATTTGATTTTTAAGTTTTGTAGATTTGGTGTTCACGTGGGACGGACGACTGAAAAAATCGGATATTGGTCCAAGATCCGATTTTTTAGGTCGGCCGAACCAAGATCAGACTTTTTTAGTCGAATTGAACATCCGACTTAAAAAGTCAGATTTTGATAAAATAGGCATAACACGCATTTGGTCTTGGTGGTAGAAGGTGCCACTTTTTACTCGATGGTGGTGAATGATTTAGTAAAACGAAGTGATAAAAAAATTGTCAAAGTCAAATATTGAACCTATGATCTTGGGTTCAAGGACTACAACTTAGACCAAATTGGATATCAAAAATTCCTTGTGTAAATTTTACAATTTAATTTATTTAATATAATATTTAGGGAAAATGACACATAAGTACCCTGTAGTTTTATATTTTTACAATAGGATACCCTGAGGTTTTAAATTGGTCATTTAGTCCCTATGGTTTTCGGAAAAAAATTTGGGTAGGTCCAGGGTAGCTACCCGTCAATGTGGTCTTTGAACGACATCGTTTTTGGTCCTAAGTGGCTGACACATTGGTAACATGGTTAATTACATATTTATCCCTAATTTTTCCTCTCTCTCTCATCTCTTCTTCTTCTTCCTCCTCCTCCCTCCCTCCCTCCCTCCCCTCCTCTCTCTCATCTCTTCTTCTTCCTCCTCCCCTCCTCTTACTTCATACATCCACTCCCTCTCTCCCCTACTCGAACTTACCAGGAACTTCGTAGATTAGAACACTCCAAACCAAACGGCATTAACTAATTTTAAAAAAATAAGAGGAAATTAACTAGGGACGTTGAGGCGGGAGTGGCTGAAAATGATAACTATAAACAAAGCAGCCCGCCCGCTACGAAAGGCCTTAGATCTACATCAGCAAAGCCGAAATGCAGGACGCGGCCCTGACGAAAGTAAGTAGGGCAGCTCCTCCGGTGGAGGCGGAGCCGTTTCCAGGGATGGAGGCCGGGGTGCCAGGTGCTGACCCAACCGCGGGGCTTACGGGGGCGATGGTCTCGGAGGAGGCAGCGGGACCCAAGGGTGCTGGCGAGGAGCTGGCCAGAGTAGAGGACGGAGCCACGGAGGGGACGATGGAAGAGGCCGGGGCCAAAATTGGCGCGTGGGTGGGAGACGCGTTAGGGGAGGTTGTGGGGGCGGTTTTAGGGGAGAAAGAAGTAGTTGGGGACTTGTCGGCGCGGGTCCTGGAGCCTGAGCGGAGCAGAGACGGGAGAGCCGTTGTACGCCATCATTATTTTGGGTTTTTTCTAGAGAGAGTGAAGCGGAGGTAAGTGATGGAGAGGGTGCCTGTGTGCGACTAAACCGTTCTAATCTATGAAGGTTTTCGATTTCTGGTTTTTACTTTGATGTTGAAAGTGTTTAGAAGCAAGAGGAGGGGAGAAGGAAGAAGAAGAGAGGGGAGAGAGACAAAATATTTCTGGGTACTCTTTAGGTAATTAACCACATCATATGTTAGCATTAGGGACTAAATATGTAATTAACCATATTACCCACGTGTCAGCCACATAGCACCAAAAATGACGTCGTTCGAAAACCATATTGACGGTAGCTACCTTAAACCTGCCCGGAAAATGTTTTGAAAATCACAGGGACTAAATCACCAATTTGAAACCATATGATATTCCGCTGTGAAAATGTGAAACTACATGGTACTTATGTGTCCTTTTTTCTAATATTTATGTTGGATAGTAAAAATTAAAAATAAGATTACAGGAAGTTGGAATCGAACCTATGACCATCAAGTAAAAAATGACACCTTCTACCACCAAGACCAAACGAATGTTATGCATATTTTACCAACATCAGACTTTTTAAGTCGGATCGTGCCAAATTCTGACTTTTTAAGTTAGATGTTCAATTCGACTTAAAAATTAAATTTTGGTCCAATATCCGACTTTTCCAGTCGTCCGTTCCACGTGGACAACAAATCTACAAAATTTAAAAATCGAACACTTTTTTCAAAAAAAAGCGGGATCATTAACGCCGGTCATTTACCCCAAGCTCCCATTATTTGTCGAATATGCCCACAAAAATAATCAGGGAAAAGTCTCATTTTCCCATTGTTTTATTCAAATTTTCTGTGGGTTTTTACTTTTTAGTTTTTAGTAGAAAACAATTGTTGGTAATGATTGTTGTCGAGGGTAGTTTCCCAATACTTTTTTGTACTTGTCGGCCATATACGCATTTTTTTGTTGTTGTTCAAAACGCCCATTATTTGAGTTTTGAATTGAAAATAATTTATTAAAATAAAACTTTTCAAATAAATTTTAAAATTGTCCTACTACTAATAATTCATATTCATAATTCATAATTAAATTACAATAACTCATTATCGATCGATTTAATCGCGTGTATATAATATATCACATCTCATCATTGTAGGCTACATTATCATCTGATTGGTATAATGTGTGGTAGGGTCGGTTAAATAGCTCTCGTAAAGTAATAAAGTTTCTGATCCCTCAAAAAAAGTAATAAAGTTTCTGGTGGGACCACTTTTCTTTATTTAACCTTTTTCCTCCAGAGGGAAGGTTGGAATACGACAGGTTCGGTGGGCCACACCGTCAATTAAAAGCCAATATAATAAAAGCAAATCTGCGGAAACTTGGACAATAATAACACCTTAAATGGATTCTAAAATTTCCTCAAAAAAAATGGATTCTAAAAAATAACACCTTAGATTGTTTCCAACAAAAAAAATAACACCTTAAATGAAAGCAACCCACTAACTACTCTCTCAATAACCAAGGGAGATTTTATATATATTATATTCGAGAATATTTGAGTTGGATAGGATATTTGAAAGATAAATTTTTTTCCAACAAATTATTTAACGCTTATGAGTGTTCAATAACTCGAATTTAAAACTTAATTAAACTAAAATAACACATTCATTTACTTGATCAAAGTTTTTTCGAAACGAAGGGAGATATCTTGTGAGGTGTAACCTTGCTTGCCTGATCTTCACGAAACCAGAGCATTTATTTCTTGAGGACAGGTTTAGTATAGGTACCTTTCCATTCTCTAATCCTTGATTAGTTAAATTGCACATTTCGTTCTTCTTAAGTTATGAACTAAAAAAATACAATTACATAACCGTAATCTGATGTTTAAACCGGGTCCAAATTGACTAGATTAGTTTGTCTAGTGAGAATGATTCGAAAAAAAAAACTCATAGTTGATAAGTAATGAAAAATTAGACCACAATACCCAATTTTTTTGGCCCAACGATGAACTAACATGTCCCTCTAATCTGACCAAAATCCCACCTTTATTTTTAAAGCACTTATCCGTTACGACATGTCCCAGGACACCAAAAGTGAAGCTGTGGTCCAAAACTTGGCCCACTCTCCTTTTACCCTTCACGGCCCCTTTCTTTCTTTCTATCCCAAAGTATGCACTTTTCGTTTCACTCCCACTGATACTGTGTTTTGCTTGTTCCATCTAACATCTCTTGAATGCGCTAATTCTCACAAGGGGATCGGTGCAGATGCCTTCCACTGTTAATAATTTGTTGAATTTTTTTGGTTTATAACTCCGGGTATCCGCACACCTACAGAGAACGATTAATCCAGATTCGAGCCGGGTGTAATATTTAGAAAATAACAAAGCTCTTGATTCAAGAATTCAATACTTTCTAAAAAAAAGAAAAAAAATTTAATACGTTGTTACTCAAACTCGAGACAAGTCAAATTAGAACAACTTCATCACCAATTCATACTACTATACATCTTTCTTGTGAAGCTACAACGCCATGTGCATCCCCTTCCCACTTTGAGCTTTGGTGGTGAGTAGGAGTGAGCAAATAATCCGATATCCGAATTCCGAATCCGAGTCGGAAAAAAAAATTCGGACTCGGACTCGGATAATTTTCTATTCGGACTCGGATTCGGATTATCCGAACTTTTTAGTTCGGATTCGGACTCGGATTCGGATATTAAAAATTTTAGTTCGGATATCCGAAATATCCGAACTAGTTTTGGGCTGGGTTTTGAAAATACCTCTGGGCTCTGGCCCTTTTACACTTACACAAATCTCTGAGCCAAAAAAAAAAATAAGGGGCAAACATATACCATATACTTGTCCGGTTGTCCCAGTCCCACACAGCACAGCTACGTGATATCTGTTCAAAAAAAAAACTCCAAACAAATATCGAAACCCTAAGGGGCTGCCGCTGCTTGCTTCCTCCCGCTGCTCCACCTCCGTTGGTATCTTGCTTCCTCCTGCTGCTCCGCCTCTGCCTCCGTTGATCGCTTGCTTCCTCCCGCTGCTTTTACATAATGGTAAGTTCATCTAGATATCAATTGCTGCTTCGACCTGAGATCTCTCTGCTTCGACCTGAGATCTCTCTGTCTCCTCATGTCATCGATTATATGACAACCCTGTGAATTTACCATCGATTATATGACAACCCTGTGAATTTACTTGAGATCTAGGTTAATTTTTATGACAATCTTCCATTTCATAGATTATATGTCTCCTTGTGTGTTATCTGTGTTGTCTCTGTCTCCGCTGCTTCTGTAGCTCCTTGAGATCTGAGATCTAGATTAATTTTTTTCATCGATTATATGACAACCCAGAGAAAAAGAAATGATTTTTCTTTTTTTCTTGTTCTCTTGTTCTCAAGTTTTGGTTTTACATTGTGTCCTGTTATTAGCGTTCTTCTTGTGATAATAGATTGGGTTTTCACTTGCTGAGGCTTATGGTCAATGTATTTTGTATTGTTTACAGGATGAAGTTATGGATATTGTGGAAGAGGACACCGCCACTATCCCTCCAATAACAAATAGCTCTACTGCTTCAACCACACTCATCAAAAAAGGAAGGCAGATGGCACCTAGGTCTGAATTATGGAAGAGTTTCGAGAAATTTACTAAAGGAACTGAAACGATGGCCCGATGTCTCCATTGCAATAGAGAATTACGTGCCAACACTCAAAACGGAACGGCTCCCCTCAGAAATCATTTGGTTGGTTGCAAGGGGAAGCATATTTTGGACTCTGACCAGCCAGAGTTGGTAGGCATGGGATTACATGGTAAGAAACTTCTTGTTCCTTACAAGTATGATTATGAGGCAGTCAGAAGAGCTTTGGCAATGATGATAATTTTGGATGAGTTGCCTTTCAAATTTGTTATGGGGTTATGATTTAAATTATTTATGGAAGCTACATGTCCTAGATTTCCTATTCCGTCACGGTGGACCATCCAACGTGATTGCTATCAGATGTTTGTTAGTGAGAAAGAGAAGATGAGAAACTTTTTTAAAAAGTCGGGTCAAAGAGTTTGTCTAACCACCGATACTTGGACATCTTTGCAAAAGGTGAACTATATGTGTGTGACGGCTCATTTTATTGATGAGCGTTGGACGATGAACAAGAGGTTGTTGACTTTTTCTCCTATATTTTCACATAAAGGGAAGGATATAGGAATTGCATTGGAGACATGCTTGAGAGATTGGGGAATTGATAAAGTATTTACTGTCACAGTTGATAACGCAAGTGCTAATGATGTGGCAATTAAGCATGTGAAGGATAAGTTGAAAAATAAGAGTTTTGCCGCTGGTAAATTCTTTCATTTGAGATGTGTTGCACATATACTGCATCTAATTATGACTGATGGATTACATCTTTGTGAGGTTGCTGTGAGTAAGGTTCGGCTTGCTGTTAAGTATGTGAAAAATTCACCTGGAAGGTATGCAATTTTCAAAAGTGCTGTAGTTTTGGAAGATATTCAATACAAAGGTTGGTTGAGCTTGGATGTGAAAACTAGATGGAATTCAACATACAAGATGTTGGATGCTGCACAGAAGTTTCAGAAAGCTTTTGTGAGATATGAAGATATGGATCCTTTATTCAAGTTCACTCTTCGTGATGACGATAAAAACAGTTTAGTCCCCACTGATGAGGATTGGGAGAAGGTAAGGAAATTGGTGATCATCTTGAAACGATTTTACAATTTAACTGTGAGAGTTTCGGGATACAAGTCAGTAAGTTCTCATTCTTTCTTTCATGATGCTGCTAATTTACATATTATCTTCCAAAAATAGAAAAATGGTGATGATTTTAGCTTGACAGACATGGCATTTCCTATGTGTGAAAAATATGAGAAGTATTGGGGTGAGGAAAAGATGAACATATTGTTCTACATTGCAGTAGGTCTTGATCCTAGGAAAAAACTAAGATTTCTAAGATTTACTTTGATAGACATGTATGGAGATGGAAAAGGAGATAATTTATTTGAGAAGGTGAAGAAGGCTTTGTATGATTTGTTCGATGAGTACAAATACAAGTATGGACCTTCACTAGTCACGCCATCAATCACTATTGTCAATGAGAGAACATGTAATGTGGATAGTGATAGTGATGATGATGATGAAAGCATGACAACTCAAAGAATTAATCGTTTCAAGAGACAACAACTTGGAGTTGGCGAAAGTAATAAGTCCGAGTTAGACAAGTACTTGGGAGAGGATCTTGAAGATGATAGTGAAGAATTTGACATTCTATCATGGTGGAAGGTTTTGAGCTCTAGATTCCCTATTCTTGGTTATATGGCTCGTGATGTTCTAGCAGTACCAGTCTCTACTGTCGCTTCGGAGGCTACATTTAGTGCTGGGGGACGATTACTTGATGCATTTAGGAGTTCATTGTCTCCTAGAATTGTGGAATCTCTATTATGCACTCAAGATTGGCTTCGAGGCAAGTCATCGCGTATCAATTTTGAAGAAGATCTTGATGAAATGGAAGAGCTTGAAGAAAGTAATATTTTGGTTCCTTACTTAGAGTAATTGTAAGCTGTTTTAATATCATCTTTTTATTTACTATTAACCCATTTTCATATATTTTAGGTTTCTCGCACATGGGCATTGATGTATACAACAAGTACATAGATTGATGCGGATGCTACTGCTGATAGATAATTATTTGCTTCAATCTCTACTGTTGCTTGGATCTCTATTATGCTTGTTGAAATTTGGATGTAAAACTACTGCACTTGTATGCTTTTGTTGAAATTTGGATCTAAAAGCTACGATTTATTTATTTTTGGTCACTCTTGATGTAATTTGATGTAATGCTACTGCCATTTGGTCACTCTTGTGAATTTGGATGCTTTTTTAAGTTAGTTGGTGAATGAAATCGTGGATGATATAGTAATTCGGATAGTTCGAATTATCCGAGTCCGAGTCCGAAAAAAGTTCGGATATTCGGATTCGGATAATTCACTATTCGGACTCGGACTCGGATAGTAAAATTTTTATTTCGGATAATTCGGATAATTTGAAATTTGGATAGTTCGGACTCGGACTATCCGAATGCTCACTCCTAATCTTGAGTGCATAATAGAGATTCCACAATTCTAGGAGACAATGAACTCCTAAATGCATCAAGTAATCGTCCCCCAGCACTAAATGTAGCCTCCGAAGCGACAGTAGAGACTGGTACTGCTAGAACATCACGAGCCATATATCCAAGAATAGGGAATCTAGAGCTCAAAACCTTCCACCATGATAGAATGTCAAATTCTTCACTATCATCTTCAAGATCCTCTCCCAAGTACTTGTCTAACTCGGACTTATTACTTTTGCCAACTCCAAGTTGTTGTCTCTTGAAACGATTAATTCTTTTAGTTGTCATGCTTTCATCATCATCATCACTATCACTATCCACATTACATGTTCTCTCATTGACAATAGTGATTGATGGCGTGACTAGTGAAGGTCCATACTTGCATTTGTACTCATCGAACAAATCATACAAAGCCTTCTTCACCTTCTCAAACAAATTATCTCCTTTTCCATCTCCATACATGTCTATCAAAGTAAATCTTAGAAATCTTAGTTTTTTCCTAGGATCAAGACCTACTGCAATGTAGAACAATATGTTCATCTTTTCCTCACCCCAATACTTCTCATATTTTTCACACATAGGAAATGCCATGTCTGTCAAGCTAAAATCATCACCATCTTTCCATTTTTGGAAGATAATATGTAAATTAGCAGCATCATGAAAGAAAGAATGAGAACTTACTGACTTGTATCCCGAAACTCTCACAGTTAAATTGTAAAATCGTTTCAAGATGATCACCAATTTCCTTACCTTCTCCCAATCCTCATCAGTGGGGACTAAACTGTTTTTATCGTCATCACGAAGAGTGAACTTGAATAAAGGATCTATATCTTCATATCTCACAAAAGCTTTCTGAAACTTCTGTGCAGCATCCAACATCTTGTATGTTGAATTCCATCTAGTTTTCACATCCAAGCTCAACCAACCTTTGTATTGAATATCTTCCAAAACTACAGCACTTTTGAAAATTGCATACCTTCCAGGTGAATTTTTTACATACTTAACAGCAAGCCGAACCTTACTCACAGCAACCTCACAAAGATGTAATCCATCAGTCACAATTAGATGCAGTATATGTGCAACACATCTCAAATGAAAGAATTTACCAGCGGCAAAACTCTTATTTTTTAACTTATCCTTCACATGCTTAATTGCCACATCATTAGCACTTGCGTTATCAACTGTGACAGTAAATACTTTATCAATTCCCCAATCTCTCAAGCATGTCTCCAATGCAATTCCTATATCCTTCCCTTTATGTGAAAATATAGGAGAAAAAGTCAACAACCTCTTGTTCATCGTCCAACGCTCATCAATAAAATGAGCCGTCACACACATATAGTTCACCTTTTGCAAAGATGTCCAAGTATCGGTGGTTAGACAAACTCTTTGACCCGACTTTTTAAAAAAGTTTCTCATCTTCTCTTTCTCACTAACAAACATCTGATAGCAATCACGTTGGATGGTCCACCGTGACGGAATAGGAAATCTAGGACATGCAGCTTCCATAAATAATTTAAATCCTAACCCCATAACAAATTTGAAAGGCAACTCATCCAAAATTATCATCATTGCCAAAGCTCTTCTGACTGCCTCATAATCATACTTGTAAGGAACAAGAAGTTTCTCACCATGTAATCCCATACCTACCAACTCTGGCTGGTCAGAGTCCAAAATATGCTTCCCCTTGCAACCAACCAAATGATTTCTGAGGGGAGCCGTTCCGTTTTGAGTGTTGGCACGTAATTCTCTATTGCAATGGAGACATCGGGCCATCGTAGATTGATGCGGATGCTACTGCTGATAGATAATTATTTGCTTCAATCTCTACTGTTGCTTGGATCTCTATTATGCTTGTTGAAATTTGGATGTAAAACTACTGCACTTGTATGCTTTTGTTAAAATTTGGATCTAAAAGCTACGATTTATTTGTTTTTGGTCACTCTTGATGTAATTTGATGTAATGCTACTGCCATTTGGTCACTCTTGTGAATTTGGATGCTTTTTTAAGTTAGTTGGTGAATGAAATCGTGGATGATATAGTAATTCGGATAGTTCGGATTATCCGAGTCCGAGTCCGAAAAAAGTTCGGATATTCGGATTCGGATAATTCACTATTTGGACTCGGACTCGGATAGTAAAATTTTTATTTCGGATAATTCGGATAGTTTGAAATTCGGATAGTTCGGACTCGGACTATCTGAATGCTCACTCCTAGTGGTGAGTGCCTTGCCTTCCCCTATGTTATAGCCTCATGATTCAAAATGTATATGCCAACAAAAGTTGGTACCCCATCTGAAAAAAACAATGTTAAATAATCTAAAAAACTTTAGCATCATTTACATTATTATCGTATTCGAGCTTAGATTATTCGGTTCATTAAATGTAAAGATACTAGCGAATTTTAAAAAGTTAATGAAGCAGCAACCAAAAATAACAAGGACAATATCACTTTTAATGTGCTCTGAATAAGTACAGCTTGCAAAACCATTTTGGGAAACCATAATAGACTACGTTAAAGGACCAGCTTTCCTAAAACTGATTCTTTAATTAACTTCCTGACAAACTGGGGAAAAAGGCAGATCTGCACTACTTAACAATTATACGCAGAAAACATAAATGGCATTAATTTTTCAGCATTTATTTCCGTGAACTGCTCAGCTCGTGTATACGCCAACTTTAAACATTTATCATTAATCCGGAAAACAATTAGTCAATTAATATAATTGCAATTTCTGAGTTAAATAAACTTGACGTATTCATGTGCGTTTCCTTCGCTACAATTTAGAAAGAACTCCTCCCCCACCTGGAAAATATAAACTGAACACTGATGGCTCCTCAAAGAGCAACCCCCGGAAAAGCTAGATGTGGTGGGGTGATTAGAGATTCTGGGGTTGGATGGCGAGTAGGCTTCCACCAAAACTTGGGCCACTGCGACGCCATCTCCTCAGAAGTATGGGCTATTTGGAGGGGTCTTCGGCTAGCTTGGGCAGAAAAGTTGGAGCCCCTGATACTAGAAACAGACTCGGAAGTAGCAGTTAAGTATTTAATTGAGGGAATAGCAATGGGTAACACGCTAACATCCCTCTTGAGTAATTGTCAACAACTTATTCGTCGATTTAGACGAATTGAGATTGTCTATTGTAGTAGGGATTATAACAGTGTAGCTGATAGCCTTGCGAAAAGCTGCACTAGATCTTCCATGGGATCTCCACTTAGCCAAGGAACCCCCGGACTTAAACTTGAGATCATTGGTTATACTACAATAATTCGCTCTCAATATATATATATATATATATATATATATTCTACAACAATTATATAGAAGGCATTTGACCTAGTAACATAGACATAACAAGATTTGACGGAGGTTCATGATTCAAACCTGATATAGGTGTAAATTGTTAGTGTAATTTATCTTTTAAAAAACAATCATACAGAGGAATAGTGTGAACGAAGCTAAAATCTCAAGGTATAACCTTGAGGAAATGTACATTAAACCAAAGAGGTGTTCAACTAATCTCTTGTGTACCAGCTAATAACGTGGGCTCACAATGTACCGTCATTATCGAGGATGGAAGATAAGATAACATTGAACTCATCCTTATCTTTTGACATTAATTTATTTAAATGAATCGTATGGCCTGGGTTTATTATGCACAGTTGGGATAGCGTATATGGTACATAGATATTTATTTTATATCCCGATAATTTGATCCTACCGCGTTCTGTTTAATAATTGATGTATACAGATTTTAGAGTTTGTAACTTGGATCGGGTGCATGCAAAACTGAAAGATTCCCGGAAATATATGTACGAAGGAATATAATTTCAACGCCATCCTACAAAATAATCAATGATGTGATAGTGTCAGGCGCAATTCCAATAAAGACGTTGTCCTGAAATTATTCCATAAGGCTGTACAATTGGGCTATGGTTGAATTGTAAGGCCGAAATGGAATCGAACCCAGTCCTAAGTCCTAACCACGAGATCCGAACGGCTACCAAGCTAAACCTGAACGTCATTGTACCACCCCACGCTTTCGGTTTTGAACATGATAATTATCTTATAGTAAAATTTGTATAGTTCACAATACAAATTGTCACTTTCTAGGATTATATACAACCACATTGATCTTATTAAAAGGTGCTTAGATGCACATAGTTCCAAGTTAGTGCCAAATAAAAAAATGGTGTAAGAGGATGATCAGCAACACTCGAACTGAAATACGGCCCAAACTTCTATGAGAGAAAGCAGTTGAGAATCTTTCTCAGCTAAACGCAATATGTTCGGTAATTCTGTTTGAACTGTACGAGATTCCATATCCATTTAAGAACCGAGATTCTATATCCTATTCTTCCAAGCAAATCATTTAGCAAAAATTTGGAAACTAATATTCCTTTTCTCAAAACATTAACATTCCAGTGTAGCCAAAAATTGACGTATTTAGCACCGATTCCACGTTCTAGAAATAAGCCAGGACGTGGCCCATTAAGCCCATCTTTTTCTCAGGCCCGTATCGGGCCCATTAGTAGCCAACAACCCACCCGATCCATTCTTTTTAAACGGAAGATGACCACCGACAAAAAAAAAAGTCGCCATGCAAGTTCACAGCGACACGCGGGATATGGGGTATGCGACTGACTGGTGACACTCGGGCCATACTGTTGTAATCTGAACTTCAGTTGGTAGTCAGCATATAAACAATGAGCATCCCAGTTTGAAGTCGTTAAGAGATTCAAGTCTTACATTCGTGGTCACAGATTGTGATAATTATATGTTGAGAATCCTACATTACTTATTGTAAGAGCGGTAGACAAATTTATAAGTGTTGCAAAATAAAGACATAAAGGAAAGAGAAGACTTTCTAATGTCAAAAGTATTATATAGCTGGTAACTAAAAGACTTCCTAGTGTCGAAGGCATTATATAGCCGGTAGCTAACAACTAAATAAAAAATCTTACTATAATAAAGAAAACCTCATTTTTAGGTGATTTGGTGTGTAAAGTAGAAATGTCAAAACTATCCCTAAACACTTAAACCCAAACCCCAAATCTTAAAACCCTAAATTCTAAACTCCGAACTCCCGGATTCTCGATACCGGATCCCGGACTCTTGGCTTTGATAACGGAGACAGGGAATGCACGAGTTGGAAGAACGGCTGCCACATTCTTCACGCTCTCATCTGTTGTGACAGTTGCCTCTAGTTCAGTGGCATCCAAGCAACATGGGCAGCTTGCTTCGGTAGAGGCTGCTCCATCCAAGCAACAACGCAGCATCCATGATCGGAGGTGTTAGTCACTAGATGCGGTAGCATACAACTCTAGGGTGGGTTAGCTTGAGTTAGTTACTAGTTATGACAGCGGGTTAGCTAGTTTAGTTGCCCGTTTAGACCTTGGAGTTTTTAAAAATTTTTTATTTTCTCTTTTTTCATATCCTTCTGTAACATTTTCTTCTTTTTTTAATAAAGGTTCCTAATTAATAATATAAAAAACTCCGAACCCACGGACCCGAACCTCAGACCTCAGACCCCGGATCATTGGACCCTAAACGCCAAACACCAAAACGCCAAATACCGGACCCCGGACCATCGGATCCCATACCCCGAACTCCCGACCTCGGACCCAGGACCCTAGACCCCGCCCCCGGGACCACAAACGCCAGACCTCGGACCTCCGATACCGGACCTTGGACCCTTGGAACCCGGACCCTGGACTCCGAACCCCAAACCCCCTGACCCCGAACCCCGAACCCCGAACTCCCGAACCCCAAAATCTTGAAACAGAACGAAACTCATATCACATGTGCGTCTTTGCTAGTACTAAATAATCCTAGCCTTATGGAGGTAAACCTCTAATTGACGGAAACTAGGAGGTGTTTGGTGTGACGGTTTGCAGTATGGTGGTACAGTCTCGCGGTGTCAAACCGCAAATGGGCCGTTTAGGCCTAAAACTAAAAAAAGCCAAAATGAATCAAAACAGGTTCATGTGTTTGCAGCAGCAAATAAGGCATCAGCAACAGTAAATAACATGTTCCAAATAGCACCAAAATAACACATGAAGTTCATACGTTCAACTTGAACAGTTCCAGCAGCAACAAATAGCCAAATAACACCAGCAAAATAACAAGATGTGATGGGCAAATAGCGCAGCAAAAACTTGAAGTTCATATGTAGTTGGTATTGCGGTGCGGTACGAAATACACACCGAAGCTGCCCCGATGTTTGCGGTGGCAGTGTTACATCGCACTGGGACCCGTTCTTCTTTTGCGGTTTCGTTTTTTCATTTTCGGTATGTTCGGTTTGGTGCAGTTTTCTTCGATTTTAAGCTTACCCTAATGAAAATAACTGAATAGAAAATAACTACTAACTAATGAAAATTTCTAAAAATCCTAGCACATAACACACCAAATATTTATTTTCAATAATTCGAACTTGCTTATTCATGTAAGTGATTTTAGGTAATAATAACGTTATCTATCACCTGGGGTAGGCTCCTTTAATAATTATACCATTCCATGGCCTTTCCCACCTATCTGCGAACAATATTTGACTTATACAGTTGGGGTTTATTGCGTTATGTACGTCGTGATATGTTTCTCTTCTTCTTTTGAGATAAGGCGGTGTACAATATTTTGGGTTTTTTTTATGTTTGGTGTTATTATTCATCATATTTTGTCAAAAAGGAGTCCAATTTTAAAGTATTGCAGGAGTGGTGTCCACGTGGCATGGACGCCAAAAAAAGTCGGATCTTGGTCCAAGATCCGACATCTTTCGTCGGATGACCAAGATCCGACTTTCTTTGGCGAATCTATCATCCGACCAAAAAAGTCGGATCTTGGTACAAGATCCGACTTTTTTGGTCGGATCTTGGTAGATAAGATATCCGAAATCTTCAAAAAAAATTGGATGACCAAGATCCGACATAAAAAGTCAGATCTTGGCAAAATAGACATGATATGCGTTTCGTCTTGGTGGTAGAAGGTGCCATTTTTTATTCAATGGTCATAGGTTCGATTCCTACTTCTTGCAATCTTGTTTTTAATTTTTACTATCCAACAGAAATATTATATTAAATAAATTCAACTGTAAAAGTTAGACAAGTAATTTTTGATAGCCAAATTGGTTTAAGTTGTGGTCTTTGGACCTAAGGTCATAAGTTCAATACTTGACTTTGATAATTTTTTTATCACTTCGTTTTACTAAATCATTCACCATAAGTTCAAAATTTTTATCACTTCGTTTTACTAAATCATTCACCATAATTTTAACACCGATCATTCACGAAGTGATTTAATATTCACCATAATTTTTAATATTCAACAAATTTGTTTTAGTATTAGTGAATGATTTAATATTCACCATAATTTTTTTATCACTTCGTTTTACTAAATTAATCTTTGATAATTTTTTTATCATTTCGTTTTACTAAATCATTCACCATAATTTCGTTTTACTAAATCATTCACCATAATTTCAACACCGATCATTCACGAAGTGATTTAATATTCACCATAATTTTTAATATTCAACAAATTTGTTTTAGTATTAGTGAATGATTTAATATTCACCACAATTTTTTTATCACTTAGTTTTACTAAATTAATCTTTGATAATTTTTTTATCACTTCGTTTTACTAAATCATTCACCATAATTTCGTTTTACTAAATCATTCACCATAATTTCAACACCGATCATTCACGAAGTGATTTAATGTTCACCATAATTTTTAATATTCACCATATTTAATAAAAAAATTTGTTTTAATATTAGTGAATGATTTAGTAAAACAAAGTGATAAAAAAATTATTAAAGTTGAGTATTGAACCTGTGACCTTAGGTCTAAAGACCACAACTTAAACCAATTTGGCTATCAAGAATTATTTGTTTAATTATTACAATATAATTTATTTAATATAATATTTCTGTTGGATAGTAAAAATTAAAAGCAAGATTGTAAGAAGTAGGAATCGAACCTATGACTATTGAGTAAAAAATAGCACCTTCTACCACCAAGACAAAACGCATGTTATGTCTATTATGTCGGATCTTGGTCATCTGAATTTTTTTGAAGATTTTGGCGGATATCTTATCTACCAAGATCCGACCAAAAAAGTCGGATCTTGGACTTTTTGGGCCGGATGATAGGTTCGCCAAAAAAAAGTCGGATCTTGGTCATCCGACGAAAAAAATCGGATCTTGGAGCAAGATCCGACTTTTTTTGGCATCCGTGCCACGTGGACACCACTCCTACAATACTTTAAAATTGGACTCCTTTTTGACAAAATGTGCTGAATAGTAACACCAAACAGAAAAAAAACCCAATATTTTTTGGTGGACAAACTTGGTGACCCTTTTTTTCATGTCGTCCCGTGGTCCAGTGCGCATTGAATCCTTGCACCAACCTCCACCTCAAGAATTCAGATTCAATTGTAATTGTTTGACAATTAGATTTTTGGAAAAAGTTTAATTTAGTACCCTGTGGTATCACAAATTTTTACTTACGTACTCTGTGGTTTAAAACGCATAAAACAAGTCCAACTTATTTCAATTTTCATCAACAAGAGGTCCCGGGCAGCTCGGGTAGCTGCCAGAATTTTTTTATATGAAACGACGTAGTTTCATTTCATACGTGGACTGTCACATCATATATGTCTAGGATGAGTTAATAATAACGTGGCTAGTGGTAAATTATCAAAATAGTACCATATTTATTTGTAATTTTTCAATTAAACATACCCCAAATCCCTCCTCCTTCCTCCCCATTCGTCTCCTCCTACCTCTCGCCATCACACCCCCAAACATAATTTCATACTCACGATAACAGAAACAGAAGTCGAATTAGACCAAACAAACATAGCAACCAAATCAATAGAACACCTACTATTAAGAAAAACTAAGAAAATTAAATTAAAAAAACAAAAAAGTCAACACTAGACCCGCAACCTCTCGAGCAAAAAAATAACGCCGTCATTAACAAAATTAAAGAATAAAAAGAACAACTAAACAAAAAAAGAGAACAGCTGCCTCGTCCTTCCCTCTCTCTCCACCGCTCCCAACCACCTCGACGGGAACAGCTCCCTCGTCGCCGTGGCACCGTCGCCTCGTATAATATCGAACTCTATCGTCGGTACGCGTGTCGAGCACGCTTCATCGGCGTCTGCATTGACCACGGAAGACGACGAGTCCGACGTCGCCGCCTCCACCGGAGGCGGGCGGTGAGCACACTCGGCCCAAGGAGAACCCGTGGGGAAGATGGAGAGGACGGTGGCGGCTGGTTTGGGACGCGCGTGAGTGTACGGGGCGGGGTCGAAGGGGAGGCGCGTGGGGCGGAGGAGTACGATCTCGACCCTTTCCCTTTCACGAGCCCCTCCTTACACGGCAGACAGGCGGGAAAGAAGAAGAGGCTATTCCCCGTCAGGAGCCGAGCCCAGTGGGGCTCTAGCCTCTTCGCTTGCCTCGGCCGCCGGGAACGATTTCTTCAGCAGCGACCTTGAAGTTTGCGAGTTCCAAATTGAATTCCTTTCCGTTAGGGTTAGGGTTCGGGTTCGGGTTTCGTCCGTGTTTTGGTTGACGATGAATTGGTTGAGTTCATGGGATTCTCGCCGTCTTTAATAGATTGAAATTGCGAAATTCAATTCTAATCTCTTGCTTGCTTGTTCATATGTGGTTAATCTTTCTTCTTTTTTCAGGTTTCTGGGCGGATGAATTTTTGTAAAGACAACAAATGAGTGACGTCATTTCTAGATGAATTAGGGGTTCGTGATTTATGAATTTATTTGTTGGCGAGTTCTCGAGTTATTTGTTGGGGATACTATTTTGGTTATTTATTACTAGCCACGTCATTAAAAATTCATCTTTGTTGTTTACGACGTGGCTGTCCACGTAATAAATAAAACTACGTCGCTTTGAAAAAAAATTACAGACAACTATTCGAGACCTGTTTTTGATAAAAATTGAAATAAGTTGGACCTGTTCTATGCGTTTTAAACCACATGGTACGTAAGTAAAAATTCGTGATACCACAGGATACTAAAGTAAACTTTTCCCTAGATTTTTTACAATTAGAAGACTCGAGCAATTTTTTTCGGTTGCCCGGTCATCTAGAATGTCACGTCAGTTGAGATATAAAAATTAATTTTTTTATTTGATTGATGTGTTTTATACCACGAATACTTCCATATAATTTTATTGTTTAAGATATCTTCATTTTTTTATTTAATAACAAGTTGGCATGACCCAAATCTAGTGCAACATTGAAATTGATGTTAGGACATGTCATTACCAGGACAGCTAGTAAAGAGAGAGCGAGTCCAATTTGTGTGGGTACGGAGGAGGAAGATCAACTACTACAAGGAAGCTGTTTTTAATGGCTGGGGTTAGCTTGTTAGATGACCGCCCACCTAACTCCCAATTCTATTTTGTTTCACGAATCTACATGGCTTTCCTTCATACCTCATATTCGATTGTCACGTTACGTTCGAGTCGAATCGGACTACAAATGATAACAAAACCCTTGCCCAAGATATTACGTTCAATTCATTGTACACAACACACAAACTCTTGCCCAAGATTACAAAGACTAGTAGTCAAAATAACATAAACCAAGTACACCGATCGATGGAGGAGAACAAATGTTGACTAAACACAGTTAATTCCCCCTTCCAAATAACGGGAAATTAATTCTTCGTTTACTAAATCAATCATTTTTGGAGCTAGTGGTGTTACTAATGGAGACCACCTTAGGCACATGAACAGGGAACTCGTTGATCTCATCCATCCATGGATTCTTCTCCTTAGCTGGATTGATGGTCCTCAATGCCTTCCAAACCGCGCTGTTGCACTTGAACCCTGACCCGAAGGCGATCTGCCATGTCCTGTCTCCTCTCCTGATCCTTCCCTTCGCCTCCGAATACGCCAGCTCGTACCACAACGAGCTACTCGAAGTGTTTCCGAACCTGTAAAAGCAAGTGCATTCTCGGAACTCGGACTCGAAACTAATAACTAGATAAGACATGATCACTACAAAATGACTGACCTGTAAAGGGTCATCCTGGAGGGCTCCATATGCCAATCGGTGAGCTCAAGATTCTTCTCTAGCTCGTCCAAAACAGCTCTTCCGCCGGCGTGGATGCAGAAGTGCTCGAAGGCCAACTTGAAGTCGGGAATGTAGGGTTTGATCTTCATCTTAAGGACCCTTCTCGCTACCAACGTGGCGAAGAACAGGAGCTGTTCCGACATCGGAAGGACTAGTGGCCCCAACGTAGTAATGTTGGTCTTGAGGGCTTCCCCGGCGACGGCCATTAGGTCTTTGGACAGGGAGACGCCGATCCGCTTCGTGTCGTCCTCCTTCTGGAACACGCAGTTATAGCACCTGTCGTCGGCTCCCTTGTGGGTCCTGACCGTGTGGATCAGCTGGTATTTGGACCGGCGGCGGTCCGAACGGCGGTTGGAGAGGAGAATCGCGGCTCCGCCCATCCGGAATAGGCAGTTCGATACGAGCATGGACCGATCGTTGCCGAAGTACCAGTTGAGAGTGATGTTCTCCATGCTCACCACCAATGCATAAGAATTGGGGTGCACCTGTTGGAAAAAATAATCAGCTGGAATTAGTTACCTCTCTATGGATATGTTTTCCGGATATAGTTCAAACTGACTTGAAATTGAATTAGTTAACTTAGTAAATCAATTACAATAAAAAATGATATAGACCTATGCTCAAAAAATACCCTATCAGGTGTTGCTTTTCAAGTTTTTTGTCAAAATGGGGCCTATTTTTAAAGTTTTTCGGTTCAGGTGTTCAAATACAATAGAAATTTTTTTCGTAACCTTTTACTATAATATGAAACCTTTTTTCACACTAGGGTCGAATACGAAATTTTTTTCGCATCGTGATAGAGTAAAAAAAATTTGTATTGTGGTAAAATGTTACGAAAAAACTTTCAATTGTGTTTGAACATTTGAACCAAATTTTTTTTGAAAATGGACTCAATTTTGATTAAAAAAACTCAAAAGCAACCCTGATAGGATTTTTTACCTATGCAACATTACCAAGTTGGTGTTTCTGTGTGGAATTTTATTAACTTGATATGTTTGAATTGACTACCATAAAATTACTTTTGAGAAAAAATACCACAGTAAAATCATCATGTATTATATTAGGTGGTCATCGTGAAGTTGTCTTTCCGTGTTACGTTTTGCTATGGTTCACATCATCTCATGCCATCTTAAAAGCCCGGCTGTTGGTTGCTAGTTGCGACGACCAAGCATTTAAAGCACACTTTGGGAACAAACAACCACTTTTCTCCATTTATTACGACATTAAATAACGTTACCCACCCAACTGGATTTTATATGGACTTGGATATCTATTAGATTGCCGATCCAAAACTACTGCCAAACAAAATTTATGAACTACCGCCTCGGTCAAATCAGAATATATATAGCCTGGACCAAGTATATACTGTACAAAAGTTTAAAAAAAATATCTAATAAATGACTTGGAATGAAATAACATCATTTCAGTGTTTGAAGAGAAAAATTATAATTCTATGTTCAAGCTACCTTAGATGGTAGTATCGGAAATATATTCGACCATATAAATTTCAACAAATTCTAAGTAGTACACGGAACCTCTTAAATATATATGTACTATGTACAAAATATTAATATTAATAAAATTTAACAGTTTAAAAATATATATGTACTATGTACATAATATTAATATTAATAAAATTTAACAGTTTAAAAAAAAATCTTAAAGTCGTAGCCGACTCTACATGTTCACTCCCGTACTCTTAATCCAAATTCTAAGATGTTACATATTCACTCTCTCCTAGGTTTTATTTAAATATTAACGGTCCAAAATATTATGACACGAAAGTATTATATCATGAAATTACTCGAATAATTTGGTTACCTGTAACATTTGTTTGGCGAGGTCAATAGAGATAAGCCCAGCACTGCACCCCATCCCACCAAGATTATAGCTCAAAATATTCCCTCTAAGCTTGTAATGGTTAACGATCATAGCGGACAAAGACGGCGTCGGATTGAACAAGCTACAGTTAACAACAAGAATCCCAATATCCTTAGCCTTGACCCCCGTCTTCTCCAGGAGCTGGTCAATGGCACCAAACATGACCATCTCGGCCTCCTTGCGGGCCTCGGCCATGCACGGATTGGCCGGGACCCGCATGACGGCCTCCGGGAAGTACGTGCTTTGTCCTAGACCCGACCTCTCGATTATCTTCTTCTGGAAGGCCAGGTTCTCCTCGGTGAAGCTGCCCGCAATGGTTGACTTCTCCATGAACTCCTCCCTTGAGCACATACGTGCCGGCTCGGGCTTGTAACACGCGAAGTCGACCAGGTAGATCTTCCTGGGCCGGCTCGTGAAGTAGAGCGTGCTCAGGAAGACTACAAGGCAGGTGCATACTGTTACTGAAACGAAGTTGAACCTGCCAAACAAATTTTACGATGGTCACAATACAATAATCGAAAACGTTCGAACAAACACTTGCTCTAACTGATATCTAGAAAGATCTCTACATATAATCTTTCAATCCAATTTTTTATAATAAAATTGAACTGATTTTCTTTTGACTATCTGCAAAAACAACTGACAACTTGATTTGAAAATTTTTAGCATTATATCTTATTTTCTTCGAACTCCTATTTTTCTATGAAGGTAACCATTTTTTGTCATTCTTAATTGTTCGAAGTGAGAAGCAAAAATATTCTGATAAAGACAGATAGTAAAATTTTTTGAACCTGAGGTGGTCCCAGAGCTGGAGGAAGTCGTGGATTGTGAGGGTGGAGAGATGGGCTGTGGCTATCCCCAAGAGAGGGATAAGCAACAGGTACATGGCGTTGGAGATCAAGTAATGGTATCCAAGCTTCACGTACTTTAATCTCACGGAGAGGAGGAAATTTGGAAGGGTGTTCTTCTTGGGACGATCAGCTTCTGCCATTTTAAATATATATACGCAAGGAAGTAATAGATGAGGAGCCCAGATGGACTGAATGCAACTTGTTGGGGGAGGAGAAATGTTGGGTGTATTGGCCGAGGAGGGACAAGGGTGTTGGGAATGAAGGTGGGTTGGGATTTTAAAGAGAGTAAATTGGGAGGGGGGAGGGAGGATGGAACTACCCCAACGAACTTTTAATGTGAACCCGCCTTCGTATTGAATATTTGGGTACTCTCGGGTCTTATTTAGCAGATAATTTTTTCAATAATATTAATCTGTTTGTAAGATTTGAATCTAAAATGTTATAATCAAAATTTATACTTGGACCAACTTTGTTAGAAATTTTTTAATTCATTTTTAAGTGGTAGTATTTTCTATTTCTATTTCTATTTTTGGGTTTTTTTTTTTAAATTGATGAGTCCGGTATAGTTTTGGGCCCAAGAAATACCCAATTGGACACTCAATTGGTTGGACTCGGTGCAACATGTCAGTTGACCGGTAAATTTTGGTGAACTACGTGAAGTTCCCCATTATGTTTTTATTTGCGTGTTCTTAATAAAGTTTGGTCGGAACCGCTTGGGGTCTCTCTAAAAAAGGAGAGAGTGCATGGAGATGGATGGAACCGGCTTTATTTCAGATCAACTGATTTTTTCCGGTTAAGTTTGTTATACTTCAAATTTTATTATTCATAAAAAAAATCTTGTCAATATTACGCTACATTATAGCGTTGTTACTAATAGCTTAATGGCTCGGATACATAAGTATGATCGTCTTTTGGCTTAACTATGAATTGATTTAATTGAAAAGATTTTTTGACCACTATCAAATCCTATTTAGAAATATCTCTCTCAATAATATTTTTTATTAATAAAATTTGACCCAAAATCTTTTTAAGAAAATCTAACTCCCAAAATATCAAATTTCTCTTTTTTTGATAATTAAAATATTATATTCATCCCAAAATTTCCAAGAGAATTACACCAATGTACTGAAGTACTTCGCCTAAAATATCAAAGTTCTCTTCACACTGTTAAATAATTTAAAACAAACATTCCTATTATTGTTAACTTGAATTGGGGTGTGTGTGAATTAATTAAAAGTCTTATGTGATTGTTCCGTCTTTAAAAAAGGAAAAAGTCTACTTTAGTATCTTGTGATATAGCTCCAAATCACTTTAGTATCCTGTGGTAAAAAATCGACCAATCGAGTCATACTTATTCTAATTAACATCAAAAAGGTCCACGGGCAGCTGTTCAGACCCTTCCCGACCTGCCCGAATGCTGCCCGAACATCTGAACTTGCCACATCAGCATTCGCTGACGACGTGGCGCCACTCTCCCTCCCCTCTCTTCTTCTTCTTCCAAGAAACAAAACCCAGAAAAATTGACCCGAACCTTCAACAGAATATTGGAAGAGCAAAGAGAAGAAAAAACCCCAACAAACCGCTGTCCCGAACGACCACCACCATTCCCTGTTGCCTCGATGGGGACAATACCGTACATCGACGGCGGCGAGTCCGGAGCTTCCGTGTACGGAGGAGGAGGGGGCTGGTTGAGGCTCGGAGGAATCTAGAAGAAGACGACGCCGATTTGGCTAAGTACTTTAAATCTGATCATCAGAGAAGCTGCTCCTTCTAGAAGCACTAGGACCCGCCCCAAACAAGGTAGAGTAGGCTCCCAGGTTCTGTTGATGATGATGATTATATTGGTAGTACTGTGGCCATATCTCGAACCCCTTGTTGTAGATCTCGTCCGTTCCCTGCCTGTAAGGAAATGGCAGCGTTCCGCCGTTGTCTTTTTTCTCTTGGTCTTCTTCTTGTTTATTGTTTGAGGAGGACCCTTCTCTTCCACCACCTAGATAGAACCACCCAGCCATGATGATCTCTTCTGGCACCACCTCCCCAATTCTATCCAAACCACGTCCATATCACAAACCAAGTTTCTCCCAAACGACTGGTTGCCACTTTTGGAAGCGCGAGCTCTCCGCCCTTTTAATTAATTTTTTGAAGTTGGCAGCTTTTGTTTCCTTCCCTTTCTTCGAGTAAATCAAAGCACAGTGAAAGGAAGTGAAAGAAGGAAGCAAGATGCATAAATTAAAGTAAAGACAGGAAAATTACGGATTAGGGTATAGGACTAAAAATGCTTAGTGGGTTTTTGCTCCTTAAATGGTTAGTGGGTTTGGGCTATATACGATTAATGCTTTAAGGAATCAAAATCTGGGTTTGGTTTTGGGGAAGAAGAAGAAGAGAGTGGAAGGAGGAGAGAGAGGGAAGAAACAGGGAAGAGACGGGAAGTGAGGGAGAGTGGAGATCCACGTGGCGCCACGTCGTCAGCGAATGCTGATGTGGCAAGTCCAGATGTTCGGGCAGCATTCGGGCAGGTTGGGAAGGGTCTGGGAGCTGCCCGTGGACCTTTTTGACGTTAATTAGAATAAGGACTCGATTGGTCAGTTTTTTACCACAGAGTACTAAAGTAATTTGGGCATATACCACAAGGTACTAAAGTAAACTTTTCTCTAAAAAAATAAATATTAAAACAAACAAACCATAAAAAAATTTAAAACATGCCCCAGTCTTTTCCATGACAATTATGGAGTAACAATTAAATTAACCAGTGAAAAAGTTATTCTATTTTAATCAAATTTTGAGTTCAAGTCTTTGAAAATATTTCAATGTTAAAAATTGTTGGGAAAGTTTTTCTACCTTTCAAAGGTCCTATCCGGCTCTTAAAATGAGATTATTTGGCTTGTTGGATCAGATACCCTTGGTATAAAAAAAAATTTCATGACAATTTTTTTATAAGTAAATTTTATTAATATTAGCAGAAAGAAAAACTCGCAATCTCGTGATCGTCGGCCTCGTCCAAACCTTGATTCGACTAAAATCGAATCAGAGAAAAAGTATCGTTGATAGCGAAGACACAGTTTTTTTCGACTTCTTACAGCATTGGCAAACCCAAATTACCACACCTAGGTGGCATACAATGGGCAAAAATATGAGGTCGAAATCTAGACATCAGAGGGGGAAAATATAACTCTAATCAGAACTATGAATGGTAATTTTTCACTTAAAAACTTCGCGCTACATTTTTGCAAACTAAAAAAAACCAAGAAATACAACAATCAATAATCAATCTGTTCATGAAAATTATCCCCTAAAAAAAATCTGTTCATGAAAATTATACCCATTTTCCCAAAACAGATATCTCTGTCTATCTGCTTGTCCATCCCACCTTGGCATTACCGGCCGACCCCTTAACGTTACTACACGCGGAGAAGATGAAAGGGCTGACATAACTCATTCAACGGGCAAACAGTTAACAGCTGTACGTGTGAACATCCAATAAGTCCAACTGCATGCCAATCTAGTAACACAACTACCATAGTCTAATTATATCAACTAGCAAGAAAGTTATTCTAGTTTAATTAAGTCTTGATTTTTGAGTTCAAGTTTTTTGCAATGCAGGCGTGTTACAAAAGTCTGATCCGTTGAAATTTAGATTAGTCAGCCCACTAACCCTGGACACCAGATGATATAAACTAGTACAATAGTACTCTTCTAGTTTACTCAAAAAATCTTGAATTTTTAAAAATGTACCAGTATTTTTGTTTTTAATTGTTAAGAGAACTCTAACATCCTACACAACCGAAACTTGAATTATTCAACCAAAAATCTAGCAACACGCCCCCCCCCCCCCCCCCCCCCCCCCCCCCCTTTTTTTTTACTACCGTATATCTTCATAACTGACAGTACTTGAGGGTGGTGTAGAAAAATCTTTGGTCCTACAATCTGAATATCGATTTGTGGGGGTACCAATTAATAATATTAGGTGCTTGTTGTCTTTAGCGCACTAGCAATTAACAAGACAGCTTAATTAGGACAGCGTCATAACATGACCAATCCTTGTACCTCTTTCATTCTACCGATGAGATAGGCGCTCTGGCATTATCTTCTCGTATACGTCGACCGTCATTATAAATTAGTATGTTATCGATTTCGGTTAGTGCTAGAGAATGAAATTTGTTTGTTAAGATTATCGCATCATTATTATTACAGTAGATTTGTTTACAATCGTGAAAATTTTATCTACTTATTATTTTAAGACGAATGAATTCAACATTACTGTAGATCTTTAGCAAAATCTGCGAATACCTAATTAATTGTATTTCCAAAAAAGAAGCATAGTCGTCAAATATTTATATTTACCGGACCAAAAGGTGACATAAAATCTGCCCTCTAGCTTTGCATCAAATTTACATTCTCAGTATGCATGTACCGAGTCCCAACGTTTCGAACTTATTTCATTACCAAACTCAACAGCCAGTTACAGCCACATACGAAGCATGCATACAATAACTCACTCCTCGGCACAAGCCACCGGCCCCGTTGATGTCGCGCTGCCTCCACTACGTCATCATCTAGGTCTCGCAACTACACATTCTGCAATATGATCCCTCACTACACCACAGAGCATAGTCAGAGATCCTTGTTCGGGTTTCCCTAATTCATGGTATTTTTTGGAGAATACTCATAACGCATGGTTTTTTTAAATCAATTTAACCTAGAAAACAAAAATGTCCATGTGAGTTGTCTCGCCTAATAAATTTCCCAACGAACATACAGTGGTTAACAGGAGAAAAATTAAATTGTGGTATAGGAGCAACGCGCAATTGAATTCATTTGAAGTATTGAACACGAAGTGGGCTCATCTGATGCATCAAATATTGAACAGCTGCTAAATTAAAACGATGAGTTGTACTATAACTGTAAAGCCTTTGACTTTCAGGAAGGGGCCTCAAAATACAATATATTAAAATTAGTGGAAAATGTTTTTGCTATTGTTGGAATTTTTGTACAATTCAAATTTGGATCCATCGTCCACCGAATATTTAAAATGGTAGTCCAAGGATGAGGCTACATAACTTTTACTCAAAAGTGAAACCTAAGCAACTCTACAAAAAGATATTGACTTTAATCTTACGAAGATAAAAAACATTTTTGGAAAGATCATCCCTAAAATAGTGCAATAATGCTTGACTATGAATATCGGAAAAACGTTAGCGGCTCAAGTGTCCTTGAATGCATCTTCAACGTCCAACTAATAAGACCGACCCAGATAAGCAATAAATATACATGGAGCAGGTGGCACGTGAAAATCCCAATTCCGTATTAGTTGGAGTTAGATTTAACAATTGTAAATCATTGGTGGAGTATGTATGGGGCTCGGATTTGGGCCACCCAGAAAGTTGGAATTCGTAGACAAGAAATTTGTAACCACACGAAACCCTTCTTCTTGCTTGTTTCACTGAAACAGCCGTAAGGATCAATTTTGGAAGTCCCTCAATATTTTGTACTAAGATGGTGTAAGGGGGAAAAACAAAAGGATAGGGTGAGATTGAGGTCTATGTTGTTGTCGGCTATTCATTGAATGGCACTGGCCCCAGAAAACTACCACTCGATATTCGGGTATCCACCGACCCGACTAATCTAAGATTCAAATCAGATAAGATCTTTAAATGATGGCAAATTTATTTTAACAAGTATTAAACACTGATGCATTTTCAATGTGCAAATTCAGACATATTGATTAAGCTATTCTCTTTATCGTTGCCCGTAAATATAGTAGCATATATCAAAAGAAAAGTTAATTAGTCATCCGTGATAGGATAGGAGGCGTTGTGGGTGAGTTAATGTGACGTTTGAACACTTGGAACTTCCTCTTTTGAAAAGTATGAACACTTGGAAACTTGCTTAACACAATTAAAAGACTCGATTGGCTCCACCTCACCTAAACCTGATAATAGAACCAATTCAACATTTTACATGTCACAATTCCAAGATCACCTTGTTTTCCAAAATAACATCAAAAGTTGGTATGTCAATCAATCATATCAATAAAGTATTACGTCTCGGCTCGAATTTGGATTAGCGGTCCAGTTGAAGTCCGAATACTTGGAGGTATAAAAGAAACAATATGACCAAGCCAACATTAGTTCACCAGCTAAACACACAAGTCCATGCCCTGTACACAAGGAAACTACTCAGTCCTGTTCACGAATGCAGAGTTATGATCTAACCAGTCCTACAAATGTTAGGTTACCGCACCATTAATTCAGAAATATATCGAGGATTATCGATCAAACGGTTGTTTTGCAGGAACGTTATGGATTAGGAATACCAGCAGAGGAATAAAATGATTTAATTCTTTGGATTCATTCGACTAAGTGGAGAGATGAGCTCAATCAATGAATACATGACCTGATCAAAGAACGTTATTCACCATTAGTCCAGGATATAGCGATCTGGTTGATCTCGAATAGCGATCAAGGAGTGCCAAAACTCGAGCTGCTTTGCTCCCAAGACGGCCATTGCCGTGTACCTTCCTGCCCGTCAGACCAACAAGAAGTGGCCGTGTTGTTGATCCATAGTAATCCACCATTTCCCTGTTCAACAATATCTTCTCCAGTAGTCCTAAAGCCTCTTCTTTCAGAGAATCTGTTCCCCATGTTAAAGCGTCTAATATTGGCTTTATGGCTTTTGCTTGATGCAAGACGTTCGATCCTCGGTGGGGAGACCGTTCTTGGACCAATGTGGATAGTGTCTGAATTGCTTCCTGAGCAGTGGCATGAACCTGACCCTCCAAGAGTTTTACCAAGCCATCTAGTGCATTCGCCTGCAATAGACAAAACGTAGTTCTCACACTGCATATACCTCCGTGTGCTGCACACGACTGAGGCCGAAAGTACCAGCAACCTATCGATTGGGCAGCCACCAGCTTCGGAGTGCTCCTTGAGAGGTCACCAATCAATGCAGCCGCTCTTGCCTTTGCTGTTATTGAGCCAGTCCCCAGTAATCCCACGAGTAATGGGTAAGCTCCTTGTTCAACGACAATCCGCTGAGCCTCAAGATTCATCGGGTCAGTGAACCTGAAAAGTGCCCCTAGAGCATTTTCTACTGCTTCCATGGTTCCAGTTCTTGTTATGTTGATAATAGCATTGTGCCCCTCCAATTCAATTAGCTTTCTTGTCAGAGTTACTTCGGATTTTGGGAGATTGGCTAATAAATCAGCTGCAGCTATTTGTAAGTCAACCTTGTCAGCATTCTCAAGGAAACCAGCCAATGCCTCGATTCTTTTCGGCTTCAGAAGATACTCTACTACTCCTTGCGGTTCATGGTGGGATAAAAGGGAAAGAAGATTCATAGCAGCCCCACGAACTTCCGAATCAGCGTTATCAAGAATAGCAAGTACGGAAGGTATACCATTTGCCGTGAGTACTGCCGTCTTAACTGCTGCAGAATCATTTTTGCAAATCCAAAGAAGCGCATACAGGGCAGGCCTTCGTGCATTATGAGCTTTCCGTTGCAAAGTTAACAAATTGCAGATGATTGGTTCTAGGTCAAGCTGGGAACCGTTTGCATCAACGAGATACTTAATTCCATCACCATCGGAAGAAAGTTTCTCCAGAATCTCAGAGCATTTAATGACAAGACCGGTGTGTCCATGTGCAGAGGACATTAGTCCCAAAATAACAGGAAGCCCACCAGCTGCAGCAATACGGTCTTTGTTGGATCGACAACCGGATAGCTTTACCATCAGAGAAAGGGACAACTCCTTGGATTCAAAATCACCAGATGCCACCATTTCAAGTAAGGGAGGAATGATCCCTCGCTCACCAAGCAGATTTAACTCCGATTCAGCCAAAACCATGCTAATCAAAGCTCTGAGCAGCGACGCACAAGAACCTGGCCATATAATGTTTTCAGAAGTTAGTTACCAAAACCAACTTATGCTGGAATGCTAATCACCAAAAGAGTTGTTGGAGATACAGGCATCAGCACAAAACACAGCAGTGTATTTATGATGAAATTTGACTAAGAGTCCGGTCATCGTACCTTGTAGAATTCGATCAATGAGTGGCTTGTACCACCCTAACTTAGCAGCACGACAAATGTTCTCCTCATCAACTTCAAAGAGTTTATGAAGAATATTTTCAGCATAAACAGCTGGTTCTTTCAAGGGACCGTTCATGGTAGTGACAAGGAACAGAATGGCACTACTCTGATGAGAGAGCTTCCGGCAAACAGACACGTTCCAACCGGACCTTTCTTGCAATAATTCAAAGAGCAATTCCACTGCTTCCTTTGAGAAGCTCAGGTCACTAACAAAGCACGGAACAATGTGATCCCAACCCCCGTGTTCGATCACCTTTTCCTACAAGGAATGATTTTGGATTCGTTGCAGTGAGTATTCATTGGATTAATAGACTCCCATTATAGTACTACTGGGAGCATCAGCAATCAATGAAGCATGTAATTGAAACAAGAATTAGAAACAAGCAAGTACAATCTTTGGCTTACACGTTGCTCCTATAAAGCTTATCATATAGTAAGTAGTATATTGTTAGTCTCATCAAAATGATCATTATCAAAACCAACTCATGTTTTCAGGTATTAGTCTGTCCCATGATAAGAGTGTCGAGCGAGCAAGAAAATGGCAATCCTCTGGCAGCACAAGAAGGTCTAACTTTAACATTTGGCATAAAATTAACGTAACATACCTTGTTTCTTGCATGTCCTTCAACAACACTCTTCAGGGTTATTAAGATCTTTCTCTTGACATCCTTGTCACGAGAGATTTCAAGAATGGATATCACGATATCCGTGAGGCCTCCGATTGAGATCCAATCCTGGTTTATTGGGTTCTCTCTCAACAGATGTTGCATTTGGCTCAATGCCTCTTCGATAACTAACTTTTCGCCAGATAGCAACATTTCACTGATAAATCTGATTCTAAGGCAGTAATTTCGCTCTCTCCATTCTTCGATTGATTTTCTGAGAGAAAAGTTAGGCCAGAATCTTGTATCTTCGAGAACCTCTCCTGTCTCTGGATCAATTTTAGCTCCATTCTCAAACCAAGCTTCAACAGCAGCTCTCTCACACGTGGTACCAGTTGAAAGGCTCACAGGATCAGACATCACGGTACCATTTATTTGACAAAGGAAAGCAGCAAGGGGTGCTATATATTCTTCCCTTGGACCATATTGCTCTATTACTTTCAGCATCTGAAAATATCGTCGCTTTGATTCCTCGTAATCTCTGGCAGCATCAGCTCGAGAAAGCAGCTCGATAACCTGCTCCAAGAACAGCTCTTCTTGCCTTTCTTTCCTGTTAGCAGCTTCTTCTTTCTCCCTTCTGAAGCTAGCCAGCTCTTTACTTATCTCTGAAGGTTCTACAGGTACACCAACTGCTCTCGCTATTTCTTCCAGCATGTAATTTGCAAATCCGTGATCGAGTTTCTGATTCAGCAGACCTTGGTTCAACGTCTCGACAATTTGGAGCTGGGATTGCGGCGCTTCAAACTCCACATGTTGCATTTCATTGTGTAGCTTCTCCACTTGATCAGATATCCCCATGAGCAAATCTGTACTTACTAAAGATAATGCAGCCAAAGACCTTCCAAGTTTCCTAGTGACCTCCTGTACCTCATTGACAATGACCCTGCACCTCACCAACAAGTAGAAACGAGATCGATTTTTATACTTCTCAACCAGGATATGTGCCTTCTTGACATCCTCTTCCAAAGCTTCTAGAGCTTGCCTGGCTGCTTGAGAATCATTCAACTTCCTTAGTTGCAGCAACTTTAGCACCGGTTCAATGTCAAAGAGGTGCTTTGACATAACCTTGAAACTATCTTTCTCGATAAGCACATCTTTTGCAGCCTGTGCGGTTTTAAGCACCTGGGTCGTCAGCACAGCCAGAATGGTACCTATAGGCACAAGCTCCAATACCATTGTAATGGAGGACTTGAATCATTCCAGATGGACTCTTAGCAGCATGAACGAGATGAACTCGCTAATCATTAGCATGAGATTTCACAGCCAAAATGGTACCTATAGGCACAAGCTCCAATCATTGGCACAACCAATAAAGATAAATGTCAGATATCCAGAAAGCGAAATACAACCACCAAACCGAAGTCATATACAATATGGTATATGCATGCCTAGAGTCCTGAACTAGTATAAAGCTGATAGAAAACACATGCAATTAGACAACTTCCTGGGTCAAAGGGTGTTTCTAACTCGAATGTTCGTGCAAGAACTCGAGCATGCTCAAACAAAAACCAAAAATTTATACGAAACAGCCTGTACTATACATGTACAACAACTGTCCTCAGAAAGTATCGACACTGAGTTGTGCTGCGAATGGCCAATAACTAAGAGCAAGCAACCGAAAAATTAAGTCACAACGACATGATGTGCTTCTCCTACGCGTGCAAAAGCAAAAAGGAGTGCTGGGAAAAGCCACAAGAACAGAACACAAGATTTACGTGGAAAAAAAAAATTCATGGCGAAAGAGAAGGAGAAAGAGTTCAATACATGAATCAACAAATCCAAGGTAGGCACAAGAGAAATAAATCGTTCAGCTTAGCTCCTCTAAACATTCTCACATGCTTCCCTATACCACTACACTACATATGCGTCTAACAATTTGGGTCACAACTAACAAAAACAAAACACAATCAGCATAATTCAGTTTCTAAGCATCATACGAATCAAGCACGAAAGATTATTTAAAGAAAAATGTACCTCTTCCTTTTTCCTGACGAGAGAACCGGAAACTGAGGCGGTGCTGCGAATTCTATATGGTGCTCGAGTCAGGTCAAGTCAAGGTACCGTGACAATTACGCCAAAGCAATCTGGGTCTTTTCCCACTTGCAGGCCCCACTCACCTCCCAGACATTGAACGCGGAAACGTCGCACTCTAAAATTCATTAACCAGCTGTCCAACCATTTCCAGGAAAATTAAGTTTTCCACTCTTAACCTTTCTTTCATTTTCCAACGAATCCACTCCAAATTTCTTGCCGATACTCATCTTCCCGTGTCTTTCCTCGGGTTAATATTGTGTAGGTCCGGCAAGGTTATCAGGACCATGGGATCCTTCGTGTCCGGATAATGGATATCCGGCGGTTTCAAACAAAACAAATTTCCGAGCCAGGTCTGGCCGCTCAATTGATTAGCAGTTTACATTTGAAAAAAGAGAGGTTAATCGGATCATACAAGCTAGAAAGCTAATAACATTACCATGTTATTCAGAGCTTTCTTCTTAAATTACATTTTGCTTATTATTACATAATAAAGTGTAATAATGCAACTCAACATCAACATGAAATCTTCTCGACGGTCTGTATACACAGGTCAGTAGTACACCATCTTACATCTTGCACTAATCAGCACTCCTCTTGCTAGCTAATTCCCGAGCCAAATCCCTCAGTTCCTCTGGCGAAGGCGGTCTTTCTCGATTAGGGGGATACACCACGTATGAACGCTACATAAGAGAAGAAACGGTGCATGATTGTTAAAATGAGAATAACCCATACCAGAGCTGGGAAAGAGAAATCAAAGAATCACTCGATTCACGATGCTTAATAATCATCAGACGAGACAAAAGAAGAACGAAGAAAGGAGGGCTATACTGGTGCGTTATGCTAACTTGAGAACTGTAATTGTTCTGGCCTTACATCAGACAGAACAACATATGAACCGTAAATAACAATCCAACGATGGCAATTCGGGCAATCTAACTATCTGAAGAACATTGAGTAGATAAAGAACCCAAAGAAGCAAACAATCCCGGGAATATAAAAGCCCCTTCGGAAATTAACTAGCAAAGGTCATCATCATCCATGACAAGCAACCTAGGAAAGGTGAGGCTAGGCTACTTAACCATCAACTACAAACCCGAGTTCTCAATCCAAGGGAACCGAATCTCGCAGAAGTTGCAGCCCTATCCAGTAGGACTCTTTATCATCCATTGACACTCGCGAGCTGGAACACCCTCCTAACACAAACTTAGGGTTTCAACACGAATCCGAGCACAAAATCGCCACCACGCGACCAGGATCATAGTCGCAACCCTAACCAAAAGGCTACCACTCGTGCGCCGACCCGACAATAGCATCATCACATTCGAAAATCGCCAAACCTTCACCTCATTGCTTCTAAGCATCTCGTGACCTAATTTCTAAACCACAAGCATCCAACTTCTAGAAGATTCATATTTTTCAAGAGCTTTCGAAAGTGAATAATTAATTAAAGATGCGAGGGAGCGGTGAAGAAGGAGGGTATTATTACGTTGCCCATGAACTTGTGGATGTTCTTGGAGTTGTTGGCGAAGTAGTACATGAGGCAGATCGGAACGGTGACGTATACCCCGAACTTCGCGATCTCCAAAACGCCCTTCGATGTTCCGATCGACGACATCGTATTGTATTGTTCTCTCCGGAACCGAACTCTAGTGAGAGGGAGGTGGGAGGTTTACCGTTTAAGGATAGAGACGACAATTTGGACGCGTGGCTTTATTATTTCCGATGTCGGTCTTTTATCTTGGGCCTAGCTCAAAGCCCGATTTGTTACCTTGATGGGCCAGGCCCAAAGACCATGACCAATCCCGTTGGATCCAGTAGCTCATAGACCAAATAAATATATTGCCCTGTCAGGACTCTCCCAAGGTTTAGGATGGAAATAGAAGCCCACAACTACTCTCCCCTATTTTTAACATATGTAACATGAAATGAAATTAGAGCGGACTCATATCGTCTGGTAAATTGATGAGGTTCAATTTGATTTAAATCGATGAATTTCGTATTGAGATTACTACATTAGATTATTGGATCTTGTGTAACGAATATGAAAAAATCACCAATAAATTATTTCAAATCTTTTTTATAAATATATTAGTTTCATTTTTTTTAATATGGAAATTTTAATACATATATGTTCTTCGATATCTGTCGTCCAAATATATAAGCAAACATAAGAATTCACTTAAAAATTAAAAGTAATTCCAAATCTGATTTAAAAAAACAGAACCACACATACATCAATTATAAAAATCCGAGTAATCAAATTTAACCTATTCATAACACAATGTTGCCTTTTGTAGCAAGTGCTTCCTCGCAAGAATCCCAGCCGAAGGGCCAAATAATGTTGGCATATAACCTATTGGCCGCCACTCACATCTACCAAAAATCCCAATTAGGATATATCATTGTCTTTATGGAAACAAGCGACAATATCTTTGTTTGTTTAATACGGCGACGTTGACGTCCAAATCTATATCTCTCCGCTCCACCAATGCATTTTAACATCTAATGGTATCTTTTCATTGGCCCAAGCAGGTGAGAATGCCCTATCACGGGACACATTGTGACAAATGCTACAGCCTGAAACAATATTTAACGGACATTGTGATCAATGTCAACTTTAAAATTTTTGAAGATACAATAGAGTTAAATAATTACTATAAAATTTTGTTACTTTTTAAATGTTATATTGACTCAGATGTTGATTAGATGTCTCATAACATGTGCCATCAACCAAGAAGGAAAAATCATTTTTAATAGAAAACAATATTTAGTTGGCTAGTTGCTTGCAATATAATACATTATTCCAGATAGTTTTTCACCCACTTAGTTAGTGCTTGTTTTGAGAGATAAATGATGTAATCAGCCACGCCTAATACCTTGTTTTACGTTCCTTTGGGTTTGCTGATTGGCCATTAGGGACGAATTGGCGTTTTGTTTAGCCTGCGGCATTATTACGGTCTTCTTTTTGCATAATTATATTTTCAATTAGTGGCTGACGCTGCATTTTTAACCTTTAATTTCTAGGTGCTTAGTATTTAATTAATGATGGTGGCCTGACCATCTAACGCTTATTAAAGTAGCCGATCCGCCGAGTATGTTATCATCTTAATTTAGAATATAATTAAATATATGGACGCCTGATCAGGCATATTCTCTTGTTTTTTAACTTTTGAATCGAAATTATCAACCAATTATTTGGATCCTCGTAGAATATTATTTTAGTTTAACTACATATTTTCAGTTCGAACATGGGTAGTGTTATCAACAATACAATCTCAAGAATGATCAAGTTTGCGAGTGAACACAACCACCCATACTTTCTCTCCGTCTGGAGCCCCATCTTTCTCCCCCCTCCTGCCTCCTTACTTCCCTTTATCTCTTCCCTTCCTAAGCTCCTCTAACCCTTTAATGGCTTACCTACCCTCCACCTACTCACCTCCTCCTCGTTAAGTCTCCATTAATTGCCGCCTCTCTCTTTGTTGTTTTAAGCTGAGTTTGCTGTTTTCGTCTCTCTCTTTGGTCACCGATGGATCCCCCTCAGAGTTCTGTCCTGCATGACTCTCTCTCTCGCGAGGCTGATCTCCTTAAATTTGGTCCCTCCATTGAAGTCTCCCCGGTTCTCGAAGCTCGTGGTCAGTCATCTGATCTGGTTCTAGTTGGGAAACTAATTTCCTCTAGACCGTTCTCGATCCCGTCTGTCAGGGCGAGTGTTGTTAAATCTTGGTCCTCCTCCTTCGCTGACTTAGCGGTCGAGGAGTTGGAAGTCAACGTGTTCCTGTTCACCTTTAAATCTTCGGATACCAGGAATCGGGCCCTCAATAACTCTCCATAGTCGTCTCGGATCAGCATTTGGTGTTAAAGAATTGGCCCGACGATGTTCCCTGGCCTTCCATCATCTTCCAGTACTCTCCTTTCTACATCCAGGTTCATGGTCTCCCTCGCAATCTCATCAATAAGCTCTCTGCTGTCTCTATTGCTTCTCAGTTTAAGAGATTATTATGGATTGACGAAGAAGCTCTCTCCCGCCCCGGGTTCTCAACCACCCTTCGCCTTCGGGTTGAGGTAGATGTGGATGCCCCTCTCCCCACTGGCTTTCGACTTCCTCATGTAGATGCTGATCCCTGGATTATTAAATTCACCTACGAGCGCCTACCCGACATGTGCTTCTACTGCGGTCGTATTGGCCACACTAAAGGTCATTGCTCTCTAGATGCTTCGAAGATCTCTTTTTTTCGTGCTATGGCAGCCGAGAAGCTTTCTTATGGTCCTTGGCTGAGCGGAGGGCTCCCCTCCAGGCGTCCTCCATCTGGCTCCGGTGGCCCTTTGTCAAGATCTCTGGAGTCTTTCAAAGGACTGAGCCTTGGGACTCCCCCTGTTCCAGGCAATATTTTACCACTTTCCGATGATGGTGTTTTGGTGGTTAAGGAGGGCCATGCTCCCACCACGGGCAGTACGCTATTATCTCTGACATGCTCCCCTAATGTTTTCTCTCCAGTCATGATGAATAATATCTCTAGCCCTCAAGATATTATTTTGCCGACGCCGGTTTCACCTTTGCGTGGGGACCCCTCACAGTCGACTCCCAACCAGACTGGTTTGCCCTCCACAAAGGACCATGTCACCTCGTTGGCGACTCCATCTGCTGCCAAGTGGACACGTCTCAAATTACCCAGCTTGCCCCACCTTCTTGATGAGGTGGCAATTAATGGATCACTTATCCCCTCCTCTTCCCACCGTATTCTCCCCAAATCCATCCTCTCTGTCCACTTCCCCTCCACCATCTCCAAACGAAAAACACAATCCACTACCCACTCTCCTTCCCCCTCCAAAAAGACTAAGGCTTCTAAGTCCACTAGGGTTTCCTCTAACATTTTTTCTTCTAACTTGTCCCATTTTGCAGGCACTCCCTCTGGCAGTTTCTCCCATGGCCTCTCGCCTGGTACCTCTTATGCCTCTACGAGACTCCGTAAAAGGGGTAAGAAAGTTGGCAATCTCTCTCTCAGCCCTCTCTCAGCGGAGCTTGAGGTGGTTGGATTTTCCAAAAATTCTTTCGCTTCACTTAGTCTTCAGCAGGATCAGGTATCCTTGATTAATTCTAAATCTCCTTCATCCGGGGTGACAGGTATCATGTCCCCCGATTCCCAATGAATTGCTTATCCTGGAACTGTCGGGAGCTAGGCCTCGCCCGGACAGTTCGGGTTTTGAAAGGCCTGGTTCAGAACTTCTCTCCCTTTGTTGTTTTCCTGATGGAAACTAAACAACGAAGTGGGAAACTTGATAAAATTTGTCGTAGTTGTCGTTTCACTCATTGCTTCTATGTCGATCACGTGGGTCGATCTGGAGGCTTAGCTCTTTGGTGGTCCGATTCTGTACATATTGATGTCCTCTCTAGCTCCAAAAACTGCCTGGATACGTTTTGTTCGGATTTGGTTAACAATGTCTCCTGGTTCTGTTCTTTCGTTTATGGTGAGCCCAACTCCTCTAAAAAACGTGATTTCTGGTCTAGTTTCTCTGGTTTTTGCAGGAACCCCGCTTCCCCCTGGATGTGTATCGAGGATTTGAACTTGGTTGCGAGCCCTTCGGAATGTTTGGGTGGCAACTTCCCTGATCGTTGGCAAATGGATTTACTCTATGACTTCATTAACAATGGTGAATTGATGGACCTCGGGTTTAAGGGTCATCCTTTTACGTGGTCTAACCTTCAGTTTGATAATGCCAACATGCAACAGAGACTTGATCGGGCCCTGGGAAATGCGGTGTGGAGGGATCTCTTTCCCAAAGCCCAGGTCCTCCATGGCCCTTTCCATGGTTCCGATCATTGTTACCTTCTTTTGAACTTGACTTTTTCAAGAATATTGAAACGTCCTTTCCGTTTTGAAGATTTTTGGATTAAAATGCCCGGATGTAGAGAAGTTGTTGATCATTCTTGGCAACATCCCTTGACCGGTTCTCCCCCCTTAATTTTTCGTAAGAAAATCGCTTCCTGTGCTTCTGACTTGTCGATTTGGTCCAAAAATTTTAATGATAACAGGAAGAACCGCATAACTCTTCTCACTCTCCAACTTCAAGAACTTCAACAAAAGAACCATGCATTAACCTGCAAATCCGAGGAAGTGCTTCTCAAAGAGGAGTTGGATAAGCTTTTGGAACTTGAAGAGATCTTCTGGCTCCAAAGATCGAGGATTAGCTGGCTCAATTGGGGTGATCGCAACACGAAGTTTTTCCACACCTCCACTACTCAGCAGAGGCAGGTAAACCAAATTGTTCAACTTCTGGACTGTAATGGTAATTGGGTTGATGATGCTCAGGCCCTGTCTTCGCTTGTTCATAATCATTTTCAGGACCTGTACTCCTTCCATCCTTCTTCTGACCCTTGTTCGATTATTAATTGCATTCCTTCGCTTGTCACTCAACCTATGTCTGCTGATCTCATTCGTCCCCTCTCTGATCTTGAGATCAAGACCGCTATTTTTGAATTGGGTGGGACTAAATCCCCTGGTCCAGACAGCTTCTCCGGTATCTTTTTTCAAAGATTTTGGCCCGTCATTTCTAATGATCTATTTGCTCTTGTCAGGAATCTTTTTGATACTGGAGTTGTCCCCAAGGAGCTCAACCGTACTTACATCACTTTGATTCCTAAAAAGGCCAATCCTTCCGACATCCACGGGTTTAGGCCCATCGGCCTCTGCAATTTTGCTTACAAGGTTTACTCCAAGGTCCTTGCCAACAGACTTAAACCCTGGATGAATTGCCTAATCTCTGACTGTCAGGGCGCTTTTGTTCAGAACAGATGTATCCAGGACAACATCATCATAGCCTACGAAGCCTTTCATTCCCTCCGTACCGCGGGTAAGAAAAAAACTCACTCCATGGCCATTAAGCTTGACTTGAAAAAGGCTTTCGATTTGGTCAATTGGCAATTCCTTGAATCTGTTTTGACCAAACTTGGGTTTCCCCCCAAATGGATTGGTTGCGTGATGAGTTGTATCACTTCCACCTCTTATAGCATTCTGTTTAACGGGCAACCTCTTCCTTGGTTTAATACCGCTAGAGGTCTTCGTCAGGGGGACCCCTTATCTCCCTTTTTATTCCTCTTAATCTCTGATACTTTTGCACATTATTTTAACCATGCTCGTCTTGCAGGTCATATTTGGGGGTTTCAATTTAGTTGTTCCTGCCCTTCTATTTTACATATTCTTTTTGCAGACGACACTCTCCTTTTTGGCAAAGCGACTATCCCCAAAGCTACCATGCTCAAGTCCCTCTTGAATAACTTCTCCAGCTCTACAGGCCAAGCCATTAACTTCCACAAATCGTCCATCTGTTTTGCTAAAAGGGAGCTGGCCGATACCAAACTTGCCATCTCTACCATTCTTGGCATGCCTTTAATGCTTCCGGGTGACAAATATCTTGGCCTTCCATCCTTTTAGGGAGGTTCTAAATCTGATGCTTTAAACTTCATTTTTGAGCGGATGTGGAACAAGGCCCAAAGTTGGAAGTCTCGTCTTCTTTCTTTGGATGGGCGTGAAACTTTAATTAAATCTATTTTATCTGCTATCCCTTGCTACGTTATGCAGTGTCTCTCTTTTCCGCCTGCCTTTTGCTCCAAGATGAACAGCCTTATTGCTAGATTCTGGTGGTCCGGTGATGTTGGCTCGAAGAAGGTCCATTGGTTGAGTTGGCACAAACTCACTTCTTCCAAGCTTTCAGGTGGCTTAGGCTTTAAAGACTTGCATCTTTTAAACATTGCTCTTTTGTCTAAACAGGTTTAGAGGCTGCTTTCTAACCATTCCTCGCTTTGCTTCTGGATTTTAAAAGGCTTGTACTTCCCTTCTACTGATATGCTGGAGGCTAAGAAGGGACCTCGTCCTTCCTGGATCTGGTCTAGCTTATTTACTGGTTTGCAGGCTTTAAAAGATGGACTCCTTTTCAAGATTGGAGACGGCATGAACACTTCTATCTGGAAAGATCCGTGGATCCCTGACATTCCGGGTTCTATCCCAGCCTCGCCTCCCTCTCGCCCTCAAAACATCAACACCGTCGCCTCCTTTGTTTGTCCACAAGAAGTTGGAATTCTAATTTGGTGCAGCAACTATTTACTCTGGTCGAAAGGGATGCTATTTTGCGCATTCGCGTCCCTAGGGCTGCTAGGGTGGATCGCATTATTTGGCATCACGCTGAGGATGGTATCTTCACGGTCAAAAAGGGCTACCATGTTCTTAAATCTCATTCTTCCTCTCTTGACCCTCCGATCTTTTTGTCTCCCCCTATTATTGCAGGCTTTTGGGCCAAACTCTGGAAGGTTAAGGCCCATCCGAGGATCCTTCACTTTATTTGGAGAGCTGCAAGAAATGGGCTCCCTATCTCTCTTAATTTTCATCAAAGGAGCCTCTCATCTTCTGCACTCTGCCGTATTTGTAACTTGCAGGAGGAATCAACTATTCATATGTTATTTGATTGCCCCCACTCTCGTGCTACTTGGCTTCACAGCCCTTTTGGCACCTGTTTTGATCCTGCTATTCACTCGAATTTTATTTCTTGGCTCTCTTCTGTCTTCACTTTGCATTGCTCTTTGCCCTCTGTTCACCTTATTTCTCTTGCTGCTTATTTATGTTGGGGAATTTGGAACTCTAGAAATAAGCTTCTATTCTAAGATGTTTCCCCTAATCCTTCTTCCACTTTTATCCAGGCTGCTTACTTAAGCCGGGAATTTTTGCAGGCATCCAGGTTCGATGCCACCTACTTGACAGATGGGATTCGCTACTCATCAAGGCCTGGCTCTTCTGGTTGCAGCTCTGCTCCTGGGACCTCTCTCGCCGCTAATCCATGTAATCACTCTTCGTGGTCTGCTCCGCCTATCGGAATCACGAAGATCAATTGTGATGCCTCATGGGTCGGAGTTTCCCTCCCTTCCGGGATCGCTTCCATTGCTAGAAACACTCAAGGCCTTCTTCTCGAAGGCCATTCAGACACCATCTTCGCATCCTCGTCACTTGAGGCCGAGCTTATTGCAATCCATCTCTCCATCCAGCTTGTGCGTCGTGCCTTCTCCGGTACTGCCACAGTTATTGAGACGGATTGTTTGCTTGCTCACACAGCTTTATCCTCTCCTCTGCCTCATGTCGGTTGGCGATTAGACTCCCTTGTCTCGGATCTCCGGGAGGACCTCAACTCCTTATCACTTTGTTCCCTTAATCTTGTCCCTCGACTTCAGAACCAGGTTGCAGACTGGGTTTGTCGTTCGACTAGATTAGGTTTACTTCCTAGTGATTGGATTTCTTCTCCTCCTGCTTGTCTTGACAGACTTTTGTTCACTGACTTTCCTATTTGAGATATATTATTTGTGGTTCTTCTTTCAAAAAAAAAAAACAATACAATCTCAAGCTTCTCCTCCATTACATTCTCTTCAAAGCAAAAGAGTGGCAATATTGATCGAGCTACAATTGATGTTTTTAACCAAGATTTGCTACTATGTTTAGAATCTAGTGTAGGCTGGGATGGTGTTAGATTAATCTTCTTGTCCAACATTTAAGACTTTTGTTGAGAAGTGTCGAGAAAAATTAATGGTGGAAAAGTCAGGCGGAGCTATGCTAGGGGGTATTCCAGAATGTAGCTGATTTTGGAACCTAGCGAACGCTAGGGGATGTTCCAAAATGTAGCTGATTTTGGGACCTAGCGGCCGCTAGGACGCTAGCGACCGCTAGGTGGTGCTGACATCCATTTCTGTTTTGCTTAGACTCTTGTTTTGGACTCATAGGATGACCTAGATAGGTTTCTTGTATACCAATAATTCATCTATTATATAAGGACGTGCCACCCAAGAGTTTTGTATGGCTTTGTGACTTGGATCCATCAATAAAAATTCTTCTTTCTCTCTGTTGACGTGGGCATTAGGCCGACCCACGTTATATCTTGTGTCCGTGTTCTTTGCGCATTTGTTCTCTAGTTGCTGAATTCCTAACAACTTTTTTGTTCTTTTTTGGTGCTAAGCATACTATATCACAAGGTAAAATAAAATTTACTTACTTATGAAAAGATACGAGTAGCATTAAATATAAGTTATAAAGAATTTTATCAACATAAAGACATGATTTTTCCTATAGAGGTAGTTTTTTTCTACTGGATTTTTTCGCGGTAGATTTTTTGCGGTGCCGACAATTGTGACAAGAAAATTTCATGTTGTGTAGGTAGTGAATATTAAATAATACTATTAAGAAACTTAAATTATCAATAAAAAGTTGGATAATCCCTCATCCCTGGAGGCGCGAAAAGTGTGGAGAGGCCAACTCCCTTTCAAGATTGAATGCTTCCTTTGGGTTCTTCTGCAACGAAAACTACCAACAAAGGATATTTTGATCAAGTGAAAAGGAATTGAAGCTTGGGATTGTATGTGTCCCTTATGCGGAGACGAAGACGAGATGAGTGAGCATCTCTTTTTGCTTTGCAACTTCTCATGACATTTATGGAATTACATTCTCTTTGTCTTTCCCCGCATGGATGGGCCTTAGGGACGGTATGCCATAGAAGGTTTGGTTTGCACTTTTTGGTGTAATCACATGGAGTATATGGAAACAGAGAAATTGTGCCATCTTTCGGGCAACTAAGTCCAACCTTGAGCATCTCCAACATTCTACCATCTTGCGTGTTCGTGAATGGATGTTTTGGTATGGTGCTTTGAAAGATTTTGTTTGTCAGGATCTGTCACTTTATTTGGAGTCTTTCAGGGATAATGGCACTTGAGTGCGTGTTTTGGGTTCCTGGGCATATGATTGTTATGGGATGATTTTATCTAGATGGATATCTGTTTATTATCTAGTATAACCGAACTTATACTATCTAGACTGTAAATATTACTTTTATATAATAAAATTGACTTATAAAAAAATTAACAATAAAAAGTTAAAAAAAGAAATTGGAATCATTCAAAGAACATGATTATTTCGAATCTAAATTATTAAATTCAATAAATGTTAAAGATATTAATGTGCTAGTCACGAGATTCCGTTATATTAATTCGTTTTGTATTGCATTTAATGATATCTGATTTGCCTCGAGGTTTCCCTCTAAGAAAAAAACATAAGGTTACAATTAATGCTGACGATGTGTGGTAAGTCTAAAGTGGCTGGCTGGCAACTGGAAGGTGGAAATTGGCCATGTTTATAGAGAGACGTGCGCAGATTGGATGGCTAATTACGGGTTTAGCTTAGATCTAGGGTATCATCCTTTTTGTAACCCTCCTGAGGGAATTCAGACTCTTTTACTTAGGGAGTAGAGACCTGACGTCTCGATTTTGAGATCGGTTATAATTTTATTTTCAAATTAATATAATTTCTGTTAGGGGCGCTGTTAGCCCCTCCGAAAAAAAAATTGGCTGGCTGGCCGGCCCCCCATGTAACGGTAAAACGAGGTCACGTGATAGTTGATTTTTTTTTTCAATGTTTTCAACTCTCCTAATAATTTGAAAAGTACCGTAAAAATAATTTTTGGTCAATATTATCTAATTTTTGAATAATTTTTTGCTCGATTAATTTTTATCCATATTTTATATCAAACTGTGGTATACATTATTTATACCTATCTGAATGTCAATTTCAACAATTAATGTAATTCGTTACGTACAAAAAGATATACTGTGATCATCGGTTGAAATACATGGCTTAAACTACGACTTCAAAGGCTTGGAGGAGAACTCACTAGACGATCGAGACTCGGACATCCTTCCACACCAAATTACGTGGCGGTAGGCCATTAGCTTAGAGTCCCACCGGGGAATTGTTTCCATGTATATTGAAAACCTAACAATCAAGTCAACCTTATTAAATTAAAGTATTTCCAGCCAAGTAATTTATTTAATTCTCTTAAAAAATAAAAGCAAGTTATCTAAATTATATGTGGAGCATATTGTGCCAACTTTAATTATAAGTGGAGCCCGCCTTTTGTTGCTTGCTAGAGCGGGGCGCTGCGCCTTTTCATTGGGTTGAATTGAGTGGGGACAAAGTTTGTTCCCATTGAAATGGATAAAGATTTTTGATTTATAGATACGGTTTTTAATGATTGTGTAAATACGATTTTTAATGAAATCTGATGGTCCAAACGAAATTCCTTCCGTATGGACAACTTTTATGTTGTCCCCGCTCAATCCAAAACCCTTTTCCTTGCATATTATTTTTTTCTGATTTATTTATTTATTTAAACAACTATGTATCTATTTTACCTACTAATCTCAGATGAGATTATATATTTATTTTCTTATACTGATATCTGAAAACGTCAATTGAGACTTTTAAAATGTGGCAAAATTTTTCCAACAAATATTTAACACTATTGTATTTTCAATAGTTCGAACTCAATATTTCTTAGTTAAAATAAAATAACATTATAATGAGTTCATCCAAATATTTGTTAGTTAGACTATATTATATGAAGTACAATAATAGTTGAAATTAGCCATTCTAATTAGCTGTATGTATATACAATGTTTTAAAAATGTGGTCTGATTGGCAGTCGAATCGTGAATTGGACACTTTTCATTATCAAATTTGGGGGTTAATCGCACACTTTGCTAACTGCCCCAAATTTGGTCGGACAAGACGGTTTGATTTGCTAACTCGACCGCCTGGTCCGACCAAATTTTTTTCTGAATCAAAACAAAATAAAATAAAAGGTCAAATCACTTGATTTTTCCAAATCAACAAATGAAGTGGACTGAATATGAAACAAATTATTCGACATTTTCAAAATATGAATTTTGAAACCTATATTTTGACTAATTTATCTATAAATTATTTTATAATAGTAAAAAATAAAAAAGATCTGATCCTACCAACGATCCAACTAGTCGAACTGGTCAATCCAGAAGCCTGAAGAAATACCATGTCAGGCTTCGAACGATTTTTAAAAAAAGCTTGTGTATATACCATAATTTCGTATAAATAAAAAAATAAAAGTAAACACCTCGAGTATAAAAGTAAACTCCTGAAATTATTGTACATTCCTACGACCGCCCCAAAGTGGGACACGTGAAGAGGAAACAGGTCACCTAGATACGTGTTAAGCCATAAGTCGTCCAGCTCGAACAACTTTACGATGCGAATGAATAGTGGTTTCGTAGCCCACGCCAAGTCCAAACTCCAAATGGATTAAGTTACTGAAATACTCTCACCTGTTCTAAAAAAAAAGGGATAAGTTCATTTTAGTACTCTATAGTTTTACTCATTTCGCCTGGAGTACCATGTGGTTCCAAATTAGTAATTTAGTACCCTGTGGTCGACCATCAATTTTTAGGGCAGGTCCAGGGCAGCTCCCCATCCAAACTCGCTCAAAACGACGTCATTTTGAGATGACGTGGAAGACACGTGGCGCTACATTTTTAAGTTAAAGTTGACGTGGAACCCCAGTAAATTACTAAAATAATTCTTAATTATTTTATTTTTTATAAAAAATTATCTTTTGAATATTATTCACATTCTCTCTCTCCTCCTCATCTCTCATTCTCCCAATAAAATTAACCCATCCCTCAAAAAAACAAAATCAACCAAAGAACACCATCCTAAGAACAAAAACACAACCCAGAAACATGGCACTCTGCAACATTTGAACACAACCCCGTGGAAGGCTTTGGAAGCTGCGTGTGGAGGAGCTCGGAGCGTAGGAGGGAGATATCGCTACAATCAGCTTGAGCGACTAGTCTTCGCTCGCCGCCTGCGAGGCCGGCACCCAAGGTCGCTTACCGCTCGACCCATCGTCCACCGAGTAGGCCGTATCTCATGTTTTTGTTTCACTTCCCTTCCTTGGCCATTTTCTTGCTGCCCTTTACTCCTCTTCTCAAATGGTTCTCAAAGATCGAGCCTTTTTTCCTCGCTGCTCCAATTTAACCCTAGACTTGTTCGATTGATGCATATGGTGAAGATGAAGAAGAGAGAAGCTGAGGACGTCGGCTGGGGTTTGACTTCGGGATAAACTCCTTAGACTTCTTCATCTTTCGCGACCTCGAGTTCTCTGCATAATCAACGGAGCTAAGTTCCAAGCAAACCTCAAGTACCCAATTCAAAACCCTGGAATCCAACACCAACCCATGATTCCTGAGCTCTAAAACCATCCCGACAGCCTCCTCCAGCCGGCCCACCTCCGTGAAACAACTTGAGCAGATGGAATTTATAAGAGAATGCCATGTCGTCGAACAAAGCCTTAACCCCGGCGTCACCGAATGAAGCCCTATCTACTTCGACCGGTGGTGTTGGAGTGGGAGATGGTGCTTTGAATGGAAGAGACCAATGGTGATAGAGTGGGAGATGGTGCTTTGAATGGGAGAGACCGGTGGTGTTGGAGATGAAGGAGGAGGGAGAGAATGAGGAGGGGAGAGAGAGAGTAGGAGGAGGAAGAGAGAGAGAGAGAGAGAGAGAGAGAGAGAGGGAGGGAGGGAGAGAGGAGGAGGAGCAGAGGAGGGGAGAGAGAGAGTAGGAGGAGGAAGAGAGAGAGAGAGAGAGAGAGGGAGAGAGGAGGAGGAGCAGAGGAGGGGAGAGAGAGAGAGTGTGTTAGTTAATTAATATTTAGGTGGAATATTTTTTGGAAAAAATTAAAATAATTTAGGACTAATTAGGTAATTTATCATAGTACACATCGACTTTAACTTAAGCCACTCTGTTGCCACGTGTCTTCCACATCGTCTCAAAATGACGTCGTTTGGGCGGGTTTGGATGGGCAGCTGCCTTGGACCTGCCCGAAAAATTGGAGGTCAATCACATGGTACTAAAATACCAATTTGAAACCACATGGTACTCCAGACAAGGTAAAACTATAAGGTACTAAAATGAACTTATCTCAAAAAAATACCCTCACCCGTACATCACCTGAGTATGAATTCTGGCGACTTCTGTTTTGACCATTTAAAAAGTGGTTTATAAGCCTATATGTCAGTGTTAACTGGCAGCTAGCCAAGAAAAATATTGCAAGTACATTTTCCAGAGAGAATATATTGCAATATTGTTTTTTTAGAGTTATATATTGCAATTTTGTTGAAAGTTGAATAATTGCAAGTTGGGTTAGTGTAATTTATTTTAAAAAGAACGGCAGAGTTCTTGTAAGTTAGTACAAGTGATAAATAACTTGGATTCTTTTAGTGGAGTTCTTGATTTTAAGTTTTACGAATGAAAAGAACAATATTAAAATTGTCATTTCTAAATAAGGTTGGACAATTCTCGACTTTGAATATAAGATGTTGGCCAACAAAAAGACGCTTATGATCAAATAGTGTACAGGTTAAAAATTATCTCTACAAGGCTTTATCTATAATACTAGTTAGGGCCCAAATCGAGTCAACTTTGTTCGGAGTAATCCAAACTTTAGCCTAGCCGGGTAATGCATATTGTAATCAATTTCGTGTAGAAGTGAAGTTTTTTATACTTGTTTATCTGTACTTTTTTATTAATATGGCAATGATATCTACAAGGCTTTATCTATACCTTTTTTTTGAAATTATAGAAGTTTCTTTTTTTTTTGAGGAAAAAAGTATAGAAGTTTCTGAGAAGGTCTTTTATTAGGGAAGATGGGCATTGGCTTCCCCCTTAGAAAAAGGTTGCCGCTAGCAAGCAAGTAATTTGACCAATCAAGTAAAAAAGTTGCAACTTGCAAAGAACCTTTATTGGCGGGTGTTATAAAATGTTATCACAAGATTGGCATGTACTTTCATTGCGAGTGATTGCCAGTTAATATCTTGAATATTCCTTTCTAAAAAAAATATTTTGAATATTTACGGATACAACTTGATTCAAGTGAGAAAAGATTCATATTTATTTAAGAAATTTTAAATTTTAAATTTTATGAATATAAAAGATACAATTAGAAGAAACACTTTTTCAATTAGAATCACTCCTTAAATTGAACCCAGACAATATTTGGCTCTCATTACCAGAAATAAAAAAATTTCTTCAATACTTATCATTACCCATTGAGATGCTTTTGCATATTCCTGTCTGTCGAGCAATATGGGAAGCAAAAAAGGACAGAATAGACGTTAAAAAGGTCGTATTTTTAAAGTTGAAGATATTATTGTTATAAAGTGGCATGCACTAAATTAAGATCCTCATTTGACTTCACTGTCATTATTGTGATTAATTGCACAAGTGCTTGTAACTTTTAGTGAGCACTCATTCTTCTCGCTTCGTGGTCACATTTTACATCCGGTTATATTTCAAATATTATATTTGTACGGAAATAAATATAAAAATAATAAGACACCATATTTACTTAAAAGAATCTCAATTGGAAATAAATTACGAGTAAAAGAGCGACGAGTTTTTATATAGAAACGATAGACAATTTCACCATTTGAATTAACATTGACAAATACAAAGTATATTAAAGAGAAATAAGCTGTTTCTATTTATATTTTACTTCTTCTGCTCTAAAAAAATCTTTTATTTGTTAGTTTGAATTTATATAATCAAAAAACATAATTGTAACATTAAAAGATGGCAACTAATGTCGCCATCTATCTAGCAACATTCCATAAAATGACATAAAGTAAAAAAGAAAAATAAACATTATGTGTTAGAAAAATGATAGAGATAAGGATGAAGATAGTTTATTAATTATTTATAATTTTAGATTAAATATTAGGATTTTGATTCATAGTAGAATTCTTTGTAATAGATTTCTTTTAGTTTTTTATAAGTAGAACCCATATGCTATTGTTTTAGTTGGTTAATTTGATAAATAAAAATTAGGCCTATTTCTGTCGCCTTCCAGTATTTGTAGAATCAACGAATCAGGCTTCTATCGTATTGTCTGGGTATTCTTATAGTAGAATGAAGATAGTTTATTAATTATCTATAATTTTATTATTAATTATCTATAGTTTTAGATTAATATTGGGAGTTGGATTTATAGTAGAATAGATTTTTTTTAGTTTTCTATAAATAAGACATATACGCTATTATTTTAGTTGATTGATTTGATAAATAAAAAATATAATTTTCCTATTTCTACCGCCTTCTTGTATTCGTTAAATCAACGAATAAAAACTTCTATCATATTTTTCAGATATTCTCAAAATCAACAACACCCTTCCGTCAAAACCTAGCACCTCTTTTTTCCCTACGTGACTTGCTTACCGTCAATTAAGTTGGCTAGTGCTCATCCTCGATATTTGCTGTCTTATAAAATGACGACGGTGACAGCCTTAATTTGCAAGTGCATCCCCCGTCGTTGAGCTAAAAATCATTTCTTATTTCTTTATTTATTATTATTATTATATATATATATTTTACGGCCCGTGCCAGTTTTTTTTTTGCATAAGTTTAAATTTTGTATACATCACCACACAAATGCCACATTTCATCACAAAAGACAGCTATTACGTACGGTTAATCTATACAAATAGAGGCGGCTTTCTAACTACGTTTTGCATTATTCACGAGTTTGGGGAAAAAAACGTCTCTGCACATTTACAATCCTACCAATTAATAATTATGGGGGCCGAGATGAATAAATTCCCTCTTTCCACCCAAATTAATCCGAGGACGATTTATCGAAAAATACCTTTGACGAGAGTCGTACATCGGAACCTCGTAATTAATCTTGGAAACATTAATAATGACCATCAAATATTGGTAAGGTAGAAAATCTGCCCGGAGACGACAAATTATGAGTGCCAAGACAGAAAAATCGCCTCTGACAATAGGCGTATGCATTATTATACCGACCATATTCATGTTTATCAGCGAATTTGATGCAGTATTTTTTTTGTGATGATGACATATATAAATTGTATGGAAATGAATTCACACTGAAATTCAAAATTTATCCGTTAAAAATAGAAACACACCTCGCATGAGCATGTTTCTCGGTAAAAAACGTGCACGAATCTAATACACTGTTCAGATTTTTATTGTCTCATGAAAAATAAAACTAGGACTAAATCCATTGTTTAAAAAACAACCCGGAGCCCGACCCGGATTGTGGTCTAACTTTCCGGTCAATCGGTCGGTCGGACCAAATCTTTTTAAATAAAAAATAATTTAAAAAATATATATATATAGAATATATGTATAATCGTATATGCAATCACACTCACACCTCTAAAAAATTATCAAATACATGCACAAATAGAATCAAATATATGTGCCAGGGAAATTTTTTTAATTCTAGGGTTGGAAGTTTGAACGAAAATGACAAAATACAGTAAGTTGAGAATCGATTATTCACTTTTTTGGGCAAACTTAACGAACCGTAATTTTTTGGGTCACTTTTTTGGTCCAACCGTCCAATCCGACCAAAAAATGGCCGGTTCGTTAGGTTGACATCCTGACCTATATTTTTGACCCGATAAATCTTCTGATTTGTGGTTGGACCGATCGGACCGCGTCTCTAAAAACAATGACTACATCACGAAAGAACTTATACAAAGGGGGAACAAAATTATAAATTAGTGAATTATAATAAATAGAGACTATTTAATTTTTCTGATTGGAGAAATTATCGATGTTAGACCCCAATTATTAAGACTATTTTTCAATTGGCATATTACTTGTCAAAGGGTATTTAGCCTAGCGACACAAAAAATCTAAGGTTCAAACTCTCATAAATATAAAATTTTACCTTTAAAAAAATTTGGCATATGACTTGATATATATCTAATTATTATCATTTTATCATGTCATAATTTTATGGTAAACTTAACAGAATTTACATTTTTCCCTAAATTTAATTAAATTATATTTCAACATTATCAAATTATAATAAGGCATAATCAAATTCAAAACAGTAAAATAAGGCATCCCCGTCCCTGGCAACACAATAATAACAAACCACCCACCAAAAAAATAAATCACCTCATCATTAAATTTAGGGAAAAGGACAGATAAGTACCCTGTAGTTTTATATTTTTACAACGGAGTACCCTGTAGTTTCAAATTAGTAATTTAGTCCCTGTGATTTTCAAAAAAATTTCTGGGCAGGTCCAGGGCAGCTACCAGTCTATATGGTCTTCGAACGACGTCGTTTTGGTCCTACGTGGCTGACACGTGGGTAACGTAGTTCATTACATATTTAGTCCCCAATTTGACTGGCCTTTCGGCAGTGACAATGTCGAATCTGAGGCCTGTGAGGCCCTCAACACCGGGAATTGGAGGTTCTGCCGGTTGTAGCACCAGGCGTGCAGAAGAGAGGTGTTGGATTTTGGCATGGGGAGGGAGGTGTTGGATTTTGGATTTGCGTTGAATCTACTAAAGGGGAAATCGGGACCAACACCCACTCTGTATCGGGAGAGGGAAAATCGGGAGGAAGGGGTTGATTGAGAGAAGGGGACGTCGTCGGCGATGAATTTTTCTGTGTTTTTGGTTGTTGTGTCGCCGGCGGCGAGAATGATGATCAAATTGGAGACTAAATATGTAATTAACTATGTTACCCACGTAGGACCAAAAACAACTTCCTTCGAAGACCATATGGACGGGTAGCTGCCTTGGACCTGCCTGGAAATTTTTTTGAAAACCACAGGGACTAAATTACCAATTTGAAACTATATGGTACTCTATTGTGAAAATTTGAAACTTTAGGGTACTTATCTGTCCTTTTCCCTTAAATTTAATTACTTCCCACCAGGCGGTCAACACAATAATAACAAGCCACTCCCTAACCAAAAATGCCCACGCAACAACTGCCAAATTCCCAGGATCTTCTCGGAACCAACGCATCGAACCGGAGGGGCAAAACTGTAACAACAGCTCCACACCTGCCACGTGTACATAACCCTCCCCCTGTATAAAATAACCACCACCCCCACAAAAAGAGGGGACACCTCTTCCTTGCATCTCCACCTCCCTAACCGTCCAGAGAGAGATACGGAGAGGAGAGAGAGAGAGAGAGAGAGAGAGAGAGAGAGAGAGGAGAGAGATGGAACCGCGGCCACCGCCTAACCACCCTCTCTCGCGGACGAGCTCGGCGGCGACGCTCCTTAACAAGTACGAGCTCGGGAAGCTCCTCGGACGGGGAAGCTTCGCGAAGGTCTACGCGGCCAGGCCCATCGGCTCCCCAACCGCGGACCTCGTGGCGATCAAGATAATCGACAAAACGGCGATGGACGAGGCCGTTTTGGAGCCGAGGATAGTCTCGGAGGTGGCCTCGATGAAGCGGCTGGAGAGCCACCCGCACATACTCAAGATCCACGAGGTGATGGCGTCCCGGACCAAAATCTACCTCGTGATGGAGCTCGCCACCGGCGGGGAGCTCTTCTCGAAGATTCTCCAGCGCGGGAGGATGAAGGAGCCTCTCGCGAGGCGGTACTTCCACCAGCTGGTCTCCGCGCTCAGCTTCTGCCACCAGAACGGCGTCGCTCACCGGGACGTTAAGCCGCAGAACCTTTTAATCGACGACACCGGGTTGATCAAGGTCTCCGACTTCGGCCTCTCCGCGCTCCGCCGCGACGGCGAGGGGCTCCACCTGAGTACGGCGTGCGGGACGCCGGCGTTCGCCGCGCCGGAGGTGTTTGCGAGGAAGGGGTACGACGGGGCCAAGGCGGACGCCTGGTCCTGCGGGGTGATGCTGTTCTTCTTCCTGGCCGGGAGCCTCCCGTTCGACGACGGGAACCTGGCGAGTATGTATAAGAAGATCCAGCGGCGGGACTACCAGGTCCCGGCGTGGATCTCCCGGCCGGCGAGGAACTTGATCGCCTCCCTCCTCGACCCGAACCCGAACACCAGGATGACGCTGGACGGGGTCATGAAACACGCGTGGCTCACCAAGAGGAACTCCGATCTGGTGCGGGTGGACAGCACGAGTAGCTTCATCAGGCTGGCGGGGTCGCCGGAGTCCGGTTCGGGACGGGAGGTGAACGCATTCGACATAATATCGATGTCCTCCGGGCTGGACCTGTCGGGGCTGTTCAGCGGCGGGGGAAGGGAGAGGCGGTTCACGTCGGGGGAGACGGTGGAGCGGGTGGTGGGGAGGGTGAGGGAGGTCGGGGGGCAGTTAGGGTACAAAGTGGAGGAATTGGGGAAGTGCGGGGTGGCGATCGGGCTCGGGAGGGGGAGGGTGGGGATGGTGTTCGAGGTCAGGGAGATCGCGGAGGGGTTGCTTGTGGTGGAAGTTAGGGTTGTCGCCGCCGCGGAGGACGGGATCGAGGAGATGCTCTGGGGGGAGTTGAAGGACGCGCTAGGAGACGTCGTCCTCCAATGGCATTATTGAGATTCGGTGGTGGTTAGAGGGTTAATTGTTGTTTAGGTGACTTTTTTCATTTTTTCCCTGCTGCTTCATCACTTGCGCACACTGTACATCCAAGATCCGCCGATGAAGTTCTTGCAATTTTTCTTCCTTATTTTCCTAGTTAATTAGTCGGTACAATTAAGTAAGTGTTCCGTATTGTGTTAATAATAAGATGGGATAAGTTTATTTTAGTACCATTCGGTTTCATCTGTTTTGTCTGGAATACTATATGGTTCTAAATTGGTATTTTAGTACCATATAGTTGACCATCTATTTTCCGGGCAGATTCAGGATAGTTACTTGTCCAAACCTGCCCGAAACGACGTTGTTAGTCTAAACCTGCCCGAAACGATGCGGTAACGACGTCGTTGAGGACAGCACGTGGAGAACTCCCGGTGAACTTAATAATTGACGTGCGAATTGGATGGAGGTGCCACCACTTCCGCCCATCAGATTAGGGCCACCTCAGGTTGGGGGGATGGACCAAGCTTGCTCGTGCTCTTGTTGCCGCAGGTTCAGGATTTAGGAATATGCTGCTTTTGCTCTGCTTAAGACAAAAGAGCAGCAAGGGCATCCCTTTCAATAATGGCAACATGTGCAAACGAGTGGTTCCCGTCGAAGCCAAACTGATGGCTTTAAACTGTATCAATGGTTAAGTAAATTTGTCAGAGTACTCTTCTAACTTAATTACCAAAGATTTCGAGTTTAAGTTTCAGAAATGCAGCGGCCACTAGTGTTTAATATTTGAAGAACTTTGTCACATTTTAAAAGTTTTATCCAACTCTAATTTGGATCAGTCGGTCTAATAGATGTCTGAATATCATATAGGTTTAAACCAATAACATAGTAGACGTATGATTCAATGTATTAAAACTTAGGAAATACAGTTGCGTCAAAGTTTTTTCACCCTATGTGATAATGTCCGGTTTAAACTTGTGATTTGCAGATTCTATAAATTCATGTGTAATACCAATAAGCAGTGGTAAATGAGTTGTTCTAAATTAATCAGATTTCGAGTTCGAGTTCTATGGAATGCAATCGTTGAATACTAGTTGGGAAAGCTTTGCCATCTTTTATAAATCCTACCCGACTTGAACTTAGATTATTCTACTACTATATTTGATTTGTCATAGATGGAGTTTGTTTTTGATCGAACGTTACAGCCTTTTCCATTACACAAGGCAGACTTTGTACATCAGAGTTGCAGATTCTTCCTAGCATACAGCAACAACACCGATAGGCTACAAACAAAATCTAATTTCAACTAATGGTGTTGTAATTAGCTGCAGAACATGTATTATACATCCTCGTCGACGGCATTATAATCGACATCGAACACGGACAGGAGGGTCGATTTCCATGCCTGCAGGCCGCTTCGAGGATCGCTCTTTCGTTTCGCTTCGAGCTTGGTTATGGCCTGCTTCGATATCCCGCATTTCAGCAGCACCATCCCCAGCGATCTGAATGTGAAGTCATCCGGCGGAATCCCAGCCGCTAGCAATTCTTGAAATGTTCGAACCGCCTCTCGTAACCTGCCGTTCGATGCATACAATCCAAGTACATTGTTGTAGCTCAACAGATCAGTGAGGAGTCTGGATTCCCTCATCTGCTTCGCTATCAGGATGGCGTCCTCGAACCTCCCCACTCGTTTGTACATGCACAACATCATCGCGAAGCTGAACTCGTTTGCAGCCCCTTCCGTCTTCAGGCTTGCGAAGATCTCCTCAGCGTGTGCCACCATAGATTGTTCACTGTAAAGATCTATCATACAGTTCGACGAATACACGTCAGGACCTGCTTCTGATGATTGGAGCAATCTGTATATGTCCTGGGCTTCTTTTAAATAACCGACTTTGGTATAGAGCTTGATCAAGGAGTTATATATCACATTATTCCCAGGCTGGCCAGCCTTCTTCATTGCATCAACATAACCAAGAGCTTGCTTGACACTTCCAGCATCAGCGAAAGCATTTATCATTGTCCCATAGAGGACCATATCCGGCTTGACATCGAATCGAATCATTTGCTTATATAATTCCTCTGCCCTGTCCAGTTTGCCCAACTTGACAAAGCTTGAGATAACAGCACAATATGGGAAGCAATCAACGACAAGCCCCGCCCGTTGCATCTCCCTCAGGTATAACGTCGCTTCATCTGGCCGGTCACCACCTGCCAGAATCTGTATTATAGAACTATAACTCCTTTTATCCGGAACTATACTGTGACCCTCCATCCCATCAAACAGCTGACATGCTTTGTCGTACTGTTTTGCCAATCCATAGGCTTTGATCATGACATTGAATTCGACGACAGTAAGTTTCTTCACCTCTTTGCAGCATGCAAAAACCATCTCAGCTTCCAACGCTAGCCCACGCTCACCATAGGCATCGATATTGGCAGAATAGCACGAAGAGCTCGTACTCCCACTAAGGTGAAACCTCCTGAACCACAACCATGATTTCTCAATCATCTTTGCTTCAACATACATCCTTGTCAGAGCGGATTGCGTGTACTCGTCAATCTCAAGGCCCTTCTCGTCCATTTCCAATACAAGCGCCTCTGCAGATCCAACCATCTGTCTGATCGACAGCGCATACAAGAGAGTGCGGTAACTGACAAGGTCTGGCTCCAATCCAGCCTCCTTCATCCTGCCAAAATAGCTCTGAGCCGTGCTTATATCGTTATGCTTAGCATGAAGGAAAATGAGAATATTATACGTCCTTGTATCTGGCGGACACTTCAGCTCCTCCATCGTCCGCATTAGTGCACAAACTTCCTCTAGCTTCCCATGACTCCCCCACATGTGAATAATGGTATTGAAAGTCACAGTTGTAGGCACAATCCCATCTCTCAGCATTCTCTCGACAGTCTCAGATGCTTCTTTCAGCTGTCCTGCCTTACCATACATATCAATCAACGTATTATACGTATAAGCCGAGACTCTCCCCCGCTCTCCCCTCCCCAGCTTCCTACCAACTTTCTGACTTCCTCTGCACTTTGGATTCTCACTCGTCGACCACCTCCTGAAAAACTCCTCCACCTTGTGAACTTCCCCGGATTTCTTATACATTTGCATAACAATCCCCGTGGTCACCACATCCGGCTCCATCCTTGCCTCCATCATCTTATCTAGCCAAAATACTGCCTCCTCTCTAAGCCCACCTTTACTATAAGCATCAATCAAAGTACCAAAAGTAGAGTTTATCGGCACAACCCCTCGAACTTTCATCTCCTGCCACAAGCGATCCACGTGGTCCCACTTGCGCGCTCTACCGAGTATCCTAAACATAATGTTGTAATGAATCACATTCAACTCATAAAACCCTTTCATCTTAAACCACTCGAAAATCTCGACCGCCCGCTCCCAGCTCGCCTGCTCCTTGAGAATAATGCTCCTCTCCTTGTTGCTAAGCGTGTCCTCCCACGGCTTCAACGCCTTGTCCAAGTCCCTCACCGTCTCCAGTGCCTGCAACATCATGGGAATGCTCCCCCCGTAGGAGGCCCATTTCGTCGAACACCTGGTCTGCACTCTCTCCACTGAGGCATTTCCATCAGAACCCTCCGGCTTCCGGCCCAAACTCCTCATGTACGGAATTCCAGGAGATACCCTGTCGGGTTTGTTCCGTTTGCCACGTGGGTCTTCCTCCAAAACCGTTGCTTTCGGTTCGCGAGGGGCTTTAAACCTGTCGGAAACGTACTTCTTCTTCTTCTTCCTGGCGTCCTCCTCAAGTGGGGAGACCAACAAACCCGCGTTGCTGGGAACCGAAACCCCTAATGCTGCCTTTGGAGGTGACTTCTTCGAACCAATTCCGTTGAAGCAGTAAACATCGAACTGGAATTTCACGAGCATTTTCCCTTTTTTTTCTCTTAATAACGATTCAATTTCTCTTCTTCTATTTCTTTCTTTTGTAAAGTATAACTGAAGAGGTTTTGGACTTTTGGTTGACTGATTCGAAGGGAAAGGAATTGACCAGGCCGGCCCATTAGCCCCCCAAACTTCTAATCCATGTCCAATTTGATCCTCCAATTTTCAATTTTAAGACATTTTCATGGTTAACTTCTATAGAGGCTTAGTGGGGGTGTGTGCGTTTCCTCTCTGACTGCTAGGTTTGTGGGACAATTTGAGGTTAGGGGTTAGTATGACATTCTTCTAAGTTATTGACTAGTGGATGTTCCTCAAGACTATGCGACATGTGGATTAACTTGAAGTTAGAGTTAGGTCGTGTGAGTGTCTCGCTGGCCTATCGGTTAGTGAACGCTCCCTCTACACTACCCAATATTTGAGATAGTTTACGGTTAGGTCTAGATGGTGTACTACTTAGCTAAGCTAAGATTTCAGATAGCTGGTTATGGGATCTCGATGTTTTGTAACCATGGAACCTCTTTTTTCTTTTCTTTAGTGTTGAGTTATGGAGCCTGTTTGGTACTCGGAGAAGGCGTTGTATGATCGAGTAAAGACCACGCATGAGTACGAGCAACCGCCACTGGGGGGGGGGGGGGGGGGGGGGGGGGGGGGGACAGAATGTTGGAAATCTGAGGACCCAGCGGCCGCTGGGAGGCTAGCGCCCGCTGGGCGTCCAGTTCATCCTTAATTTTGTTTCATGTTTTGTTTGTTTTGTGATCCCCACTCTTTCTAGGGTTTCTCCTCTATATAAACCCATGTAAGACCTATTGTAACATGCAACAAAAAGTGTAATGACGCACAAGAGACCTAGTGGAAAGTCCCTGGCTTGGCACGCCCCCAGACGTAGACATTCTCGTCGAACTGAGTGACCATATCGCTCGTGTTCTTCGTTTTGATTTCGTTCTTTGTGATTGCTGGTCTATTATTGTTTCCCAACATTTAACAATAAAATCGCCAATTATTTTTTTTAAAAGAAAAAGTTCCTGTTGGATTCGATGAGTTTCAATCACGATGAAACAAGAGTGCCCGAGTTCGAATCTAAAAGGCTCAAAGCTTCTGAAATATATATGCTTTGCCATTTGTTTTGGTCATTTACGACACAAATCTGAATCAGTCAATCTAGTCGGTGTCTAAATACCAAGTAGTTTCGAGGAAAAAAAGGAACTTGATCCCAGAATTCCAATAGAATGAGAACAAGAGCTGCCAAAATTACACATCTAGTTCTGTTGTTCCACAGCAGTTTGGAAATACATATCAAACATGTTCCAGAATCACAGTTCTTTAAGGAAAAGACATGTTTGCTTTTGCCTTGACAATGCTTGGCATGTAAATCATAAGGTAGCACTGCTCCTCCCCAACTGCAGCCTCTGGTCGGCAAGATAACTATGGTGCTTATTTGCAGTACTTTTTGAACCACACTCCGATATTGAGGAAGCTTTCAAAGTCGGATTGGGGTCTGCAGAAAACGAGAATGTGCATCAGACGAGAAGACGATGTATCTATCAGAAGGCGTAGAGCATGTCGAAGGAAAATGAATCACCTTTCAATTCCATGAACATCTTCAGGGAACATCAATATTTTCGTAAAGACTCCCTTCTCTTTCAGAGCACGCGCATACTACACAAGATGAAATTTCGGACACCGTCAATATCAGCAAGTTAAGCCACACAAGATAATCTAGTACAAGCAATAAGCATCTGGATTTGTTTTTTGCAGCGTCTCATGCCGTGGATGCTCACGGAAGGGTAATACAGGCAAATGATCTCGTAGTTTTCTTAAACGGTTAAGATCGAGAATATCAATTTTAATCAGGGCTCGCGCTGCAAGGAGAAAACTTAGTTCTTACTTGAATGCCATTTGACATTGGAACTCGGAGATCCTTGGCACCAATGAGAAAAATGGTTGGCGTTTTCACCTGCACAAATGTTTGTGAGTTTCAGAACGATGCAGTGGGAATTGAGATACTTGTGCCTCTCTTACCTTGATCTCCCGACCAGGTTGTTCGAACAGAATAAGGGTCAAGGGCCGGAACTGAATTTCACTGGATTAGATAAAAACAAGCTTTACTATTATGTACCTTCGAGATGTGTGAAATAGGGGACTTGCTCTGGAAGAGGGCCAGGTCCTCCGCCGATGGTGCTTCTGTAAACTTGTTTTTCCCTTCCAGTCCATAAGCCCCAACGAAGCACCAATCTGGGATGTCCGTTATACCTACCATCGATGCAAGGTTACAAACAGGATTCCTCGCAGCTGCTGCGAAAAACCTATCAGGTGCCTGCGTTAGTTAAACAAAGGAGTCATCCAGAAGTCATGCAAAATTTCCCTGCGCAAAATTCTGCAGAGGGCTAGGACGTCTCAGCATCAACAATGGTTATTGACAATCTCCACCTGGCCGATTAAGTGAGTTGTTAGAAAGCCACCATGAGACCCACCGACCACGGCTATTCCTGAGGGTCTAACGATTCCAGTGTCAATAACATGATCTATAGCGGCGAGCACATCATTAACATCCTGGGAAAAATAACAAACGGATCAGAATCTTATATTAACAGGTTAAAGTAGGTTGAGACATGCAATTATTGCATAACTATTCAAATGAATTATCGAAAACCAGAAAAGAATCTGTACCTGTGATCCCACATTCCCGGGGAGAGATTGTAATGCTTCCTCACCAAATCCCAATGAGCCTCTGTAATCCAAAATGTCATGGACATCAGTATGAATGAAGCCATAACGATGCATGTGTTAGAATCTCCATATCCAATCCAAAACCTTAAGGCAGTGAGTAGGTGGATCATCCACACTTATAAACAGGCCCAACCCACTTGCAACTTTCGATGTGGGATTCTCTCCAACAGCATGCAATCAACAGAGCCATATTTGAGGCATCACTCTTGTGGTAAAATGACCATCAGATAGCATATGTTTCAAAGTTGACGAACCTATAATTTACAATTAACAAGCTGAAGCCTAATGAAGAGAGAAAAGCCGTTGATTTTGAGAAATTTGTCGACGAGACAGAATGTGGGCCTCCATGAAGGACAACGATTAGTGGATCTGATTGATAGTTTTTGTTGGAACTGGAGACAAATATGGCCTCATAAGGCTGAGCAGCACCTGCAACATGACAACCATATGCAAGAGCTGAGATCCGAGTTCCCTAGAGTTACGGTCGTGCCGAAGTAAAATGAGAGATATACTTGCACATAAAACCAATTGCTTGGAAATGCACAAGTCAGGCAACATATTTCTTAGAGAAGCCAATTACTGCTCTAATGATAACATGCTTTTTTCCCTTAAACTGTAGAACTGGAGGTGTTACCTTTTGTTAGGTTATCACCAACGTCTCTGACCGGAATCTTGACAATGCTGAATCGTCTAGATGAGAGCAATGATTTAACCTATGCATTTAAAGAAGTTTGACATTATAAGGCTACAGTGTCTAGAAAAATATGCAAATGGTAATTAAGAAAACAAAGGATTGCTTAAGATACATTCTCAGGGCAAGTGAATATGGGACTTGAAACACTTGACCAACTCCAAGCTGTCAGTTTATCTGCTTTATCAGCCAGATATCCATATTGGATTTCAGGAATATCTACTGGGCTGCTCGACACTGCAAAAGCAGAAATGCAACTGGAAGTTTTACATCGAGAATCCTCTATTGCGATTCTGATGGCAAGTGTAGGTGAGTTTATAATGTTACCAGCAATGACAGCATCTTCATCCAGGGTAAGAAAAGTCCAATTGAAATGTGAATCACTAGGGGTGATTCGTCTGAGCTCTCCACTGCGATCAGAGGGCCATGGAATGAGCTATTTGTAGAACAGACTGCAGAAGTCACTAGAAAAGCAATGGAAATTGCGATTACCTCAACAAATTCACCGAGAGTATAACCTCACTGCTGTGCCAATATGAAGGTAAGATCAAAGTGTAAGCATCAGAAAGCCACGGTCTCTTATGTAAACCAGAGCAGTAGAGACCTGGAAAGCAACCATCCTCTGCATATGGAACAACAGGAATCTGCAAAAAATATGTAAGGGTACGGATCAATCTATATACTCAACAACAAAGTCCACCTACCCATCTACAATGAAGCAATCTACACATATAACAAACAGAAAAATAAATTCCTCCATAAACAAAGCAATTGCCAAATGCAAACATAAAGAAATTGCTTATATTTCTGACAAATCTGTTATATATAAATGAATTCTTAGCTTTCAGCGCCTTTGTTTGTCAGGTAGAAAACTAATGTTCATAAAGTTGAAGTTCAAGCTCATTGGAAAGAAAGAATGAATCAAGCTGATAGATATAACCGGAATAAAAACGAAAGCTCACCACGTCAACAAGTTTTGCAGATGCACACATCTTTATATCAGCATGCCAATCAATCCTGTGAAGAGAATCTGTTGCACAGTGCGCTCCGGAATCTACAGCACTTTTGGATGATAGAAAGACAAGAAACTTCCCATCTGGGCTGTTGGAGAGAAGATAAATCTTAGCATACATCAGAATTAGTAAACATAAGAAAATGTCAGATAGTTGTAGGATTTCACTTGCTTCCACTACATGTGTTGGTAATAAAGATTATGAACGATAAATTTACTTCGGAGGCCAAACAACAAACTTAAAGATGGAAAAGAAAAGACTTCTATGAGTGCTAAATGCCACATATACAAAGATAACAAAAATGGGACATGAGATAGATAGAAGAGTTGATCCTATTGGGTGGACTAGCCACAAGAACACATTTGACTGAGCGCACCCAAGAATTGAGCACCTTCATCTTCATAGCACATTGTAGAAAGACATGAACATCAAGTTTGTAGTCCACTAGTAGTCTAGCATCAATTATCAGATACAAACCATCTGCAAAAATATCAAGTTTGCCCAGAAACAAGAAGTTTGCCCGGCAACTAATCATACTACTTCTTTCACAAGAGCTGAATAATGTTTTTTTAAGGGTCAACAGAGTTGAACAATGTTGACCTCGACATGTTTCTATTAAGCTAACAAGTAGCTGGAATATGTTTTAGTAAAAGCAAATTTTCGTCCATATATGCTTGCACAAAGATCTATCAGCAAAGGATAATGTGCAACCATACCTGAAAACAGGAAAGTATGCACTGCTTATGGTTTGAGTAAGGTTGAGTGGCTGAACGTCGTCATCTGATTCTCTGTAACATTAGGAACATGCAAACTCCATGATTCATAACACTCAACAAACATGATGCTTTTCAAGCTAAAGCTTCAACACGAGACAGCCAAAAAGTAGAAATCAATGAGAAGAACATAAATCAGCGAGCATGTAGCAAAGCAAGTTACCCACTTCAAGTCAACATCTCTGGGTTCTGATATCGGTAATGGTGATTTCACAGCATATAATGCACAGGGCCTGTTGTAGCAGTACTTTATGCCAAGCTTTCTTGGGTCTGATGACCAACCCACAAAAACCAAGTATTGGCACAAGCCTTCAGTTGGAGGAGCCCATATAACCTGGCCGACACTCAAAGAGCTTGAAATTCCTCTAACATGCTTTACCTCTCCGCTGGAAGAAAATGACATCGGTTTGAGATTCCAAAATTTTGATCAATAAATAGTTTTGCAAAAATTTTGAGGGGCAGAGAGAGAGAAGGAGAAGTTCACCTGTTTACACTTAACACAAAGAGAGCAGGCTGTCTTTTCCCGGCATAGGTTTCTCCCCAGTCCTCCTCCCACTCTCCCTGACCTTTCCAGGAAGCACAATCTTTATCTGCAGAACCACCCTTCTTGTAGCCTTGACCATCAAAAGTTGGTTTAGAAGGAGATGGCTCCTCGGCAACATAAGCAATGACCGTTTCATCAGGGTTCCAAGATATTCCTTCAAACCTACAGCATATGATGGTCTTGATCACTATTGAAATGAAAAATGTGCAAACGTTTCTAGTTATCAAGTAGTTGGTGTTCAATTACCATCCATCGACATATACGGAACCATGAACAGACTGAGGGACTCTGAATTCAGTTTCCAGCTGTGAATGCTCCCATATTTCGAATTGGGTCGGGGAGTCATTTTCTGGGTTTCGGATTACCAGAAGTTTAGCACCTGATGGGGATGGAACCATTGCAGATACACCAGTCATCTCAATTGGAAAGGGAGCCCACAGAAACTTCACGGAATCGTCACCCTCTTTCACAATATTAGCTGATAGGATAAACTTCCTTCTCTTGTTTGCCAGAAGGTTTGCTTGGCTAACAGAAAACATGACCTGTGAAGTCACTCCTGCATTCAATACTTTCGTCTCAGTAATCATTGGGAAAAATAATTCAGATGGTATAAAGAATATCACAAAACGAAGTTAAACCCACCATTGTCAGATTTAAATGTCCATGCCTTGTCAATGCTGGGGATACTGGTAAACTCTTTCAGTAACTTAGACTGTGTAGCATATTCTTCTTCCGATCCCGACAGCGATTCCATTTCGGGGGCAGCCTTAGCGCCATCCATGGCTAATATGGTAGACATTGCCTTACTACATACATTCAATGAAGAAAGAAAGAAAGAGTAAATATGCATGTAATCTGAAAACAATGTACATTACACACGAAGTTGTATGCTTTCTCCATATGATGTTACTCATTAAACCAAATACTACACGGGAGTTCCTGGCGTCCGGACACCTGTTGAGCAGACTAATTCAAAGACATGACCAAAAAAAGGTGGCAAAACTCTTTCCATACCGAACGAATTTAAAATATAAAAAAAAGTGAATCTTTTCCAAGGACATCCAAGTCAGATCAGGTTCAAACCCACTCCAAGTCTTTCAGGTTAGCTGGTTCATCCAAACAGATTCTCGCTCTAAGTTTGACTTGATCCATTTGACTTCCAACACAAAAAAATCAATACATAGTCAACGACCAATGCTTAAACTCTCACTTCACATTAGAGCGACCCCATCTTAGAGACAAACAAAAGGACACAATACCTCAGAGATAACGAGGACCCAATTTTCGAAGCAGTTTAGAGAGAGAGAGAGAGAGCTTACAAGTTGGAGCGTGAGATGGAAGTGAGGAGAGAGCGGAAATGGGTTGGCGTTATAGAGCCTATTGGAGGAAGGAGAAGTGAAGTGACACCCAAAGCCCAACCTGATATTATTATTGGTCTCACCATTTTTATTTATTTATTTATTGGATGGACGTCTACTTTATTCCTCAACATCTTTTAATTTTCATGGGCCCTTTATCTTGAGCCTTTTTTATTATCGTTGGTAATTAGGTATTAATGCGCGCCTAATTTAAATTAATAATATTTTTTTAGTCAAATTATAACTAAATTACATTCAAATGTTTCAATTGCATCTTAATCAAGCTAGAATTGTACATAATCAGTTGAGCTATCGTGCTTGATTGTAATTTTGTTTCACACTCCGAATCAGTTCATAGTTATACATGCATGACTTGATCTCTGAGACAAGCATATAACTACTGGCAAGATCAATTAAGTAACACATGTTTACGATCACGATACGCGTACGATCTTGATCCAAGTCCAAGCACGGTCCAATGAGGACTGAAAACATAGCAACACATTTTAAGCCCTTTTAGGGTTAACTTCCAGAGAGGCTTATGTACAACATGATTTGACTTCTCTGCTAGAGAAAAGTTTCTGCTGGATTCGATGAGTTTCAATCACGATGAAACAAGAGTGCCCGAGTTCGAATCTAAAAGCTCCTGATATTTATATGCTCTTTTTTTTGGCGAAAAAAAACTTCATTACTCAAAGAAACGAAAATGTTACAAGAAGAGGAAAAAGGCAACGGAAGAGAAAGGAAATCCGGCTTCAAACCCTTATGCTTGGAGCTCTTAGTACCGAATGAGCGAGTAGGTAAACCCCCGCCCGCGGCAACATATGCCGCCTTCCTAGCCTCAGCCTTTGCCAAATCCTCAGGAGACAGTGATGCCAATAACTCAGCCGAGGAAGGACCGTTCTTGCGCCCCTTTTTCTTGCCCGATGCTGATCTAGACTTAGAACCCGATGAGTCAGTCACATGTGAAGCCGGCGTCAAGGGCTCTATTATAATCGGGCTTGAAAACACCTGACCTGTATCTTGGGAGGGCGAAACCTCCTCAATCATTACACCACAATCCCCCTCCATGTTATTTGTACTTGGCACTGGAGACTGCTTAGGAACTTCATCAAGCACCATCAACTGGACCAAATCATTCGAAACCGCAATCTGACCTGTACTTAATGGAGAACATTTATCACCAGGCAGAATTTCACCCTCTTCCCTTGCATTATCGAAAGCGTTAGCCGTGGTAGCAATAGCTCCCTTCGATAGGGGCAAAATCATAGCTGAATGAGAGTCCTCATTAGCATCCTCTTCAAGACACTGGCCTCCTTCAAGCTGAGCATCATGTGATACAGCCACCTCCAAGCCCTTCTCCAAAATTGCAATATCATTATTGCATCCCAAAATCTCGACATGCTGCACCAAATTCTCTAGAACAGTATTCCAAGCGAGAGTAGCACACTCCTCTAATTCCTCAGAAAGACCAACTTCGAATTCAGAATTCTTTTCAATAAGAATAAGCTCACCCGATACAACCTCCAATTCAGAATTTTCAGATAAAATAAGATCCTCTTGATAAGCAAAATGTTCTAACAAAGCTGTCATAACAAGAGAAATACTCCCCTCGACTTCAAGAGCCGTGGGAGAAGGACATCCAACCTCACCCTCCTGATATTTATATGCTTTGCCACTTGTTTTGTTTGGTCATTTACGACACAAATCTGAATCAGTCAATCTAGTCGGTGTCTAAATACCAGGTAATTTCGAGGAAAAAAATGAACTCGATCCCAGAATTCCAATAGAATGAGACCAAGAGCTGCCAAATTACACATCTAGTTCTATTGTTCCATAGCAATTTGGAAATACATATCAAGCATGTTCCAGAATCACAGTTCTTTAAGGAAAAGACATGTTTGCTTTTGCCTTGACAATGCTTGGCATGTAAATCATAAGGTAGCACTGCTCTTCCCCAACTGCAGCCTCTGGTCGGCAAGATAACTATGGTGCTTATTTGCAGTACTTTCTGAACCACACTCCGATGTTGAGGAAACTTTCGAAGTCGGATTGGGGTCTGCAGAAAACCAGAATGTACATCAGACAAGAAGACGACGCATCTGTTAGAGAAGGTGTAGAGCATGTCGGGGGAAAAAGAATCACCTTTCAATTCCGTGAACATCTTCGGGGAACATCAATATTTTGGTATCGACTCCCTTCTCTTTCAGAGCCCGTGCATACTACACAAGTTGAAATTTCGGACACCGTCAAATATCGGCAAGTTAAGCCACACAAGATAATCTAGTACAAGCAACAAGCATCTGGTTTTGTTTTTGCAGCGTCACATGCCATGGACGCTAGCGGAAGGGTAATACAAGCAAAGGATCTCATAGTTTTCTTAAACGGTTAAGATCGAGAATATCAATTTTATTCAGGGCTCGCGCTGCAAGGAGAAAACTTAGTTCTTACTTGAATGCCATTTGACATTGGAACTCGGAGATCCTTAACACCAATTAGAAAAATGGTTGGCGTTTTCACCTGCACAAATGTTTGTGAGTTTCAGAACAATGCAGTGGGAATTGAGATACTTGTGCCTCTCTTACCTTGATCTCCCGACCAGGTTGTTCGAACAGAATAAGGGTCAAGGGCCGGAACTGAATTTCACTGGATTAGATAAAAACAAGCTGACTATTATGTACCTTTGAGATGTGTGAAATAGGGGACTTGCTCTGGAAGAGGGCCAGGTCCTCCGCCGATGGTGCTTCTGTAAACTTGTTTTTCCCTTCCAGTCCATAGGCTTCAATGAAGCACCAATCTGGGATATCCGTTATACCTACCATCGATGCTATGTTACAAGCAGGATTCCTTGTAGCTGCTGCGAAAAATCTATCTGGTGCCTGCAGAAGTTTAAAACAAGAGTCTCATCAAGAAGTCGTGCAATATTTCCCCGCACAAAATTCTGCGGAGGGCTAGGACGTCTCAGCATCAACAATAATGGTTAATGACAATCTCCACCTGACCGATTAAGTGCGTTGTTAGAAAGCCACCATGAGACCCACCGACTACGGCTATTCCTGACGGTCTAACGATTCCGGTGTCAATAACATGTTCTATAGCGGCGAGCACATCATTAACATCCTGGGAAAAATAACAAACGGGATCAAAATCTTACATTAACCGGGGAAGTAGGCTGAGACATGCAATTCTTGCATAACTATTCATATGAATTACCAAAAGCCAGAAAAGAATTTGTACCTGTGATCCCACTTTCCCGGGGAGAGATTGTAATGCTTCCTCACCAAATCCCAATGAACCTCTGCAATCCACAATGTCATTGGACATCATTATGAATGAAGCCATACTTGAGGCATTACTCTTGAGGTAAAATGTCAGCCTTTGCTGATTTTGTGCAGTATTTCTATGAAATAATATCACACCCGTCTTCCCGAAATCATAAATCTGTAGCATTCATCTATGTCAACAAACTTAATTAGCTTCCACTCGTTGGCATTTACATGCGAGGCTGGATTGGTCTGGTCGTATTCACCTTATCCAAGAGAGTCTAGGGAAAAAGTTAAAAGCTAAATCGACCATCACATAGCATATGTTTCAAAGTTGACGAACCTATAATTTACAATTAACAAGCTGAAGCCTAATGAAGAGAGAAAAGCCGTCGATTTTGAGAAATTTGTCAATGAGACCGAATGTGGGCCTCCATGAAGGACAACGATTAGTGGATCTGATTGATAGTTTTTGTTGGAACTGGAGACAAACATGGCCTCATAAGGCTGAGCAGCGCCTGCGATATGACAAACATATGCAAGCAATGAGATCTGAGCTCTCTAGAGCCACGTTCGTGCAGAAATAAAACGACAGACATATACTTGCACATAAAACCAATTGCTTGTTACCTTTTGTTAGGTTATCGCCAACAACTCTGACCGGAATCTTGACAATGCTGAACCGTCTAGATGAGAGCAATGATTTAACCTATGCGTTTAAAGAAGTTTGCATTATAAGGCTGCCGTGTCTAGAAAAATATGCAAATGGTTATTGAGAAAACAAAGGATTGCTTAAGTTACATTCTCAGGGCACGTGGACACGGGACTCGAAACACTTGACCAACTCCAAGTTGTCAGTTTAGCTGCTTTGTCAGCCAGATATCCATATTGGATTTCAGGAATATCTACTGGACTGCTAGACACTGCAAAAGCCGAAATGCAACCGGAAGTTTTACATCAAAAAATCCCCGACTTCAATTCTGATAGCAAGTGTAGGTGAGTTCGATTTGTTACCAGCAATGACAGCATCTTCATCCAGGGTAAGAAAATTCCAACTGAAATGTGAATCACTAGGGGTGATTCGTCTGAGCTCTCCGCTGTGATCAGAGAGAGTCATGAATGAGCTTTTGTAGAACAGACTGTAGAAGTTGCTAGAAAAGCGATGGAAACTGCGCTTACCTCAACAAATTCACCGAGAGTATAACCTGACTGCTGTGCCAATATGAAGGTAAGATCAAGGTGTAAGCATCAGAAAGCCATGGTCTCTTATGTAAACCGGCGCAGTAGAGACCAGGAAAGCAACCATCCTCCGCATACGGAACAACAGGAATCTGCAAAAAATATGTAAGGGTACGGATCAATCTGTATACCCAAGAACAAAGTCCATCTACCCATCTACCATGAAGTCTTGCCCTCGTGAGAGATATCAACCCAAGTAACATGATCACATATAGAACAAACAGAAAAAGAAATTCCTCCATAAAGCAATTGCCAAATGCCAAATGATTAAAGAAAAAGCAATTGCCAAATACAAACATGAGGAAATTACTCATATTTCTAATAAATCTGTTACATATACATAAAATCTTAGCTTTCAAGTGCCTTTGTTTCTCAGGTAAAAAACTAATGTTCAAAAAAGTTAAGTTCAAGCTAATTGGAATGGAATGATGAATCAAGCTGATAGATATAATCAGTGACATTGTTTAGTCGAATCGGATTAAAATGAAAGCTCACCACATCAACAAGTTTTGCAGATGCACACATCTTTATATCAGCATGCCAATCAATCCTGTAAAGAGAATCTGTTGCACAGTGCGTTCCGGAATCTACAGCACTTTTGGATGATAGAAAGACAAGAAACTTCCCATCTGGGCTGTTGGAGAGAAGATAAATCGTAGCATACATCAGCATTAGCAAACATAAGAAAATATTAGATAAATTTACTTTTTTCACCAGAATTGAACAATGTTGGCCTCAACAGGTTTCCATAAAGTCAAGAAGTAACTGGAATATGTTTTATTAAAAGCAACTTTTAGTCTATATATACTTTGCACAATCTATCAGCAAAGGATAATGTGCAACCATACCTGAAAACAGGAAAGTAAGCACTACTTATGGTTTGAGTAAGGTTGAGTGCCCGAATGTCGTCATCTGGTTCTCTGCAACAAACATGGTGCTTTTCAAGCTAATGCTTCAACACGAGACAGCCGAAAAGTAGAAATCAACGAGAAGAACATAAATCAGCGAGCATGCAGCAAAGAAAGTTACCCACTTCAATTCAGCATCTCTGGGTTCTGATATCGGTAATGGTGATTTCACAGCATATAATGCACAGGGCCGGTTGTAGCAGTACTTTATGCCAAGCTTTCTGGGGTCTGATGACCAACCCACAAAAACCAAGTATTGGCACAAGCCTTCAGTTGGCGGAGCCCATACAGCTTGGCCGACACTCAATGACTTTGAAATTCCTTTAACCTGCTTTACCTCTCCGCTGTAAGAAAATGACATCGATTTGAGATTCCAAAATTTTGATTCATAAATTCTTTTGCAAAAAATTTGAGGGGCAAAGAGAGAGAAGGAGAACTTTACCTGTTTACACTTAACACGAAGAGAGCAGGCTGTCTTTTTCCGGCATAGGTTTCTCCCCAGTCCTCCTCCCACTCTCCCTGACCTTTCCAGGAAGCACAATCCTTATCTGCAGAACCACCCTTCTTGTAGCCTTGACCATCAAAAGTTGGTTTAGAAGGAGATGGCTCCTCGGCAACATAAACAATGGCTGTTTCATCAGAGTTCCAAGATATTCCTTCAAACCTACAGCATATGATGGTCTTTCCTCAATATTGAAATGAAACTTAATGTATATATTCCCACCAGTTCTGACCTCAGTTTTACAATCAACACCCTAGCTAATCTCAAATGCATGCTAAAGGTAAATTGATCCTAGCATTTCCTTTTTATCAAGTAGTTGGTGTTTAATTACCATCCATCGACATATACGGAACCATGAACAGACTGGGGGACTCGGAATTCATTTTCCAGCGTTGAATGCTCCCAAATTTCGAAATGGGTCGGGGAGTCATTTTCTGGGTTTCGGATTACCAGAAGTTTAGCACCTGATGGGGATGGAACCATTGAAGATACACCAGTCATCTCAATTGGAAAGGGAGCCCACAGAAACTTCACGGAATCGTCACCCTCTTTCACAATATTGGCTGATAGAATAAACTTCCTTCTCTTGTTTGCCAGAAGGTTTGCTTGGCTAACAGAAAGCATGACCTGTGAAGTCACTCCTGCATTCGATACTTTCGTCTCAGTAATCATTGGGAAAAATAATTCAGATGGTATAAAGAATATCGCAAAACGAAGTTAAACCCACCATTGTCAGATTTAAATGTCCATGCCTTGTCAATGCTGGGGATACTGGTAAACTCTTTCAGTAACTTTGACTGTGTAGCATATTCTTCTTCAACAGTTACATCCAATCCCGACAGCGATTCCTTTTCGGGGGCAGCCTTAGCGCCATCCATGGCTAATATGGTAGACATTGCCTTACTACATACATTCAATGAGAAAGAAAAAAGTTAAATGAATGTATATCAAAAACATGAATCTGGAGCACATGAGCTAAGGAATAGATGAAGAGTCACAACCAATTCTAAAGACTTCCAGCAGATTACAAACAACAACAACAACAGAACAAAGATAAACTTCCCTTTTTGAATTACTCGATTTCGGATCAGTACTTCCCTTTTTGAATTACTCGATTTCGGATCAGTGACAGCGTTAATCCACGCAACTCTTCCAAAGCATGTCGTTTGATTGTAATACATTGTGCATTTCCTAATCCATTTCCAACAAAAAAAACCTACTACACACTCCATCTTCGTTGCACGCGGTTGTATGCTGCTTACTCTATATGATGCCACTAATTAAACCAAATACTACACGGGAGTTGGCGGCGTCCGGACACCTACTGAGCCGACTAACACATGACCAAAAAGGGTGGCAAAAAATACATAGTTCAACAACCAATGCGTAAACTCTTCACACAAAAATTCTCAGCATTTCTTAGAAGGACCCATATCTTAAAGACAAACAAAAAGGACACGATCCCTCAGAAACAACGAAGACCCAAATTTTGAAGCAGTTTAGAGAGAGAAAGAGAGAGAGCTTACGAGTTGGAAAGCGAGATGATTCTCCCGAGAGAGAGAGAGCGGAAATGGGTTGGCGTTGTAGAGCCAAAAGGAGGAAGAGCAAGACCAACCGAAGCCCAAGTTGATGACGCCGAGGAGGTGAAGCCTATTGGTCTCCTCATTTTTTTAGTACGGACGTCTATTTTATTCCTTAACATCTTCCTTGATCGACTAACTTAAATTCGGTTAGGTCGTATTATAAAGAATTGTAAGATTTTTTTTATCAAACTAAAATTAAAAATTATCCTACGTAAAATTCGATTGAATTCGACTCTATACAATATTTGTTAACGTAAATTTGAACATCATACACCATAAGAAATAATAATTGGATCGAAGTAGGCGAAGAGGCCCATCTCAGTCAGAACGTGCCTAAACGGATAAAGAGCAAGTGCTTCTCCATCGCCCATCTAATTCCGAGTCCAACGTTCGTCCACGAGACTATGGTGAACTAATCCAATCCGTTCACCTAATAAATAATTAAGTTCTCTTTTATCAAACTACTATTTAATTCAATCTAATCTAATCCAATTTAATCTTTTACCATCTTTATTGGTAATTTCATCAAATCCGCTCACAAAATAAACAAATAATTTCTCTCTCATCTACATATTATCTATAATTAATTTATATTTACATATAAATTGTAATAAATATATTTGCATATTTTAATTTTTATTAAAAGATATAACCACATAAACAATATCCACTGTTATATATTTTAATGAATAATATTACGTCATGTATCATTATGATTGTATTAAGATAAAAAAAAAATTGGGCGATCGACGCTCGACTGGCCGAACAAATCGGCCAAACTTGCCCATTTTTTCTTTATTTTTTTTATCTGTTGTTTGTCTTTTACCCGTGAGCGATTGGCCATGCTCACTCATAAAAGTAGCCTGACGCGCCCCACCAGGAGTCCCATGGACTCTCCCTCTCCATCCAATCCAAAATTGCCATGTAACCCCAAGCACTCCGATTTTACCACGTGTCGCAATCCTATTGGCAGTTAATCAAGAACTCCCCCACGGTACTCCCATACCAAACCAAAGCCTATAACCAACATTGTTTTAATATAACAAAGAGGTCTCGGAATCAAACTATTAAAAACACAACAGTATTGAGGAACAGTTTTTAAATATTTTATTTGACTCGAACTGAATTAGCCATCACCGGATATTACGTTGTTTAAACCAAAAAAGAAAGAAAGGCCGAGGCCCATACACTACAAGAACCCAGCAATAGCTGAGCTTCAACCAGGCGGAGAAGGAGAAAAGAATGGTGACCACTGCCACTTTATCCGTTATCTCTCCAAAACTAACACCAAGAAGAAGAGAGACAACCAACTTGCCATTTTCCAGAAACAGCTTCCTAAGGAGTCGAGGGAACCAAGCTAGCTTTAATGGCGGATTCATTAACAAGGGGTCTGGCAGACTGAAGGGGAAATTCAACGAGATTGAGCCCGACCTCAACGAAGACCCCATTGACATCTACCGTACCCCCGGAATTGACCCTGTATGCTATTTTCTATTCACCACTTTGTTAATATTTAGGTCACTTATCATGTTTGGCGAATGATATCACCGAGTATTCGGACATTTGAAGTGTGACTGAGTAATTTATGTAGACTAATTTAGGTTAGAACTGGTTAAGAATTTTGAATGTTGGCAAAGCTCTTATAATAAATATTTAATATGCATTCTTAATAGTTTAAAATCAAGATCTTTTGATTAAAAGAGAACAAACTTTTGCTAATTGATCTAAATAATTGTTGGTTCAGCATATTTTTTCTTTTCATACGACATGTTATACTATATATATAGGACATTCAAAAGATTATGATCTCAGTCTTTGTGACTAGTTGTTGTTGCACAATTTATACCGTGCTACTATTCAAATGTTGATGTACTAGACATTGTCCGTTAAATTCATTGTCGTAAAATTTTGAGTTAGATATAAAAAATTCCAATTCCAAAAATATGTGTGTTATGGTTCATGGATTGTCGATGTATACGTGTTTCACCATTTTTTTTTACCAGGAAGATTTCGAATACGGGAAATATGATGGGCACCATACTTATAACGAAGGCGAGGATGAGCCAGAAGGTGTTCTAATTTGTACCATACTTGCTAGTTGTTCTTTGTTACCTAAGTGGACGACATTAATCTCTAACATAATTTCCATAATCCAGGTTCATTCTGGGAGCTGGTATTAAAGGACATTGAAGATGTCGGAGCGCCTACTGGATTTCAAGGTGGTCATACTTACATTAGTTACAAACCAAACTTTGTTCGAGTGACAACGAATTTAGATTTTCGATTCTAAGTTATTCGTGAATATGATAGCGGATATCAAACAATCACAAACACAAAAAACTAACATGTTGGTCCATTTATTTCAGACGCTAAGAAGCATGTTTGGTCTCTCTTTTTTTTTTTTTGCAGGGATAATTTCGTGGCTTTTCCTTCCAGTTGTTGCAGCTGCCATGTACTTCGACGCGCCGGTAAGATCTGATTCGGACACGAACGGCCTTAGTTTCCGACATTGAATCTAATGAGAAAAATTCTTGCAGAAGGAGTACTTGTTCATTGGAGCTGGTCTGTTTGCGTTTGTCTTCACCATAATTGAGATGGACAAACCAGACCAGCCTCACAACTTCGAGCCCCAGATATACAACATGGAGAGGGGAGCTCGTGACAAGCTGATCAACGATTACAATACGATGAACATCTGGGATTTCAATGAGAAATATGGAGATCTCTGGGATTTCACTGTCACGAACGATGAAATTACCAAGAGATGATGACGATGATGATCACCTTGTGTAGTGTTCACTTCAATAAATTTCGCAATGCGTTTGGTTCATCTTTGGTGCTTGAACATCACATATGGATGATTTTTCTTTTTCGGTGATGTATATAGAATGGAAGTACAATTGGTTGATGGATTGTATAATTGGAAGAATTGTCTTGCTCTTTCTATTGACTTATTAAGGTGTTGAACTCGAGTCGTTGAGTATTCAAATTTTAATCTTAGATGTTAAGTTTTTTTAAAATTACAAACTTTATTATTAAAGAAAAGAAAAAGAGAGTAGTAATGTCACATCGCATTCATACCCCATCACTAGCTAAACTGCACGTGGCTAGCTAAATTGTACCTAAAGATTAACCTCTAGGTAACCCACAAATTGTGTAGGCAAGAAGGGCGTCCTCTAGCCAATAGGCCGGATAATAAAGAGCGACGTCCACGAGCCAATAGGCTAGTGGTACAGGAGTCTAGCATATTATTTATCCTATTTGGCTATAATCAAGATTTTTGTTTAGTACTACCGAGCGTTCAGATCAACCGATGATACGTTAAACTAGTTTAGTCATGAATATAAGATTTGCCATTTTTCATGGTTCGAACTCAAATTTAAGCCAGCCCAATGAATGTCATTGTTTGGATATGGTTTTAACAACAAAAAGTGATGCTCGATCTAGATGCTTAATTGCAGGTCTTATATCAGGTGAGATTATTCCTAATTGTTGGATTCGAACTTGAATTCTTTGTTGGTGGAAGCTCACAGGGTGGTAGTTGTTGGCAGTGGCTAGCTTCCTTTGATAAAGAAATAATCTTTGTCCACATCGCATCAGGAATAATGCAAACCACCTCGCAATTAATTTATGCTAATAGACACTAATCTACTGCTCCATTGGCTCAGTTGTTTACAATTTTCTTCAATGGCCATCATAAGTTTCATCCGGTGGTGGAGGCAATACCTCTAGTAAAATTTAAAATAATAACATAAATTTTACAAAAATTGAAATTTGACCCTACACGAAATTTCCAAAACTGGTACAAAAGAGTGGCAGTTAAGAGAGGTAATTAAAGATTGCTCATTACGTCGAATAATTTAGGTTCACATAATTTACTTTGATGGGATGGGGCCTCATCAGTCCAACCTGGTTTCCTTGGTCACCGCCTCTATGGCTGAAACTTTTTTATCATGGCATATTTCTGCTGTTACTATTTAAGAAACGAATCTAACGGATTCGACGCGTAATTAACGAGTAATTACGTATTAAACTCGTTTAATTAACAAACTAATTCGTTAATAATAAATCACTTACTTGTTGAAGCAAGAGGTCCACAGGTTCGGGTCCACAATGTCTTCGTGCTAGTCGAATTACGATTACGTTTTAACGGATTCGTAATTGATTTTCACGAGATTTCCTCTATAGAAAATCTGGTCAAAATTCAGGAACTAATCAAGAATTTTTCTTTTCTTATTGAGTGGTTGTGTGCAAACGTACAAATTGGTCCAGCCGGATTTCCCCTTTTATAGGGAAATCCGGTACACCAGAATGCACCACGTGGCGCGCGACACGTGGCACTAATGGGCAGCATGTCCGCTACGTGGCACTTCGGACCGCATGTTCGCCACGTTGCACTTCGGACCGCATGTTCGCCACGTGGTGTGCTACGTGACATGCCACGTGGCACTTCGGGCCGCATGTCTGCCATGTGGCATGCCACGTGGTACTTCGGACGCATGCCCGCCACGTGGCGCCACGTCAGAGCGCCACCTTTGGCGGCAACTGCGTCAGCGCCACGTCATGCTGACATGGCGCCTACGTGGCATTGAGCCGGTCAACGCGGATTGACCGGCCCATCCAACCTAACTTATGGGCCTGGGCCCAATCAGGCACAATAATAATTGCCTGATGGGCCCAAGGTCCAACAGAATCCTTAGCGTAATTACACAGGAGAGATTAATTTGGGAGTTTTAAAAAGCCACCAAGTAGTCGAATGTCATATATAGTCTAATGATATAATGTATAATAAAAATTGACAAAATTCGGATTTAATTCTTGTCAGATATAATTTTTGGTATAATATTTACCGTAAAAAAAGTCAATAAGTAACCGGTCGAATTACTCCACCCACTGGTGGCGGTGCAATTAAGCAGGCAAGACCGTTTTACCACTTGGATGAACCAAAAAAGTTTTGGCAAAATTGTTATCGTATAAAATTTGAGAATATAAGATTCGATAGTCCTCGAATAAATTACTTAAGCCGAGGTAAGCTGCAACAGGTGTTTTGTGTTGTCTCCATACAGATTCAAAAGTAGGACCCGCCCAAGTTTCTCGTCTAAAGACGGAACCCTTTACAGGTCGTCTAATGACTGAACCACAAGTTTTATTTTGGAAATTGAAATTCAATTCCTAGCGTTTAAATTAATTTTATGTTGCAAATGATATTTTTTATTAATTATCTTTGGAACTCTGCCCTAGAAAGAGGATATAATTCATGTGTATTCAGACCGTCTCTTGCCATTGTCGGCTGATTTTAGCCATGTTTCTACTTTCTTTTCCGCGCGTGTGCACCCACCGGAGCGGCATGTGACTTGAGGATACTCCTTGTAATTTGAAACCTTTAATGGCCAAGGTTGAACTGACACGTTAAGTTGTCGCTTCACCGTACTCTTGCTTGGTTGAGGAGAAGTTGAAGACTTGACTTTATCATCATCCATCTTCTTTACAATGCACACGTCTTGCGCCCCCCCCCCCCCCGGTCGGGACAATTTTGGCCGATGTAAGAGCATCGACCGCAATATTGTAGCGCTCTTCATAGCCCTCGGGTGAGGTAGAATTCGCATTGATATTCCGAGTACAGGCTTGCCCCCCAGTGTCTCATTATTGAGTTGGGACAAAATTGGGCAAGCGAAAGAGACTTACTGGCTTGGAATAAATTGGGACTCGGTTGTCTGCAGCGCTTTGCTCGGTGGAGGTCCTAAAATTTCCTTTGCTTGTGAAGGCCCAAAGATTCCCTTAGCCGGCGGAGGTCCTAAGATGCCTTTCGTATTTGATACGATACTTAAGGTTGTCTCGATCGCCAATGGAACTTGTGTCACAATTTGCTCCTCCCTTCCATGGAATGCTGGCCTTGCAGGCTGAATGGCCGTGGTGTCGGCCAAATGCTAGCTTGTCGTTTGAACGACCTCTTGGACAACGGGAAAAAAAGATTGTGTAGATCCGACCGATTCATGTACGGAGGTCATCTTGTCATCTTGTCGTTTAATCCACCATTTTCTAGCAACTTTTCACATTCTCAAATCATCTCATTCCAAATGGAAACCAAGATCACGAACCTAAGGTATTTCCCTTGCATCATTCCACACGTCCATGCTCGAAGTAGCAGTAAAGTTATCAAAAAGCATATGAGCATGACTCCTTCTCCTATCATCAACGTTCTCGATGCGAGATAAGTATGCCGCAACTAGATAATTGGGAACTTCATAGCCACCATCTATACAACAAAATCAATCGACAACATCTAATGTGGCATTATCAATGGTCTGTCGAACAAGAGCTTCCATAGATAATGTTGTTTGTCAGAGTGGTGTACTTGATTAGGATCTACTTCAGTCGAGGCAAGTGTTGGACACTTTCTCCGTAAGACGAGATTGCCCCGTATATTTCAGTGCGGTACGGGCTTCGGCAATCGTCCCCAAGATACAACGACTGTTTAGGGCATTTCCAAGACCATTGCACACGTATCTCGAAACTTTCGGGCGAACCCTTATTTACCCAGAACTTTCAGACTCTTTTCTATGTGAAGAACGGGGGAGAGAGGAGAAGACAACAATGCTAGGAGGTGCACTTGCTGCTGGGATGAGATTCTGGCAGGGGGACAAGCCTATTTATAGGCTGGAGGAGGCAGGGAGGCAGCCACCCCGAAGAGTCGCGTCCGCTCGGCCAACAGGCTGACTGACTGCGCTCGTGGCCCTTCGGTGGCTTCTGGATCCTTCCAGTTGCGCCAGGCTGCGCTCGTGGCCCTTCGCGACGGATCTCGCAGCCCTTCGGCCTTCTGGAAGTCTCCTGGATGTTCCAGCCCGTCGTGCCTCTTCGGTGGCCAACTTGAAGGCGCTCGTAGCTCCTCGCGACGATGCGCACGTACGAAGTGCCAAGTGCGCCACAAAGTACCCATTGCGACCTGCGTCCAATGCGCCATGCGCCATGCGGCTCTAGTGCTATAAACTCTGACTCCATGGTGGATCGAGCTATGCACGTTTGTTTAGAGGACTTCCAAGACACAGCTCCTCCTCCTATGGTGAATACGTATCCACTCGTGGATTTGGAGTCCTTAGTGTCTGATATCCAGTTTGCGTCACTGTATCCTTCTAATACAGCTGGATATTTAGTATAATGTATGCCATGGTTTATGGTATGTTTTAAATACCGTAAAACCCTTTCCAGAGCTAGCCAGTGATCCTTCCCTGGATTACTTGTGAATCTACTAAGTTTACTAACTGAGTACGCAATATCGGGACGAGTGCAGTTTATTAAATACATCAAGCTCCCGATAATTTGTGCATACTTCAGTTGCGATACTGGGTCCTCTCGATTCTTGGCTAAGTGTAGATTCAAATCTACTGGAGTCTTAACCAGAGGTTTGTCAAAAGCTTCAAATTTCTTGAGCACGCTTTCCACGTAGTGGGATTGTGTCAAGATAATTTCGTCAGCTTTCCTAGAAATTTTTATTCCTAGTATGACGTCTGCCAGACCCATATCTTTCATGTCAAAGTGGCTCTTTAACATGTTCTTAGTTTTCACAATAACCTCTTTATTGCTTCCCATAATTAGTAAGTCATCTACATAGAGACATACAATTACGTAAGCTTCAGGTGTGCCCTTAATGTAAACACATTTATCGCACTCATTGATCTTAAATCCATTTGACAACATTGTTCTGTCAAATTTCTCGTGCCACTGTTTCGGCGCTTGTTTTAGCCCGTATAGTGACTTGACTAGTCGACATACTTTATGCTCTTGACCGGGAGCCACAAACCCTTTAGGTTGCTCCATGTATATCTCCTCTTCCAGTTCTCTATTTAGGAAAGTTGTTTTTACATCCATTTGGTGGATCTCGAGGTTATAGAGTGCTACAACAGCTATGAGTACTCTAATCGATGTGATTCTTGTGACCGGTGAATACGTGTCAAAGAAATCATATCCCTCCTTCTGCTTGAACCCCTTAGCTACCAATCGAGCTTTGTACTTGTCGATTGATCCATCAGCTTTGTATTTCCTTTTTAGGATCCACCTGCATCCCAAAGGTTTGCAGCCTAGTGGGAGATCCACGATTTCCCACGTGTGGTTTTGCATAATGGATTCTATCTCACTATTGATAGCTTCCTTCCAGAGAGGAGCATCTGGACTGGACAATGCCTCTTGGATTGTCCTGGGTTCATCTTCTAACGCATAGGTTAGATAGTCCGGACCGAAAGATTTGGTTACCTTCGTCCGTTTACTACGTCTAGGTTCATCATCTTTCTGATTTGACCCTTGCGTAGTCTCGTGAGCCCTTTTCTTCGGACTTGCTTCCTTTCTTTCCTTATTAGGAAAGCTATCTTCAAAAAACGTTGCGTTCCTTGATTCTAAGACCATTCCCGTGTTTATCTCAGGGTTTTCAAATTTATGCACCAAGAATCGATAAGCACTACTATTTTGCGCATATCCGATAAAGATGCAATCAATGGTCTTGGGTCCTATTCGCACCTGCTTAGGCTTAGGTACTTCGACCTTTGTTAGGCACCCCCACACTTTAAGGTAACCGTAGGAAGGCTTCCTTCCTTTCCATAGTTCGTATGGGGTTTTATCCCTTTTCTTATGTGGCAATTTATTTAGAATGTGGTTAGCTGAGAGCACAGCTTCCCCCCACATGTTCTGGGATAAGCCCGAGCTAATCAACATAGCGTTCATCATCTCCTTAAGAGTTCGATTTTTGTGTTCAGCTATGCCATTCGATTGAGGTGAGTATGGTGCAGTCGTCTGATGAATAATGCCATGTTCTTGACAGAGTTCCTCAAACAGAGCTACATATTCTCCTCCTCGATCACTTCGGATCATTTTGATTTTCACGCTGAGTTGATTTTCAACCTCATTCTTATATCTCTTAAAAGCATCAAGAGCTTCGTCTTTGCCCTTTAGGAGATATACGTAACAGTATCTCGTGCAATCATCGATAAATGTGATGAAATATTTCTTCCCGCCTTTAGTTTGCACGTGTTTCATATCGCAAGTGTCCGTATGAATTAACTCTAAAGACGTAATACTTCTTTCCACCGAATGGAAAGGTGCTTTGGTCATTTTAGCCTCCACACATACTTCACATTTATCGGATGGGTTGAACTCTAGATTCGGTAATAAATTTAAACTTACTAACTTTCTTAGATAGTTTAGATTTACGTGTCCTAATCTACCATGCCATAAATTAGAACACTCGGCCAAGTAAGAAGAAGCGTTAACTTTATTTTCACCGTTAAAAGTACGATGTACAGTTATTACATTCATCTTAAACAGCCCCCTCTCTAGATAACCCTTTCCTATGAATTGACCCGCTTTGGTTAGTACAAACTTATCAGCCTCAAATACAAGCTTAAGACCGGCTTTGCTTAACAGTGAGCCAGAAACTAAGTTCTTGCGGATGTCTGGGACATGCAGCACATCCTTGAGGGTCAGCTCCTTTCCTGAGGTCAGCTTCAGGACCACCTTTTCCAGACCAACGATCTTGGACGTTGCGGAGTTTCTCATGAACAGCTTTCGGCCGGTGATCGGGATATAGTTCGAGAACATCTCCTTGTCCGAGCAGACGTGGCGGGTAGCTCCAGTGTCCACGAACCACTCTCTCGGATTGTCCACCAGGTTGGCTTCAAACACCACGGCTGACAGATCCATCTGTGACAAGTCTTCAGCCAGGTTAGCCCTTCCTTGGTCGTCCTTCTTCGGCTGGCGACAGTCCTTAGCCATGTGTCCGGATTTACCGCAGTTGTAGCAGTCGCCCTTGATCTTCTTTTTCTTCTTGGGCTCTTGCTTCTCCTGCTTATCCCCGGACTTCTTCCTCTTCTTGCTACCTTTTCCCTCGGTGAGGTGCACAGTGGTCTCGGGGTTGGCCTTGCCTTGCTTGACTTCGGACTTTCGGTTATCTTTCTCGATCCTAAGTCTCACAATCAGGTCTTCTAGGCCCATGTCCTTCCTCTTGTGCTTGAGGTAGCTCTTGAAATCTTTCCACAGCGGGGGGAGCTTCTCGATCATCGCAGCTACTTGGAAGGACTCGCTGAGTTGCATCCCTTCAGCTTGGATCTCGTGAAGGATCAGCTGCAACTCTTACACTTGGTCGATGACCTTCTTGGAGTCCACCATCTTGAAGTCGAGGAATCGTCCGACGATGAATTTCTTCGTCCCGGCATCCTCCATTTTGTACTTCTTCTCGAGTGAACTCCACAGCTCCTTAGCGGTCTTAGCTTCCACGTAGACATTGTAGAGCGTGTCGTCTAGTCCATTCAGGAAGTAGTTCTGGCATAGGAAGTCGCTGTGACTCCATGCATCGAGGGCGTTGATCTTCTGTTGATCTGCCTCATTTTCCACCACCTTCGGAGCCTCTTCCTTCAAGAATCGGACCAGGTTGAGCGTCGTCAGGTAGAACAACATCTTCTGTTGCCACCTCTTGAATTCGGTACCGTTGAACTTGGCCGGCCTTTCGGTATGGACAGTTCCCGGGACTGCTGGCACTGGTGCTGAGCTTGTCGATGCCATCTTCAAGTACACAATCTCGTCTTACGATTATTGTTTGTCAGAGTGGTGTACTTGATTAGGATCTACTTTAGTCGAGACAAGTGTTGGACACTTTCTCCGTAAGACGAGATTGCCCCGTATATTTCAGTGCGGTACGGGCTTCGACAATCGTCCCCAAGATACAATGACTGTTTAGGGCATTTCCAAGACCGTTGCACACGTATCTCGAAACTTTCGGGCGAACCCTTATTTACCCAGAACTTTCGGACTCTTTTCTATGTGAAGAACGGGGGAGAGAGGAGAAGACAACAATGCTAGGAGGTGCACTTGCTGCTGGGATGAGAATTATGGCAGGGGGACAAGCCTATTTATAGGCTGGAGGAGGCAGGGAGGCAGCCACCCCGAAGGGACGCGTCCGCTTGGCCAACAGACTGACTGGCTGCGCTCGTGGCCCTTCGGTGGCTTCTAGATCCTTCCAGGTGCGCCAGGCTGCGCTCCTGGCCCTTCGTGACAGATCTCGCAGCCCTTCAGCCTTCTAGAAGTCTCCTGGATGTTCCAGCCCATCGTGCCTCTTCGGTGGCCAACCTGAAGGCGCTCGTAGCTCCTCGTTGCTTCGGTAGCTGCGCAGCTGCCTCCAGACCCGGGCAAAATACTTAAGGCTCCTCCAGACGATGCGCACGTGCGAAGTGCCAAGTGCGCCACAAAGCGCCCATTGCGACCTGCGTCCAATGTGCCATGTGCACACGTACGTGCTCGTGCTCGTGCTCGGACGGTGCTTCGCACCGTCCTCGCAGGCAGCTAGCGGTGGGCCAGCCTTTGGGTGGTCAACCAAGTTTGGGAGGTAAGAAGTGGAGTTCCTTATAAACAAGAAAATCCTCCTTGCTCTAACCAATGTGGTATTGCACTTTTCCATTTCCCTTTTGGGCCTCCACTTTAGGCCTTATCATTTTGGGCTTGCATTGAACTTTCATTCAAAACCCAACAGATAATTGGCTTGAAACGATCCCACATATGTTTCTTAGATATCACCATGATAGGAGTAGGAGTATATGACCACCGACGAGTTTGATTTAAGGAGTGCTGAACAATTGATTAACATGAAAATTCAAAATTGATTTCCAGAATAACCAACCTTTAGTAATTTGGTCGTATCTTTTTTGTAAGAACTCTGTTAGCGGCATTTTTGTGTCCATAGAAAGAGGACAAATAGATCGTCAGCTTTACATATAATAGATACCTTCATGTTCGGCTCAGAAAAGGGCTGAAACACCCTCTAAATTCGACTGATCTAGTTGAACGTCCTCTTTCAGCATAACTTTTGATCGGTTTCGTTCCTTTTGAGAAAGAACTCGAAACTGTATGTGGAAGCTCATTTTCTTTAGGCACATAATTCGCTCGTCTCAAGCGCCCTCCTAAGTCCCATCAGGCGTGCCAAAAATAATATTGTGGGAAAAAATTGTTAGAACGTCGAAAGAACTTGAAAACAGATTCAGAGTGGTCGTCCCAAGAGCGATCAAACGAAATGCAAGAGGAGAAGAAATATGGGAAAAGAAGATAAGAATTAGACTTGAATAGGTGGAGGAGATCAGATTGGTGGAGGAGCAAGAACTTTATTGAGAAAATTGGGGAGATGGGAAGGGGAGAACCGATACGAGTAGCATGGTTGTAGGTAGGTTGTATGTATGATTTCATGTGTTGTGTGTGTGTCGTCCTCTAACCTAGCCCCTGCCCCTTCTTATATAGAGATCGAGAGTCCCAGCCCCGGCCAAATCCAAAGAGCTTGGCCGTTTTACAATCGGAATAGGTGTCCTAGCTCAATACCAATTCAATCTAACAATCCTATTAAGACATATATTCCTATGTTTATTCTATCAAGAGATCTTCCTCGTCTTGAACTCCTTCATGCATCCATGACTTCTTGGTAGACATCGAACTTGCTTAGGACTCCTTGCACTTTCCGGAGCTACTATGAGAAACGTCAACCATGCTGATTCCCAAACTTCCGAGACTTCTATCCCGATGTTGACACTCTTCCAGGCCGAACTTGGAAATAGTACAAAAATACAAATTTGTAGATTTATGTCTTATTTTTCTGTAGCCCTTGAAATCGTATCGATCTCATACTCGAGTAGAAAATTATGACTGTTTTACTGAAATATTGTCGACATGAATCTGCGAATTAATTTTTCGCATAGTTGTTGGAAGTTGCTAGCTTCCTTTGATAAAGAAATAACCTCTGTCCACATCACTCCAGGAATAATGCAAACCACCTGGCAAATAATTTATGCTAATAGACACTAATCCTGTTTCGTTGACTCGGTTGTTTACAATTTCCTTCTATGGTCATCAAAAATTTCATCCGGTGGTGGAGCCACGGGCCCATGGGTATGAGTGGAACAATATCCCTAGTAAAATAAAAAATAATCAGATAAATTTTATGAAATTTTCAATTTGACCCTACACGAAATTTCAAAAGTGGTACAAAAGACTAAAGAGTGCCGGTCAAGAGAGGTAATTAAGAGATTATTGATTTAAGTCAAATAATTTATGTTCCACATACAATTCTTTGTTGGGATTTGGCCTCGTCAGGCGTAGAAAAAAATTGATAGAATCCGGGTTCAAGTAGGAGTTTTTTCTGGTCAAATTACCCACTGATTGCGGTGCAATTAAGCAGGCTAGACCGTCTTACCACTTGGATGAACCAAAAATGTATTGACAAAATTATAACATTCGATAGTGTCCAAATAAATTATTTAGGCCCGAGCTAAGCTGCATCTGGCGTCGGGTACGGGACAAGGTCCAGTCTCACAACTCACAAGGGCCGTTTGTGTCGTGTCCATTCAAAACGGATGACCGGACACCCACCAAAAGTAGGACCCGCCCAAGTTTCTTGTCCAAAGACGGAACCCTTTACGGGTCGTCCAATGACTGAATGAACTTCAAGTTTTATTTTAAAATTGAAATTCAATTCTCATACTTGAAATTAATTTTACGTTGTAAATGATATATTTTTAACAATTAAAAACAGTTAACATCGCAAAATAGTTACCGGCTGAGCACCTAATCACATTTTTAAATGAAAATATTCAAACCAATTCTGAAATCTCTATTTTAGTTCAAAGCGAAATTTAAAAAAATTCAATTCTTTATTTTCCAGTGGAAACGATATTTTCGTCCTTTGTGAAATCGATTTCAAGCCGTATGATATGGGGAGTTGAATAACATAACAAACTTTTGACAAAGATAGATGAAGACTTTTCCTGTCCAAATTTCCACACTCCCATGGACAAAAGTCTGTAATCAATCGTTAAAGCCGCCTCTTAAATAAGGCCCGACCTCGACTCTGATTGAGAAGAAGCAGAACACAACAACACCAACACCAACAGGAAAAAAGACGAGCAAAGAGATGATGAGAATTAGGCTCCAGCTAGTCTTCTTCTTCCTCCTCCAATGGCAGCACTTGCAAGCTCAGCTAGCTCCAAGCACAGAAGGCCACACATGTTCATCCAACACAACAACCTATCCCTGCCAGGCTTATGCCTTCTACAAAGCTTCTTCTCCTGATTTCCTTGACTTGGCTTCCATTGGAGACCTCTTCCAAGTCAGCCGCCTCATGATATCGAAACCGAGCAACATCTCGTCCCCTGCCTCCCCTCTCCTTCCAGGGGAGCAGCTCTTCGTCCCTTTGAACTGCTCCTGCAATACCGTCAACTCCACTTACACCATCTCCTATGCGAGCCTTAACTACACCATCAAAGCGGGCGACACCTTTTACCATGTCTCGTCTGATCACTTCCAGAACCTGACCACTTACCAGTCTGTCGAGGTGGTCAACCCGAGCCTCGTCCCGACTCTGCTAGACATTGGTGTCAACGTGATCTTTCCCGTGTTCTGCAAGTGTCCGAATCGAACCCAGTTGGGAAACAGGGTGAATTATATGGTTTCCTATGTGTTCCAACCTTCTGATGATCTTACAAGTGTTGCCTCGACGTTTGGTGTGGATGCACAGGCCATTGTTGATGCTAATGATGGAAGGAGGAGCTTCCTGCAGTATGAGGCTATATTTGTTCCTGTCAAGCAGCTTCCCGTGCTTAGCCAGCCTGTTGTTAGTCCGGTCGCGCCTGAGAGGAAAACTGAGAGGAAAGGTTTGATGATCGGGTTGGCAGTTGGACTCGGGATCGTCGGGCTGCTGTTGGTTTTGGTTGTAGGGGCGTGGGGTCATAGGGAGAGGGTGTTGGAGGGAAGGAGGAGGAGAGGGAAGGAGAAGGACGAGGAGGAGAAGGCGATGAGGTCGGAGTTTAGAGGGGGGGCTGGGAAAGGGCGAAAAGCGGTGGAGGTGAATTTGATGGCTGATGTATCAGATTGCTTGGATAAGTATAAGGTGTTTAAGGTTGAGGAACTCAAGGACGCCACTGATGGGTTCGATGTGAGTTGCTTGGTTCAAGGGTCTGTGTACAGAGGATCAATTGGTGGAGAGTTGTATGCCATTAAGAAGATGAAGTGGAATGCTTATGAGGAGCTCAAGATCTTGCAAAAGGTAAAATTCTCTTCACTTAACCAACTGCATATATGATCGATTCTCTAAATTCTCCGGGTGTTAGGACAGCGGAAGCGTAAACACGGATGTGTAGAACACCCATAACAAATAGTACGAGAGATAGGAAGAATCGAGGACACACGATATTACGTGGTTCGGTCGAATGACCTACTCCACGGGGGCGAGACGATCATCACTATATTATGTGGATATACATGGTACATAAGTCATAGGCGAGGCTGTGCCTCGAGCCTAAATCTCTGCCTATACTACCATGGCCAATTAAGCCAAGACCAAAGAACTCCTAACCCCTAGCCCTCTATATATAGAGGTCAAGCATAATATGCTTTACATTAGGAAATAGAATTCTATTCTATTTAAGAATATGGGACAAATCCTAACACCTGGTTTGCTTGTTAATAATAATTAAGCAACTGTGATAATGCTTCACTTGCACTAGTTGGTATAGCAATCCAATTTGCCTATGTTCTTCTGGGAATGGAAGTGTGGAATTGGAGTAGATTTTGTTTACTCTGCCAAGATTTGAACTTTAGTCCCGAACTACAATCTCGAATCTCCACTCTACTCTTTGCCACTTGAGTCGGACCTCAAAGCTCTCGAATATTTGATATGTAGATATAGTCCAATAGCATGTCCAAGAAGAAATAGATACTGCATATAGTTTGGAATCCAAGCTCATACCCTAGCTTTGGCATTCTGAATGATTGCATTTAGGACTGTTCATTAGACAAATTGCAAAATAATCATGGAATAACAATAATCATGATAAAAGACACCAGGCATGATTTAAAAATTCCCTATACAAACGACAGATGATCTCATTACTCTCCTGCAGACATATCTTATTCGTTATTGTCTATTGTCTGAAGTGTCTTCTGGTTGACCTTGTCACTTTGTAATGGAATCTTGCCTTTTTTTTATATAATTAATTTGGTTTGTTGGTTGTCTTTCAATTTCTTAATATCCTGCTTGATTAATTAAGCGAAGCAAAGAAACAGGACAATTGACCATAATTTTCTTAACAAGTCTCTCCCTGAGGTCTTTTGTCAGGTTTATAAACCATCCTTCATGAACATTTTAAGGTATATTCCCTGCCAGAACAACCAATAATTGAACCAGCATAAAACAAGTAGGAATTAATAAACATGACCTACTAATCACCGAGTGCGTAGATCAACAGGTGGATGGTTGTTTTAGCTTAACTACAATTGTCGGCCTTGTTGGTCCAACCTTGTTTATATGAATTGTTCACTGACAGACAAGTTACTTACCTACTTACCCTGTGTTTTAAAAGGTAAATCATGGCAACTTGGTGAGGCTGGAAGGCTTCTGCATAGACTCAGAGGACGCCAACTGCTACCTCGTCTACGAGTACGTCGAAAACGGCTCGCTCCATTCCCGGCTGCACGGAGAGGACCCCGAAAATATCGACTGGAGAACCAGGTTGCGGATCGCCATAGACGTAGCCAACGGCCTCCAGTACATCCACGAGCACACGAGGCCTAGAGTTGTACACAAGGACATCAAGAGCAGCAACATCCTGCTCGACACAAACTTCAGGGCCAAGATTGCCAACTTCGGCCTAGCCAGGTCCGGCTTCAACGCGATCACAATGCACATAGTAGGGACTCAGGGCTACATTGCACCCGAGTACCTGGCCGACGGGGTGGTGTCGACGAAGATGGACGTGTTCTCGTTCGGGGTGGTGCTGCTCGAGCTGGTCTCGGGACAGGAAGCCATCGATGAGGATGGCAAGGTGCTGTGGGCCAAAGTGGATGGGATTCTTGAGGGGGATGAGGAGACCAAGCTGAGAAGGTTAAAGGGTTGGATGGATGAGAGGCTTCTAAAAGGGACATGTCCAGTGGAAAGTGTGATGAATGTGATGAATGTAGCTGTTGCTTGCTTGCAGAGGGACCCTACTAGGAGGCCTAGCATGGTGGAGATTGTCTATGCCTTGTCTAAGAGTGATGAACTCTTCTTTGACGTGTCTGATGATGGCTTATCTCCTCGTCTAGTCGCTGCAAGATAATTTGTGAGTCACTTTCGACCTGGATCAAATCGAGATTAGTCGGCCAAGTAGGCCGCGTGATACATGAAACCTTTGAAGCCAAGCATGTACTACAATGAATACTAGATAGTTATATGCGCCAAGATATAATTAAGAGTGTGTAAACAATATTCAATATTTTTGGTAATCGGAATTTTGGTATTCGGGATCAGTGTACTCCTCCATATAATCCTTCATCTTCAATGACTTTTGTAATTAAGCATTATATATGTGAGCTTTAGCTACTGCAAATGAAGTGGTATTGTTGTAAGCTACTTCATCTTCACTGACTTGTTCGAAATTGTTGCCACCATTTAAAATTTTTATCCGATTCGAATTTGACTTAGCGGGTATTATGAATATTCGAATACAGTAATCACTAATCACTACTTGATCCGGTGAATCTAACCTGTGACCAAAGTACTACTGCCTAGCAAAAAAGCCCATAATACTACTGGCTAGCACACAATGCTTTTTTTTTTAAAATTCTAAAAAAAGCATTAAACCCTACCGGGAGCCGTCTCTTCTCTTGCAACTCACCCAAGAAGATAGCAGGAGCCTTTCGAGGCGCTTTACCCAGAAAAAGGGTCAGCGAAGAAAACCCAGTAGAAGAAGAAGAAGACCCAAACCCAACGACAGATTATCGGGCACGTGGATGAATGAACAATTTATTGGGCTTGATCTGGGCTTGGTCCAACGATAAATAAGCTTCCTCTTTTCCCAATGAAATGGGCTATTTCATGCGCTGCAATTTGGATTTCGCAAATTGGATCGACTAATACAGACTAGAGTTGGACGGGTTCGTTGAAAGATAATAAAACTCTTTCAATAAGTATTTAGCATCGATATGTTTCCAAGACTTCAAATTCGATAATTCTTGATTAAATTAGAATAATTCTTTCACCAGATGATCTAAATGATAGTAATGAGAGTTAATTAATGAGTCTTGTATTATAGAAGGTGGCTCTTGAAATAATATTTTTCTATTTGTTAAGTTTGAGAAAGTATTTATTAAGCAAATCTAAGTCTAAACTAATAACATTTGATATCTCTCGATATTTATTAGTCTGTTTCTAAAAAAAAGATATTTATTAGTCCTCCAACCTTCTCCCAAGGGGAAAAAAGGGTATCATTAGTCCGACCACCGTCCACAGAAAAGTATTATACGCACATGTATTATATTTAAAAAATCGCTTTCCAAGACAAATGTTTCTGTGCCTCTCAAGTTTTGGGAGAGTTATCAGAAAATATCCAAATAAAAAGAAAAGAAAAAGGGGAGGCATTAAAAAGTTTAAAAGTGGGTATTGTATTGTGGTCCTAATTGCAGAAGAAACAAACGACACTTGTATTGTATGCGCACTTCTTAGTTCTTCCACGTTGCATAATTGTCCTTCCTCTTCAGATTAGGTCCACACCACACCAACGTGATCTGAACATGGTCCGGATGTAACCTCGTCGGATCAAGTGAAGATACACAATAATGATTAACCAACTTATTAATTATACCAACCGGCGAGTTGGGTTTCTACTAATAAACAAATAATTTACATTTGGATTGACTAATCATAATTGGTCCGGGTCTATTTTTAATTCCAGTTTTGGTCTAGATTCCGTACTGGTCCACTCTGCCCCAGAAAGAGGCTATACTTTCCTCCTCTCCTCTCTCTCTCTCTCTCTCTCTCTCTCTCGTGGGAGACAATAAGAACAGTTGGTGGAAGAGGTTCAGAAAGTAGTGACACACTAAGAGGTGGCGAGTGGGTGGCAAAGAGAGAACAAGATGCTCTTACAGAGCTCCTCCTCGTCCCGGCCATGGATTTTGCTTTCTCCACGCCCACCTCCACGACGAGCCCACCTCCATCCTTCTCCATCTCTGTCAAGGTAGCGTCTTTCTCTCCAAAGGTGCTGACTTTAAAGACTCCGACTTTGCTTTGGAAACTTCGTATTTTTCCGACCCAAAATTTTAAGGCAATGAGCAGTTGGAGTCCAACATTATTAAGGCGGGGAGCATGTGAATTCTACTCTAATTCATTATAAACATGACCCATTTATACACCCGTGATCCTTATGGGATTGAACTCCAAGACTCCGACTTTGCTGTGGAACATTACTGCTTCGTATTTTTCCGACCCAAAACTTTAAGACGATGAGCGAGTCGAAGATTAAGGCAGTGGAATCTAATGCGTTATAAACATGACCCATTAATAGCCCCGTAATCCTTATGGGATTGAACTCCAAGACTTCAACTTTATTGTGGAACATTACGTTTCAGGTGCTTCTTGCTCTCTGGCTGTATGGTTTGAGGTTGAACTTGGGTTGTTGTTGTTTGTTAATAGGCTTGGTTGTAGTTTTCTTTCAGTTGTTTGTGCATGTTTATTAATAACCATTTTCATTTTTTTTTCTTCTTGTTATACTTGTTTGGTGATGATTGGTTACTAACATGGTGGTAATGGTATCTCAGGGGTGGGGTACAGTTCCGGATATGGAGGACCGTGCGTTGCTGTAACGTCCGATTGGGCGGTGGCGATGGTGAGTTCATAACTCTTTAAGTTAGCTTGTCATTGCGTGGCTGGTATTCATAGAATTTTCGGTCTTACTTTCTTTGTCTGATGCCGAGAGCAGGCAATCAGTCTTTTGGAATTTTGAAATGAGCTCAGGGAACATTATGCAGGGAACTTGTTAGGAAGGCAGCCTGACAAGAGCGAGTTGGGTTCTATTCCGAGCAAAGACTTTACGGATGATGTGAAATCAGGGTTGAATTGTGTGCACAGAAGTATGATTTCTCAGGTAGGCTTCAGGGTAGTCAGAGGAGTGTGACTTTTGAAATGAAGTCAAACTCAGAAATGCTATTTCTGTTTTTGCAAAACAGATGCTGTTCTTGGAGTTGAAATAGTACATCCTTTTTATAGCAAGGATTTAGGTACTAATATGTTTTCTGCCTTTAATTTCTTAACAAAATCTCTCTCTCTCTCTCTCTGCAGGACATGCGTGCCAAATCGACGAGCCTATATATTACTTATTGCTTACTCAGATTAACACAGCCACATTTTCTGAAAGTTTTGGCCGACATCGTCAGAGGCATCGTTCCACTCTTTGCTTACAGTCTTGAAGCCACAAAACTTCCATTCTTTTGTATATCTAACTCCTTAAATAAGCCCACACCTCTCAAATTAGATGTAACCTTGCCATCAATCGGTGATATTAAATGGAACTTTGAACGCTTACTCTACTTGTTCAACATCCAACTTGAAAGGAATGTTGCAACGTGAGTGCGCTACTGACTTTTCTTATTCCTTGTTTCTTGTATTAAATTAGTCTTGGTGATTTTATTATGACGTAAGTTCATAAGTTATCAACTTCATTCATCATTTTTTTGTTGTTCTGTGTTGACATCAAAATTCATAGTGCTAGTCGAGTGTAGATATGCCGTATGTGTGCTATCTCCTAGTTTTTATTATGCTATGCAAAACTATCCAGTTCCCTCTTTCAAGGAGGCTAATGAAGCTTTGTTTGTTGGATAGTAAGCATTAACATCGCTGATATTACGGGTAGTTGCTGTCAACAATCAGATGATGCAATTTGATATCCATTGTTTGTACACGTCCAAAGTGACATCCTTGTTAAGCAAATAACAGGTCCTGAAAATTCTTTGCAGGTCCTTTCTGGTGCTTCTTGTGGCTTGCTCTTCATTTGTCATCATTGGTGGCATTCTGTTTTTCAGATACAGGTAAACCTGCTGTTATTTATAGCCAAAGAAACCTGTTAGCTGCTGTTTCTGGAAAAGAAAAAAGCCCCAGATACCTACCCATCGCCATAAGATTTTGGGTTGGATATAGAGATTCTACCATGGTATCAGAGCAGGTTCTCCCGTGACCCATTATGTTCACGCAACTCCACATACATCGCAAGTGGTGAACTCAAAGCCTGTGTTGCCTGTAGATTTTGTGTTGGATATGGAGATTCTAACAAGTACATCAATTGCAATTGATCAGAATGCCATGCTTTGTTCTTTGATGTTTCACCATTACGTTTGGGCACTAAGTCAGGTAGTTGATGTCATTCTTTAATGCTGCATAAAGAAAAGAGTTGAGAATGTGTTCCACTTTCACAGATGTACCACCAAAAACTATCCATCCGTATGTTTAATAATTAATTTTGGGAGAATTAAATCTATTCTAATTGGTCAATGTAGGGTGCTCACATATTCATGATAATTGTTTAGGACTTCCCTTGTTTACCATGGTCATTTTTCTGTTACCTTTGTCATTTTATGCTTGTTTTTTCACCTGAAGTTAAAAAAGATTGTTGTTCCAAGCTTCCTGTAAATTGTTTGCACCCATAAGGCCATAACACTTTGTTCAGCATGTTTTCCTTATGCATGTCTCTTCTATAACGTAATTTCTTTTACCTCCTTGGATATTATTGTTCGGATGTGCAGAAAACGTTCACAGCCATTGGAAGAGTGCTTCTGGGATGCTTGGGCTTGTCTAATCTCATCGTCAACTCATCTAAGGGTGTGAATATAACTTATGTGTCTCGTCATTCAAAAGCATTCAAACTTTTGTTAGTGGTTCAGTGATATTGTTCTTACTTTATGAATATATCACGTTGCACTGCAGCAAAAAACGGCTGTTGAACGCATTATCGGTTTCACCCTCACTATATGGGGCATACTATTCTACTCTCGACTGTTGAGCACAATGACAGAGCAGTTCAGAGTGAGATATATGATTCAAGAACAAGTTAAAAGGATTCATTCTCTAGATTAGCATTCTGAATAGATTTGCATGGACAGAGTAACATGCAAAGGCTCAGAGAAGGAGCACAAATCAACGTTGTAGAGTCAGATCACATTATAATCTGTGGAGTAAACAGCCATTTGAGCTTCATACTAAAGCAGTTAGACAAGTATCATCAGTGTGCTGTCCGCTTAGGTACTGCTACATCTAGGTAATTCGTTCTCATGTACCACCCAGTTTGCCTCATTATTCCTCCGTAGTTCAGTTTTAATGCTCTTAAATGTATACCATCTACTATGCAGGAGGCAATCGATCCTTCTTATGTCCGATCTTCCTAGGAAGCAGATGGACAAATTGGCTGATAGCATGGCCAAAGATCTCAGTCATATAGATCTCATCAGCAAGAGGTCTGTGCTTCGAACCGTTACTTGTATGGTGCACCTGATATTGGTTCCTTACATGTATGCTCAACTTCTACAGTTGCAGCCTCACTCTAACAAAATCATTTGAAAGGGCAGCAGCTGACAGGGCACGTGCCATAATAATTCTGCCAACAAAGGGAGATCCGTAAGAAACTCTGCGCAATTGTATCCCGTGGTGGCTCTTCTCATGTTTAAATTCTTTGCTTCTTTGAAGCTCCTTTAAGGCTTTGTCTGTGCTTTTTTAAGCTGATGGATAAAAAGTCGGGAGTTAATAGGAAGCAGTTTTGGCAAAAACTGCAAAGTTTGCTTGTTATCCTGATCCCAAAGAAACATTCTTTTGGTTGAAAAAATCCCAAAGAAACATCTTCTTTCTGCTTGTAATATGAATAAAGTAAGAGGGAGACATCGGACGTAAAAGATCGATGCCCTCCTATTTGCAACCATAATGAATTTCAGAAGCAGTCTATCCGACATTTCCTTTCTTTCTCCCTTTTCACACAATTCTCTCTTGGTGCATATAGAACTAACAAGTTCTCGCCGGACATTGATGTCGATTGTTTTGAATGGCTAGGTATGAAATTGATACTGATGCATTTTTATCAGTATTGGCCCTTCAACCAATGAAAGATATGAAATCTGTACCAACAATTGTTGAGGTATGTTCACATAGTGACCTTTATTTTACCGATTGAGGGAAATGTGCAAAGCTGATCTAAGGTCGGCCTTTGTATGAAATTGCAGGTCTCAAACCCCAATACATGTGAGCTTATGAAGTCAATTTCTGGACTGAAAGTGGAGCCAGTTGAAAATGTCGCTTCCAAGCTATTTGTTCAGTGCTCTCGGCAAAAGGGGCTCATAAAGATCTATAGGCATCTGCTTAATTACCGAAGTATGATACGAACTTCCAATCAAGTGCCAGTGCTGACCACAGAGCCTGTGTTATAGGCCGTGATTTGTTTTCAAGACCAAATCTTCCCGGTTCCTTGCCTGCATGCTTATCCTGCCTTTATTTGGTGTTGACCTGGGTTGCCCCTGTCCCTGAGGTTCTGCTCCTAGTTGGGCAGGGAGATTATGACTTTGTTGTTCCATTCTGTTACGTGAGCCGCTACATTGAATTGCATGAGAATAATGTTCAAAAGAGTTTTCATATCAAGCTACTTCAAACTTAGATCTTGAGCAAAACAGACCTGCAGTAGGGAGTTTTCCACCAGCTTGATTATCTTCCAAAACGAAGCAGCTCTGCGAACTCCAATGTATCTTAATCATTGAGACTCATTTAGTATTTTATACAGATTGTTGTCTTATTAACTTGATTAACCTACTTCAAAAAAAAAAACTTGATGAACTATTTTTCCTGTAAAAGTTTCCTTAGGTTAGATCATGCTGGCTTTATTTGCTTTTACCAAGAGTGCGTCGGTATCACATGCTACTTTTTCTAAGCGAGTATATGCACATCTTGAAGTTTACCTCTTTGACTGTAATACTGGTTTGGTAATGTTGCTTGCTTGTTGCAGAAAATGTATTTAACCTCAGCAGCTTCCCCAACCTATCTGGATTTAGGTATAGGCAAGTAAGGCGTGGATTGCACGAGGTAACACTAATAGCTTAACAGAATTTAACAGCACATTGTTTTTCTGTCTTAGTTTTGTTTCTGCTTACACAAAATCATTTCAGGTAGTTGTTTGTGGTCTTTGTCGAAGCGGGAAGATATACTTTCACCCAAGTGATGATGAAATTGTGCAGCCAACTGACGAAGTATGTGCATATCATCTAATCTTCAAACTGATGTCCTTTGATCATAATATCTATGGCGTTAGATCTCAAAGACATTCAAGATACTTGTAATTGGATCAACTTACTGATGGATAACTTCTGACATGAATGAGACCTGTTGAAGAGAATCCCACATCGAAAGTTGCAAGTGGGTTGGACCTGTTTATAAGGGTGGATGATCCACCTATTCACTACCTTAAGGTTTTGGGTAGGATATGGAAATTCCTATATGGTATCAGAGCCAATTACTCTAACGAGACCCATGGCCCGTTGTGCTCGCACGGCCCGCCTTTGAAAGCACGAGAGGCAGTGTGAAGCCCGTGCAAACTTCAGCCTGATGGGCTTCGTTTGAGGTGGCGTGTTGGAGAGAATCCCACATCGAAAATTGCAATGTTGAATTTTTTTTGTACAACATCGGCTTCAATCTTTTAAGGTTCTTGTCTCAGTACTAGTAGCATAACGTTGCTATGCTACTGTTTTAGTATCTTGGCTTTAACTGCTTTTTATCTGATAGACAGATATTGTTTACTCTTCTGGGGTTTGAACCTTGGTCCTATATTTTTTTTTAATGCATACTTCTCGGGATCTTTCTTTTGTAGATTTTGTTTGTTGGACCTGTTAACAAGAGAAAGAAACCACAAGTTCCGCTGACCATGGGCTATGAAGAACTAGCAGAGAATATTGCGGTTAGCAAAGTTGATAGTGCTGACACAAATGATGATGTGGAACTACAGAAGAAACGACTTGAGAATATTGTGAAGCGTCTTAACAAATTTGGATCAAAGGTAACTTTTGGACCTTCTTCGATGAATTAAATCATTAGGTTCGTATGATCATGATGTTTGCATATACAGGCATCGGACTTGAGTTCTGGACCGAAAGAATGTGTTCTTTTACTTGGATGGCGGCCAGATGTTGTAGATATGATTGATGAGTATGACAAATACCTTGGCCCTGGTAGCACTGTGGTATGCAGCTATACAGCTTTTGACTTGTTTGTCACTCAAGTAATTTCAATTCCCGAATATCATAAGAAGATGACTATATCCGGGCAGCATGCGTAGCTTGCTCCATATTGGGTCTCCTTTATCCATCTTAATATGTCTTATTTTCGGGGACTACCGGTTTTTGTTTTCATAGATATTCTCCTAGGATATTGTCGATGTTACTGAGCTATTCCCTTATCGAATACATAGATACCGGCTTTCTTTATGTTCAGTATATACGACTTAACAAGGACCAAAACTTGGCAGATAGATTCTCAATTATGTGATATATGGCAAAGAATAACGGTTCTCTGTGCGTCTTTAGGAAATATTGTCCGATGTACCATTAGCAGACAGGACGAGAGCGAGCAGCATGGCTGGTCAGGCGAAATTGAAAAACATCAATATATCTCATCAGGTATTGCCTGGTTAACCCTGATACTTCACTTTCCTCCCTCGATTGTCCTTTTTTCTGTTTTTTTTATCATCTTGTCAATTGGTGCAGATCGGCAACCCTCTAAATTACGACACGGTGAAGGAAAGAATCGTCCATATCCAAAAATCTTTTTTGAAGGGCAAAGATATTCCCTTTTCGATAGTAGTAATAGCCGACAGAAACTCGCTTCTTGGAGGTAAGCTGTAAGCACCGTTGATGCTTAATAATGATGAAGATAGTTATGCGTTCGTGTTCTATCTTCAGATCCTTTCAAGGCAGACAAGCAATCTGCTTTTTCTCTTCTCCTATCCGAAAGCATCTGTAACAAACTTGGAGTGAAGGTATTCATTGCTCTAAAATTCTCAATACGGATCTTTGGTTTTTCACTTCTAAGAATTTCAATTATTGATTTTTGCAGGTACAGAATCTGGTTGCGGAGATTATCGACTCAAAGCTTGGAAAACAAGTAACCATCGATCTTTCTTTATCTGGCAAGCATATTGCCTGTCTGCCTGCTAGTAATTCACAACATGAATTGAAGATCATAATTTCTTTTCTGCGCTTGTGCACACAATTTCTGCAGCTGGCAAGAATAAAACCATCTCTAACACACGTAGCTGCGGAGGAACTAATGAGCCTTGTCACCGCTCAAGGTCTTGATCGAGGCATACCCACTTTGCTTGCTTTTCTAGAGCCATTATGTATCTGTTACTGATTTGTTAAGTGCCTATTTGCATGGCAGTGGCAGAGAACAGTGACCTCAATGCGGTGTGGAAGGACATTCTTGATGCAGAGGGTGATGAAATTTATGTGAAGGTACGTCTGTCTCTATCGAAAACATTCCCCGCGCTCATCCTGCGGGTAGAGGATTTGCTGAATTCGGATTGTATCTTTTTTGCGAATTTCTATACCAGGATATCGGCCTCTACATGAAGGAGGGAGAGAGTCCTTCTTTCGCCGAGCTCTCAGAAAGGGCGAACTTGCGACGCGAGGTCGCCATAGGTTACGTGAAGGACGATAAGACGGTAAAGGACATAGTTATTGGTGAATTCGGGTTTCGATTAGGCTAGAATGCTGATACGTATCTCACAATCCTTCCTCTTGCAGGTTATCAATCCCAACCCGAAGATGGGACCCCTCTCTCTCGGATTGACAGATTCGTTGATCGTCATCTCCGAGCTTGAAGGAGAACAACCTATTGTTCTGTGATCTCAGCGAACTGCGTGATCCGAGCTGGTAGATCGGGGTAGAATGCGGTTAACATTAAATTAATCCAGAGTCGAGTCGAGTCGATTAATGCTGCCAAAATTATTTCTTATTATTCAACATTATTCAACAGCGTTAGTCTAGAGTGTTGGATGTGGAAATAATGTTGGAATGGTCATTCTAATACAAAAATGCCAATTGTATAAAATGCCACGAATTCTTTTTCACATAGTTCGTTCCAACCCAAGAGCCATTTTCTAGTGCCACGTTGTTTACTATTTTAGCTTTGGAGATCAATGGGAATTTGTTGTTCGGAATAAATTTATTATTAAAATACCCGATCGATCAAATACATGACCAATTCATTTACACACATCAAAATATCATATTATAAGGTAATATATTTCACTAATAATTACTAGGAAAAAAAATTCATAATTGTGGTTTCAGTGGCATTTAAAAATTGGGAAACATCTTGAGACAGAATCAAGAAGAAATGCGACACAGAAGGAAAAAAAATTCTCGCGGGATGTGGGGAACAAAAAAACGCACCGGATAAACTACACGGCGACGTTTTTCCCGCTCTCTTATTATCCATTGCCTATTTAGGCATTAAGAGGAGAAGCAGCGGTTGGCTGGCATTAAGATTCCCTCTATGTCAAATTTGTGGCGATGCGGATGAGACTGTTATTCATATGCACTCCTCCTCATTTGGCCATCTTTTCAATCCTTCTGTACATATTATTTTTGGTAGTTGGCTGACTTTTATTCTGGATTTACTGAACTCTCCTATTTTATGCAATTTTATTCCTCTTGCTATTCATATTTGCTCGAGCGTTTGGTTGTCTAGGAATAAGTTTCTTTTTGAGGGATTGAAGATTGATCATATATGCACTTCCTCGCAAGCTTCTTATTTTTGCAATGAATTTTTGTAGGTTACAGGTTCTTCTTCGAGGGATCTGACCTACTCTGATTCAGAACAAGTTTCTTGGACGGCTCCTCCTACTGGCGTCCTGAAATTCAATTGCGACGCTTCTTGGATGGCAATTGACTCCTCATCTGGAACTGCTGTAATTGCACGTAACCATCTTGGCCTTGCGGTTGCAGGTCAGTACGATGTGGTGGTAGCCTGCTCTCCGCTGGAGGCAGAGTTACTAGCGATCAACATGGCGCTCTCCCTCATCCTTCGCGACTTCTCTTCCAGGCAGATCATCATTGAGACTGATTGTAGCCTTGCGGTCACTTTCGTCTCCGATCCTTTCGCTTCGGTTCATTGGAAATTGGAGTCACTTATGAGGGATATCTGCCTTTCTTTAGAGCAATTATCGCTTTGTATGCTTTCTCTTATCTCTAGGTTGCAAAACTATGTTATCGATTGGATTTGTAAACAAGCTAGATTAGGCTTACTTCCTCTTTAACCATCCAGCTGAATTAGATGTGCTCTTGTCTTGTATACAGACTTCCCCGCCTAAGTGGCTTTTTATTTATAGATGTTCGTTTGTTTCTCAAAAAAAAAGAGGAGCAGCAGCGGTTAATTAGCCTAAGAGAAGGGAAGGGTAGACTTGTAATTATAAGATGGCCCATGGCGGCTATGGGAAGCGGCGGGTGGCGCCGGGACGGCGGTTGAAGGCGTTGGGCGTGGAGAAGAAGGCGAAGCCCAAGCCCAAAGCCAAACCCGTCTCCTTGAAGAACCAAATCCGCTCCATCGAACGCATGCTTCGCAAGGTAAAAACCCGAATCCTAACTCCTACAATCACCTACCTCTTAACCGTTTTTTGCCGCTCGCGGAGCTAGGGTTTGCGTTTGCTGGTTCCTAATTCGGTAGTTAGGGTTTAATCGGATTGACTCGGTTATAGGAGTTGCCTCCGGAAGTGAGGCAAGCTCAGGAGAAGAAGCTGGAAGAGATTAAGAAGCAGCAGGAGGTTCATACTCGGTTGGCGATGGAGCGGAAGATTTTCCTGAGGGGCCGGAAGATTAAGTTCTTTGGTAATTTTTTTTTTGTTTGGTGTTCCTTGATAAGCTTTATTTTGGTAGGTGTGCTGTGCGTAATTTGTTGTTTGGTTTTGGTAATTTAGAGAGGCGAAAGATAGAGAGGAGGATAAGGCGGCTGGAGAAGCAGCAGCGTTCTTCGTCGGGTCAAGCACAGGAAGCTCAGGTCGGGGAGCATCTCTCCAAATTGGAAGAAGATCTTGAATATGTTAGGGTGAGGAAGAACTTCCCTTGATTTGCTTTGCCTCACCTCATGTTTTCCTTTACGAGGGCAAGCATGGTTTCGATGAACTAGGCACCGTCTCGCTGCTGTTTTTTTGGTGGGTGTTACTCATTTTGATGAATGCCAGTTAGTGGAGTACAGCTTATGTCAGGATTCTTTTTTGCTTCTCTGAACTTGCAGTTCTACACCAAGACTGAGAAATACGTGTCGCTTTTTACTGGAGGTGAAGATTCCGATTTGATAGATAGTAGGAATAGGATGCGGAAGCAGATTAAAGCTAACTTGATTGCTGCTGCTGCAAGTGGGAAGGAATTGGAAGGTGTCTATTCTTCTTTCCCTTCCATTTTTTGAGTCTCAACTCGCATGACAGGTTCCGAACTTGTTCTTTTGTATATGGTCCAAAATCCAAATGCAGTATCTAAATCACTGCAACATGATTTGTGTTTAGTCCAAAATCCAACCCACTGACAGTAAGTCCGTGATAGTTGATTCTCGCATTTAATTTTATGATCTTTCTTTATCTTCCACTAACAAGAACCTACTTTTTGGACGAATTTGAACAGAAACAGGGAGTGAGGATGATGGAGCTTTAGACTTGAGTGAGGATAATTTTTTCCTAGGATCCTCTAGTGATGAAGGAGATGCAGATGATGAATGGACTGATAAAAGTGCAAGGTAAAATGCAGTTGGAAGACGCTTCCTATTGTTGGGCTCTATGGTTTTGATGACCTAAACAGTGACATTTAATATTAACTTGTGATTGGTGGTTATGAAAGGACTTGTGTGACAGATCCTTGATTATTGATGCATGTTTAAATGTGTAATGGAGGCTGCATCTTACTTGTCATGTATGGAGGAGAGCTTTTTGTTGACCTCATCTTGCATATTATTTTTGACAAGTACAATCTTTTTACATCTACAGTATTTGCATCTCATGGTGGAATTGCTTTTGTGAAAATCTTCTTTACTTGACCATTGATCATACATATATTATTTGGTGATTCATTTTCAGGGAACAGTGTTCTAGTGCATCTGGCAGAGCTACATCTGGTATGTCCAGTGATGAGAGGAATCAGGTTGTGGTTTTACCACTTCACTGTCATTGCAAAATTTATGTAGCTCACTAGTTTTTATTATAAATGTTTTAACTCACTTGGATATATTCTTTTTAGAAGCAGGTGTCTGCTAGAGCTCTGATGCCTCCTCCCCGTCCTTCAAAAAATCCGGTGCATACAAGGTCAAGGTTTGGAGCTTCTTCAAGTAAAAGTTCATGGACGCAGAGGGCCAAAACCTCATCCTCATCATCATCCAGTTATAGCCTGAGCCACAGAAGTGGGTCTTCCTCAAATGATTATGCGAAGATAAATACCAACCGTCATAGTAATCTGAGTTCAAGTTCTGATGGCCATCAACCTCATACAAGCCAAAGTAATCTAAGTTCGAATTCAGATGCTTGCAAGCCCAAAAGGAAAAGGAGGCCCAAGAAGAAAAAGCAACAGGTCCCTTTCGCATTTCCTCGACTTTTGTGCTATATGCTGTTCCTTTGTTGCATTTCAGGACATTTAGTGGTTTTAAATTCATTAAATCTCGCTCAACTGCAGACTAGGACCCAAATGACCATTCATATAGGTTAACTGAATGACACTTCTAGTAAAGGGAAATAATTCACAACGGCAAACAAATTTGTCGGCAGCAAAGTGACTAATAAGCCGATCTTTTTTGGGTTTAAACACGACGGCCAAACAGGTATCGCAGACAGAACTATTTTAGAGGGATCTTGTTTACTTGTTGCATACCCTTCGTATTCTTCTGCTGTGACAACTTGGAGAAATTTTTTTTTTTCGTCTTATTTCTTAAGAGTGTATAACTAGTTTTCTGCTCCGTTCGCAGGCATAATGGCAATCAAGCCACGACATTACATGACACAGTTCGGATCGATTCAAGTACATTGTTATGCAATCTCGGAAAAGTATCCAGTCTTTTTGTCGTGGGAAGATTGTAATGTCCGGTGACTCCGGCTCATTAACTACTCTACTCTAGAACCAACAATACCTGCCCAAGTCTTCCAGATGTTCTTTTCCTTGGATCAAAATCGGGTAGTGGGATAGTGAAATGAGTTTCTGAATTCTGATGGGCCTAAATTACCAGGAGTGCTACCTTGACTTGCATTACAATCTACTCGTTGACCTTCTTGTCAGATGGATCCATTAGCCGGCACAGAAGTAAATTTGTTATATGGATTCACCCAATACATTCCAACAGGAAGAGTCCACACATCAAAGTCAAAATTCTGTCCTCATCGTGTCCGATCAAACTGCTAGCGGTTCCTCGTCCTTGCTGATTCACAAAGGATTCCACGTCCAGGACACGAGTGAGGTCGAGGAAAAGAGTGATTCATCTCCATCATGACAACAGGCTGCAGCTTCCCCCTGAATTCTTTATTTCAGAGCTGTTTGGTTGGTCTGAGATGGAAGAAACAAGAGGACTGGGAGAATGGAGGCGATCGACCGACCGGTCTAACCGAGTAATCAGGACCGCAAGGATCACCATATTTCCTTAACGTTGAATCACCAGACCGGAAACTTATTGAGTCATGACAGATGGACACGACACGTCACGATAGAGATTGGCCAACTTGGCGCCTGACGTTGGAACGGCTTTTTGTCACTTTGAAGCAAAAAACTACTACTACTTTCCTCGCCACCAGGGAAAGAAAGGGAAGTGGTTGGTCTTACTGTGAATATTACTCATAAGACGGTGATGCTCATTGAAATTGCAGTTATGCCAGCTATACTTGCGCTGATCAATAGTTGACTATAACTAATAGCGGAGATGTACCAAAAATAATATCATAATAAACACCAAACTCAATTTCCGCCTCAGATTGAGGTAAGTCCGTCGTTCAAATTTAACAGTAGTCTTGAACCCTAAATTGTTTGGTTGAGGACTAGGCAACTCGATTCGTTGAGGATCGGCCAAAAGATAAATTTGAAGTCTTAAGTCTTGGGTTCGATGACTTTTAGGGGACAAGAGATTTTCAGTAATAAATAAATCAGAATGATCTTTTTTTTTCTTCGATAATTTTTTTATTATTATCAAGATATTGTTTTTCTCCCTATCTTCAATTAATTTCTTTGATGAAACAATCGTTTGATTGTTCACAGTTAGTTTATAGGCCAATTTTTGGGTGGAAGGAATAACTAATAAATAAGTTGTTCTAGTTTAATTTATGTTGGAGCGGAAAATTAATTATTCGCAACAATTTATAAAATCTTGAGTTCAAATTCCTGAAACATAATAGTGTTTAATACATGGTGGAAGAGTTTCTTACCATTCAGAGATCGGAATTATCCTACCTAGTAGGTGTCTTGAATAGAATAGGGCTAGAATGTGGCTTTTAAAAAGTCAGAGTTACAAAAGCATGGGCCGAGATGAAATTTACGGCCAGGAAATGGAATTACGGCGCCCAGTAGATCGTTTGTCGCTACTTGGTTTGGGCTTTTCGAATTGGGCCAACAGAAATCACAAAAGCTCGAACTTTTTAAAACCTTCTCTCCCCCTTGTGGGGTCAGGTCAATGAAATGACCGTTGCGCGTGAGCGTCTTCCGTCTTGTGATCTTGTCCCGCCCGCCAAGGGGCGAAACGGTTTCTAGTTGGACCTCCTAACCTAAACATAACATCACGCTTCTGTAGCTCATCTGCCCGATTTGTGCTTTCGTTTTCGGGCGAATGCGCGCTCGCAAACTGTTCGGTGAAATTCCCGAATCAACTTTGTCCTTTGACAAGGTATGATCTTTGGGGTTTTCAAAATCTTGGTATGAGATTATTGGCCCTTCTGCATTCACTTGAAGAGCACTGCAATTATTATGAGGCGGCGAAAAGGTTGAGCGTTGGACCTGGCCCTTTAAATTGCTTTATTAGTATGATGGATGACAGATCATTGCAAACCCACATAATGGGAGGAACAATAGATTGTTGCTGCATATGGGTGATGCTGATGATGAATGTATTGGGAGAGTATGTAACGTTGCCGAACAGGATGTTCGGGTCATGCCGTTATTAACAGTAGGGAAAGTTGATCTACTGAGGGAACATCTTCTGCTGATTTTGGATGGTGGCCATGCCGTTACTTGACTGAGCTATTTATTGTCTGGAGTTGCTCTAATGGCTGGTTTCCTAAACTGAGATTAAGCCAAATGTGAAGATCAGGTTCTGGTAGGTGAAAGAAGCAAATAGTAGTTAGGTTGTATTTTTTTTAACATTCTTAACCAACTCGCAGTAGGTATAGCGGCCTAATATGAAAGAAGCAGATAGTAAGGTTGTACAGAGTTTTCGATTGATGAACGATGAATTGTTTCGGTCGTTATAGCTTGTTTCTCTGATGCAGCTACATACATCAGCAGCATATACGGAAGGACGTATGGCACCAGAGATGCCACATTTGTCTTAAGGTATGTATCCATCTGATACTCTCGTGGCTTCTCTGATAAAAAACTTCTTTTGCCACTAAGTAACTCTGTGTTTAGATGGTTTCTAGACCATTCTAGGAAGCTAACCCTTGCCCTTTAGGTTGTTAAATAAATTGCTCTAATTCATTAACATGTCTCAAAAATCATTTTAATTCAATTTGATTCAGAACAATCAATTGCATTTGGTTATCTAGTAAATCCTGGCCCAAATAGCAGGTGAAGTTGGACATATAGGAATTTTCTTATCCTACCCAAAACTTTAAGCCAATGAGTAGGTGGATCTTCCACACTTATAAACATGCCCAACACATTTGCTGCTTCCGATGTGGTATTCTCTCCAACAGGACATAGTTCATGAACAATGTGGCTGAGTTGTGTCATAACTAGTAATTGACATGTATGTGGCTCTTCATACCATTCGTTGTATTTGCTGAATATTCCACGTCGACTGAAGTGCATTGTTGGGATCAATTTATAAGTATAACAATTCCGACTAGCCTGTTTAAAATTTTGGGTTGGTCGCTCTTCATACCATTCATTGTATCTGCTGAATATTCCACATCGACTGCAGTGCATTGTTGGGATCAATTTATAAGTGGAACAATTCCGACTAGCCTGTTTAAAATTTTGGGTTGGTCATGGAGATTTTAAAAATTATCATCCATGTTGGAGGAACAACGAACCTACCAAGGTGCTTTGGTAGATATCTAAGCATCGACCCGACAACAATATCAACTCAACTCAGTAAGTCAAGCACTAGGATCGTGTCAGATTTTCCTTTTGAAAAGCTTTGATTAATTTGGTTACTTTTATATGGGGAGGGGAACAATAAGACGGTCCTTCAAGATACTAATGGATTGTCTGTACACGCAAAATGAAGCATCATCGTTAGGCAGCACCAGGTTTTAACTTTATTAAATCTCTGTATTAGGCTGTTTATAGTCTGAAATGCAGTGAACCTGCGAATATTAGTACATCAAGAAACACTGTTTGTTGTTTGGGTTAGTTTAGTTCAATGGTTGAGAGTAAAAAGGATCGTGCTTGTGCAGACCTTGTAAACTGTGATCTTGATCATCATCTGATGTGCTACCTTTTCCCAAGTATGATTCAGGGGCAAATATTTAACTGTTATTAAACAAGGAAAAATCCCATTTTTTCGAAACCATCTGGTATCCAGATACTTACTGGACCGACTAATCTAGGCCCGAGTTGGGTTCTCCCTAGTATGTTTTACACAAACGTATTGCTGCAGTTTCAAGACTAGTTTAACTTTAACCAATAGTTTAATCCAAAGGAGGGCTTAAGAATGTGCAAGTGGCACCTCCTTTACTGGCATGTGGTTCCCAATTAGCCATCCTTTGCCAAAAGATTAGACTTTTAATGAAAATGTTTACTAAACCCTAAAAATTTTCTCTGAGCTCGATAGATATTTGCTAGTGCTAATTAAAGAATAGCTATAATATAAGAGCAGATTCCTCATGCACCCTCATCTTTAAACTTTTTCCAGTGAAACACTGAAATTAGCATCGATTCCATAAGCTTGCTTGTCTCCCTATAATACCAACACAGAGCCATTGCTTTTTTAATACCCCAGACTGGGAATTCCCAGAGGAGTTAGTCCTCAAGTCCCGAGTTAATTTGAATAAAGCAGCAAGAGGGTCAGAAAATTGTCTATTGTAAACATGGTATTTTGTTTCTCGAAATTTCTGATATTCAGAGTCGAACAGAAGTGTTCGAGAAATCATATATTTTTTACCCTCCTCGCCAATGTCACCCAGACTCGTTTGGTCTTTACTATTCCCAACATCAGTGACATTTTGTCCTCTGTGAAGAGAACATCTGAAAGAGATGAAGATAGGAATCTTTAACAGCAGAAAGTTAAATCTTCAAGCGTACCTTTTCCACTTTTTTATTTGCTTTTTTTGGGGATCCAATCACTCAATGACATAAACATTTCTGTTTTCTTGTAGTGTAATCAATATTCCTGTCCCTTTTTTTCCAAGGGAGTGAGGGACTTTCCTGGAAAATCTCTAATCGTGTACTCTGCTGTCTTTTACTCCTGCCAAAAATAAATATATTATGACCTCTTAATTTACATTAATAGGTTAATTGTCTTAACTATGTACAATTTGGACCCTCTAGTTGTAGAGGAAGAGAACTAGAGGTACTTTCGTCATTTATGAACTAATCAGTCTATTTGTCGAAAAATATATTTTAGTTGACTAATAGCAGTGGAAATTATTTTCTTGATGAACTAAGATACATGAACTAGGCTAAGTATGAATACGCGTATACCCTTGGTGTTCCCTCACATTAGCTGGCCGGGGGCTGTCGTTTTTGGTCTCTTTTATACTCATGAGAAGAAGGTGAAGAAACCAGTTCGATGTTGCTTCACGATTTTCTTAATGAGTTTGTTTGCAGCTATTGACCTTTTTCTCACTTGTACGCTATATTCTCTTGCTTGCTTCATCGTTTTCCTCCTAGATTAACTAGCAAATGGTTCTGCTCGACTCTAATCTGAATTAATTAAATATGTAGCGAGCCATTAGGTGAGTTTACCATTTTGGATTGTCTGCAACAATCAAAGTCCGGCAACTTTTTCTTTGTTCGTGAACTAGAAATGATGTTCCCACCAAGAATTACTCAATTTGAATCTCTTTCCGGGGACGATGAATAGAAAAACTCATCACGCAAAGGAAAACTTTGTATGGAGAAAAACATGCACCATGTATGTGATTTGTATAGTGTGTAGAGAATATTACATGACCAAAAACCTAAGATGACCTGGTAAACTCATCATCATCATCATCTTTCCCTATTGTCATTTACAGGAAGTGCCTTTTGGAGCAAAATATTCTAATAAAATATCACAAATTTGGAACAACAAAAGAGGACATCTTACATAGATTATGTCCAAAAGCAACAGCAAGTAAAAGAAAATTAATTTGCTGCCATGTAAACATCTGAAACAAAGTGTGAATTCCTCTTTTTGGTCTCCTACATCTGATGTGGCACGAGCTTTTGTCTGTTTGGTGCTATACACCACAGCCCAAGCCTCTTGCTTCTGACCCTTTGATGATCCTCAACTTCTTGCAGGATGACATGAACATACTCCAAGGGACATCTCCAACCAGCATCAAGTCGCCATCTTTGTCCTCATAAGTAGGTGCATACTCTGACCCTTTGTATCCTTCCCGCTCCGAGTATTGCCCTATGGTGAGCTTGAACATGGTCTCCAATGCCTTGAGCAGCTCCGGGTACCCCTCGTATCCCTTGAGGTCGATCTTCCTCAGGAAAGGAGCACCATCCATACTCACTTTCACGTAAATCCCAGATGCCTCGGCTTTCTTGGGCTGCAAGTTGTTCTTCCTGTACGACCTGATCGGTGGCCACCCCACTATCTGTGTTCTGCATGACACAAGCAAGTTACAATCAGATCAGCAAACCAACCAACTTTAAAAAGATAACCAACCATTCACTTAATCAGTTTTTCTCTGATCACTTACTTGGGTGAAGGTGCAGCTTCTTCTCGGTCACCCTCCTCGGTTCGACCCTCCGAAGAGCGGTCATTATCCTCGTTCAACGGTCTCTTGTTGCATCGAAGCACGACGGAGGAAGCTGCCTCCTGGCTCCCTTCAGTTCCAGGCAAGCAGAGCCTGAGGTTGAGATCATCATCATTCTCGTATGCAACTCCTCCTTGCTCCATTTTAGTTTTGCAAATCAACAATGTTATTACACTGTCCTTGTGAAAATTGGTCGTCGGTTTGTTTCTAAGGGGAGGTGGTGTGAAAGTTGGAGATAGACACAAGTGGTTGGGTGTAGGAGATATATAAGAGAAGGGGTCTTAATAATGTGGTTGAAATAAGGTGTTAGGAAATGGGTTTTTTTTTAATTTCTCGTATTCAAAGTCGAGCACTTTCGATCTCTATTGGATATATTGTGAATGCATGAATTATGGAAGGGTAAGGTGTCGGTAGAGTCAACAGCAGTTTTGAGGCAACCTGTCGTTGCATTTGGGGGACAAGGTTGGGACAAGCACAGCCGCCCAGATGGAAGGGAGGATCGGAGACTTTTCCGTTTCCCCCCTTTTGGTTGAGTAGACAACGGTCAATACAATACAATACAATACAATAAGCTTCCAATTTTTTATTCTTAGGGTTTTGAATTTTGAATTTATAATTTTTATCAAAACTATCTAATATTCAGATTCCTTACTTATCAATCAGAGTGACAACAGTTTATCACCACTAAATTATGTATCTCAAATTCAGGACATTTGATTTTTGTTTGTAATTATATAATATCCGAATGTTCACTAAATCGATTAATACATATTAAAATCAGATCTGTCAGCAAAACTCTTTAACGCAACTACATAATCATATTTTGAACTCATGATATGTAATTTTTTTTTACCGAGACCACTTATATCCAAACAGCTTCTGAAGTCTAAACCGACTAATAAATTAGAATCAAACATGTCCTCTAACGTCTAATTAAATTAAAATAATTTTATTAACAACTTATTATATGTTGTAGAAAAAAGGTATTGCTTGATAAATAATGGAGGTGTGATAATAGGGTCGGGGGAACATGCACATGTGGGGTGCGGGGTCCATAAGGATGTTTGGTGTGGGCATGGCATCGCCATGTGGGCCCCACGGATTTGACTATCTCTTTAAAAAAAATGTGTAATAGGACGACTTCTTCTCAAAAGATCAACATTATAGTACTACTTTTGTCTAAACATAATTAACTTCGAAATTTTAATAAAATTTGATGTATTAGTGCCGATACGATTGTACCATGCTCTCTCTTAGCTTACCTTCTTCGTGCTCGGGGAATGGATGGATCCCCATCCCAATTCCCCATCGTCATTATGGCTGAATACCGAACACTCCAATTAATTCTCCACCTACCAAGCTTTTAGAGGTTAAGCTTTGTGTTTGGCCGCTTAATTTAATTATAAATTACCAGTGTCAACCTGTGCTATTTATTTTTCTGTACAACAATCCGCGTTAAGCGCGAGCGATGTGAATTTTCTTATCTTTCTCCGGTATTTGGCCAGTTCGATTAATTCAAATTTTAAGTTCAATAAGATTTTTTAAAAGTAACAAAGTTCTTCCGTATTTAATATTGTTATAATTCTAAGAACTCAAATTCGAAATATATTACTCAAACTAAAACAACTATTACTGGTGTAATGTACTTGTGAATATTGATGATTTTTCTGGTAAGTAATAAAATTGTACGTAAAAAAACTAACTTCGCAAGTTCATCTTGATGGTTTCTTCTCTTTAGTTGATGAATAAGTTAATCGACGACGAGAATATGTTGTTAGGGGCAGATGATTATGGGGGATTTAATTAGATGGGCTTGGAGTAATCAGTTCTCTTTGCAAGTGGGGTTTTTTTTTTCCTTCTAATTTGACAATTATGTGCGAGGAATCAAAATAGACTGCTCAATAATTCAATTGAAATCTGGGATTTTTCTAACTATAATTCATTTTATTTGACTTTTTTGGTTTAGTATCAATTGGTTTTTTTTTAATAAGTAAAGTTTATATACTCCTCAAAAATTAATTCCACCAATTGTACAAAGTACCCCTAGGTGAAGATAGACATCTATCATAACAAAAAAAATGATAAAACTTATATAAAACCTATCCAAAATGAACCCCGTAATAGTATAATACCACAAGAGTGTCTTAACCAAAGTGACCCCAAATTTACTCCATACGCAAATACTAGGAACCAAAATCAAAAATCATGAAGGATCAAAGGTCCAATGAAACGGACCGCCGCGAGCTTTATCACATGAAGAATTTGAGAGGTATACTCTTCCTAAGAAAAGCTCGTAGCTATTGCGAGGCGCCACGCCTCTGCAGTATGCTCTGCTTGAAGCTCTACATCTTGCACCTCCATGCCAACCACAATCGAGTTAAGGCTTAGTGTCGACGGTGGTCTCGCAAGAGATTTAATCTTCAGTTTCTGCGTCGAAAGCTTCACAAGGGCAGCACCCTTTTCTGTGAGCTTTCTTTCGCGGCAGCTAGACCTGGTTGGGGTCGGGTGAAAAGGCGAGACTGGCGCTTGAAATTCATCACTCAAGCAATAATACTTAAACTCCATGAAATTAAGGAGGTGGTATGTGGCAGGGGTCATATATTACCCTTCAATTTTCCATGGCTTCGGCTTTGGCTTGGTCATTTGTAGAGGTGTATATTTGGGTCTGAGTTTGTCTCAACTTTGGGACGTATTTAGATTTTGATATTCTTTTGGCGGTACCTTATATTACGTAGTTAGATACTGTTTATCATCGCTTTGCATCTGATATATTTTATTTGGTACATGTCTCAGTGGTGTAACCTCCCTTGTCAGGATCTTTCTAAGATTAATGATACATTACTTATAAAAAAGCAATAATACTTAAACTTTAGTAATATAATAATTTTTCATTCCATCCAAATTCTAATCAAAACTAAATTTAAACATAGGTCGAAAAATATAGTATTGTTGATGGGAAAGAACCATAATGTAGCAAATAAGTGAACGTGTGAGCATAGCTAGAAAATTATATCTAATATAGGATGAGAAAGTACCGAAATATGTAAAAGCGATTAAAGAAGTCGAAGCAGGATAACGACCAAGGATAATTAGAGAGCATAGGCGAAAGACTACAGCCGTGCCACACTTATATCTAATATTGGTTGCATTAGCACAATTTTTTTTAGTTGATATGTATTTACGAGCACTAACAAATATAATTACTTATTATTTGGACAAATTTTATTTCTTGATAAATAAAATCTACTTATGAGAAAAAAAGTGAACGTGTGAGACCTACAAACATGTAGTGTAATGTTGTGTTGATTACCAAACATCAAGGCCAGAGGGCTGTCAACTTCCCGCACTAGACAGTAGACACCACACCACACCATCCGTGTGCCTTCTCAAAAGTTGTTCAATAGGATTTTTGTGTCCCATTATTATCCTCCACACAATTTTCCTATCCTTGGCCGACAGGCTATCTACACATGAAATTATAGCATTCATTGTAAAATATGTGCATTATTTTCAAAGTGGATGGATGTCTTTGCGGTTCACTGTTTACAAAATACCGCACCAAAATCTTACTCAATTTGCAGTGGACTGTACTCATTTATCCGTGCTTAAAAATGTTGTTAGCAAAGTAATTGGGTTGAATATATCCATTAACTTTATACACAAGGTATTCTCAAAATTTTGTTAATTTCAGAGTCAAGCAAATTCCAGGTTTACAACCTTCACAAATTATTAAGTGTCCGTAACAATTAGGCAATCTGACAATTCATTTTCCCAATGTTGGGGGGTTTAAAACTCTGTATTTAGACAAGTCAGGCTGTAGAGGGGATTCATCTGAATTGGGTAGTCGATGCGTAATTAATACATTCCCGTAAAAAAAATGGATTTGGGTCACGCTTTCTTCGTCCCAGGATTGATACATTGAACAATTGTAGGATTTGATAACACGAGAATCTCCACATTGTATCAAAATGGGTTGTTGATTCGTATCCAATTATCATCACACGATGCTCCGTTTCATGACACTTATAGTTCCAGAAAATAATCTCCAACCAATGGGCTGGCTGAATTTTGTGGTGGGATGAAAGACAAAAGTACCATTTAATTGGATAACGATGCTCAACAAGAAACAAGTAATAGTCATCAAATTGAAGATCTATTATTATATACAAAAAATTTTATCCATTAAAATCCTTATTCGGGTTAGGTATATTAGGTATGATCACCGATATGACTCATCATGAATGGGCTGAAATGTCCAGCTGTAATAGGAGCTGGCCTTGCAAATGTTCATCTTTGACCATCGGAAGCCATCCTCGCGGGTGTGGACCGTATTCGTGGATACTACAAGTTCAGCACTCTCGTATCATGTGTTTGTTTGGTCGGAGAGGAGACAGTAGTAGCACCGTGGAATTTGACGTAACGAGGAGTTGTGTGGTAATTGGATGCATAATTTGGTTTAAAATATGCTTCGTGGAGCTCTATTAAAGAATAATTAGGTTGCCCCGGGCTCCAAACTTTTGAGGGTAAGGAAATTTTTGAAACTTGAACACTAGTGTAAGTCCTCAACATCTGTGCTCTAATTCTAAAAAAATTCGTCCTCCAAAATTTCTAATTGTACATATTGATATCGTGTTAAAGTTTTATATCTAATTTAAAACCTCTCAAACAGAACTATCAGATCAAGTTTGCATGGACTTTGACTTCATTAAAGTGTGAGAAATAAGGGGTAGTGCGAGTACAATAATGAATATGAGATCAAATGGTTATGATATCATATTAGAATCTTCATATCCATAAAAAAAAACTTTAAGAATGTGAGTAAGTGGATATTTTATATTTATGAACGAGCTAAACCCACTTGCAATTTTTCATGTGAGATTCTCTCAATATAATGTAGAGATCATATATCGTGAGAAAAAAGTCTTAGGAATGTAGTATTGTTAAATATTTATTTAAAAAATTGTGTCACCTTTCAAAAAATTTACTTCTCTCATTAGTAGATTAATCGACGACACGGTGGGAGTTGCATAAATCATATCTAGAGACAGAAACAAAGTGGTCAGAGACAAAATGACACCAATAAAAACTTGGTAGCTGTTAACGAGGGCGTCGGGTCCCAAACAAGAGTAAATGGACGGAAACCCAACTCATTACAGGATTGATGCAGTGCACGGACACCCAATACCAGTGAATTCCCACCGCCAAAGTCAAAGATCGATCTTGCAAAAAATATTGTAATGTCGCTATATAGAGTTTAATGGTCGGGTACGTCTATGCTCATAATTCAATTCCGTGGGCATTTCTCTATATCGATGATCATATTGCCCCCATTTCCAGGACCACCCCACCCCCCTTCATATGCTGCAGCTTATCCGGTTGGGAAAAAATTATATTAGTCCCGGACCCTATTTAGATAATGATTTTCGGTATCTATATCATTTGTAAGACTTGTTATAGATCTAATAAGAAGACGAAAAAGTTTTGGTTTTGTCATCCACTTTTTTTATAAGCTAATTTTTTTATTAATAGTGTAAGTAATATATGCAAAGCCCCTAGTTTCGTTCTACCCACCTAAAGGTCGTGACAATCCCTGTAGATAGCGAGTTGCAGCCTCAAATTTTACTAAAACTTTATTACGATAAAATTCACAAGAAAAAATCGCTGCGGAAAAAAGCTGCTGAGAATACTGCTATACATGGTACCACAACCAGATGCCATACCTCCAAAAGAAAGAAAACACCCGCCCCAGCACACTTGGAAGACTAATAGAGCAATTAGAGAATTGCAATGTCAATCTAGAAGTATCTGGTGCAGAAGACATCCTTTCGATTGGCATCCATGTTTGGTGTTGATGTAAATTGGGAAAATGGGTACACATCCTTCAATTTTGGAAAATTATCCATTTCCATTGTTCCTATTTTCGAAAATTTGTTACTAAATTTCAATTGCACTCATTTTTTAAGAATATGTTCTTCATAAGTAATTTTCCATTTTTGAAGAATTTGTTATACACCCATGTTCGCATGTACCACCTGTTGATAGAAAATATGTGTCACCCTAAGGATGGACCTATATGGTCCTTATTTATGGGTCCGTCCATGCCTAAACCAAGCCGAACAATTAAAAAAACTATGAAAGAAGTGAATAATCATCAAAATTATTAGTAGATGGAATGGAAGGACATAAGACTTGGTCAAAAATATTGGAAAGAAACGGCCGTGGTTTGGTGGACCTGTTTTGTCGGAGACTGGAAAAATCCAAAAAGCACCAACGTGAAGTTGAAGGAACTCGTAGTGTAATCCAGACTATTTTTTATTGCTTTTTTTCTGGATTGTGCGGCAATAAAATTTTTAGTGAGATTTTTGATTTTTTTTTAGATTTAAATTATTTCTATAATTTCAGATCTTAGACGGTCATAAGATTCGATCCTCCCACCTCATACTTAAGGACTGACACCGTATCTATTAGACCATACATGAGTTGGTAAAATTTTCGACTTTAACTCTCGTACTTCTGTGGATGGAAAGTTTTGGGACCACTTGAGTAGGGGAAGTTTTACCACTTTATATATATATATATATATATATATATATATATATATATATAAATAATTTATTATGTTAATATTAATAAAGAAAATTTACTTATAAAAAAACTTGAAGTTGGAGGACCGTTCTAGCTTAGGCAAAGGGATTTTTTTGGTAAATGGATTAATATTATATATATGCTCCAAACTTTACAAGTAGAGTCAAGACTAATCTACTTGTTAATTAGAAAATTAGTCACCTAAACAGATTGACTCTATATACAAGATGAGATATTGATGTCTAAGATCGAAAAAAAATTGGACCATCTTAACAATTCGTTGATGCTGTGTAAAATAGTATATATAAAAAATTCCGGGATACAAGGCAAAGGGATTTCAGACATGCAAAGCGACATTTATGACCATCTTAACTTTTCGTTCTTCTATGCGATATATATAAATTAGTCCATCCCGTAAGATTTGTATCGTAATTTGACAAACAACATAATGGATCGGTTTATTGCACAGTAAAAGGATTGGGGCGGAATTGGGTGAAACTTATAGACCCACGTTGACGTATCAAGATCCACTCGTGGGATATTGCTTCATCCGTTCTTATATTTGTATAAGGTAGGACCATATACTTTAAACAAAAATAAAGGTAGGACCATTACAGGAAATTGCTTCGCAAGAGACAGAAACTCTTATCGGCAAAATAATTTAGTGATATTTAGATTCTGCCCAAAAAAGGGAAAACTCTAGTTTATAAGTACCTTATAGTTTGGCCAATTTTCACTTACAACCATATAGTAAAAAACTTCTTAAACGGGTCCATGAGGTTTCAAAAGGACCTTATGGACAGCTCCTCCCCTCCCCGAAATTGAAACGCTGCCATTTTGTTGACACGTTGCATGCCAGCGTAAAATTTTTTTAACCTCGTTGCTACTGACGTGTTGTAGTAAAAACTTCCAAAATAATTCTGCACTAGTTTACATTTATTTCAAATTAATCCCTCATCTTCTTCCCCTCCCCCTTCCTCTCCCCCTCTTATCTCTCTCCTCTATCAACAACTAAGAACATCAAAGCTTACATTCCAAGAACATCAAAGCTAAAAAAATTGAAACCAAAAACATCAAATTACAAAAAACATCTTCCTCTCCTTTTTCTTCCCTTGCACCAAACACACACTAATACACCACAACCACAGCAATAAAAAAAACCAAATAAAAAAATTGAAAAAAATAAGGAGAAGACGCGAAGATGGCGAATATCTCGTACCTACTCTGCCCGGACCTCGCCGACCTCGAAAACCCCTACCACACCTTCTTTTGCTCCTCAACTACCTGTCGTCTGGTCGTCCGAAGAGGAGGAGGAGGAGCACGACGATGACCAGTCGTCCGATCCGTCCTCGACCGCCACTCCCAGGCCGCGTTCGTTATGGATTAGGGTCCTCGATCATCGAGGATGACCCCGACCAGTTTGATTTTGAGCTAGAGTTTTGGGATTTTGTTAATGGAATATATGACCGCGAGGGGGAGGAGGAGGACGACGGATTCTTTGTCGGTGGAATCGGGATGTCAGACTCCGAGATCAAGGAGGAGGAGCAGGTGCATTCGGAGGAGGAGGAGGAGGAGGATGGGGATAACTACCTCAACGAGGTCGAGTTTTATGGCGGCGGTTACGAGGAGGAGGAGGATGACATCAGCATTGAGTAGCCTCTCTGCCTTGCTCCCACCCGTATCACGGGGACTGCATTGTTCCGTGGCTGGGGCTTAGGAATACTTGTCCATGGGAAAGGGATGTTCGATGGTGGGGAGAGAGGAGAGAGAAAAGAAGGGGGATATTGAAAAATGTAAAATAATTTGGGATTATTTTGAAAAATATTTACCACGACAACTCATCAATTTTGGGTCCATTTTTTCTGAGTTGGTATGCCATGTGTCGACAAAACGACTGCATTTCAATTTCGGGCAGAGGAGGAGCTACCCGTGAAGTCCTTCTGAAACTTTAGGGACCCGTTTAAGAAGTTTTTTATCATAGGGATGTAAGTGAACATCTACAAAACTATAGAGTACTAAAGTGAAGTTTTGCCAAAACATAGTGATATTTACTATTTAGAAGTTGGCCTGTGGATTCCGGAATGGACGGGAAAAGTATGCTTCGTTTTTGGGTCTGGGCCCTAGGGTCTTGCAAGTTTGGGCCTCGTGTAGGGCATATCACGGGCTTAAATTTTCTGGAATTATCTCACATTTGGTGAGGTTATTGAATTATTTCAATGAATTTGTTTTTTGGTTGTTTGCGGTGGGGTACCTAATTGAAGGTGTAGTGTACTCGAGGGGATTATGTAATTAGTTGGGTGTAAGACTGTAGAATTAATTCAGCAATTTTAATGTTAAGATAGAATTTTTTTTATCAAAGTATTTTTATCTGTCGTAATTTTTTACTGAATTTTATCGCGCTAAAATTTTATTGAGATTGTCGGTCGCAACATTGCAAGAAGAAATTCCACACACTGTTATAAATATTACTATTAATAAATAAATTTTATTTATAAAAACATTTAGTGATATTTAACATTGCTGGTCGTCTTTGTCATTCTTAACCTTAATATATATGGTGACATAGTTACTAAACATATAAATCAATTGATGATAAGTTGTTGTAAGTTTATATTGCTTTTAAAAATCGTGGTTCGTGGCTCGACCACTTGGACCGCTAGCTGGGATCGATCCAGGTCCAATTGTTTAATAAAACAAGAGAGCGGTTCAATCACTTAAAATCTGGTCGCATCGTACGGTCAGACATTTTTGTGTGACCCGGTTCGCTCGGAACAGAAAAAATAATATTTTTTTCTTCATTTCGTCTGATTAAATTGACAACCAACACGTCTATTTCCAAACTCTAAGCATGTACGTCACATTTGAATCACAATAAACTTATCTTTTTGACAATTCTCGATAATATGTCAACCAAGTCAAGCAAATTTGACTAATATGTCAAACAAGAAAATTTTTTATCATCATTTTCAAGTATTTCTAGACTTGTTAAATAAATATTTGAAAATTTTATTTGGATAAATTGTATATCAAAGTTGATAAATATTTGAATTTATTTGGTATTTTGTGATGTTTATGCTAAATTAAATTTATCTCAATGTATTTAATAATTGTTAATATAAAAATAAAAAATAAAAAGTCTCGGCCTGACCGAATGGATCACGTGAACCATAAAATTAAAGATTTCAGAGTCATCTCCCGGTTCTGTTTAAAACAATGATCAAATATTTTGAATTTGACTCTCTCGGTTATGTTAAACTTAGCTAGAGAAAATTTTATAATTTTTTATAATTCGACTCTTTTAAAATTTGAATTAGTTGATCAAAAATATGTGGTCGCAAGTCTTGATCAATTCATCACGTCTTTTTTCTTTATAAGTTCAATTCATCACGTCTATTATATCATCTTCCGAAGTAATTGCTAAGGGAATCTGGACCAGTTTTGAAAGCCTGTATCTGACTCTATTTCGATCACAAATACAAATTGTCGCAGCTCAATCGGACCTATTTCTTTCCGGTAGAGCATCGTTTTTAATAAGTTGGTGCTTCGTTCAACTACCAGCGATGTGAAATATTAATCAAAACTTAAGACGCTGTGCACAAATTTTTTATTCTCAAACCAACACTTATATATCAAAAGATGAAAATGTTATTCTAAATAAATTAAGTTTCAAGTTTGAATATTCAGAGAACTTTGTAAATATACTTGGTGCGATAATTTTATCACCTTTCAAAAATTTCACCCGACTTGAATCTGAATTAGTGAGTCAAATCTGGATATCAAATGATATAAACTAAAAAAATTTGTAACATGGACATTTGGCATTAAAAGAGAGAGGCATATGGGTGGAGTGAGAATATATTCGAAAAAAGTGAATTAACATCGTGGACATGCGAATTGACGGTTAAGAGTTGGATGACTCCATCACGACGTATTAATCGAGATTAATTGTTTTTTGGATAGATAATCGAGAGTAATTGTCATGTGATTAGGGATAGTAATGGGTAGGGTCGGGTAGGGTATTGGTAGGACCCAATTCATACCCTAGTTTTTGGAGTTAGACTCATATCCTAGTCTCGACCCTACAAATTTTTTATTGTTAGACCCATACCCTACCCTCCATGAGACCCATGGTTTATAGAGTCTGCAGGGTCCGATTCTTTAACATTTTATTTTTTTGATAATTAATTTACAAGATACTTTTATTATTTCAATATATTCTAAATAAAGAAAAAATCAAAGTCTATGTAATAAAATAATAATCTCAAATTAAAGTTGAGAGTAAACTATAAACCAACTGGTTCAACATAAAATGAAACACATATGACTATCTAGTCAATAAGAAACTAAAACTTATAAGTGTTCTTGTATAATATAAAGTTTCAACTTCAAAATAATTTCTTTCTAAATTTTCAAGCGACTTTTGAACATGTTTTCTCGATCATCTTCTTGCTCTTGTAATCTAACTCTTCTCGGTAGCTTCTGTGTCTAACTAAAAAGTTTAATTACTTAATTAGTCATATAATATTTGAAATTTTAAATTTAAAAATAGTATTATATTAGGTTTTTTTTTGTGTGCGCTTATTCTTTTTGCGGCTGTATTATAATTATCTTAGCAATATAATAAATATAGATTTAAGTAAGATCTAATTAGGGTCTAACTAGGATAGGGTCTAATTAGTGGGTCTATAGGTAGGGTCTGGGTCTGGGTCTGGGTTTATATAGACCCTATCCAGATCCGGACTCTATCTAAATCTATAGACCCAAACCCAAACTCTACCCAAAACTCATAGATCTTAAGATTCACGGAGTAGGGTAAGAGTCTGATTTACTGGCTTTTTTGCCATCCCTACATGTGATCGAAGGTATATATGTTTGGCTAGAAAGAGTATAGTTTTGCTATCGGAGTTGGGTCCTCTATTAATTATTGTATTACGAATGTTTTGAAAAATGTGATCTAACGAGTTAGACTATGACCGTGTACCAATATCTGGTTGGTTTATGCAAAATCCCGGATGATTGTTCAACTAGTTAACCGGTCAAGTCAGCTAATCCATCTTAGTTGGACACTTCGGTAAGACAAAATTGCACATTTTTTTAAGACCGAAAATGATTAAGCTAGAACTTGATACTTATAAAAAATAAACTTTACAATAAAAATAGACAATATTTAAAATTATTTGATAATTTAAAAAATATAATTTCATGAAATATTTTTAAAAAAATGTATAGACCGACCAGTAGTCCAACATATAAGAGACTGAATACGCCAGAAAATTGATGAAATTTTGGCCACCTCCCGGCCATTTTTTAAAAAAGTGGTTGCTTCCCTTGCAAACTTGTAACACTTGACAGCCCTAGTTTTTAATACAATTGATCTACCAATAAAAAACATTTTTCTATATTTTCCAGATAGCGAGGGTATACAACATTTTTTCCCCTAGAATTTTGGTTTTTTATACCATTTGATATCTAATCTATTGGACTAACTAATCCAGATTTAAGTAGAGTAGGATTATGGGTTAAGTTTTCACAATAAATATTTAACACTATTGTGTTTCCAAGGATTCGAACGTAAAACTTAATTAATGTAAAACAAATTACTCTCTGTTTGATCTAAGTAATTATTTTTTTTAGGAAATCTAAGTAATTAGTAATTGTTGGTTTCTCTGAATTTTGTTACCTCTAGGACTCGAATAGTAGGAAATATATAAATTAATGCTGGATGCTTGGACCATTGTGAGCATTGATGGGATAGATTTTGGGCAAGATTTTGAGAATCGACCTGGGCCCCTTTCACAAAGAGGAAACGCTGACGAGCCGTACGGATGGGCCCCTTTTGGGCTTCGGACATTTTCGAGCCAATGTGACACTTTTTACCATGGGCCGGCCCTTAAATATGTTTTTCAACCCTTTTTAAAATTTACCGGTTTTTCATAAGTACATTTTTACATCAATGTTATATTTGTCAAGAGTAAAACTTTGAATTTTGCCAATTTATATATACATTGTACCATTATGACAAGTGTCATTTGGCTCATAATTCGCGAGCTAACAATTTTTTAAAATCATCTGATAATAGTGACAAAACTTTTTAGATAAATATTTTATATTGTTACATTTAAATAGTTCGTACTTGAAATATATTTAAAATATTTGATGGCTAATATTTTTTGATAAATAAGTTTTTCATTAATAATTACGTATTTACAACTATGGTATTTAATTTTTAGTTTTTTGATAAATAAGTTTTTCGTTAAAACTGATCAAGTGAGATATTTACAAAACGCGTTTGTTGGGATCCCAAAAAATAAGCAATAATTAAAGAGCAAGGAAGAGGGTCGGTACTGAAACGTTAGTGGACATTCCAAGCGAGGAATGCCCTGGTCAGCCCCCACAACGGGTTACCCGGTGTCTCGGCTCCCACCAACACTTCGAATAATATTATTGGACTTCAAGATTCCCCTCTCAGACCACCGCCAAATTAAATTATTATACTCACAATTAATGCTTGATTAATTAATATATATTCCCTATTAGATTAATGGATCATGTCCCCCCTCTGAAACTATCGGAATTGAGGGAGAGGAACACCTCCTTTGTAGGTTCAACACTCATGAATGATCATGATCATCTGCCAGATCATAGAGGACGGATTAAATATTTTTTAAGCTAATAGTTGGATGCGCAGACCACGGTTTAGAAATCGGATTAGTTATACCCAAGAATCCGGAAACTATTATTTAGTATCAAACACTCGTTAAGTCATAGCTTGCAATCGCCACAAATTTCTTTCTGGGCTAACCGCGAACATGTGCGCCCGAGAGATCGTTATATTCACCAATCCTCTTTTGGAGTCTTATTAAGTTTGGGGGCGACGATGTGTGACACCAGGCAGACGTGTTTTTGCCAATAAGATTTTGGCGCAACTTGTGTTCAAAGACTCGATGGTTCACCAAATTGTGCTACGAAATTTTACTATTGAATTTGGCTATCAGATCTGATTTTTTTATACATAATTTCTTAAGTGAGATTGGACTTTAACAAGTACATTACTGTATAATTATTATAGTTTCAGCGTTTGTATTTTTCTAGGTGTAATCCTTTAGGTATATATGCATAATCAATTTATTTATTAAAATACACTCGTTAAGTTATACTAATTAAGAGTCGATCTAAATTATCGTGACCCAACTCGATTAGAACGCTATCAGATTCAATAACGAACTAGTTTACAGATTAGCCTTTTCGTATCCACCCAAAGATGGAGGTACTGTCTATTCTAGTTTTAGCTCGAAAAGGCTAAAGGTGGTGTTCTCGACTGAAAGAAGAGACATTAATCAGAATTAAAAATAGGCAGGTGGCGGCAACGTGAAGGGAGAGGAACGCATAACCACATGATTGCGATTGTGATCGATTCCCTGATCGTCTAATTAATTGAACCGCGGATCTCTATCTCGAAAGAGATTCTATGTACTATATTAGTAATAAAATTTACCAATTCAAAAATAAAAGTAAACATATATCTTGACGTTTAACATGAATACTTGGCCGGAGTTTAAAATTAAAAGAATAACATTCCCGCACCATATATTTACCGAATATAATAGACCTAGTTGATAATGTAAGCATTATTTACTGCGCCATTATTTTCAATTACCGGTCGTGGACTATATAATTTGTACTAAGTCGGGTTGGTTACAATTCTGATCATTTTCAGTACCGCGCGCTTTACACACTTTTTGTTTTTATAAATAAAGTGTTGTATTCTACCATAAAATTCTCCAAGTATTATATCAAAGGGGCCACCCCAAAGTAGGAGAGCTTTACACACGCATATATATAATGTAATGAAAGATGCCACAAGTTAATTGTATAATTCAAATAAGAATTCAATGAACTGATAATTTTTTTGGTAAATAGATTAATTTTATAAATCTTAAAATTTATATCAAATAGTACAAATAATATCATACTATTTGAAAAAGATATTGTAAACCTCCGATTTTAAAGTCAAAATAACACCAATCTATTCATGAAAGCAAAGACAGATAGTATGAATAAGAAGCAGACCACATGTATCGCAATGATGCAAACTATAGCTTTTTGATACGCCACCCAATTAACTAGTACTAAAAGAAATAGGCGAACAGTGTACGTATAATTTAGTTGTCTTGGATCGTGATATTTTGGCGCTCTAAGTTAGTGGGAGTTTATGTATTATGGTACATGCAGGACCACCTGACAATCTCTGAGGATACGTATATACTTTCAGAAGCTGTAAATACGTATTCGGTACTGCATAGATCATCAAGTCTCTACATGAGAAAATTTGATATGGTTCCAATATAACACAAGTAGGACTTGGTAATCCTTGGTAATAATCCGAAGAATTAGATTTAACTTTTTTTTAAATTGATGATAGACCGTACAAGATTTGCTTAATCATTCTCGGACTGCATTCGATTTTGATCATTCTAAAATTTTCCGGGACAACTTGTTGTTTTTCGAAAGTGTGTACTTGATTAGGATCTTAGTCGAGGCAAGCGTTTGATTTTTTCTCCGTAAGACGAGATTGCCCCGTATTCAGTGCTTACGGGCTACGGCAATCGTCCCCAAGATATAACGACTAGTTGCTTCCGAGATCGTAGCACAACGATTCTCGAAGCTTTGGCGAACCGCTGGATACTCGAACCTTTCTTGAGAGAGAGAGAGAGAGAGAGAGAGAGAGAGGAGAACAACTATTGCTAATGAATGCTTATCCAATGAGTGTTCGTGATGAGTTTGGAAGTGAGGGGGAGAAGCCTATTTATAGGCGCTGGATAAGAGGGAGGCAGGCACTCCGAAAGGGCACGAGGCACTTCCGAGGAGACGCGTCCGTTCGGCCAGTAGGCAGGCTGCCTTTCAGGCACCTCTTCGGCCAGCCAGTTCGCTCATGGCTCTTCGGTAGGCATTCTGGATAAGCCCTTTCGCCAGGAAGCTCGTGGCTCTTCGGTGAGCATTCTCGCACTCCTTAGCGAGGCATCTCTTCGACAGCCTATAGCTCTCTCCTTACTTGGAAAAAAAATCTTAAGGTTCCTCAATGCTCCATGCGCACGTGCACATGCTCGGATGGTGCTATGCACCATCCTCGTAGCATATTCGAGTAGCATATTCGAGTTGCCTTTCCAAGTGGTCAACTTAGTTCCTAGCTAACAAAGAGAATCTCCTTATAAACTTGAAAAACTTTGTGCCATTTTTCGATGTGGATTAGTTTCCCTTTTCCATTCCCATCATGGGCCTCCCACTTTGGGCCTTACTACGTTGGGCATTTGCATTGAAATATCATTCAATTCCAACACAACTATAAAATTACTTGTACTATATATTGTTGGATATTGTCAACATTATCGGTTTAGTGTATGATGCTACGAAGGGGGGGTCCCGGGAGGCGGCAGCCCACCTCGGGGGGCAACTCAGGTCATCGGAGTCTAGGCTGAGCTGTGATCGATCCGAAATGGTACACATATTTTGAAAACCAAATTCGAGTTGCAGTTTGAAATGGAAGGACCTGGAGGGTGCCAAGAGGAAAACCAAGTACGGAGAGCGGAACAAATTCAAACTCGTGACTTTTGGTTTTAAACTTGACAAGACATGACCTTCCAATGAGCCACCATTGACACTTGTTACATAAATATTTTTGGTGATGAAGAGGCATCAATGATGGCGTCAATCCTTTATAAATAGCGATGAATAGGTAATTTTACGAAAAATATTCCATGTCCTTCATCTTCTAAAAGCATCATCAGAAATTTGATACAATGTGTTCTTGGTCGGGTCAAGGGAGTTCAATCATTGAATTCGATTACAATATTAGGGCTTCATTGTATCACGAAGGCAATAATTCATAGACCTATTGAACTCGTGAATTTTATTTGAAAAGGTTAAATTATTTGTCTAAAAAACTTGAAAGATCCTTAAAGTCGGTGGTACACCATTGTTCATCCTCCAACTCGAAAATTTTCAACATATATTACATTTGGGATATAGGAGTTGCTAAAAAATTAAATTGGGAAATGGATAGGAAGGATAATTAAGAAGAGGAGCTGGCGTTCCCTGTAGTAGCTGGAGTATAGTCTGCATGATTCCGACCTCACCTGTGTCAAAAAAGATTTAATTGAGGGAGAGACTTGGAAAGAAAGATGTGGAGCCATGATATAATTCTTGAAAACAGGTTTCACCAAAAAAATTATATTGAAAATGAGTTTTTAAATTTGGGCATTCAAGGGACCAAAAAATTTAAATTTGAGCCGGGTAAAATATATAACCGATGACAAACCTCAATATGTTGTGTTTCTAAGAATTTACACATAAAAATAGGTTAGGCAAGGAAGAGAACAAGCAAAAATGGGGTTGGGGGATGTTGATTGGTCATAGGGCACAGCTAGGGTTAGGGATGTTTTTCCTTCCACAAGGATGTGACCTGTCTCTAATCCACCACCATATGGCCTCATTTGCCCTATAGAATCAGTGACGTTGATTTATGATATTAATTGATGATGTTCATGTGTCACGCAGGTGAATTTCTTATATCAAATATAAACTTATGAGCTTATAATATATATCAAATTTGTACACAACCCATTTTTCTCTAGATACCGATGTCCTTGTTGGACATCGAAACACCACAAGTGTCTTGTATCCATATCCACAAAGCACACAGTTGTTAGGTATTTCTCTTCGTGATCTGTACAAAAGGATAAATGCAGCGCCGAAAAAAGCTTGGAGTTTACAAAGGATATTAAAAACAATAATGTACATAATTGTATGAATATATGGGTCCAATATATTTATCAATTTTCAACCCCGGTTGAAGAGGAGAAGTTCGTCATGTTAATATGTCTTAGATGATCCAAATCTCAAGGTAAGCACATTCACATCCTAATCACAACGACGCAATTAATAGGAGCTCATTCTACTAATGAGTCTATAACATAAAATAAGAAAACATATTTTTTAGGCATAATTCACGCGGTAAAATGGAAGTACAGATCTGGAACCAGATCCAAATATTGGAAGAGAAAAAAAAATTAGAAAAATAAGAGCACCGATATTTATGTGAACAAATCATAGGGGAACCTCCAATATAAAGTCTGAACTTCGGAAAACTCCATAACAGTAACTTTGTATTTTTTTTCCCGTGGTCTATAAATGTTGAGTAGCTTATAATTTGTGTCCAAAATATCCTTGACACGAAACAATTGAAATAGATTAAAAAGTAACCAAATTAGTGAAAATTATAAAATACAAAACCGAGAAAATCCTCCCCCTCTCTATATTCATAAAAATACAAAAAATATTAGAAATAAAAAATTCAAAATTTGGAAACGTAAATATTTACGTATTAAAAAAAGTCATAACTATCCAGAGAATGTATCCCATATATAGGAAAAAGACCATGCATGTACTTGGGGTTTTTTGTTCACCTGATAAACGTACGAGCGGTCGCAGAATTTGTGATCATCATGTGTTTTCTATTACCATTTTTCAATTTTTATAGCATATTCGGTCAGTTATTGAATATATTTGCAAGAGTTTAAACTCAGATTTTTAAATTTATATAGAACAACGTCTTTGAAATTATCTAATTTTTTACTTTTTTTTAAACAACTAATTGGCACAATGTTGGGTTTTGTGGTGAACCTTTGCCTCCTCGGAGTTTGTTCCAGAGATCAGCAGTCAATTGAGACACAATTTCAGACTTCAGAGATGAATTATGACCAGAGAGGAAGCTTTTCATTAATTTAATTATTAATATATACTATAATTTCTAAAGTTTAGACATCTTTAAAGAAAGATAATTAAGACGTTGATTGGGAACCCACCTCGGGATTATTGCAGTAATAATAATTCTTTTTTTAGGGGTAATAATTACTAGTCCCGTGACTTTCTTGCTTTTATTTAGATATTGTTCTAATTTAATTGACATAAATTTGAATTCCTAAAAAATTATCAGTATTATATAATTGTTACAAAATTTTTGACTATTTAAAATTTTACCGAATTTGAATTAGTCAGCACGATAAATATTCAGGTCACCGATGATTATCCCACTTGGAGAAAAAGCAAAATTGAGATTTCATGCTCCGGTTTGTTTAATGGACACTGCATGGCTCGAATTATTGAACCATGTGAGTAATGAATAATGGGAAGGTTCGACGAAGAATCTGACCTCCAATTGGACAGTCTGTAACTAAATTAAGAAATTTATAATAGCTGTGTGTGGGACTTATGTGCCTTCAACCACCGGATCCAATTATCAGCCGTCCATGGAGTTTGTGGAAGGAGAACCATAATTAATTAGGTGGTGATAACTACAGAAGATTAGGAGAGGCCGGAGTTCATTTAAATGGGTCCGACATAATTTCTCGTGGTATCTGTCGTCGTATTTACTAACACATTTTTAAATACGAGAAGTTAAGTGTATTATGAATTATCTTCTAAATACTGAGAGGACATTCAAATGCCACGCATGTGATCAGATGTCCCGGTGCCGCGAGGAAGGACATGGCAGATTCCTTGAACCCTGCATTTGTGATGGGTTATTTTTGGTCATAAAAGTACTTCCGAAAGTGATAACTTCTTTATTTAATTTGCGTCCACACCTTATTTACCAAATTAAAAGAACATTTTTTTTCCAAAAAAAAATGAAAAGAACATTTGTCCCCTACCAATTAGATCAATTTGACATGAACATATCTGTTTTCCTTTTAAATTTGACAAGACAATAATATTATCCCTAATTACACGAATTCCATTGTACCAACTTAAGCTAGACATTTTTAAGCAGTGCTGGGAGCGTAATTTTCCCAAAATTGTAATTGGACGCTACGTGACAGATTTATATTAGCTAGATCGTAAGAGATGTCTAATTACGTAATTATGTCAAAATTTGGTATAACAAATTTGTATTTAGTTGAAATTTGTATGATTAGGCTATTGAGTATATTTTTTTGGTTGATACGATCCCGTATTCGGCCCTATCCACATAATTGACAAATTCATATTTGAGTCAGGTAATGAGATAAAATTTTCTTAACAAGTATTAGATATAGGTAGTTTTCAGCGACTAATGAGTATATATTTTTTGGTTTTTATTATCTCGTATCCAGACTTTCTAAATTGAATAATACAAATTCGAGCTTATTGGATCTTTGAAAGACTGCGAAATTGTTCCAAACAATATTTAATAATGTTAAGTTTTCAAGTACTCGAACCTGAAAATTAAGACTACCCACAACAACAATCCATCCAATGCAGTTCACAGAATAAACAATTAATTTCTCTCTCATCTATACCCAATCCAATCCAATCCAATTACATATTTTTCTAACCACAGCAGCAACCCAATTCACAGAATAAATAATTAATTTTTCTCTCATTCACATATTATCTACTATAATTTTTTGTTTATATATAAATTATAATAAAATATGATAATGATTATTCCGTAAGTACAACAAGGAAAAAAATTACAATAAAGTAATTAAATTATGATTACAAAATAATTATAAAATTAGATAAAAATTAAGATTGTTCCACTTCATTCATATATTATCTACTATCATTTTTTATTTATATATAAATTACGAGTATGAGTTTTGGTTTGGGAACCACAACTTCTTATTCAAGAGTCTGATTGAGTTGATTCAAGTTTCTTTGCAAAGGTGGGACATATATCTATAACTTTTTAGTTCATGACTCTCTAAATTCGAAGTATAAGAATATCAAAAATATATTTGAAGTCAATAGTCGAGAAAGTACGAGTACAAGTTTTGATTTGAGAGCCACAACTTCTTATTCCGGAGTCCAATTGAGTTAATTCAAGTTGCTTTATGAAGGTGGGATATATGTCTACAATTTTTTAATTTATGACTTCTCCAAATTTGAAGTAGAAGAATGTCAAAAATATATTTGAAGTTAATAGTCGAGCGAGTTACGAGTACGAATACGAGTTTCGATTTGGAAGCCACAACTTCTTATTCTGGAGTCCAATTGAGTTGGTTCAAGTTGCTTTGTGAAGGTGGGATATATATCTACAACTTTTTAATTTATAACTTCTCCAAATTCGAAGTATAAGAATGTCAAAAATATATTTGAAGTCAATAGTCGAGCGAGTTACGAGTACGAGTTTCGATTTGGGAGCCACAACTTCTTATTCCGGAGTCCAATTGAGTTGATTCAAGTTGCTTCGTGAAGGTGTGACATATATCTACAACTTTTTAGTTTATAACTTCTCCAAATTCGAAGTATAAGAATATCAAAAATATGTTTGAAATTAATATTCGAATAATTTAGTTATGTCAAAAATTAGAATACAAATTGTGAATCAAAATATGTCAATATTGGGCTCTATTTTTTATAGATATTTAAAAAAAGAATTTTAATTTTGTTAAAGATAACTTCAATTTTTATAACTACACAAATATTATCTTAAAAAATCTATTTTTTACGAATAATATTATGCCAAGTGGAACTAAATAGAAAAAAAAGTTAAAAAATTGACATGGCAAAAATTGACGCGCGCGAACTGCGATCGGCTGACTGCACTCGCGCGGCCAATCCTCCCATTTTCTTAGCGAATATATATATATATATATATATATATATATATATATATATATATATATATATATATATATATATATATTAATATAATAACTACCTGCGCGAGCGTTTGCTCGCTGCTGCGGATAGCCTAACTAAAATAAAATAAGCATAATTACTAGTTGATCTAATTGGCCGTAGAGAAAGCTAGGTGAAAAACCTCGAATATCAACGACAAAGAATTCTCCACGTGTCAAGAACCCACTAGATAATTTAAATCGGCACCTATTCCGACGAGAAGAGAGCTATATATTATTATTGGAGCAACCTCTCCATTTTTTCTCTCTCTACCTATCTATCTTTAGCTGTCGAAAACCCAAAAGAAAGCAAGAAAGAAGAAGAAGACACAGACGCAAAGAAGGAAGTTGCAAAAAACAACCAACCAAACAAACAAACTACTGTTTGCTCAGGAAAAAAATGACTGCTTTAGCGGTGGATCGCGGCCTGAACCTGCAAGCGACGGAGCTCTGCCTGGGGCTTCCGGGTGGTAAGAAGAAGATGCTCGGCGATCATCAGGTGGCGGTGGATCAGGCGGTGGCACCGAAAGCGAGTGGGAGCAAGAGAGGGTATGAGGAGACTGTTGACCTCAAGCTCAACTTGGAGCCAGCCAAGGAAGAAGGTCGCCATGGCCATGGGGTTGATCTGAACCAGGACTTTAATGGTGGTGGTGCTGTTGCCAATGGGAATGAAGCTGTTAATTCCTCCAAGGACAAGGCCCTTCTCTCTCCTCCTGCTGCCGCCGCCACCAAGGATCATGCTAAACCCCCTGCCAAGTATGTTATCAGAAACTATAATACTATTTGGACCGACTTCGGACCGATTTTCTCTCTCTTTTTTCAGCCCTCATCGTATGAGCAATATTTTGTGTAAATAGTAATATCATATGTGTTATATATATGTTGAAATTATTAGAATTGTGAAACTTTTATTATATGCTTGCTTACTAATGAACAATATTTGAACTCGAGTAGGGTTTTTCAACTTACAACTGTATGGTTTCCGTTGTAATATTTACGGATAACGACTTAACTAATTAAAGAAACCACTTGTTATCGTGGATCTCGTGATGAACATCAGGGCGCAAGTTGTGGGATGGCCACCAGTGAGATCGTACAGGAAGAACATGATGTCTCAGAAGAACAGCAGCAGCCCTGGAGAAGGAGATCAGAAGGGAATAAGCAACACGAGCATCGTCGTCAACGGCGGAGGCGCGGCTTTTGTGAAGGTTTGCATGGATGGTGCACCTTATCTTCGCAAGGTGGACCTCAAGATGTACAAGAGCTACCAGCAACTCTCTGATTCCCTGGCCAAGATGTTTAGCTCCTTCACCATGGGTAAGCAACCAATCATCTTTACATGGCATTTTATGATGCCACACATGCACTTAGATTCATATATTAGACGAATTTACGGAGATCCAAATTTAATACCCGACATATGTAATTATATATCTTAAAAAAAAGCAAGTCACTTTATGTGTCTCCTTGAAAAAAAAATAGAGTAGATAAATCGCCAAAAGAAGCTCCAAATCAAGATGCTGGTGGTGATCATATGTGTATTTTTAGACATCTTATATCGAAATGCGAGAGTTCGAATCCAGATTTATCAGATTTATTCATTTTTTGTTCTTTCTTTACCGCATAACTAACTATCCTATGATTATGTATATGTACGTATGATGATATAATATTATTGTGTTTATTTGATTAGATCTAAGTGGGTATTGGATAAATTAATTTAACAAGGTGGTATTTTGTGGATGTAATAATTAATGAAGGTAACTATAATGGAGCCCAGGGGATGATAGACTTTATGAACGAAAGCAAGTTGATGGATCTTCTCAACAGCACCGAGTATGTGCCAACCTATGAAGATAAGGATGGCGACTGGATGCTCGTGGGCGACGTCCCATGGGAGTAAGTCCCTGTAAAATTATTTTGTCAATTTCCCTAAAACCATTTCTCCCTAAAACCGTGTTCTCTTTCGGCACACTGTTTACTTTTGTAATTAATCACTAACACGAACAAATAATTAGATCAACCAGTATTAAATACAGAAAATTTTGTTAACTTTCAAAAATTTACCCATTTGAGGTCTCTTTGTAGTAAATATTACTATGTAGTATTTATATTTAATAAAGAGAATTTACTTATAAAAAATTTTCAAAAGTCTAATCAGAGCGGGGGTAGTATATAATTAAAAAATAATATTAAGAATTTATTATAGAATATATCTATATAAATTAAAGGTAATTATGTCTTCTAAACTATATATTAATGCAGGATGTTTGTTGGTTCATGCAAACGCTTGCGCATCATGAAAGGATCCGAAGCCATCGGTCTCGGTAAGCCCGCCACCTTCCCTTTCCAAGCCACTTCACTCACTTTTCATTTATTTTATTCTTTGACCATAAATGAAGCTTTGACCATAAAATGAAACTTTAAAATTCTAGTATATCGCCTGATTTCAATCTGAATTAGAAGATTTATGAATGTTGCATCATGATTTATTAACCAAACTTTATTTTAATTTTTGATTTTAGCTCCAAGAGCTATGGAGAAGTGCAAGAGCAGAATCTGAACTCTGCTTGGATGCCTCTACAACAGAAAAGGCTCTTTATATATGCTAGACGCATTTGAAATAGTGGTGGTGGTGGTGGTGACGTTCTTTTTTTTTTTGGATTGCGTTTTGTATTCCTATTTGATGGTGTATAGAACATGGAATTTGTAACGCAGAGGAGGCAAAATAAACTTAACACCCTATTATCGTCTCTGGATTGTTTAATTCTGTCTTTATAAAACTAATTTGGTTTGCTTATTAATCACCGCTAGTGTGTGCTGTGTTGTGTTTGCCCTACATATTTTGTTCCTTCCATTTTAATCAATGTTATCACGTATTCGAGTCATGGTCAACTCGAACCTGAATTACTCCGGTAGCTCCAACAAGGCCACGTGATCATGGAGGGAGGGGAACAAGGCCATGTGCAATGTTGATGGATCTCAATTGCGCCGATATATTCGTTGAATGAATGTGGTTGGAATGATGCTAGCTAGCTAGTACTATTGGATGCCTCTATATATCTCTATTAAATTGTGATATGCTCATACATATTTTATGTCTAACAAGGAGTAAAATTTAATTGTACATTAGAGAAATAGTACACCAAACTTGCAGGGTCGCGTTTTCTATGGGAAAAGAAGACAAGTAGGGCATATATTTCTTAGAAAATTTGTTTCTTGCGCCACCGTACACGTGCTCACATTTTGATGCAATAAAGTTTCTTGGATCTGACGCTAGTACAAGTCTATATATAACCTTACATAAACCAATAAGTTCTATTTCAGAATTATTTTAAGTTAAGCAGATTTTTTAAATTTGGGTATTTAAAAATGTAGTAGTGTTAAATAATTGTTGAATGATTTTGTAAATTGTAAAATTAAGTTAGTTGACCTGTTTAGATATCAAGTAGTATAAAAAATATAACCAAAAATAAGAATAATGCATGTTCTTTAAAAATTATGCAAGTTACGATGTTCAAATTCTGTGACATGGTCTTAAGTCTTATACATGTTATTTTTTTATAACTTATTAATCTAGAAAAATATTTCTCAAAAGAAATCTATATTAGACAATCCACCGTGCAAAGCTGGCAATGCCACTCCCTTAATCCTGGCTTTTAATGTGCCTAAAAGTCAATTCCCTCGAAAAGCGCATACGCCCAAAAAGGGGAAAACCCATTTGTTCCTGTAACCGAGGCCCATTTCCCATTACGTGGACAGATCCGGCCCATTGGATCATAGATTTACAATTGTTGAAGATATGAAAAGGCCCAGCCACCTCGATATCTTATTGGACGGCCCACGAGTACAAGAAGCCATTAAACCTGAAAAGCCTTCTAGGTGTTGGGTTCAACTTCAAGTGTTACGAATGTAAATGATGTTATTGGCAATGTTTTAAAAATAGTGGTTGGACCGGTCAGACTACTACTGGGAATTAAACCCGTGTCGATTTTTTTCTAAAACCCAGAAAGTGGTTCGATCTGTCAAAATTTGGTCGGACCACTCGGTAAGGTGCTTTCTGGGTAACCTGGTTCGCCCGGATCAGAAAAATTAATGTTTATTTTTTCCATTTTATCAAATTTAATTTAGAAACAAAATCTCAAATTCCATGCTCGGAACCTGTACAACACTTTTGGTTCACAACAAACTTATCTTTTTAATAATTCTCGATAATATGCCAACTAAGTCAAACAAATTTAACTAATATGTCGAACAAGAAAACTTGTATAATCATCTTCTTGTACTTCTAGACTTATTTAATTCATCTTTGAAGACTTTGTTTGGATAAATTGTATAACAAAGTTGATAAATATTTGAAATTATTTGGTATTTTATAATTTTTTAATGTTAAATTAAATTTATTTAATCTTATTTAATAATATTAATATAAAATAGAAGTTCTGGTCTGACCGATGAGATGGACCAAAAATTTTAAGAATTTCGGGTCGCCTTCCGGGTCAGTTTTAAAAATATTAGTTATTTGGAGCTCGACGAGGTATCACCTTGGAGTTGCTCACATGTTGGCGATGTTAGGTATGGAGTCTGAGTATGAGTGAAGTATTCGGGTGGTTCGAGTGAAGAGCCGTGAGGATGGTCCGAGAGTTGATCGATTGGGTTCAGAGTTCGGGGATGCTCGGAGAATCAATCGAGTCAAGAGTCGAGTGAAGACGTCGAGGACATCCGGGGTCGTGCGGCTCGAGTGAAGAGCTAGAGGATGATCGGGGGTGAAGATCAGGTCAAGAGACAAAGTCGAGGAGGCAAAACGAAGAGTCGAGGCTGAGGCACCTGACGGGCGCTAGGAACCCCCCCCTCCCCCAGTAGGCCAAAGGATTGGCGGGCGCCAATCCTTTGGCAGTAGCTCGCAGCAGCTTGCACCTGGCGACCGCCAGGTGCTTGGCGGACGCCAGGCTGTCCGAGAAAAGAAGTTTTTCATAGACCATTTTGCCCCTCCCGACCCCAATAAGTTGTCTAGGTTGTGGGCACTATAAATACCCATTGTTAGCCTCTAAGAAGGGTTGGCAAAGAGTTGCCCACTTCTCCAAAGAGAAAGAGAGAAGAGGGAGGAAGGAGAAATGCTCTACAGGTGAAGGAGAGGCCAAGTGCCCACTCCTCCAATTGAAAGAGGAGAATGAGAAGAAGAAGTGTGCCATAAAGGCACCCAACCTGAGTGAAGGGTTGTCTCTGAGTGAAGGAAAAGATAAAAGATCCAAGAAAAAGGGTTGCCTCCAAGTGAATGAGGACAAAGAAGAAGACCCAAGAAGAAGAGTTGTCTCCAAGTGATGGAGGAAGAGAAGAAGAACTCCAAGTGATGGGCAAATCCAAGAAGAAGGGTTAGCCACTCCGAGTAAAGGAGGTGGTGCTCTCCGAGTGAAGGAGAGTTATCCGACGTGTGGGTAGAGCCCAAGTTAAGGGCCTTGCCAAAAGAAGGATTAGCCACCCTGAGTGAAGGAGGTGGTGCTCTCCGAGTGAAGGAGAGTTTGCCCGAAGAGTGGATAGAGCCCAAGCCTAGGATTTTGCCAAGAGTGAGAGCTCCTAATAGTGTGGGTAGAACCGGGTAACCAAATTTTTGTGTCCCTTCTTGTGCTTTCTTTGTACTTTGTGCGTTGTACTTCTCGTGGTTAGCTCGTATGTATTTTCTGTTTGCGTTGCTTGGATCTACAGAAAGTGGATAATTTCTCCAATAACTAGTATCAGAGCCTGGGTTAGGGCGTGGTAAAAGCAACCATGATGGGTGAAGTGAAATATCTCGTGGAGAAGTTTGATGATATGAAGAAAGAGGAGTGGAAGCTCTTAGACCAAAAAGTGATGAGTGTGGTGTGCTTGTCCTTGTCTAGGAGTGTGATGACCAAGGAGGGTGCATTGTATGCTATGAGGAATGCCCATGAGAGCATTGGCCTTGTGAGTGTGACGGAAGATGCGGAATAGCATTGTCGACTTAGCCATATTTGGGAGAAGAGGATGAGGGTGATTTATTCAAGAGGGAAGCTACCAAGCTTGAAGACCGTAGATGTGGATCTTCGTGAGCCTTGTGGTCTTGGAGAGCAGAGAGTGAGCTCTTCAAGAGGTAGCAGTTTTTGAAAAGATGAGAAGCTTAAATTGCTCCAAGTGAAAGGATCGGCACCGGTGGTATCCTTGGGTGGTTCGTGCTACATGACCTCAATTGGTAAGAAAGATCTTGAGGTGTGCTTGAGATCGAGAAAATGGCAAAGAGTACAAGCTCTAAGAGTTTAAGAAGTACTGTAAAGCGATAGAGAGTCGTAAGGAGAAGACAGTAGCTGGAAACTCTCAAAGAAGATGGCATCGTAGAGAAGATGAACACGACAACCAAGTGAGAGCCATGCGAGTGAAGTATGGGCTACCAAAGATGTTGAGGGCAGATGCAGTGAACACCGTCGCTTACTTGATCAATATAGTACCATCAAGCCCTTAGGAGAGTGTGATACCGGAGGAGGCTTGAAGTGGGAAGAAGATTGATCTACTTCATCTTCGTGTCTTTGGTTGTGTGTCGTTTGTTCATGTTGATGCAGGTGAGAAGAGCAAGCAAGATGCCGAGTCCATGGTAAAGGACGAGGGGAGCTTTGCTGATGATGTGGGTTCTAGCAGTGAGACGGTCGAGAGAGACATCTCAAAATTGGGTGGGAGCAAGAATGTACCGAATGGCCAGGAGGCCAGTGAGGAGAAGGTGAAACCAAGTTCTCCACCGCCAGTAGTTTCACAGCGGAGTTCCACAAGTGAAGGTGGTTCATCATAGTGGTTCTCGCCCGCCAACTACTATCTCTTTTCGATAGATGGTGAGCCAGGAGATCATACAGAGGCGCAGCGGAGTGAGCATGTGGCCAAGAGGATGCTGGCAAAAAGTGAGAAGATGGAGTCGTTAAGTGCTAACGAGACTTGGAGAATAGTCAAACTCCATAGTGGCAAGGTATGGTATGATTGGAAGGCTAGAAGAGTTAGTATGGCAAAGGAGAACGAGTGTTGCAAGGAGAGAGCTCAGAAGCGAAAGACTGTAGGTACTTTCACGGGTGGTCATATGAGGTATACAAAGGAGCATACAAGATCAGTGATAGCGGATCCGGTGGGAGTTGTGAGAAGTCTTTTGAGGAATCCTGGAAAGCAATGTGAGAAGACAAAGAAGTGGGTGCCCGTCCACTTTACAAGCTTTGTAGAGGAAGGCCAAAGTGCTGTTTGGGATGAAGGTCACCTAGTGATAGGTGATTGATGAAGAGGTTAGTCTCCGGGTGAGAGATTGCATAGAGATGAGAATCGCCTAGTGAGAGGTGGTTCGTGGATGTGATTAGTCTCCGGGTAGGAGATTGACAAATGAAGATGAGGATAGCCTAGTGACGGGTGGTTCGTGTGGAGCTCCCCCCCCCCCCCCCCCCCCCCCCCCAAGTGAGCCAAAGGACTCGCAGCAGCTTGCACCTGGCGACCGCCAGGCCATTAGGGAAAAGAAATTTTTTATGGACCATTTTGCTCCTCCTGACCCCAATAAGTTGCCTTAAGTTGTGGGCACTATAAATACCCATTGTTAGCCTCATTGTTGTAATGTGTGGTTGCCATTGTCAAAATTCTCCAAAGAGGAAAGAGAGAAGAGGAAAGAAAGAGAGAAAGAGTGAGCTGAGTGAAGGCATCCATTGTTGTGAGAGCAAGTGATGCTCGAACGTGATATAGTAGAATCTCTCCTCCTGGCTTGGAAGTCCCCGGATGTAGATCGTTGTGGATCGAACCGAGTAACCAAATTTTTGTGTCCCTCCTTGTGCTTTCTTTGTGCGTTGTACTTCTCGTGGTTATCGTGGTTAGCTCATATGTATTTTCTGTTTGCGTTGCTTGGGTCTACGGGAAGTGCGTTGTGCTTTTTTTGTGCGTTGTACTTCTCGTGGTTATCGTGGTTAGCTCATATGTATTTTCTGTTTGCGTTGCTTGGGTCTACAGGAAGTGGGTAATTTTTCCAAGAGGCGAGGAAGGTTCTTTGGATCACAGCCATTCCGCCTTCTTGAAAGGGACAAGCGATTTGGCATGCGTCCTTAACTCGGAAATGTACCTCCAAGTCTCCAACTACTCGACGTAGTGTGGCCTAGCTTTTTGTATGTGTGTTATATTACGATCTAGGTCTTCCTGTTGAACTATGTTCTATATTCTTCCCTTCGTTTCCATATCTTTGTTTAGCTTCTGCTACTCAAGGATGATAAGTTCTAATATATCTGATTGGCTGTAACCAAATGAATGTAGATCAACATGGGAGTAGGGATGACAATTAATATTTTTAAAACCGGACCCAGAGGCAGCTCACAAATCTTCAATTTATTGGTTTACCTGGTCGGGCTGCCGGTCGGAACATAAATTTTTCTTTAATACTAATAATTATTAAATAAAGTGAAAAAAATTAATTTAGCATAAAAATGATAGCATTCCAATATTTACCAGCTTTGGTATATAATTTATTCAAACATAGTCTTCAAACATTAATTTAACAAATCTAAAAATACACGAAGATGATGATACAAGTTTTCTTCTTTTTCTTTGACATATTAAACACATTTATTTGACTTAGTTGACATATTAACGAGAATTGTTGAACAATAAGTTTATTATTGTCATCCGAAAATGAGTGTGGAGGTGAAAATATTGGTTCTTTAATAAGATAAAATAAAAAAAATAAATATTAATTTTTTCTGATAAAGACGAACTGAGTCACTCGAAATGTCTGATCAGACAATCCGACCAAATTTGTGCAGCCGAATCGCTCTCAGATTTTTATTAAAATATCGACCTGGAATTAGTCCCTGGTAACGGTGAAACCACGGGTTTGAAAACATTCATGATCATGAGCAGGATTCGATTACAACCACCATAATTTAATTAAGAAAATGTTTTTCCTCCAAAGGAAATTCAGAACAAGCCATGATGCCGGTGATGCTGGATCTGCATTGGAACTTTTACCGGCACCGAACTTTCACACTACCTCTGCCAGGTGGCTGCCGCTCACTGGCTAACTCTTCTCAATCAAACTGGGCAAAAACAAAGATCAATAACAGTTGCTCCTTCCCGTCCTCTGTTTCCGTTGCCACTTTCCACGCTTTAAAGCTAAGAAAGCCCTAAACCTCTCTCCGTGATCTTCCTTCCGTCCGCCTTTATTCCTTTTCAAATCCCCAACCAAGAAACCCAACTCCGTTACCGTTAAAAAAATGGACTTCACGGAGGTGGAAGCGATCGAGGGCCTCCGGTGGGCGTGGAACGCGTGGCCTACCACCAAGCCCGAAGCCTCTTCCCTCGCCGTCCCCCTCTCCATAATGGCCACCCCCCTCATGCCGTCCCCTGACCTCCCCGTCCTCCTCTACGAGCCCCTCACGTGCGGCACGTGCGGCGCCGCTATCAACCCATACGCGCGCGTGGACTACCCCTCCCGCGTCTGGCACTGCCCCTTCTGCCTCCGCGGCCGGAACCTCTTCCCCGTTTCCTACTCCGGCATCGCCGAGGCCAACCTCCCCGCCGAGCTCTTCCCCACCTACTGCTCCGTCGAGTACTCCCCGGGGGGAGACGTGGTGGGGCCCGCCTTCGTGTTCGTGGTGGACGCGTGCGTGGATGTCGGTGAGGAGATGGGGGCGGTGAAGCGGGAGCTTCTCCTCGTGCTCGAGCAGCTCCCGGATAATGCGCGCGTGGGGCTGGTGGTGTTCGATTCGATGGTTAGGGTTTATGATTTGGGGTTCTCCGATTGCTCACGCGTCGTCGTTTTCCACGGCGCCCGGGACGCTTCCTCCGAGCAGGTCTGTGCCCCCACCTTTCGGTTTTGGTTTTGCTTAGAGCGGGTTGATTTCGTGACCTATTGTGCTCATCCGGATAGCTTGAAATTTGTGTAACTTGTGTCTCAGATTCAGCAATTTCTTGCCCTTCGGCGAACGGGGTACGCTGGAATGGGGCTGCCCGCCCAAAAGCAGGGGTTCTTAATGCCTATCTCTGAATGTGGGTTCAACATATCCACTGCCATTGAAGAGATTTCATGTTTGGATGCTGCCGTGCCCGGGCATCGCCCCCTAAGGTGCACGGGCACGGCGATATCAGTCGCTCTGGGGCTTCTGGAAGGGTGTGGGGTGAATACTGGGTCCAGGATCTTGGTGTTTACCTCAGGGCCTGCAACCCTGGGCCCTGGGATTGTCGTGGATTCGGATTTCGACAAATCCATTAGAGCTCACAGGGAGCTCATCAGTGGTCATGCGCCGCATTATGTTAAATCTTGCAGCTTTTATAGAAGGTTGTCTCAGAGATTGACGGATGCTTCGGTTGTGCTTGATCTCTTTGCTTGTTCTCTCGATCAAGTAGGAGCAGCGGAGTTGAAAAGGCCGGTGGAGAAGTCTGGCGGGTTTATGTTGATGGGAGAGTTCTTCAATTCGGACCAGTTCAGGAAATGCTTGCGCCATATTTTTAGCCGCGAGGACGAGAACTTGACGATGTTTTTCGATGCGAGTATTGAGGTGGTGACTACTAAAGATATCAAAGTGTGTGGAGCAATAGGGCCTTGTGTTTCTCTTAGGAAGAAGAATGATCTAGTTAGCAACCGAGAGATTGGGGAAGGTGGTACTTGTAAATGGAAGTTGGGTACCTTAACTAACAAAACTTGTATAGCTTTCTTCTTTGAAGTCAGTGATGAGCTGAAGGCCACACCCTCTGCATTCTTTGTACAGTTTATAACACGCTATCGGTACGGGAACATGGGGATTAGGAAGAGAGTGACAACTGCTGCCAGACGGTTTTCTGCAAACAAGGCAGACATTGCTCAAGGTTTTGACCAGGAAGCAGCAGCTTCAGTAATGGCTAGACTAGCAATTCATCGAGCCGAAACATGTTACGCTCGAGACGTTATCAGATGGCTTGATGATAACCTTATCTGTTTTGCTTCCAAATTTGGAGACTATGTCTTGGAAGACCCGTCATCCTTCCGCCTTTCAACAAACTTCTCTCTTTATCCTCAGTTCATGTACTACTTGCGGAGGTCCCAATTTATTGATGTTTTCAACTGCACTCCTGATGAGACAGCATTCTTTCACCTTATGCTGAACCGTGAAGGGGTAGTGGGCACCCTTATCATGGTGCAGCCTACACTTTTCAGATATTCTTTCGACGGGCCTCCTGTCCCAGTTCTTCTAGACGTGCGATCAATCTCTCCCGACGTCATCTTGCTGTTCGACTCTTACTTCCACGTCGTGATCCATTACGGCTCCAAGATCGCACAGTGGAAGAAGCTCGGCTACCACAACGACCCAAACCACGAGAACCTCAGAAAGCTGCTGGAAGCTCCTGAGCTCGACGCAGACGTCCTGGTTGCTGAGCGCATTCCCGCACCCAAGCTGGTAAAATGTGACCAGCACAGTAGCCAGGCCAGGTTTCTCCTGGCCAAACTGAATCCATCAGTTACACAGAACTCGACCTACGATGAGGGGTCGGAGATCATACTAACCGACGACCTCAGCCTGCAAGATTTCATGGATCACTTGCAGGTACTCGCGGTGAGAGGATGACGAAGACGGGATCTTGTACATAGTCATTGATAACCATTGGTGCATCTTGGATGTCTTCTCCATCTTCATACACAACATAGGAAAGGCCATGATGTTTATTGGAAGAGTTAATGCGCAATTTGAGGAGCTTCAGCCCTCGGGTTCGAGCTATATTGACTTGTTTGATTTTGTAGCTACAGTGGTTTTGTTATAGTGGTTTGGTTTGCTAATGTCTATTGGAGCTCCGGAGTTTAGGATTCCCATTTTTCTTCTTTTCGGTTTGTCTATTTAACGACTATTAGTGTCGCCTCAAAATTAAATTAGTTAGTTTATTGGGTATTCGCATATATAAAACAAAAGTGATACGGTCACTAGTAAAGAGTTTTATATTAGCCGCACTATATTAAATAGTAATCAACCGAAAAATATAGGGAAAAATTTATTTTAGTACCATGTAGTATAGCCCAAAATTACTTTAGTACTATGTGATAAAAAATCTATCAATCGAGTCAAACCACAGTCAATTTACATCAATTAGGTCCACGGAGAGGGTACTAAAGTGATGTAAATTGACACTGCCCTTAGACCTAAGTGATCTAAATTATCTGTGGTTTGACTCGATTGATAGATTTTTTACCACATGGTACTAAAGTAATTTTGGACTATACTATAGGATAGTAAAGTGGTCTTTTCCCAAAAATATATTAAATAGTAAGCTTTTTTTAATAATATTAAATAGTAAGCTTTAGACCATTAAAATTCTAAAAATATAAAAAAGAAATAATAAACCTTGTCTCATCACATATGCTGATTATATGGCCATGAGGTATACGAACACCGAATCAACTAATTTTTCCTTAAAAAAATCAACTAATTTTTTTTTGAGAAAATAAAAACCATTGCATATAAATTGATTACGTAGGGTGGTCAGAGAACAACAAGTTACATAGCTCCAACGGCGGATGAGATGACCAATTAAGGGGACAGAGACGATTTCTCGTCTGAGTGGCAACCCAATTGGCGATCTCATTCGTCATCCTAGGAGAAAAAACCAAACTACAATTAGCAAGTTTCCTAATTGCAAATCTAGCCAAGACAACTTCAATTTCCGAACGCCAATCAATCGAGGAAGATTGTTCGTTGATGAAGTCAACCGCAATCTTGCAATCCGATTGAATGATAACCGTGGTAGTATTGAAACATCTAGCACAAAGGTCAGCAGCAGTTTGGATAGCAACGACCTCGGCACTCGTGCTCGAGTGAGTGCGCAAGATGAAATTCTGGCCTCCAATAATTTGGCCTCTGGAGTTTCTAGCAACCGCAGCCACGCCTGAATCATGATTCTCGTTGATCCACGACGCGTCACAATTTACTATCACCTCATTTGGTTGAGGTGGAACCCACTTCCGTGTTTGGGATACCATGCCAGCTATAGCAGCTTCATGCCCGATTTTCTTTGCTTCAGTCCATTCCCTCCAAGAATGCTCCGCGATCTGCATAGCTCGCACAGGATTTGGTTCAATTCCGTCGAAGATAACATTGTTTCTCATCTTCCAAACCTGCAAGCATATGAACATTATAAGAGGAATGAGGGAGTCCGCTTTCACTTGAGACAAATCCTGCATCATAATTGCAAACCAAGTTCTAAAAGAAGTAGTATCAACATTTCTAGTCTTATAGCCAAAAGAACTATAAAACCAAGAAGTTGCAGCATAAGAGCAATTCAAAAGAACATGGGAAATGGTCTCAGGGTGGGATCCGCAAATAGAACAAATATTATTGGTAGCCATTTTCTGCCTCCACATAGTGTCAGCAGTAGGAATGGCATCATTCAACACCCGCCAAAGAAAAGTTTTTAATTTTGGGGGAATGTCAATCCGCCAAGTAGATTTTCAGAAATCCCTGTGCAAAGAAGGATCACCCTCATTAGTTTTAAAAGATAAATATCCAACTTTAGCCGAGAAATTGCCATTCAAGGCATTGCACCATATGATCTTATCATCAAAGTCCACCCGTGGGGGTAGCAGAGCACGAATGGCATCAGCCTCCAGCGGTGAGAAAAGTTGGTCAATCAGTGAATGATTCCAGCCACCTCCTAAAATATTAATAAGATCAGAAACAAATTGGACAGAAGAATCAGGTGGTCTATCAGAGATGATTTTCTTGTGTTCCATTAAAGGAAGCCATTGATCAGACCACACATTGATCTTCTTTCCATTATCAATGCACCAAAGAGAATCATTTTTGATCAGTTCCTTGCCATGATAGAGACTTTGCCACATCCAAGATGATTTCTGACCCCTACAAGCATGCAAGAAATCAGTGTGTGGAAAGTACAGACCCTTAAGGATCCTGGAACATAACATATCAGGCTTGCATAACAATCTCCAAGCCTGTTTGGCTAACAATGCATTATTAAAAACTTCCATATCTTTAAAGCCAAGACCACCATTAGACTTGGAAGAGGAAATTTTGGTCCAACTTCTCCACTGGATGGTCTTGCGATCGATATCACCCTTCCACCAATACCTTGCAAGGATTCCATTTCACTTAGTGCAAAAGGTTTTTGGAAATTTTACACATTGCATTGTATACGTAGGAATCGAAGGAGGACATCTTTTACCATGATTTCTCTACCAGCCGTAGAGAGTAGTCTGTGTTTCCATGATTTTGCTCTCCTTTCAACCTTCTCCAGAACAAACTTTAGTGCATTCATCTTGGACCTTCCCCAAAGTGAAGGCATCCCCAAGTAAAGGTCATCGCGATTCATTTCCTTCATCTGAAGTAATCCCAAGATGCGATCTCGTGTAATCCTTGGACACCCTTTGCCAAAACAAACAGCAGATTTTGAAAGGTTAAAAAGTTGGCAAGAGCAATCAGAAAAGGTAGAAAGTATCGACTTAATAGAATCAGCCTCTCGCAAATTTACTTCACCAAACACAAGTGTATCATCCGCGAAAAGGATATGAGTAAGGGAAGGACAATTGTTTGTTAGTTTATACCCATTTAGCAAGCCTAAAAAGTGATTATGTTGAATGAATCTGGAGAACGATTCAGAGATCAACAAAAAGAGGTAGGGTGACAAAGGGTCACCCTGTCTAATCCCTCGAGATGGTGTAAACCATCCCAAGGGATTGCCATTAAGCAACACAGAATAAGAAACCGAAGAAATACAAGAAAAAACACAATTAATCCATTTAATCGGGAAACCCATTTTGGCCATAATCAATTTCAAAAAAGACCAGTCCACCAGGTCATACGCCTTCTTTAAGTCTAGTTTCAGAGCCATTGCACCCTTCTTTTCCTTCTTGCAGCGGCTGAGCTTGTGGTAGACTTCATGTGCTAGGATGATGTTGTCTTGAATACACCTTCCTTTAATGAAAGCACCCTGTTGCTCACTGATCAATGCGTCAATACACAATTTAAGCCTGTTGGCAAGCACTTTGGAGAAAACTTTGTAAGCAAAGTTGCACAAACTAATAGGCCTAAACTGTGAAATGTGCTCAGGTGAAGGGGTTTTTGGAATCAGCATAATATAAGTACGATTTAAATCAGTTGGAATAAAGTCATTACGGAATAATTCCTTAACAGATTGAATGAGCTCACCACCAACAATACTCCAATAAGTGTGAAAGAAGATACCAGAATACCCATCAGGCCCCGGAGATTTCAATCCCCCCATTTGGAAGGTAGCATCTTTGATCTCCTGGTTTAATAGTGGTCTCGTCAACAAAGAAGCCATTTGGTCTGTCACCACCGAAGGCATAGCATCCAAGATGGGACCTGCATTAGAAACCACATTTGCAAGGAAAATATTTTTGAAATAGTTAGTAACCATCTCAGCAATTTCAAATTCCTCTTCCAACCACTCTCCCCGATCATCTTTGAGTCTCCTAATTTGGTTTTGTTGTTTCCTATGGGTGGAAGTTGTGTGGAAAAACTTGGTATTCTTGTCACCAAATTTCTACAAATTAATTCTAGACCGTTGATGCCAAAACATTTCCTCCTGGGCATAGAGATCATCAAGTTCCATTTTTAGAGACCTTTCCCTTCTCTTGATCTCAGCAGTAAACTTAAGCAGCTGAAGTGCTTCAATTTTGTCTAGTTTCAGAGCAATGGTCTTTGCTCTCTCACCAAAGACTTGCTTGCTCCAACTGAGCAGCTCTTTACTACATATCAGTCCATGTTCAGCCAACTCGAAGTCGCTGACCCCCGGACAGGATGAGACCAAGCTTTATTGATGATATTCCCACATGCAATTTTCTTTGTCCACATGGACTTAAAACGAAAGAGCTTTCTTCTACAACCTTTTAGGAAAGTATCCAGGATGAGGTAGGCATGATCCAAGCCCACCATTGGCCCATGAAATACCAGGGCAAAAGGGAAAAGATTCCCCCAGGAAGGATTAGCAACAGCCCGATCCAAACGCTCAAGAATGTGTGCATCATCCTCCTGATTATTTCTCCAAGTGAAGGGATTCCCTTGAAATCCCAGATCAAGAAGACCACCATTAGGAAGGAAATTTCTAAAACCTTCCATTTGACGAAGGGAAGGAGAATTTCCACCTCTCTTTTTCTCCTGATTACAAAAGGAGTTAAAATCTCCCATGCACAGCCAGGGTGTGCTAGGGGGAAGAATATTATTATTCATACTTTGCCAAAAGTTTGGTCGCTTCGAGCCATCCGGTTCACCATAAATCAAGCTGGAGCTCCAACATTTACAAGTACTCACTTCCTTACAGTCAAGTGAGATCCAATTTGTACAACCATCAGTAATAGTAACGTCAACCTCATCGTTCCACCATAAGGCCATGCCACCACTTCTCCCAACTGGATCCATGTACCAAGCCTTGGTGAACCTACAGTTCCTTCGTAGCTTCTCCATCCTCACTCTCCTCTGTAAAGTTTCCATTAAAAATACCATACTCGGTCTGTGTTTCTTAATAAGTCCTTTCAGGACTTGAACTATCAAAGTCCGACCAAGACCTTGACAGTTCTACGAGATTGTAATCATTTGGGGGTGGGTGGCCTTGGGGCTGCCACCCTTGCCCTATCCGACTAGTTACTGCTTGACCCAATTTGAGTTTCAGCAACCCCCTCCTGATCACTATCTTCAGGGATGCTCAACTTAGTTGATCTTTTCTTCCCCTTTAAAGAGGAACTTTTGGTGAATTTCCTGAAAATTCTCCTGGTCCTCCCTCCCTATGATGTATTGCCGACAGACATCCGGTAGGGCTCACCATCCCAATCATCAATATATGCCTCCTCCTCCATTGAGTAGGCAAAGGAAGCACCTGAACCGGGCATTGAAAAATCACCAGCCAGTCCACCAACTAATCTTTTCTTATTGGCCTTTGGCAAATTAGTAATCCACAGGGGGAGCACCTGCTTCAAAGAACTTTTAAGGTTTACACTTGGGCTAGCCAGAGGAATGAGTCCACCACTGGGAGAAGGGGCTAGAGAAACATCCTTCTTTACTTTTTGTAGGCCCAACAAGCCCAATTCTAAAGCAGAAAAGGTCGGCACAGATACCAACATAGTGGGTGAACAGGGAACCCCACTAGGCGCCGAGGTGGCGCCTGCAACCGTCGAAATTGGAGAGAGAAGCCCACGTGCCTCAGGGACTCCATCTACAAGAAACCTCGACTCCCCCAAAATAGCATTGTCAGACGGCTGTAGCACAGAGAAATCATAATTAATGGGACTAACAACCTTCCTGGATTGGATTGAGGAAGGTAGAGAACCAGATATTTTACCAATGTCACCTCCAGACCTCGATACGTCCCCCACAACAGGAAAATCAACAGTTTTTTTCCCAGAGAGCACAATTTCGGCGTCCGAGCTAGGATAAATTGTTTCCCCTCCAAGACCCTCCAAAGACGATGGCAGGGCCTTGAACTTATCAACCAGATTAATATACTGATCGGCTGTAGCAACTGAATCCCTCACTTTGGATAGCTACTTATCGAGGGGACGAGAAAAGGAGCTAGAACCCGATCCACACCCTCTCCCCCTGCCAACGGAGCGTTAGTGAAAACGATTGTAACTCCATCCATAGTCAGCTCAAAGCCACTCACCAAAAGGAAGTTTCTCGGAGCTACCTTCCGGGAGAGAAGCCAACTGTGAACTGCAATCCTTCAAAGAGTGACCCAGAAACCCACAAGAAAAGCAAAACATAGGGAGATTCTCATATTTAAATTCAATCAGCTTATCAGGGAGGTCCTCCCTCTGAAGACTGAAGCTCGAAAGAAGAGGCCTATCTAGATAAAAATTAATCTTGAGCCTGAGTCTAGAAGTCTTGTTTCTGGAATCATCGACCTCGTCAAAATGAACAAGACCAACAAACTGTTCACCAATGGCCAAGGCCGTATCTGCAGATATGTAATTTGGTGGTAACCCAATCACTTGAATCCAGAAAATAGTTTCACGGAAACTAACCTCTGACCAGTGGAGATTCTGATCCCATTCTTTTAGAATCAGATGGAAACCTGACACCGACCATGGACCGCCATCGATGGCCCGAACTTTATGAGTAGGGTTGAGGAAGGAGATCTGAAACATATTAACTTAGAGCTTGATAACATCCACATGCACTTGCTCCACTCCCCACGAACGGCATAAACTCGCCTTAATGGATGGAGGATGAAACACCTTCCCCGTCAAAAGTTTGTAGATGAGAGTCACTTTTGAAACATCCACCCGAACCGCAGGCTTCGGTTTCAACTTCAAGGAAAGCATTTGGACCAACAAAAACTAGAGAAAAAAGATACCCAAAGGTAACAAGAACACCAATTTTTAACAATCAACTTCCACACAAGTAACATGACTGGGTAATGTGGTCACTAGAGGCTAGGTAGACATTTTGGCATAGACAACTAACAGTTAGGGGTTGATTTTTGGTAATGGTCTCTAAAGGAGAGGTTGGGTTTTGGTAAGGGTCTCGAAACGGGAGAGGGTTGGTTCTCCTAGAGAGAGAGTGGGTGCTCTCAACAGGAGAGAGAAATTTTTTTGTAAAAAAAAAATCAACTAATCTGAATTTAATCAAATTAGACCATAAAAAGCGACGAGACTCTATTCAACAAAATGTAACATGGCTCTCAAAACTTTCGTACCAACCGATATTTACTTGACCAAAATAACGTTAGGTTATTTGGTCAGACCAGAATTTGGATAGTGTTTGAATAAAGATTAGACCACCAATCATACCATATTTTATAAAAGGATAAATTATTCTGAGGACCCTGGAGTTTGGCATATTCGTCTTTTACACTCTTGTATTTCCAAAATAAATTAAACAATTCTTGAAGTTCTATTTTATTATACTATCAGGTCCCTCACTGATGTCATCAATAGATTTTTTCATGGAAATAACTTTACTACCCTTAAGAAAAAATAAATAAATAACCTATCTCTTGACTGACGAGGCAAGCTTCTTCGTCGTCACCGTCCCCAACTACCTCCTCAAACCGACGAAGATCTTGAGGTAGTCCACCGGCCTCGAGCTCCGGCCACCGACGGAAGTAGCCATTCTTTGGTCAAACTACTTCAAAATATCCAGGACCGAAATCGAGCAGACGATTGGCCCCTCTCTATCATCTTCTCTGGCAAATCTCGACATTGAGAGAGAGTAGCAATGGCGACGGAGCTGGGTTGGGAGGGAGAAGCAATCAACGAAGATGACAAAATTGACAACAATTCACTGGCACCGGTGCAGATCTCGGCGTTGCTGGCCTATCGAGTTCAGACTGGCACCATCATCGTGGATTCTCGTCGCCGTTGCAGAGTAGAGGTCGTAAGTGAAGGAGAGATTGGTGACTTATTTGGTGGTCGCCGTCGGGACTGATTTTGTGTTCGCTGTCGTCAGGACTAATTTTTTGGCCGAAACTCGCTGAATAATGGCCGGAGAAAATGACCGGAGGTTTGGGTCGACCGAAGTAAGGTTATAATAGTTATTTCAAATATAAAATAAGAAAAAAATTGATTGATGGCATCGTCGAGGGACCCAAGAGTATAATAAAACCAAACATCGATGCATTTTTAATTTATTTCGAAAATACAAGGGGAGTGAGAGGCGAATATACCAAACTCTAGAGTCCTAAGAGTAATTTACCCTTTTTAAAACCATAAATTTTCTTTGAAGACACCTTTGCTTTAAAACACTCGTCGAATTTCTATGGGCCAGACCCTGGGCCCCTGGCCTACCAGGATTGGTTCTTTCCCCCTACGTGTGTGTATATATATATATATGTTAAAGCACGCTTGTTTATTAAACTAATCAAGATTAGGGCGAGATGTAATTAACCAAATAATTAATCACTTTAATATACGATAACAGTTAAAACTTAAAAGTAGGGGCGTCGCTCGCGGATCCTCGTCGACGCCTCTGGGCAAGACACCTTCCTCGTAGCCGACAAGCATGTGATCATGCTTTGGCCTACCAGGATTGGTTCTTTCCCCCTACGTGTGTGTATATATATATATATATATATATGTTAAAGCACGCTTGTTTATTAAACTAATCAAGATTAGGGCGAGATGTAATTAACCAAATAATTAAGGGAAAAGTCCACTTTCGTACCCTGTGGTATCGACCAAAATTACTTTAGTACCCTGTGGTAAAAAACCGATCAATCGAGTCATACTTATTCCAATTAACATCAAAAAGGGCCTCGGGCAGCTGCCCGGAGCTGCCCGAACTTACCCGCCCGCTGCCCGGGCCACGTGGTCAGCCACGTCACCAATTTTGATGACGTGGCGCCATGTCACCCCTCCTCCTCCTCCTCCGATTTTCCTCCTCCTCCTCCTCCTCCCCTCCTCCTCCTCCTCCTCCTCCTCCGCCTCCTCCTCCTCCGCGTTCCTCCTCCTCCTCCTCCTCCTCCTCCTCCTCCTCCTCCCCTCCTCCTCCTCCTCCTCCTCCTCCCCGCGTTCCTCCTCCTCCTCCTCCTCCCCGCGTTCCTCCTCCTCCTCCGCGTTCCTCCTCCTCCTCCTCCTCCCCTCCTCCTCCTCCTCCTCCCCGCATCCCCCTCCTCCTCCCCGCGTTCCTCCTCCTCCTCCTCCTCCCGGCGTTCCTCCTCCTCCTCCTCCTCCCCGCGTTCCTCCTCCTCCTCCGCGTTCCTCCTCCTCCTCCTCCTCCTCCTCCTCCTCCCCGCGTTCCTCCTCCTCCTCCTCCTCCCCGCGTTCCTCCTCCTCCTCCTCCGCGTTCCTCCTCCTCCTCCTCCTCCCCTCCTCCTCCTCCTCCTCCTCCGCGTTCCTCCTCCTCCTCCTCCTCCCCTCCTCCTCCTCCTCCTCCCCTCCTCCTCCTCCTCCTCCTCCTCCTCCTCCTCCCCGCGTTCCTCCTCCTCCCCGCGTTCCTCCTCCTCCTCCTCCTCCTCCCCTCCTCCCCCTCCTCCTCCTCCTCCCCGTCTCCTCCTCCTCCTCTTGGTGACGTGGCGCCACGTCATCAAAATTGGTGACGTGGCTGACCACGTGGCCCGGGCAGCGGGCGGGTAAGTTCGGGCAGCTCCGGGCAGCTGCCCGAGGCCCTTTTTGATGTTAATTGGAATAAGTATGACTCGATTGATCAGTTTTTTACCACAGGGTACTAAAGTGATTTTGGTCGATACCACAGGGTACGAAAGTGGACTTTTCCCAATAATTAATCACTTTAATATACGATAACAGTTAAAACTTAAAAGTAGGGGCGTCGCTCGCGGATCCTCGTCGACGCCTCTGGGCAAGACACCTTCCTCGTAGCCGACAAGCATGTGATCATGCACCACGTGCAGATACACGCTTGCGACCTCTGGATTCTCGACCCTCTTCTTAACTTGGATGTTCCTTTCTTTCTTTTCATTATTTTGATATATTCTTCTTTTTTTTGTAATTCTTTTTGCACTTTCCAAGTGTGGCGGTTAACATATTGTTTGTTTCTTCCCTCATTTTTTTTCCTTCTCTCTGTTGCAGCATATAAAAGCTATTATAACTGCTGCGGAGGTCAGTTCTTCGAAACTCCAATTTCGACGTTGAGGATAAATGTAACTAGTTTTGGATTCTCATTTATAGTTTCTTACAGTGGGGGAGTGCGTGTGTTTATGTATCATTTTGGGATCCGACCAATGAGAACGTAATCTCGGTTGTTGAGGAGCTTCAATAACAGTTTCCCCTCACGCATACACGGAATCTCGGTTGTTGAGGAGCTTCAATAGCAGTTTCCCCTAGCGAGGGTCAAGAAGAGGAGAATGAGTATCATGCTGGGAACAATGACGAAGAGGGGGAAGATCACGATTAGCGATACAACTCAGTTCTTTCGGAGATGCTTCATATCTTCTAAATTATTGGGGGGGGGGGGGGGCCTTCTTCTTCATATCCTGTGATACTGCTTATTTCTCTCATGCAGAGTCTCCTTTTGAGTTTCGTGCTTTGGAAGTGGCTTTAAAGGCTATTTGTAGCTTTCTAGCTGCCCGTACTACGTAGCTGGAGACTGCTGCTTATCCTGCCTTGGACGAGCTTACCTCTAAACTGAGTTCATGTGATCCTGGTTGGAATGGGACCGATCAGTATTCTTGTTTTCAAAGAATATGGAAGTGGCGTTAGAGGCTATCTGTAGCTTCCTAGCTCTACGTAGCTCGAGACTACTACTTATCTTGCCCTGGAAAAGCTTACATCTAAAGTTAGTTCATGTGATCATGATTGGAATGAGACCTGTCTGTATTCTTGTTTTCGAAGAATATGGAAGTGGCGTTAGAGGCTAGCTGTAGCTTCCTAGCTGCCCGTACTACGTAGTTGGAGACTGCTGCTTATCCTGCCCTGGACGAGCTTACCTCTAAAGTGAGTTCATGTGATCCTGACTGGAATGGGACCAGTCAGTATTCTTATTTTTGAAGAATATGGAAGAGGCGTTAGAGGCTATCTGTAGCTTTCTAGCTGCCCATTCTACGTAGCTGGTGACTGCTGCTTAAACTATCTTAGACGAGCTTACCTCTAAAGTGAGTTCATGTGATCCTGGTTGGAATGGGACCGATCAGTATTCTTATTTCCGAAGAATATGGAAGTGGCGTTAAAAGTTATATGTAGCTTCCTAGCTGGCCGTACTACGTAGCTGAAGATTACTGCTTATCTTGCCTTGGATGAGCTTACATCTAAAGTTAGTTCATGTGATCCTGGTTGGAATGGTACCGGTCAGTATTCTTTATTGTGAAGAATATGAAAGTGGCATTTTATTTTCGAAGAATATGGAAGTGGCGTTAGAGGCTATCTGTAGCTTGCTAGCTGCCCGTACTACGTAGCTGGAGACTGCTGCTTATACTGTCTTGGATGAGCTTACTCTAAAGTGTTCATGTGATCCTGGTTGGAATGGGATCAGTTAGTATTCTTATTTTCGAAGAATATGGAAGTGGCATTGGAGGCTATCTGTAGCTTCCTAGCTGCTCGTACTATATAGCTGGAGACTGCTGCTTATCCTGCCCTGGACGAACTTACCTTTAAAGTGAGTTCATGTGATCCTAGTTGGAATGGGACCAGTCAATATTCTTGTTTCCGAAGAATATAGAAGTGGCGTTAGAGGCCATCTGTAGCTTCCTAGCTGACCGTACTACATAGATAGAGAGTGCTGCTTATCATGTCCTGGACGAGCTTACCTCTAACTTTAGAGTTCATGTGATCTTGGTTGGAATAGGACAGGTCAGTATTTTTGTTTCCGAAGAATATGGAAGTGGCGTTAGAGGCTGTGTGTACCTTGTTTCGTGATTTGAGTTTTCTTGCTCGTACAGCTTGATAATCACCGTAATCAGCTCATTCAGGTACTTAATCCTTGTTCGTTCTTTTGAATACATCTGTCATTTTTGATTTCATTCAGTGAGCTTATTTTTTTATTTCTTTCTCCTACTTTTGCTCAGTTGTAGCTCTTCCTTAGCTCGGGAACTGTTTACTTATCAGTCTATTGTTTGGTGACTGCAATATTTGGTATGAACATCCCCTATACATGGAACGACCACCGTGGATACGTTTTCAAATGGTAAGCTTGTTGCACAAAAAATGCTGAATGTAGCTGTATATTAAAACGGTTTTTATTGACGACAATCCTGTTTGAATATTAATAGGTGGTAATCTTAACATAAGTTTTCTCTGCTGTACTGTTTGTGTTGATAATGTCCTACGCACGACACAAAGGACTAGTCGGATCGTGAGTCTAATAGTTACACAACATGACTTTCTTCTTGATTTGGAAGTCAAAATTGGCACCCTATTACCTTTCAAACAGGTGGTTATTTCAACTCTTTCAAAATTTTAGCTAAGTTCAGGTGAGGAGCAGAAGTTATTGGACTGGTTACAGGAACCAACACAGGTAATTGTAAGCAATTTATGTAAGAATATTTCCCGCAATCAAGTTACTTATAGAAAAAATCTCTTTCCATATATGGTCAATATATTGCCAAGTTGAATCCACTAATTTCGCGGACAAAATCATACTCAATTAATGCCTGAAATCTTTGAGAATATTGCCTACGATCATGGGATCGTAATATTCTCTAAAGATGGTAATTGCCTACGATCATGGGATCAAAATATTTTCCATTGATGGTAATGATGAGGCTATAAATAAATAATTTTGAGGTTCCTAAGCTCACTCACACATTCAACAACAACACCATCAAGGGATGAGAGCGAAAACATAGAAGAGCCGAGAAAAACTCGCCTAACCCGAAGTCAAAGCTTGCCGAAAATCACAACAATGCTGGAAGTAACTTGACCGTTTTCGCTTCAGCATTTACATGTTCATGTTGTCTAGAACGCGTTCAATTCGTGTAAAATTTTTTTCAATTGGTATCGGAGCATGCACATACCTTTGCCTCGTTCATGGCTATGGCGGTGCTTTTAAAACCTTGATTTTTCATGATTTGTATTATTTTGGAAAACTAAAATCATGAATCTTTCTAGTATTGCTTTCCAATGAATCCTGGTCTTTAAAATCATGAAAATCATGGAGAAATTTTGGAGAACTCGTCGGGTCTTCAAAAACGGGTTCATGGGTCGAAATTTAGGATTTTCAGTTGAAGAAGACGACCCAAAAACATGTTATTTTGTCGTTTTCTGAAACTAAAAAAAAAGTTGATGTGGCGTTTTACTTTGGAAGAAGCAGTATATATCCCTTTTTGTCGTTTTGCTTTTACAAAACCAAGACATGTTTTTTTCTTAGCTTTTGAGAGTGATAAAGGCCGACATGTCATAAAAATGACTTTGACATGTGGTCTTTTTGTTTTGGAGAGACTGTCTCGTTAATATATACTATATGAACAATATGAGACTCGATTTTTGTGTCGGCATTAGGGATTAGAATATTCTGTATTCATGTTTTTAACTACATCAATTAGTTTGATATTTATTGTTGCTATATTATTTATTTAGAAGTTGTATATTGATTAAATATTATTTTATTATTATAATTTGCATATAATATTCAACAAATTAATGGCTAGTACAGTATAATATTAGATTTTTTATATACTGTTTAAACTTTTGTTGAAATAATTAATAGTAAAAATTAATTATTTAAGATTTGATGATCTATGTGATCTTAATTAATTAGAGAGTAACTCCAACATCTGTAATTAATTCAATAGTATATATTTAGAATTAAGATCACATAAAACAATAGTTGTAGTTAATCATATGAACTATTATGGAATCTTCCCACATGAATTTTATAATATTTGTATGATTAATTAGGATAAAATATCTAATTATATTTCCTAATCAACCCACATGTATTAGGAAAAGGAACATAGTTTCATAGTTTTATAGTTTTATCATGATAGTGTGAATCTAATGGAATTAGAACTTTAGCCCACATGCAAGTTTTATGTCTCTAGATTCACATGTTTTACATTGGTAAAATATGATATATTTGTTAGCTTCAAAACAAATTTAATGAGTATGTTTATTTAATAAATTGTAGTTAGTCAACGTGTTAGTCTATTTGATGTGAAGTGTGATGTTCCTCAACTCAAAGGTAACAATTTTAAGGTCTGGAAGGAGAGAGTTCTCCTCCATTTGAGATGGATGGATATTGACTATGTCATTAGGAAGTCTGAGCCACCTGCAATCACTGATGTGAGTACCTCAGATCAAGCTGATCTTTATGAAACGTGGGAGCGATCTAATCGCCTCTGTATTATGTTCATAAAGACCAAAGTATCTGCTGGGATTAGGGGTTCTATTGAGTAATATGACAAGGTTCGTCTCTTGTTGAAAGCAATGGATGAACAATTTGTTACTTCAGATAAGGCTTTGGTAAGTACCATTATCATGCAGTTATCATCGATGAGGCTTACCAGGATATGAGGTGTGCGTGATCACTTCATGCGCATGAGGGATATTGTGGCTCAATTGAAGACCTTGGAAGTTGATATGTTAATAAGCTTTTTGGTTCACTTAATTTTGTGCACTCTGCCCCAGCAATTTGGCCCATTTAAGATTTCTTATAATACACATAAAGATAAGTGGTCTATTAATGAACTTTTGACCATGTGTGTTCAAGAAGAGGGAAGGCTGGCAATGAAAAAGGGTGAGAAAGTGAATCTCACTTTTTCTGAAAGAAAAAGAAAGATCGCGCTAAAGAGAAAGATAAGATCCCTGTCAAAGCGGACATTAAGAAAGAGTCAAAGTGTTTCTTTTACAAGAAGGCAGGATAAATGAAGAAAGAATGCTCTAAGTTCAAAATTTGGCTTGACAAGAAAGGTATTCAACTTTTGTTTGTATGTTATGAATCAAATCTAACGAATGTTGGTCATAACACTTGGTGGATTAACTCTGGTTCTACAATCTATCTCTCAAATACCTTACATGGTATGCAAAATTTTCAAAAGCCAGTGGAAAGTGATCAGTACATCTATTCAGGATGAAGAATGAGCTCACTTGTAGAGGTTATTGGTTCTTGCAATTTGGTGTTAAGTAGTAGTTTTATTTTGTATTTAGAAAAGACCTTTTATATTCCTAGTTTTTCTAGGAATTTAATTTCAGTTGCATAACTTGTGCCCTTTGATTTTGGCTTTAACTTTTCGGATAATGGTTTTACTTATTAAATAAATCCAAAGTTGTTGGTTATGATACATTGTCTGAAAACTATTATCTAAAAAGTTAAAGCCAAAACCAATGGGCACAAGTCTTGAAACTGAAATTAAATTCCTAAAAAAATTAGGAACATAAAAGGTATTTTTTAAATGCAAAATAAAGTCACAGCTTAACACCAAATTGCAAGAACCAATAGCCTCCACAAGTGAGCTCATCCTTCCTCCTAAATGGATGTACTGTTCACTTCCCACTGGATTCTGAAGATTTTGCATACCCTGCAAGGTATTTGAGACATGGATCGTAGAACCAGAGTCAATCTACCACGTGTTATGACCAACATTCGTTAGATTCGATTCATAACATACAAACAAAAATTGAATACCTTTCTTGTCAAGCCAAATTTTGAACTTAGAGCATGCTTTCTTCTTATGTCCTGCCTTTTTGCAAAAGAAATACTTTGACTCTTTCTTAATAATATCCACTTTGACAGGGATCTTGCCTTTCTCTTAAGCACGATCTTTCTTTTCTTTTCAAAAAAAGTGAGATTCACTTTTTCACCCTCTTCCATTGCCAGCCTTCCCTCTTCTTAAACACACATGGTCAAACGTTCATTAGTAGACCACTTATCTTTATACGTATTATAATAAATCTTTAATGGGCCAAATTATTAGGGCAGAGTGCACAATTAAGTGAACCAGAAAGGTTTATGACATATCAACTTCCAAGGTCTTCAATTGAGTCTTAATATCCCTCATGCATATGATGTGATCACGCACACCTCCTATCCCGGTAAGCCTCATGGATGATAACTGCATGATAAAGGTACTTGCCAAGGCCTTATATGAAGTGACAAATTATTCATTTATTGCTTTCAACAAGAGACGAACTTTGTCATATTGCTCAATAGAACCCCTAATCCCAGCAGATACTTTAGTCTTTATGAACATAACGTAGAGGTGATTAGATCGCTTGCACTTTTCATAAAGATCAACTGATCCGGGGTACTCACATCAGTGATTGCAGGTGGCTCAGACTTCCTAATGGCATAGTCAATATCCATCCATCCCAAATGAAGGAGAACTCTCTCCTTCCAGACTTTAAAATTGTCATCTTTGAGTTCGGGAACATCACATTTCACATCAGATAAACTAACAGGTTGACTAACTACAATTTATAAAATAAACATGCTCATTAAATTTGTTTTGAAGCTAAAAAATATATCATATTTTACCAATGTAAAATATTATTATAATTAATGAATCTAGAGACATAAAACTTGCATATGGGCTAAAGTTCTAATTCAATTAGATTCACACTATCATAATAAAATTATCAAAGTATGTTCATTTTCCTAATATATGTAGGTTGATTAAGAAACATAATTTGATATTTTATCCTAATTAGTCATACAAATATTATAACATTTATGTAGGAAGATTCCATAATAGTTCATATGATTAATTACAACTACTGTTTTATGTGATCTTAATTCTAAATATATAATATTGAATTAATTACAAATGATTTGACTACACTCTAATTAATTAAGATCATATAGATCAGCAAACCTTAAATAATTAAATTTTTATTATTAATTATTTCAACAAAGGTTTAAACAGTATATAAAAAATCTAATATTATATTGTGCTAGCCATTAATTTGCTAAATGTTATATGCAGATTACTAATAATAAATTAATATTTATTCAACATACAACTTCTAAATAAATAACATAGCAACAATAAATATCAAAGTAAACGATGCAGTTGAAAACATGAATACCGAATATTCTAATCCCTAATGTCGGCACAAAAATCGAGTCTCATATTGTTCATGTAGTATATATTAACCACACATAGTCTCTGATGAGCACAAGAAATGATCACTTTATCCTCTCATTTTAGGGTCATTTAGATCCGATTTTGAGTTTGTTTGAGTCATTTTATGCCATTTTTAGGTCCGTTGCCCAGATGGTTTCACGTTTATATTTTTGTGTCTTTTGGAGGAGCATTTTGTAGGTATGTGATCGCTGAAATTTGCTTCGGCCGACGACTCTCCTGCACGGACCTGCCAAGCGGCACCGCATCCATCGGATGGTGGGAGGACTTCATCCAAATTTTGCCAAATTTCATGTGTCCCACTGGTTGGCGCCCCATTTCTGCCAGGCGGTGCCAAAAGAGAAGGAGGCGAGCGTTTTCACGAAGAAGTCACAAAACAGCAGAATCGCGTGCCGATCGGTGCCCATGTTGCCGCATAAACTCCACACCCACCAGTCGGTGCCCAATTTCCAGAATCGCCCTCCAGCTCAGCTCGCCGGACGGTGCCACTCGCACCGGTCAACATTTTTGCTAATTTTTGCCAGGATGAATTAGATATTTTGAGGACATTTCAGACATCTTATCTCATTTTAGGGTTGAAGAGGAGACTTCTCTATAAATACCCCCTTTAACCCATCAAGTTGTAAGCTTTGACACTTAGAACTTAAAATTAGAGTTTTAGTTATTGAAGGAGGAGCTAAAGGAGCAAGAGGTGGATGACGGGTTCAGATCGAGTAGCTCTCCACTACGATTGAGCACTCTCTTTCCCTTCTCTTTACCACTTTTGTGATATTGTTCTTTGAATGCATAGTTGTTTTGCTTAAATGATTATGTGCGAGTAGTTCTCTTTTGGGTCGGGTGCCTTAGCACCCTCGAAATGCTTGGTTTTGAATGGGCTTAATCTTTAGAGCGTGTAGCGATTAGTGGGCATAATACATTGGGTAATGAACCTCCGTTGGAACCTAATGGCGAGAGCATTAGTAACAACCTAGAGTCCTTCCCAATCGATTGTAGCGTGACCCAAAATACTTAGCCGTGAATGGGAGCGTGGAAAAGCCTAACCGTTAGACTATACATTTACCCAACAGACATAGCCGTGAAAATTGACTTTGTCAAGAATGGTGGTGTGTAGTTGGCCCAAGGGTGGTGCATTAATGAGTGAGGTTTAGGATGGCTAGTTGTGGTAGTCTCGACACCTGGGTGAGGTTTACAACTTACTAACATTAGGTGTGAGTGACATTCTCGTCGAGACGTCCTAGTACCTTCTTTGTGACGTGAAACACTTAGCCGTGAAGCGTTATGCCATAGTACACCTAGGCCCGCCACAGACACAAAAGCCCAAGAGAGACCAAGCACGTAGGGATGTGTGAAGGGCACCTAGCCCAATTTTCTTTAAATTGTCTTTAAACCTTTTCTAATTAATCTTTGTCATCGCTTGCTTCTCCCAACAAATTCATAACACACTTCCAGCCTAATTTTAATTACAATTCGCTCGGGATGTCTTGAACCAGCTTCTTGTAGTTCGACATTACACCCATACTCCCTTTATTACAAGGTGGACCAAAAAATCTACTCTTCAATTGGCACCAGTGCTGGGAAGCGGCGTCTCCCAAGGCACCGAGTGATGTGTATATTCACTCCCGAGCAAAGTTAGATGTGTACGCTGGGGGAAACTTCATCCAATACCCAGTCAATAAAATCTTGCAGTTAATGGAAGAATTGATAGGAGTTGAAGTAATCTCTCAATTTGGCAAGCGAAGGAGGGAGGTAGAGTAAGGACGACTACTAACTCCTGTCTTGGAAAACTTTTGAACCTTAATCGAAAGATTGAAGAACTAGCCGAGACTTGCACCCATAAATCCCAGACCATGAAAGTTTACCAGGCAAACTACATCAATATAAAGCAGCTTCAGGAGGAGCGTTGTGAAGGAAATCTCAAAGAATCAACGACTTTAGCTGCAAGCGTGAAATTAGAGGTTAAAAGGGTTGCAATGCCCAACATCATAGACAGCTGGACAAAAGTTAAGAGAAGAATGATTATGATGACTGCTCAACAGAATACTCTGATGGAAAAGCTCCAGAAACAAGAGTCAGCTATCTCTGTTCTGTAGCAGTCAATGAAGGGATATCTCGCCTCTTTCCATAACTTGGAATTTCAAGTTTCTCAGTTAATTAAGCGGCAAAAGACTACGAGGGCAAATGAGCTCATCAAGAAAAGTGAAGGGCTCAAGGAGGAAAGTTGCTCCATGATAATGTTCGAAAATGAAGATGAAGATGATCGGTGGCCACCAAGGGACGACAAAGGAGCTTCAGGAAGTCACAACCATGATGATGAAGAACCGGCGGTGGACAAAAATTATTTAATTGATATCTACAATCTGTGCAAGGAGGAGTTTGAGTATGATGCTTTGTGGCTTATGTTTATCCAGGTTTGCCCGTAATTCACATTCCTTATATAACAGGAGGCAAAATTTTAGGTTTTCAAAACTGCCCAAGATTATTCCTTCAGTTTAAGGAGATGGGTCAGAGAGATATTCTGGGAACTCTTCAACTTTTGGGAAAGGAGTTCCATCACTTCCAGTCTTATCATTCCATGCAACGAGAAAAATAAGATATGCACTGAGGAATGGGAGGTTAAACAGGATTTGTTTGAAATGAAAAAGCTTGATGATCAGTGTATGATAACACTCCCTATAATAATCAACGGCATTCGAATCGAGAAAGCCCTATGCAATTTGGGATCGTCCATGAACGTGCTATCCATTTTTTTGAGTAGATAATTGGAACTGGGCGAAGCGATTCCAACCACAAGAAACTAAACTCTGGTTGATGGTTCAACCAAAATACAGTTGGGAATTTTTAAGGACATACCAGTTGAGTTTCAAAATGGATTTGTTCCTTCAGACTTCATTGTGATGGACGTTCCGCCTACAAGAGAAAACATACCCATCCTTGGCCGACCATTCTTGGAAATTACAGGGGCTAAACTAAATTTTGAAAAAGGATGTGTCACCCAAAACCTAGGTTCCAATAAATATAAAAAACTAGGGTGCAGGGCTCGGAAGGAAGCATTCATATCCAACAAATTTTGTAGATAATGTCATTTGGACCTCGAAGATTAGTAAGTAGGATTTAGTCAGATTTTGTGTAATTTTGGTGCGGGCTTTTACTTTGCCCGGTTAAGGGGGAAAATGGTGGTTCAGAGGGTAGCGCCACTCAGTAGAAAGGCAGCCGGTCGTTGGCAGTGCATCAGACAGTTTCATAATCGCCAAGCGGTGACTGATAATGCTTAGGCAATTGAACTCAATTCTGCTGAGCGGTAGGTAAGGCATCGACCGGCGCACATGCCCAGGATATATAAGGAATTGTACAATAGTGGTTCGTCACTTTTAACACTGCTCGACAAAGAAATACACCACCCAAGTACCCAAAACACAAATCATGACCCCATAACCTCGACTGCTTCTCTGGCGACCTCTACGACCGTCCTGACTCTAATTTGAGCACCGAACTCCCCGGTGTTCCTCCAGAGTACGGGTTCGTTCCTTTAAAAAGGGTCTAAAAACCCTAAAGAGGTAAGCCCAATGTTCTCCTTGAATTTGAGAGTTTACAGGTGAATTGGTTGAGGGAAAGAGGAGAAAACCATGTGGAGAGTGTCGATTAGGAGGATCCGTGGTCGTGGGAATGAAAATTTTAGTATTTTAAGGTCAATTTGGTATTTCTGGTTCAAGGGCACCGAGCGACATTATTTTTACCGTACGGCGTTCTTCTAGCGATCGGTGTACTCGCCAGCATTTGGCGTTTCCTCAGTAAGCGGCGGGTTATCCACTGGATGGCGGGTTTCAAAAATATGGCTGAAGGCTTCTTAAGGCAGAAAAGACAGTAGGGACCATGACAAGATAGGAATGAACCTTAAATTCTAGAGCTGGGAGAGGATATACGGGTTCGATACAACTACCCCTTCCTAATTTACCATAAGAGGGAGGGGGAGGTCTTTCATATGGTAAGGTATAAGAAGATCAGCTATATCTTAGGATTAACTGGACAGACATGGAGGTCCTCGGGATCAAGGATCAACTCCACCACTTCCTCTGTAACCTAAGCCTGCTGTACTTGGGAAAGGAACCCATTGATGTGTTCCCGCTCTTCACCCTTGAGTTCTTGAGCACCGTGAGTATTGGTGCTAAGGAGGAAAGCATCACATTCAAATTATTTGGACGAGAGCACATGCTAACTGAGAATGAGGTGTGCGATCACCTGGGGTTGGAGTGGGGGGTACGTCCAATTTTGACACTTTTCCTTCCAAACTCAAGGAGTGGAAATACCTGACCAGGATTAGAGTCTTCAAGTCACCAGCTCTGGTTCAGTTGTTCTGTAAGAATGCTCAGCTGCTCTTGCACAGGTTCCCAGCTCAAGTAGGTTTTGGCAACTCCGAGTTCAGCAAAATCTATGGATATGAGCTCCACGCCCTTTACTGCGCTCAAAAGGGGATCACTTCCAATTTCTACAGGCACATACTTGAAGAATTTAGCTAGGTTACTTTGGGAAGAAAGAAGTTCATTTACTGCGACCATATAGTGATTCTCTTGGCACACTCCATGTGTACCTTGCAGGAGCCGCAGAGTATGTCGCTGAGTGACAGGGTCTTCCAGAGGGAAATCAATACTTCATACTTGAAGGCGACTTTGCTAGTATTTTAGGATCTGCGAGTAGAGAAATACAAGTGGAAGCCATAGGCCCAGCATGACATTATGAAGAAGCTCGCTTTAGTAGATCAACTCACCATGGATCTCGATGCCAATGAGGATGGTGAGGAGGATGAAAAGAACTCCCTAATGACCCTGGCTCAGCAATTGGAGGCACATCGGCTAGCCCTGAGGCTACAGACGCTAGAGTCACTGCATTGGCTGCATTCCAAGAGCGATTGGAGTCCCAGTTCACTGTTGCTCTTGACCACCTACAGTACATACGGCAGTGGATGGACCAACACCCTCCTCCTCAGTAGCTGTCCATGTGCCTAGACATTTGTATTAATTGTTTTTACCTCAGGACTCCCCTCCGACTGTCATTTCATTTTGTTATTTCTGTTGTTGCGTGGATTACTTGTTTCTAGTTTCGTCCTCTGTGTCTATGATTGTTGAAATTTCTCTCAATATTATGGTTGTTTTGTGTTATTGCTGTGACCACGGAGGTCATTATGTGTGCTTTTGTTTAAATCATTTTAAGACCTTGTTGATCACAGAGGTCATCATTGTCATTCATTTTCTTTATCATTCTCTTTTCCTAGCACTTCCCACATTGAGGACAATGTGTTGTTCAAGTGTGGATTGGGGGGGGGGGGGGGGGTGTGTGGTGGTTGGAGTTCCACGTAGGAACTTGCATGCTTAGGACTAGATTAAGTTGTTTAGGTCAAGTTCTGGCATACTTTTGACAATTTTGAAACCACGCCACCCCCCTCAATTTTAATTTCTTCATTTTAAAATGAATCCCAAGCTTAGTATGAATCTTACCCCGGTTGTAAGATATAGGAATGCGGAGCTTCCATACCTCACTTGTTTAAATTTGCGGTCTCCATGGATGGGTAGACTCGAGGGTTGATGAGCGACCTTGTGTGAGCTAATTTTGAGCCGAAGGTGGAGACCACTGTCTCCAAAGTTTTGTTCATGAGGTGCTTATACGCTCTGGGTTATTGGGGTATCCTACGAGTACTCGTTTGTCTCACCTTTTTGAGTAAGTTGCGGGAGGACGGAGGCCGTGTTTGATTGAATTTTGCCCAGAGTCTTAAAAGCCTAACCCTATATTTTCTTTTCCCTTGTATAGCCCTTTGAGCCAAGCCATTCTATTGATACACACATTTACCATGCTACCGCCAACCCAATTTGCCCACCTTTGACATCTAGTCCGAGGATGTATTTAGGATCTATCTAATGGGGATTTGTGTAAGGGTTTTATGATAAAATAGGCTCATTAAGGAATTTTACTCCAGAAAATTATGTAAGAAAGGGCCAAATTCAATTGCCAACCCTTGCCTAAACCAAAATTTTGCCAAAAGTGAATAAAGGAGAATCAATAGAAGAAAAGAAAAAAAATGAAAGGAAAAATAACAAAAATAATAGAAAAAGAAGAAAAACATAAAAAAAGAGAAAGAGCAAGTGTGACTCCAATAAGGCAACCAAATAAAAGGCAAGGTTTAGGCCTTTTGGCTATAGGTCTCGGGTACATTGGGATGAGCGTTCAAGTACGATGAACACGTAGAATAATCGAGTGCTAGTTTACGAGTAATAGCACCTCAAATTTGGTGGATAGCCACTACCCATTCATGTATCCTCACCATCACTATGACCCCCTTTCGACCCGAGCCAAGTCCCCTTGATCGCGACCCTCATTTAGTGAGAGACGAACACGAGTATGAGTAGGATGACTCAAGACTCCCAGACATGTACGCGAGGGATAGGGAGTAGACCACACCATAGCTAGGATAATCAAAATCTCCTTTCCTCTGAGTGGTCAACTCTCGAGTCCTACCCTCCTTGGGTTAATGCTTGGTTAAACTTTCAAGGTATGGTTTCTACGCATTCTTATTTCGTTACATCTGGGGTAGTGAGCTACTAGGTCATGGGTTCTTCCTATGACAAAAGATCAATATTGTGGGGGAGTTCATTTTTGATAAGAGATTGCTAACTCTTGACCTTACTTGTCTGTGTGTTGTGTCTATACTTGTGTCTTTTGCTTGAGGACAAGCAAAGAATCAAGTGTAGGGGTGTGATGAGAATAAGAAATGCTCACTTTATCCCCTCATTTTAGGGTCATTTAGATCAAATTTTGAGTCTATTTGAGTCATTTTATGCCATTTTTAGGTCCGTTGCCTAGAATAGTTTCACGTTTGTGTTTTCGTGTCTTTTAGAGGAGGATTTTATAGGTACGCGATGACCAAGTGAGATGACGTAAGCTTTAGAGAGAATCGGCCGAGAGATAGCCAGCCAGAACTAAACTGCACCCGTCGATTGGCAAAATTTGCATTGGCCGATGACTTTCCTGTAACCACCCACCGAGCGGCACCGCATCCATCGGACGGTGGGAGGACTTCATCTAGATTTCTCCGAACCTCCTATGTCCCATCGGTCGGTGCCAAAAGGGAAAGAGGCTAGCATTTTCACGAAGAAGCATGTCACCGCCTGAACTCTGCACCCGCCGGTCGGCGTCAAAATCTCAGAATCGCCCGCCAGCTTAGCTCGCGGGATGGCGCCACTCGCACCAGTCGACATTTTTGCTAACTTTTTCCCGAGTGAATTAGAGATTTTAAGGACATTTCAGACATCTTATCTCATTTTAGGGTTAAGGGGGAGATTTATCTATAAATACCCCCCTTAACCCATCAAGTTGTAAGCTTTGACGCTTAGAACTTAAAATTAGGATTTTAGTTGTTGAAGGAGGAGCTCAAGGAGCAAGAGGTGGATGACTGGTTCGGATCGAACGGCTCTCCACTACGATTGAGCGCTCTCTTCCCCTTCTCTTTACCACTTTGTGACGTTGTTCCTCTGAATGCATAGTTGTTTTGCTTAAATGACTATGTGTTAGTAATTCTCTTTTAGGTCGGGTGCCTTAGCACCCCCAAAATGCTTGGTTTCGAATAGGCTTAATCTTTAGAGCGTGTAGCAGTTAGTGGGCATAATGCATTGGGTAATGGACATCCATTGGAACCTAATGGCGAGAATGTTAGTAACGACCTAGAGTCCTTCCCAATCAATTGTAGCGTGATCCAAAGTACTTAGCCATGAAGGGGAGCGTGAAAAAGTCTAACCGTTAGACTACACATTTACACAAAGGACATAGCCATAAAAATGAACTTTGCCAAGAATGGTGGGGTGTAGTTGGCCTAAGGGTGGTGCATTAATGAGTAAGGTTTACGGTGGTTAGTTATGGTAGTCTCGACACCTAAGTGAGGTTAATAACTTACCAACATTATGTGTGAGTAACATTCTCGCCAACACCTCCTAGTACCTTCTTTGTGGCGTGAAGTACTTAGCCATGAAGCGCGTGCTATAGTACACCTAGACCCGTCACGAATACAAAAGCTCAAGAGAGACTAAGCACGTAGGGATGTGTGAAGGGCACCTAGCCCAATTTCCTTTAAATTGTCTTTAAATCCTTTCTAATTAATGTTTGTCATCGCTTGCTTCTCCCAAAAAATTCATAAAGTACTTTCCAACCTAATCTTAATTAAAATTCGCTCGAGATATCTTGAACTCGCTCCATGTGGTTCGACATTACACCCGTACTCCCTTTATTGCAAGGTGGACCAAAAAATCTACTCTTCAATTAGCACTATTTTCGAGGAGCGGCGTCTCCCAAGGCACCGAGTGATACACATCTAGTTTTAGTTGAAGGATATTGTAACCCAGCTACAAGCCCATGGATTCTCCTACACCTCCCAGAAGAGAATTCAGACACTTTAAGGATAGGGTAGAATTTGAAGTGACATCTCTAATGATATCCTGAAAACAACCATTCGATTCGATGGAACTCTAGAGGACAATCTACAAGATCATCTCTCCGGATTCCTAGTCATTGGTGATGCTTTTGAAATTAAGAGGGTGCCTGAGGAAATAGTAAGAATCAAACTATTTCCTTTTACTCTAAGAGGAGAAGTCAGAAGATGGTTTGAGGGGATTAATTATTCGGGCCTGACCACTTGGAAGGAAATATCAAATGCTTTTATGGACAAGTATTTTGTATTTACTACTGAAGCTGAGGAGATCACTGACATTGGAACATTTAAGCAATATGAACAAGAAACTTTGAAAAATGCCTAGGGCAGGTTCAACAAATTTAAGAGGGTGAGCCCATATCATATATTTACTTCGAGGCACCTTACCCAGATCTTCTATTACAGAATGGACATTAACTCCCGAGCAAAGTTAGATGTGTACGTTGGGAGAAACTTCATCCAATACCCAGTCAATGAAATCCTGCAGTTAATGGAAGAATTGACAGGAGTTGAAGTAAATCTCTCAAGTTGGCAAGCGAAGGAGGGAGATAGAGCAAGGACGACTACTAACTCCTGTCAAGAAAAATTTTTAGACCCTAATCTCACCCATTGATGGTGTTGGTATGCTGAATGTGTGAGTGAGATTAGGGACCTCGAAATTATTTATTTGTAGCCTCTCCATTACCATCGTTGAAGAATATTGCGATCCCATGATCGTAAGTAATTATCATCTTTAGAGAATATTACGATCCCATGATCGTAGGCAATATTCTCACAAATTTTGGGCCTTAATTGAGTGTGATTTTGTCCACGAAATTAGTGGGTTCAATTAGTGGGTTCAACTTGGTAATATATGGACCATATATGGAAAGAGATTTTTCCATAAGTAGCTTGATTACATAAAATATTCTTACAATTTATAGAAAGAACTTACATACCTCTTATTTTTAGATACATCATAGTGATTCTTCATAATTTTTTTTGGTTTAGCAGTGAAATTGAGTTTCTTCTGTGGATGTACCCAAGTAATCTAAGTATGAAGTGTAAAGTTTAGCTTACAAACGGAAAGAATCGGTGTTCTTAGTATTTCATCTAACCTTCAAAATTTGGCTCAGCCATTGTGTATATCGTATCTACTTAATGACTGAGATACTTTTACCATCATTCTAATATATTGTGTTTTTTGCTCTGAAGAAAGAGTATTCTTTTCAAGTCATATTTCCATGTAAATTTGCGAGAGTGTTTGACTGTGTTGTTTGCGGAGGTTGGAGTACTTGATTAGGATCTACGGCAGTCGAGGCAAGTGTTGGACACTTTTTTCGTAAGACGAGATTGCCCCGTATATTTCAGTGCGGTACGAGCTTCAGGAATCGTCCCCAAGATACAACGACTGTTTAGGGCATTTCCAAGAACATTGCACACGTATCTCGAAACTTTCGGGCGAACTCTTATATACCTAGAACTTTCGGACTCTTGTAAGTGAAGAACGGGGGGAGAGGAGAAGACAACAATGCTATGGATGCACTTGCTGCTGGGGTGAGGGATTATGGCAAGGGGGCAGGCCTATTTATAGGCTGGAGGAGGTAGGGAGGCAGCCACCCCGAAGGGACGCATCCGCTCGGCCAGCAGGCTGAGTGGCTGCGCTCGTGGCCCTTCGGTGGCTTTTGGATCCTTCCAGGCATGCTCAGGCTGCACTGGTACCCTTTCGCGATGGATCTCGCACCCCTTCGGCCTTCTAGAAGTCTCCTGTACATTCCTGCCCGTCGTGCCTCTTCGGTGGCCAACCTGAAGGTGCTCGCAGCTCATCGTCACTCCGATAGCTGCGCAGCTCTCTCCAGACCCGGGAAAAATACCTAAGGCTCCTCTAGCTCCTCACGATGATGCGCACGTGCGAAGTGCCAAGTATGCCATAAAGCACCCATTGTGACCTGCGTCCAATGCGCCATGCGCACACGCACACACGCGTGTGCGTGCGCGTGCATGAGCGCGTGCGCATGCTCGTGCTCGTGCTTGTTCTCGTGCTCGTGCTCGTGCTCGTGCTCGTGCTCGTGCTCGTGCTCGAGCTCGTGCACTTGCTCGTGCTCGTGCTCGGATGGTGCTACGCACCATCCTCGTCGCGGTCCGAGTTGGCTTTCCCTCCTGGTGGTCAACTTATTTCCTAGTCAACAAGGATTTCCTCCTTATAAACTAGGAAATGTTGGTGCCACTTTTCAATGTGGGATTGCACTTTTCATTTCCCTTTTGGGCCTCCACTTTGGGCCTTTCCACTTTGTGCTTGCATTGAATTTTCATTCAAACCCAACAATCCCCCACATGAATGATGATTAATGCATGTAGACTCTAATCAAAAGTTCTAACGTGTTATTATTGCATTGAGACAGGTAGCTTGCGGCTTTGAACCTTCTCTAGTAATATGTTATCGAATTTACTCGCTGCTCGGTGAACGTGATGTCTTGAACCGTCAGCTTTTGGCGTAAACCAAGACAATAATGTTTACACAATAATAACCCTAGTATATTTGGGTTCTCACGTTGTGTCCGTTTTGGCCATGGACCGTTTCTTGGATTCATAAGTATTTTTCCCATTTGAAGCGGTCTCACTTCATACTTACATAGGTGATCTCCTATCAGGAATATTCTGCCATACTCCACCTTTATCAAGGTATAGGAATCATTAAAAGCGTAACGCTTAACCTTACCACACCTCTGCAGGTTAATACCTGGGCAGCTTCTGAGAATGAGATAGGTTCCAGATGATTGACTGGACCCTCCATAACTTAGTTGTCTCATTGAACCAAGTTTGCGGGATCTCCACTCATCATGGTTGAGTTACCGCTATGGACGTTCTTTAGTGTGTGGATTTTAATCCCATTCTCCTTACAGCATTGTACATTTGATCTCTATTGATTCCTTTCATAAAAGGATCAGCTAAGTTGTCCTTGGACTTTACGTAATTAATGGTGATCACCCCACTAGAGATTAACTGTCTAACGGTATTATGTCTCCGATGGATATGTCGAGACTTTCTGTTGTACAATGTACTTTGTGCTCTCCCGATTGCAGACATGCTATCACAATGTATCAATACGGGAGGCACCGGTTTGCTCCAGCACGGAATATCCTCTAGGAAGTTTCTGAGCCATTCAGCTTCTTCCCCAGCTTTGTCTAGTGCTATAAACTCTGACTCCATGGTGGATCGAGCTATACACGTTTGTTTAGAGGACTTCCAAGACACAGCTCCTCCTCCTATGGTGAATACGTATCCACTCGTGGATTTGGAGTCCTTAGTGTCTGATATCCAGTTTGCGTCACTGTATCCTTCTAATACACCTGGATATTTGGCATAATGTATGTCATGGTTTATGGTATATTTTAAGTACCGTAAAATCCTTTCCAGAGCTAGCCAGTGATCCTTCCCTGGATTACTTGTGAATCTACTAAGCTTACTAACTGAGTACGCAATATCGGGACGTGTGCAGTTTGTTAAATACATTAAGCTCCCGATAATCTGCGCATACCTCAGTTGAGATACTGGGTCCCCTCGATTCTTGGCTAAGTGTAGATTCAAATCTACTGGAGTCTTAACCGGAGGTTTGTCAAAAGCTTCAAATTTATTGAGCACGCTTTCCACATAGTAGGATTGAGTCAAGATAATTTTGTCAGCTTTTCTAGAGATTTTTATCCCTAGTATGACGTCTGCCAGACCCATATCTTTCATGTCAAAATAGTTCTTTAACATGTTCTTAGTTTTCACAATAACCTCTTTATTGCTTCCCATAATTAGTAAATCATCTACGTAGAGACATACAATTACGTAAGCTTCAGGTGTGCCCTTAATGTAAACACATTTATCGCACTCATTGATCTTAAATCTATTTGACAGCATCGTTCTGTCAAATTTCTCGTGCCACTGTTTCGGCGCTTGTTTTAGCCCGTATAGTGACTTGACTAGTCGACACACTTTATGCTCTTGACCGAGAGCCACAAACCCTTCAGGTTGCTCCATGTATATCTCCTCTTCCAGTTCTCTATTTAGGAAAGCTTTTTTTACATCCATTTGGTGGATCTTGAGGTTATAGAGTGCTGCAACAGCTATGAGTACTTTAATTGGTGTGATTCTTGTGATCGGTGAATACGTGTCAAAGAAGTCATATTCCTCCTTCTGTTTGAACACCTTAGCTACCAATCGAGCTTTGTACTTGTCGATTGATCCATCAGCTTTGTATTTCCTTTTTAGGATCCACCTGCATCCCAAAGGTTTGTAGCCCGGTGGGAGATCCACGATTTCCCACATGTGGTTTTGCATAATGGATTCTATCTCACTATCGATAGCTTCCTTCCAGAGAGGAGCATCTGGACTGGACAATGCCTCTTGGATTGTCCTGGGTTCATCTTCTAACGCGTAGGTCAGATAATCCAGACTAAAGAATTTGGTTACCTTCGTCCGTTTACTACATTTAGGTTCATCATCTTCCTGATTTGACCCTTGCGTAGTCTCGTGAGCCCTTTTCTTTGGTCTTCTTTTCTTTCTTTTCTTATTAGGAAAGCTATTCTCAAAGACCGTTGCGGTCCTTGATTCTATGACCATTCCCGAGTTTACCTCAGGGTTTTCAGATTTATGCACCAAAAATTGATAAGCACTGCTATTTTGTGCATATCCGATAAAGATGCAATCAATGGTCTTGGGTCCTATTCTCACCTGCTTAGGCTTAGGTACTTCGACCTTTGCTAGGCACCCCCATACTTTAAGGTAACCGTAGGAAGGCTTCCTTCCTTTTCATAGTTCATATGGGGTTTTATCCCTTTTCTTGTGTGGTAATTTGTTTAGAATGTGGTTAGCTGAGAGCACAGCTTCCCCTCACATGCTCTGGGGTAAGCCCGAGCTAATCAACAAAGCGTTCATCATCTCCTTAAGAGTTTGATTTTTGCGTTCAGCTACGCCATTCGATTGAGGTGAATAAGGAGCAGTCGTCTGATGAATAATGCCATGTTCTCGACAGAGTTCATCAAACGGAGCTACATATTCTCTCCCTCGATCACTTCGGATCATTTTGATTTTGACGCTGAGTTGATTTTCAACCTCATTCTTATATCTCTTAAAGGCATCAAGAGCTTCGTCTTTGCCCTTTAGGAGATATACGTAACAGTATCTTGTGCAATCAACGATGAACGTGATGAAGTATTTCTTCCCGCCTTTAGTTTGCACGTGTTTCATATCGCAAGTGTCCGTATGAATTAACTCTAAAGGCGTAGTACTTCTTTCCACCGAATGGAAATGTGCTTTGGTCATTTTAGTCTCCACACATACTTCACATTTATCGGATGGGTTGAACTCTAGATTCGGTAATAAATTTAAACTTACTAACTTTCTCAGTGAGTTTAAATTTACGTGTCCTAATCTACCATGCCATAAATTAGAACACTCGGCCAAGTAAGAAGAAGCGTTAACTTTATTTTCACCGTTAAAGGTGTGATGTACAGCTATTACATTCATCTTAAATAGTCCCCTCTCTAGATAACCCTTTCCTATGAATTGACCCGCTTTGGTCAGTACAAACTTATCAGCCTCAAATACAAGCTTAAGACCGGCTTTGCTTAACAGTGAGCCAGAAACTAAGTTCTTCCGGATATCCGGGACATGCAGCACATCCTTGAGGGTCAACTCCTTTCCTGAGGTCAGCTTCAGGACCACCTTTCCCAGACCGACGATCTTGGACGTTGCAGAGTTTCCTATGAACAGCTTTCAGCCGGTGATCGGGATATAGCTCGAGAACATCTCCTTGTTCGAGCAGATGTGGTGGGTAGCTCCTGTGTCCACGAACCACTCTCTCGGATTGTCCACCAGGTTGGCTTCAAACACCACGGCTGACAGATCTATCTGGGATAAGTCTTCAGCCAGGTTAGCCTTTCCTTGGTCGTCCTTCTTCGGCTGGCGACAGTCCTTAGCCATGTGTCCGGGTTTACCGCAGTTGTAGCATTCGCCCTTGATCTTCTTTTTCTTCTTGGGCTCTTGCTTCTCCTGCTTATCCCCAGACTTCTTCCTCTTCTTGCTACCTTTTCCCTCGGCGAGGTGCACGGTGGTCTCAGGGTTGGCCTTGCCTTGCTTGACTTTGGACTTTTGGTTATCTTCCTTGATCCTAAGTCTCACGATCAGGTCTTCTAGGCCCACGTCTTTCCTCTTGTGCTTGAGGTAGCTCTTGAAGTCCTTCCAGAGTAGGGGGAGCTTCTCGATCATCGCAGCTACTTGGAAGGACTCGCTGAGTTGCATCCCTTCGGCTTGGATCTCGTGAAGGATCAGCTGCAACTCCTGCACTTGATCGATGACCTTCTTGGAGTCCACCATCTTGAAGTCGAGGAATCGTCCGACGATGAATTTCTTCATCCCGGCATCCTCTGTTTTGTACTTTTTCTCAAGTGAACTCCACAGCTCCTTAGCGGTTTTGGCTTCTGCGTAGACGTTGTAGAGCGTATCGTCTAGTCCATTCAGGATATAGTTCCGACACAGGAAGTCGCTGTGATTCCACGCGTCGAGAGCGTTGATCTTCTGTTGATCCGTCTCATTTTCCGCCACCTTCGGAGCCTCTTCCTTCAAGAATCAGACCAGGTTGAGCGTCGTCAGATAGAACAACATCTTCTGTTGCCATCTCTTGAACTCGGTACCGTTGAACTTGGTCGGCCTTTCGGCGTGGACAGTTCCCGGGACCGGTGCTGAGCTTGTCGATGCCATCTTCAAGTACACAATCTCGTCTTACGATTATTGTTTGCGGAGGTTGGTGTACTTGATTAGGATCTACGGCAGTCGAGGCAAGTGTTGGACACTTTCTCCGTAAGACGAGATTGCCCCGTATATTTCAGTGCGGTACGGGCTTCGGCAATCTTCCCCAAGATACAACGACTGTTTAGGGCATTTCCAAAAACGTTGCACACGTATCTCGAAACTTTCGGGCGAACCCTTATATACTCAGAACTTTCAGACTCTTGTAAGTGAAGAACGGGGGGAGAGGAGAAGACAACAATGCTATGGATGCACTTGCTGCTGAGGTGAGGGATTATGGCAAGGGGGCATGCCTATTTATAGGCTGGAGGAGGCAGGGAGGCAGCCACCCCGAAGGGACGCATCCGCTCGGCCAGCAGGCTGACTGGCTGCGCTCGTGGCCCTTCGGTGGCTTCTGGATCCTTCCAAGTGCGCCAGGCTGCCCTGGCGCCCTTTCGCGATGGATCTCGCACCCCTTCGGCCTTCTGGAAGTCTCCTGCATATTCCTGCCCATCGTGCCTCTTCGGTGGCCAACCTGAAGGTGCTCGCAGCTCCTCGTCACTCTGGTAGCTGCGCAGCTCTCTCCAGACCCGGGCAAAATACCTAAGGCTCCTCCAGACGATGCGCACGTGCGAAGTGCCAAGTGTGCCACAAAGCGCCCATTGCGACCTGCGTCCAATGCGCACACGCGCGTGCGCGTGCTCGTGCTCGCACCATCCTCGTCGCGGTCCGAGTTGGTTTTCCCTCCTGGTGGTCAACTTATTTCCTAGTCAACAAGAATTTCCTCCTTATAAACTAGGAAATGTTGGTGCCACTTTCCAATGTGAGATTGCACTTTTCATTTCCCTTTTGGGCCTCCACTTTGGGCCTTTCCACTTTGGGCTTGCATTAAATTTTCATTCAAACCCAACAGACTGTTGTCAATAATTTTTCTGTTGATACTAGTTTCTGCGGACATTTACTGACCGACTAATCAGGTTCTTATTAATAAGATCTTTAAATAATTACAACATTTTGTATATGGAAGCTTAGCTCAGCGCATATAGTATCTACTTGAAGATGCATCAGCTTTCGAGTCTCCTTGAATTTCTGTTAGCGCCATCGTATCTACTTTTTATGATATAAGTAAAAGTATATTAAGGAATAATAAGAACAGAACAACATCCATCATTATAGACGAAATACTCCCAAAGCAAATTACACCACAAAACCCCAGAACATATTTTGTTATTACTATGGGGTCCTGAAGCACAAGAGGATTTTACTCGTTGGTTGGTGTCAATTAGGTGGTCTGTGGACTTTTGTTGCTTTCCACGGCGCTTTTGGATCCAAGTGGGGAGGGAAGACAAGACCTGCTCACCGACAAGCATTCAGGAAGAGAGATAAATCTTGTCCCGCTAAGTCCGAGGCATATCTCGACCAAAAAATTCACTCCTTGATTCGGATTGAGATGGTATGGTGAAGAAACTATTGGTCATAAGACGTCTTCTAAAAAATGACTCGATTTCTCGAATTCTAGATAACCTAAAAGATAGCGCCATTGTATCTACTTAGTGCAGTGATTGGTACAATCTACTCGTAATCCAGTGAGATTTACTTTCCATGGATCATTAATGGTCGGACCGTTGCAACTTTAAGTTTGATTTGGGATGGAAAGATATTAATGCGGCCTCTTATGAATTCGTCCTGGCGAATCATTTTCAAGCTTACTAGGATCTTTTTCTAGGATCTACAAAACGTTCTTCTTGATTATGTGCGGCAAGTTCACTCCTCGCTTCGAACCGCCCAAGATGATTTTGGAAAGTGCTTCCTATAGATCAAATTATTTTTGGAAGAGGCTAGCTTGGGATAGAGGCTATAACTACGTGATTGTGAAAACAGACTCGCATGTTGCGGTGTGATGTCTAATCGAGTGCGTAGTAAGTATTTATTCACTGTCGTTTCGTGATTAATTATCAAAATCTCATTGATCGTCATTAGTGCGTGGAGGTTCTACACTGCTATCGTAAAAGCAACCAAGTTGTGGATCGAATTTCTAATTATGCCCTTACTTTCCCCTTTGATTTTCATGTTCTAGATGTTCCCCCGACTGATTGCATTCCTTTGCTGGAGCAGGATATTGCTGGCCTGGGCTCTGTTCGTTTGGTTGCTCTGTAAACTTTGTTACTCTTTTAATGATATCATCATTACCACACAAAAAAAACCAAATCAAGAATGAAAAACAACCAGCACAATCAGCTTATATTTACATAATTAATTCCCCCCTCCTTTTTCTCGCTTTTTCCCCCTTCCTACCCTCCTCCCATCGATCCTCCCTCTTCGGAACGATCGATGGCCAGACAGAAGTCTAGCAAGAAATAAATTTGGCAAATCAATATATATATATATCCATCGTTTTTTTATTGGTGTATTTCCGCGCCGTACATATATTTATTTGGGCAATAGCACTTTTCGGGTTACATGCAAAGCATGTGGGCCGCGTACGTGAACGCAGCTATGTTGCGCTAATACGGCGCCGTTTCCCATAATGATTTTCCCCTCTTCTGCTTTATTCTAATTATTATTGGAACCCGATTCGCAAGAATGACGACGACAAAGACGACGAGTACGACGTCGGAGAGCGAAGGCAACGAGGCAGCGGCCACGACGATGGTAATTAAAGTCGAAAGGGAGAAGGTAGCGGCGTGCATGACGTGTCCGATATGCAACGGACTCTTCACCGACGCCACCACCATCTCCGAGTGCCTCCATACCTGTCAGCTCCCTCTCCTTCTCCCCCTCTCTCGCTTTTCTTATTTATCTCGTTTTAAATAGAGTTCGACAATATTTACGACAAGTGTTTTAATTAGTTAATTTAATTGTGGACAGTCTGCAGAAAATGCATACGCGACAAGATTACGGGGGAGACGCTGTACCAATGCCCGGTGTGCAATATTAACTTAGGTGGTGCTCCCATAGAGAAACTCAGGTACCCTTTTTAATTTGCTGATTAATTACTTCCAAAACCTAGCTACAATTTTGATTATACCACGACATTATCATATCCCTAGTTATCGGTGAGAGTTGGTCTAAACAGTCGGATTCTATTGAGCAATGTGGCTTAATATCTCGAGTTCGAATACTGTGAACGAGAGAAACTACTAGCAAAGCCAACCCCATGTGCTCAACTTTGGATCATGATACCAAAGGTTTATTGACCGAAAATACATACAGTTAGTTTAGCTATAGAATTGTTGGACCATATTTAGAGATGATTCTTTCAATAGTGTAGTTTTCATTCGTAAGGGCTTGGTCCCGAAATCTAATTAACGGAATTCAATTCTCTTACCACTCGATGATTCCTCTGGTGTTGCTTCACAGAGCGGACCACAGTCTGCAAGTCCTGAGGGCCAAAATCTTCTGTCAAACAGTTCCGGAAGCTGAAGCTCATGCACTGCTATCATCAGGCAGAAGAATAAAGGAAAGATCCATCTGCTCGTTGGTTCTTGGTTGTAAATCATCTAAAGTATCAGTGAACTGCCAGGGCCGGAAAAGAACTACGCCTGTTAGTATCGGGAAGAAGAAGCTTAAGATTTCATGCCAAAGGGAGGAACCGGATGGCGAGAAAGCTGATTTGTTGAGGCCCTTAATTAGTCTGGTTGATGCTTCAAGCAAATCAGAGCCAAAGAAGTCCGTTCTGCAGGAAGCTGATGATCAAGTAGAGCAACCTGATGTAGGCAGCGACGAGGTCCAAGCGCCGAAAGAAACTATTAAAGAGCGCAGAGGCAACGAGACAGGAGAAGTCACTCAGGATTTGAACATGCCAGCACGGATTGCAGTGGACTCGGAAAGTAAAAGTGGTGAAAGATTCTGTCCGATTTGGTTCTCCTTGATTGCTTCCAACAACCAGTGAGATCTCTCTTCCTTACCCTTTTGTTCTAATGCTGATCATCCGAAGTTCGATCATGTGGTTCCGTTGCGTCTCTTCGGATCTTTGATATCATCGGTTAATGATTCAGGCGAGGAGTTCCGCCCTTGCCGCAGATATCTTCTTGCTACTTGAGGGTCAAGTGAGAGCTTCTATTGTCTCTATTCCCTACCTGCTGCACGCACATATATGATGCTGGTTTGTGATTCCATCTTTTATTCCAGGGACGGCCGCTTGCCTGTTTCGACTATTAAGAAGTATTTAGTGCAGAAACTCGGACTAGCTAGCGACGCCGAGGTAAACTTTTCTCATCATTCATAAAACCGAAGTTGCAGAACTAGTAATCCTTTATCCGAGAGGTACTAAGCCTTACATGGAACTTGTCACAGGTTGAGATCTGGTTACAAGGGCAGCCAGTTGTTCCAACACTGCAGCTCCACAACCTGGTCGACTGGTGGCTACGAACAACACCTGCAGATTCAGAGAGAACGAACGTGACCGTAGGAAGCTCCGCCAAGGAGTTTGTGATGGTTCTTTTGTATGGCCGGAAAACTCGACCTTCGTAAACAGGACTGAGACATCGACCGACGGATCGGATCTCTATTTACCACCAGATAGCAACACACACAGCAGAACAACTGCAGGAACTTGCTGCAAATGTCACATTCTTCTGCTGATGCAAAACTTATTGCATTCTCATAATTCGAACCCGAGACCTAGAGGTTAAAATTTCACACGAAAAATAAAACCTAATCCAAGTTTTCCCCTAACAATGTAAATTAGCTTCTTCTTTTTTTCCCAAAAATTTAAATTGAAGACGAAGAAGACTACACGCTATCCCGGAGCTGACCGTAGTCATCATCGGAGAGCAAATCGGAGTAGGTGGCGGTGTTCCTCTCGTAGTAGTCCTCCACGAGATCGTCCGTACTCCTCAAAACGGCGTGCAAAAACTCCAAAACGGCGCCCACCGAGGCTCCCACCAGCAAGCTCCCCCACGCGGAGGCCCAGACCAGGACGATCACCGTGATTCCGGCCAGGAGGATCGCGATGAGGCCGTCGGGAACCTCCCGGCCGCCGAGGCGTTGCGGCTGGTCGTCGTCCCGGGCGAAGAAGAGGAACACCCACGCCGCGGCCACGAGGAGGAGCGCCAGAAGGGAGAGCGGCCGCAGGAGGAGGCTAAGGGAGAGGGCGGCGGCGACCACCACGGCGTAGTTGTAGCGGAAGCGGGTGAGGTTCTGGGCGATCCGGGTGGGGGTCTCGGAGAGCGGAGAAGGGAGGCTCAGCGCGGTGGGGTCCAGGAAGACCGACCACGGTGGACGCGTGGCGGCCAGCGATTGGACGCCTCGCCTCATCTTGGAAGCGAACCCTACCTCTTCCCCTCCTCCAAGGTTGGCCATCTTCTTCTTCTTCTTCTTCTCTGGCTTCGATGATAAATAAAAGGGAAAACTATCTGGGGATTGGTCAACGCATTGGGTTTGCCGGTCATTAGAGAGCTCTGTCTTCTCTTGCTCTTCCGTTGACTTTGACTGGATCCTTTTTTACTTCGTCCCTTTCTCTATGGGCTTGAGAAGCCCATCATGAGATGATCCGGCCCAAACGCTGGGCTCATCATTTCCTCGAACCCGTGTCCTACATATATATATTGTAATAGAAGAAAGAACTTCGTTTTAGATCGGATACCAATAGGGATGGCAATTAGACTGCTGTCTTTCGGGACAAGGACATGAATACAAATAGAATTTTGTCCCGATTCTACCATAATTTTTAAAAATAATATAGATATATTAATTACTAAACATAATGCCAAATTTTCAATATCAACCTACCCAATTTTTTTTGGGTTATTTATATTGATTTGTTTTAATAAAAAAATTAATTACTTTCACATTTTTCGGTGTACTTGTTATTTGAGAACAATAAAATGATACTTTAATTTTTTTTAATAAAATAATTTTTAAATAAAATAGATCTGAGGATCTTGCTGATTGTGCCAAATTTTTATGATCCACCCTTCAAAAAGAGGGTAAAAATTTCGTTAATATGAATACTACCCGGATTCTATCCATCGCCATATTCCTATATATGAAAACACAAAAATATCCCTGCATCTCACTAACTATTCATGCATCTCAGCTCAATAGAATCATTCTCCATCAACTACTAGCCAGTTACATTTATACATATACATCATATAGTACTCTAGTCTCACCGAAGCTGCCTAGGAAATGGGAACATCTTCTTGCACCAAAGCTAATCTGACCGATGGTCTCCACTTAAACAAAAATCGAGCAAGTACCCGTTCCTACATGGATCCTGACCTGTACAAGGCAGCAGAGGAAGGCCACATAGATCTCTTCCTAACCAAACACAATGGTACCAAGACCAACCTATCCCTCCTAGTAACCCCAACTAACAACACGATCCTCCACATCTACCTGTCCTCCAACTCCCCATCCGGAAAGCCCCGCCCCTTCGTCGACGCGGTCCTCGACCTGTCCCCATCCCTGCTCCTGCAAGTCAACAACGACGGGGACACCCCTCTCCACCTCGCTGCCAGGTTCGGGCACTTCGAAGTCGTGAGAGCCCTCGTGGACCGCGCGGAGTCTGCGTTCGAGGACGTGGAGAGCAGCAGCGGGGGCGCCAGGGAGATGCTGCAGATGGTGAACAAGAACAAGGACGCGGCACTCCACGAGGCGGTAAGGGGGAACCACCTCCAGGTGGTGAAGGAGCTGGTCAGGGAGTACCCTGACGTGGCCTACGAGGCCAACGGCGACGAGGAGACGCCGCTCTATATAGCTGCCGTGAGAGGGTATCCACGGCTGGTCGACGAGATACTTGAGAGTTGCACGGTGGTGAGCTCAGCTGCATGCGGCCCTCATGGGAGGACTGCTTTGCATGCCGCCCTCATGCGTCACGATTATGACTTTGGTAAGCTTTAAGGTAATTGGTCGATTGCCTTCGGGACACGAGATTAATCTGCTCAATACAAATATGTTAAGGTTGTGGTTGTTGAACTTCGACTTTGACCTCCGCCCATACGTTTATCTTCTGAATTAAGTGGAGTTAGTAGTGCTTGCGCAAGGTTTGTTCATGACTTAGACGGCATATTTTAAAAAAGAATAAAGAGGAGATCGTATAATTTGAATTGCATCACTTAATTTGGACAAACTGTTAAATAAACCACAAAAAATGGTGTCAAATTTTACCAACTTCTCTAAGGTGACCTCAGTAAAGATTTTTCCTTAATAGTTCTTTAATATCATTGGATATCTTTGAAAACAGTAGTTACATGTGATTATAACATACTCTAGATTAGTCAATATTTCAAAATTCTTGCAAGCTCGAATTTATATTAGTCGACTTATGTCAGGATAATAGGTGATATTAATCGAAAGAAACGAAATCGGATTCGGTGTTGACAACGTGACTTTAGCAGTACCAATCTGACAACATGACTAACGGCAGCACATCACAACGACGGTACATCACAGTGACACATCAATTTTTCAATGGCACATTAGGCAATGTACTACTATACTTTGTGATATGCCGTTGAAAAATTGATATGTCACTGTGTGATGTGCCGTGGTTTTCTTTGTTGTTCGATTGGCAGCACCTAATTCAATCCCGAAAAAAACATACTTGTGGGTTGAATTTCGTTGGTTTTTTTACATGAGAATTTTCGTTGATATCAGAGAAACCCATAACAGACAAGAAGACGTTCATGGTGGAAGCAGAAACCAACAGGTGGAAATGGATCGACCACACCGAGAGCATCCGCTACAGACTATCCAATACCTCTGCAATGATAAACAAAATGCTGCAGAAGAGAAACTGTTTGGTGAGTGAAGCTGACGAATTCGGATGGACCCCGCTACACTACGCGGTGTACTACAACCCGCACGAAGCTGTCTCCACCGTGACAACGTTGCTAAGCCACGACAGGTCCGTCGCGTACCGAGGCGAGGCCTCGAAGAACGCGACGGCCCTTCACCTGGCTGCATGCTTGGGCTACGTCTCGATCATGAAAGAGATGATATCTCATTGCCCTGATTGCTGCGAGCTCGTGGATGATCGAGGGTGGAACTTTGTTCATTATGCTGTGGTTAGCAAGAGCTACGAGGCGCTGAGGTTCTGCCTCGACGACTCTGCGTTTGCTAATCTGGTTAATGCGAGGGACGATGGAGGAAACACGCCGATCCATCTGCTCGCTGCTTCGACGCCCGAGTTGCCGCACCTCGTGCACCGTAGGAAGTGGGTTGATTTGGATGCACTCAACAGGCAGAAGGTTAGATGCACGGACATCTCGAGGAATGTCTTTCCTAAGGTTAAGGTTAGTCCATGTACTCTTTTAACTCCGAATTTCCATGTAACACACAGACACACGTAGATTAACTGGGGTAAGAGTTGTTCTGTTCGTGCACCAGGAGGACATATTAGAAGAAATGGAAGATCTACCTATTGGACCCCGAGGAAAGCTTGTTGTGACACGGAAAGGTTACTGGGAAGGGAAAGATATGCGCCAAATATTCAACAGAGCCAAGGACTCTCACTTGGTGGTCTCTGCACTCATTGCAACCGTGACGTTTGCAGCGGCCTTCACCCTGCCCGGCGGAACAGATAATGGCAGGGCGTCTCTGAACCACAGCTCAACCTTCAAAGCGTTTGTCGCAACCGATGCCATCGCGCTGGTCTTATCGATTTCTGCAGTGCTCATCCACTTCGCTGCAGCGGCTATCAACATAGACGACCATCACAAGTGGCTGTTCCATGCGGAGATATGGTTTACTATAATTGCCATGATAGCAATGGTCATTGCATTCGTCACCGGAATGTACGCAGTGCTAATACCTTCCTCTCCGATAGCTGTATCGGTTTGCGTCATCGGATCGACCTTCTTCTTTTTCCAGCTTTATATGATTACTATGAAAGTAAGAGCAGCCGGATGTAAGAAGACTCGCTCTTCTAGGCATGCGATGAGAGCGGGATCAGAAGCCACAGATGCTGGTTTCTTGAGTTGACCATCAAAATAAACACTCAGCTTACCTATGTATCGATCGTTAGCTGAATCAGTTGCATGTGTACTTTCTGGATCAAGATCATCAGCATTGCACATCCGCGAATGGAAATAAACGCGTAGATGGACATTAACAAACACCAGTTTCTATGTAGACAGCTTTATGGCACTTCAAAAGTATTCTAAGCTAGTTACTTGTCTAACTAAGTATATACCAGGATGCTAATCTTCTGAAGCTTTAACTCCAACTAGAAACTGACTACACAGGTGATACCCATCTGCTCTGCAGACCAGAGTGCTTCTTCGACATGCCTGCACTACACATATTAATGGAAAGCGGGCGTGTAACTAACTAGCATGAAGTCTCTTGTGAGGCTGCCAAGCTATTGCTTGAAATTAAGGGTACGCCTTCTTCTAGATTCATGAAACTCTGTGGCTTGAGGCACAAAGCGTGTATCACTGTAGGAATCCGTCCTGGGACGCTTCTGGTGCTGTTGCAACAGACTCTGTGGATCTGGCTGATAGCATGGAGGATTAACCTGTGGATTTATAAAGCCAGAGGTAGCTTCGGGACGATAGTTCTGTACTTGTGCGTGTTGAGAGACCAAGGGCGCGGGAGTTGGAGCACGGAGCCATGTGCTTATCCTCTCGTTTTCCAGCTTGGCCATCTCTTCATTGATGCACTCCACGGACGCAAAGTCAAGCTTGAATTCCAGAATGAAGCTTGATATGGCTCTCAAAGCTTCCAGTTCACTGTCCACAAACCAATCCTGCCACGGACTCGACACATTCGGTAAAAGGGAACCGGAGTCATGAGAACAGGTAGAGTAACCATCTTTGAGGGAGTTCATTTCATAATTCAAGATCCATGCTTCCATCCGTCTTTTCTCCATGAATCTTTTCAGTAATGGTTCGATTGGAAACTCGCTAGCTAGGCCAAAGGAACATATAAACATTGCAGCCTCCATATGCCTTTTCTTTTGCATCAGCAGTCTGATAAAATCTACAACACCATGCATTTAATCAGAAATACATCATAATTGGAAGTACACTGCCATGAAATCAGAAAATTGGAGGCAAGAAAACTACCTGGCATCCTATTACCGAAACCGAGTCTCCAACATATTTCAGGAGCATGTTTGCTCTGAGAAATCATCATAATAAGCTCCAGAATGTCTCCGTCTATGAAAGAATCTGCCACTCCATATACAATCAAAAACAGCAAAAATGCCATAGCCTCCACAGGATTCTCATCCTCCAAACTCATGCCTGACTTCCAGCGTTTTGCTAGGGGAATTGATGCATCTTTGACCTGGGAGGTTACTTTAGGCGAGACTTGCATCAGGTACTTCATCAATTGAAACCTCTCTCTGAACTTATCAGCCGGAAAGCCTTGCCGACGAAATAAATCCAACACTTCCTTTGATGGGTCTTGAAGACCAAAAAATCTTTCTGAAGCTTCATATTTCATCAACTTCATAATACGGCGGCTATCGCTTATGATTGCAGACAGACTTCTTCCGTCTGTCTTATTATCGGCCTGGAAATTTGCTGAAGGTAGAGAATTGGTGGCATTGCTGGCTCGCATGGCTTCATTTTTTTCAATCTTCACTTGAATTGAAGGGAGTAGGCATGCTGTCAATTTGAAAGAATAAATGTTCAGCTTATGATAAGAACATTCTCTTGCAGATTTTAACAGCAGGCTGCTATGATGAAGAACAACTACATCGGCATAAAAGGCAGAAACGCGAAAAAAATTGTAGTCGACAAATGAGAACTTCTTGGTAAGTAAGAACTATGGATTTGACTATCTGTTGCGTGTCAATCGTACATTTAGCATATCTTCCAATATGATCATTCAAAGGATGGATGTTTGTCCTCTGAACAATGATGAATCAGTTTAATGACATAATCGACAAATTTAATCAGGAATCAGAGAGAGACTTACCATACATATCATCTTCCAGATTTTCAAGTTGTCTGGTGAATAGCTCAGTCTGTGTCAGCATAAGTTTCTGCTGGCATTCTTCAAGAGTTTTTCTCACCAAATCGAGTTCCTTCTCTCTCGACTCACGCTCCTCTGAATATTTGGCTACTGCTTTCGTGAGAGGATTTTCTTGTTCCTCCAGTACTCTGTGCGCTGCCTGCATTGCTTTAGTCTTGTCATGAACTTTTTCGACAGATTCTTTTACCAAATGAAGCTCCGTTTGTTTCAACTCGAGTTCATCGTTGCATTCTTTGATTGCGCCTTTAATCGACGTCGAGGCGTTCTGATGCAATTCGAGTTCCTTCATTTTCTCTTTGACGGAAATGTCCAAAGAAGCTAACTTGTTTTCTTTCATTTCAGCATCTCGAGCATACCTTTCAAGTGACTGATGTGCATCATTGCATCGACTCTCCATCTCCTTGAGCTGCTTTGTCTTCTCCTCAATATCTATTGTAATTGAATTAAGATGACCCTTTCTCAGTTCAAGATTTTTCAGGCTCTCTTTGATTGATCCGAAGATTTTTCTCAGCTCCTTCTCGGCCAAATCACGCTTTTGAGAAGTTTTCTCTATTGCACTGGTCATACTCTTATATTGCTCCTCTTTCTTCTCAAGTTCTTCATTATTCTCCCGAATCAGCTCTTTAATTGAATCAAGACGACTAACTTCTTCCCCAAGCTCCTTTGACTTCTTTTGCATGGACTTTTGAACTTCGTCAAGCTTCTTCTCTTTCGATTTGAGCTCCTTCGAACGGTGCCTGATCAAGTCCTCTGTTCTTTGCAAATCATGATTTCTTGATTCAAGACTCTTCTTTGACTCATCAAGCATAATGCCAACCGAAACCAACTGTGTCTCCTTATCTTGAAGCTCTGTCCTAGAACCCTCCAACGATTTCTGAACCCCTGCCAATTGCTGGCCTTTGGCACTCAGCTCCTCGCTACACTCTCCGAGCTCCTTGCGCGTCAACGCCAACTCGATCTCCTTGCAAAGCAACTGCAAGTTGCACTCCTCAATCTCCCTCTCAACCAAACCCCTATCCCTCTCCATTGCCTCAAACTCCCTAATCTTCTCATCCACACACTTAGACTTGGACTCCAACTCTTCGGACCACCTCCTAAGCTGTTCCTCCTTCTCCTCCAATTGCTTCTCCCCCAAGTCAACTCTTTTTCCCCGTTCCACCAAACATTCCTTCACGGTCCTTAGATGATCATTCAACCCTTCCCATTCAGAACAAAACTCCAAAATCGAATAAGCATTGGTGTGGACTTGACCACACAAGGAACCCATCTTCTCCAACTTTTCATCTTCCAATTTCAAGCTCCCAATGCTGTCCATTGCAAAATTGTCCTAACCCCAAAACAAAACAAAACACCATACGTAAAAAGTTCCAACCTTTATTGAAGAACAACGCACTAACAGTACAAAAATATTGAAAAATAGAAGAACCCACAAAAAAGTTCCAACCTTTATAGTCCTAACACAAGGACGTACAAGACCATGTTCTGGGGTGGCAAGAAAACAAGGAAAGTAGCTATCTTTTTTTATGAATTTAAACTTAGTCGGGTTGGCCTAATCTTCGAAACTTTAGATTTTTTTTTCATTTTTGCCGGGAGTGAAAATTGACCCATCAATCCCGAAAACAAGTTAGAATCTGTTGGCATATTTTCCATTAAGCATTGTTAAAGTAGCTAAGTTAAAGTTCAAGGCACATTACCTTAACAAGCTCGTGGGTCGTCGCCCTTGGAGTCTCCCGAGCCAGCAGATACTGTTGGGAAACACGAGGGCCCCAAACACCACACGAACAATACCGGAGCTAGAGATCGATGACAAACACAAAGGAAACTCACGCACACAAGAATACGACACAAAAATTTGGTCACCCGGTTCGATCTAAACCGATCTACGTCCGGGGGCGTACCAAGCCAGGAGATTTCACTATATCAAGCTCGATCTACACTCTAGAGCTTCACTCGCTCAACAATGGTGTTTCTCTCTCCTCTTCTCTCTCTGTCTCTCTCTCTCTCTCTACACAAGGAAGAAGATACAGGAATAGTGACTGAGAGGTGGGTATTTATAGTGCCCACAGCCTAGGACTATTTGGTGTCGGCAGGGGCAAAATCGTCCACCAGAAATCACATTTCTGGCCGCGGATGAATAGTACCCAGTCAACATGTGAACAGTGAAAAGTCAACATGTGAACAGTAACTCCGTATATTCAACGCGTAAACAGTAACTCCGTATAGTACGAAGTCTCCATACCCAACAATCTCCCACCTGGAGACTGACCTCAACACTTGTCACCATTCACTTGATGACCTCCTTCTCCTCTTCACTGCTTGGTACGCCGGGTCTCTTCTCTAGTTTACTAGACCCGCTGAAGCCATGTTAAGCTTCAGCTTCTCTAAGGTAACCACCTTAGTCAACATATCCGCGGGATTCACTTTCCCGTCAATCTTCTCAAGTTGCAAGATCTTCCTCTCCAATAGACTTCGAATGTAGTGATACTTCAACTCAATGTGCTTTGTCCTTGAGTGGAATGCGGGATTCTTAGCCAAGTGTATCGCACTTTGGCTGTCACTGTGGAGCACACTTTCACTTTGCTCCTTGCCCAATTCTCCCAAGAAGTTTTGCAACCATACCATCTCTTTGCTTGCTTCTGTCACAGCCACATACTCACTTTCTGCGGTTGACAAAGCCACAACCTTTTGCAACCTGGAAGCCCAAGATATCGCTGTCCCTCCCAGTGTGAACACATAACCACTAGTGCTCCTCTTGCCATCATGATCATTGGACCCCAAGTCTGCATCACAATAGCCTGTCAGCTTCACATCTTTGCCCTCAAAGCACAGGGCCTTCTTAGTAGTACCTCTCAAGTAACCAAGGATCCACTTCACTGCGATCCAATGCTGCTCACCTGGATTGCTCATGAATCTGCTCACTACTCCCACCGCATGTGCTATGTCTGGCCTTGTGCAAATCATAGCATACATCAAGCTTCCGACTGCCGATGCATAAGGAGTCTTCTCCATTTGAGCCTTCTCCGCCTTACTCTTAGGCGAATCCTTCTTGGACAACATAAAGTGCCCACCTAAAGGAGTCAACTTGGGGTTGGTCTTTTGCATGTTGAACCTCTTCAACACCTTCTCAATGTACTCAGCCTGTGAGAGAAACAGCTTCCCATCAGCCTTATTCCTCTCAATCCTCATCCCAAGGATTTGCTTAGCCTCCCCCAAGTCCTTCATGGCAAACCTCTCAGACAATTGCTTCTTCACCTTGCTCACCTCCCGAGCACTGGCGCCTGCTATCAACATGTCATCAACATAAAGCAGAAGGATGATATAGCTATTGTCAAATCTTTTGAAATAGCAGCAATGATCAGCCTCACAGCGCACGAACTCAATCTCATGCATGAACCCATCAAACTTCTTGTACCACTGCCTTGGAGCTTGCTTCAAGCCATACAAGCTCTTCCTCAACCTGCACACAAGCTCACTTTTACCATCTGACAAGTATCCCTCTGGTTGTACCATGTAGATCTCTTCCTCTAGATCACCATGGAGAAATGCTGTCTTCACATCCATCTGCTCCAACATCAGATTCTCTGAAGCTACCATACTCAACACCATACGAATAGTGGTCAGCTTCACAACAGGAGTGAAAACATCAGTAAAATCTATACCATATTTCTGTTGAAATCCCTTCACAACCAGTCTTGCCTTGTAACGCTCGGTGCCATCTGCCTCTTGCTTAACTCTATATACCCACTTATTTTGCAGTGCCTTCTTGCCTTTAGGGAGTTGGACTAGTTCCCAAGTCATGTTACTCCTCAATGACTTCATCTCGTCATCCATTGCAAGCTTCCACTTGTCCACTCTTCTGAACCTCTGCAAAATCTTCTGGTTCTCCTCCATCAGTTAATAGGAGATAGAAATTAGCTGGCGAATACCTATCTGGAGACCCACGTTGTCTTGTGGACCTCCTTACCGGAACCAATGGTGGTGGAGAACTTGGTTCCGCTTCCTCCTCGGCCACCTGGCCATCTTGTGCCCTTTTGCTCCCACCTGAGTTCGAGATGTCTAACTCAATCACCTCACTGCTAGAACCCACCTCGTCGGATACACTCCCCCTGTCCTTGTACAAAACCTTCTCATTGAATATGACATCTCGGCTTCTGATAACCTTGCGGTTCTTCTCATCCCAAAACCTGAAACCAAAATTATCTCCACCATATCCAATGAATGTGCACTTTTTGGACTTAGCATCCAGTTTGCTCCTATCACCTGCATCAATATGAACATATGACACACAACCAAATACTCGAAGGTAAGAAAGATCAACCTCCTTCCCACTCCAAGCCTCCTCCGGTATCCCATTATCCAAAGGAGTTGATGGTCCTCTATTGATCAAGAAAGCCGCGGTGTTCACTGCATCCGCCCAAAACATCTTTGGTAAGCCACACTTCAGTCGCATGGCCCTAGCTCTCTCATTGATTGTTCTGTTCATCCTCTCTGCGATGCCATTTTGCTGGGGGGTTCCAGCTACTGTCTTCTCCATGCGAATCCCATTTGCTGCACAGTAATCCTTGAACTCTTGGAGCTCATACTCTCCACCATTGTCAGATCTCAAACACTTCACATTGAGACCTGTCTCATTTTCCACAAGGGCTCTCCACTTCTTGAAGGCATCAAAGGCTTCAGACTTATGTTTCAAGAAGTACACCCACAGCTTCCTTGTAGAATCATCAATAAAGGTCATGTAATATAACGAACCACCCAAGGATGCCACTGGTGCTGGTCCCCACAAATCGCTGTGGACCAACTCAAGCTTCTGCTCCTTTGGAGATCTGCCAGCTCTCGAAAAACTCACTCTCTTCTGCTTCCCGAAAACACAATCCTCACAGAGTTCCACTTCCACTGTCTTGAGGCCTGGAAGCTTCCCCTTCGAGCATAGCACCCTCATTCCCTTCTCACTCATGTGGCCAAGGCGACTATGCCACAAATCTGCATCATCCGTTGCACCTGTAACATTAATGCTCTCATTGGTGTTCTTCGTCATATACAAAGTACCCTCCTTCAAACCTCGAGCCACCACCCTAGCTCCTTTGGTAATTTTCCATGTCTTGCAACCAAAGGTCACTGTGTAACCTTCATCATCTAGTTGCCCCACGGATAGCAAATTCCTCTTCAACCCAGGAATATGCCTCACCCCTTTCAACAACAACAAAGATCCATTAGGAGTATTGATCCGAACATCTCCCATGCCCACAATTTTCAAAGGGTCATCATTCGCTAGATAGACTTTGCCATAATCACCTATGACATACTTCTCCATCATCCCTGCATCGCTACAAGAATGAAATGATGCTCCCGAATCCAATACCCACTCCTCCAATGGACTGCTCACACTCAAGATCAACGCATCCCCGTGATCTTCCGTTGTCGCATTTGCGGATTTTTCCTTCTTTGGTGCCGTGCATTGATCTCTGAAATGACCATATTGTTCACAATTCCAACATTGCACCGAGCTCTTGTCCTTCTTCGGACCACCCTTCGATTTAGATCTTGACCTACCCCGGTCCTTCTTCCCCTTCCACTTATTCTCAGACCTTCCCCTGTTACCCATGCTCAAAGCTGAACTCGAGGCTACTCCGGATTCCTTTCTACGAATCTCCTCACTCATAATCAAATCCCTCACCTCATCTAGCTTGAGCGTTACTTTCCCCGCCGAGGCACTCACTGCCGTGACCGTGCCATTCCAACTATCGGGTAAAGAACTTAGTAAAATTAGGGCTTGTACCTCATCATCGAAGTCGATCTTAACCGAGCTCAATTGGGCTATCGTTGCATTGAACTCGTGAAGATGCTTGGTCACCATCGTACCCTCCGCCATCCGAAGGTTGAACAACTTCCTCATCAAGTGAACCTTGTTGGCCGCCGATGGCTTCTCGTACATCTCGGACAACGTCTCCAACATCTCCTTCGTGGTCTTTGACTTTACTGTGTGCAAGGCCACGTTCCTAGACAAAGACAAGCGCACCACGCTCATCGCTTTCCGATCTAGGAGCTTCCACTCCTCTTCCTTCATGTCCTCTGGCTTCTTCCCATCAAGGGGCAAGTGCAAATCTTTGCCATACAAGTAGTCCTCTACTTGCATCTTCCAGAAGCCATAATCGACGCCATCGAACTTCTCCACGGGCGATCTCACATCACCCATCGTGATTGCTCCCACCACGCCCTAAACCCGGGCTCTGATACCAATTGTTGGGAAACACGAGGGCCCCAAACACCACACGAACAATACCGGAGCTAGAGATCGATGACAAACACAAAGGAAACTCACGCACACAAGAATACGACACAAAAATTTGGTCACCCGGTTCGATCTAAACCGATCTACGTCCGGGGGCGTACCAAGCCAGGAGATTTCACTATATCAAGCTCGATCTACACTCTAGAGCTTCACTCGCTCAACAATGGTGTTTCTCTCTCCTCTTCTCTCTCTGTCTCTCTCTCTCTCTCTACACAAGGAAGAAGATACAGGAATAGTGACTGAGAGGTGGGTATTTATAGTGCCCACAGCCTAGGACTATTTGGTGTCGGCAGGGGCAAAATCGTCCACCAGAAATCACATTTCTGGCCGCGGATGAATAGTACCCAGTCAACATGTGAACAGTAACTCCGTATATTCAACGCGTAAACAGTAACTCCGTATAGTACGAAGTCTCCATACCCAACAGATACAACGAAAAAAAAATATTCTTAAAAGGGTCACTCTGAAACGGGGAAAAGCTCACTACTTGCGACTAATTTCACGAAATTCCAAAAGAAAAGAAGAAAAAAGTTTCTATCTTTGGTGTTGTTTTGCAATGGCGAGGAAATGAGAGAGAGAGAAATTTGTTTCCGTTTGGGGTAAGAATGGCGGTACGGTGTAGAGGGAGGGACTAGGGAGGGATCGATGACGAACAGAAGCCGAGGCAGAGTGATTAATATTTTGAACTCCTTTATAAGTTGGCGGAAACTTCTGCCCTTTATTATTCTCTCTCTAATTTGTGGGGCCACTTCGAGTCCATTTTATGATTTTAATAAACATGAATTGGGTATGATTTGGGTTTTTTACCAATATGGTGATACTACCTTATTATTTACCAAAATAGTATTACTATTGAAAATATTCCAAAAGTGGTGTCCATTTTCAAGATTGAAAAAAAATTTCGACCTAAGGACCCTAGATCTAAATTTTTTTTCGATTTGGGACATAAATCGAAAAAAAATTTTCACTTCCGTCGTCGAAAGTTTATTTTCTATTTGGTCCCAGGTCGAAAAAAACTTTCGACCTGAGGACCTAGATCAAAATTTTTTTTTGATTTGGTACCTACCTTATCAGACAAGAATCTGGAAAGTGAGATTTCGAGTGGATTTTTTTATCCGGATAGGTCCCAGATCGAAATATTTTTTTGACCTGAGTCCCCGACAATTTATTTGAACCCCGACCCCGGATACGAAAAAACCAAAAAAAATTTCGACCCCCGCTCCCTCTGACTTTGCTGCTTCGCCGTTCCTCCCCGCCGTCTCGCCGTTCGCCGCTTCCTCCCCGCCCTTGGTCCTCGTTCCGTCTCCGCCGTTCGTCCTTGTCGCCGTTCCTTGTCGTCGGCGTTCCGTCTCTCGCCGTTCTTCCCCGCCGTCCGTCCTCCCCGTCGTTCCATCCTCCGGCCTTCCTCGTGTCCTGCCCGCCATTTCGTCCTCTGGCCGTCCTCGCTTCCTCCCCGCCGTCATCTCCGCCGTTCCTCCCTACCGCCGTTCCGCCCCTCGGTATAAATCCAACTTCGTCCGGATTCTGTGGGAGATGACCTTAGATCGAAAGAAAATTTCGATCTGGGTCCTCAGGTCGAAAGTTTTTTCGATCTGGGAGCAAATCAAAAATAAATTTTCAACAACGGAAGTCAAAAAAAATTTCGATTTTGGTCCCAAGTCAAAAAAAAATTTCGATCTAGGATCCCTAGGTCAAATTGTTTTTTCAATCTTGAAAAGGGACACTACTTTCGGAATATTTTCAATAGTAACACCATTTTGATAAATAATAAGGTATTGTACTACCATATTGGTAAAAAATCCATATGATTTAGATATTATTTTATCTTTTATCTGAGAAGTCAAAATAGTTCTAATTAAGATTAAGACTGTTCTTTTTTTTAGTATAAATATTACATCATCATTATATATGGCAGAGTTTGAAGTTGTATACTCTTACATGTCCTTTGGTAGGATTGCTCTTGTTTCAATATCAACTATTTTTATTTTTGATTTTTTTTCCCGAAATTGAGTAACTGACTTTAAAATCAAGGGAAAAGTACTATCTGAGTCATGTAGTTTATACCGATTTTACAATATGATCCTGAGGTTTATAAACGACTTTTTTGGTAGTTGTGATTTTACCTTTTTTACGACAGAGGCTCGGAAAGGCCCCCAAGCCAAAAAACAACTCCGGACCTAGAAACGACGTCGCCCGATGATGAGGTGGCCTGCCACGTTAGATATTTTTTCGCCTTGAAATGCTGATGTGTCATACAAAATAAAATATTCATTTTAATCACTGATTTTTTTAATCTTTTTCAAAAACCCATCTTCAATCCCAACCCAACTCAACCTAGTCCATCCCAACTCAACTCAACCTAACCTAACCTAACCTAACCCATCTTCAACCCACAAACCAACCCAACCCATCTTCTTCAACCTTCAAACCAATTAATAAAAAAAATCTAACCCACCTCACCAACACGGACATCAACTACCCGTCCATGATAGTGGCTGGCTTGAGGGGGACAGCGACGATCAGGAGGACGGTTAGGGAGGTTGAGGGGAAGGGGTGGTAGTGTACTGGCTGAGCCATGTGGTGGAGCCCACGAGAGTGGAGGTGAGCGTGTGGCCCCGCCTGCTAGTGTTCACCCGGTTCAAGCCCGAGATGAGCTACTACGTGATGCTGAGGACGCGCGGGGTGAAGGGCAGGGGAAAGAGGTTCGTATTTGGGGAGATTGTCTGGTCGGATAGGACCCACTTGGTTCGGAGTTTGCTTGTGGTCTCCATCAATGCCTCCATATCTACTAGAGGTTAGTCCCCTGTCGATAAGGTCGATTTGAATCTTGCCGTCCTCTGCGTCCTTCTCTCTGCCAGCCGTTCCTCGCTCAGATGGTCTCCATCATCTTCAAACATGTCCAGGAAGATGTTGGGTTTCTTGATTGGAGGGATGAAGATTTTGGGTTTCTTGATTAAAATCTAACCCCCTCCTGATCGCCACTGTCCCCCTCAGGCTGGCCACCGTCCCCCTCAGGCCGGCCACCGTCATGGACGGGTAGTTGATGTCGGTGTTGGTGAGGTGGGCGTAGGAGGAGCACGTGGTGCCGGCCTCCTGGAGGGGATTAGATTTTTTTATTAATTAGTTTGAAGGTTGAAGAAGATGGGTTGGGTTGGTTTGTGGGTTGAAGATGGGTTAGGTTAGGTTAGGTTGAGTTGGGTTGGATTATGTTGAGTTGGGTTGGGGTTGAAGATGGGTTTTTGAAAAAATTAAAAAAATCAGTGATTAAAATAGATATTTATTTTGTATGACACGTCAGCATTTCAAGGCGAAAAAATATCCAACGTGGCAGGCCACCTCATCGTCGGGCGACGTCGTGTCTAGGTCCGGAGTTGTTTTTTGGCTCGGGGGCCTTTCCGAGCCTCTGTCGCAAAAAAGGTGAAACCACAACTACCAAAAAAGTCGTTTCTAAACCTCAGGATCATATTGCAAAATCGGTGTAAACCACAGGACTCAAATGATACTTTTCCCTAAAATCAATATCCTTAGCGAAAAGCAACACCTAGCTATATTAGTGTTTTTTAGAGTAAATATTCTTTATTAATAATAATAATAACATCGATACATACATTATATAACGGCAGAAAAAAACACCATCCCCTACCCGAGTTTTCACGCCGCCCCCCTCCCCCCTAACCCGAGTGGTGACTCCTCCTTTGTATCGAAGGATGTAGCCAATGGCTTCACTAAAAAACCAATTGTTACAAAACCCAGTAGAAAAAAGAGACAGCAGGGAAAACTAACTGTTTCGATCACACTGCTATACACGTCCACCACTCGAATATTTTTAATAGTGAACAAATTCGCTATCTACATTTCACCTAGCCTAATATTAACCCGAATGATAACACATTTCAAGCTTATCACCCAAGTGGACCAGTGGCGCAGCCCCTCGCAAATACGTTTCTGCCAAGACAAACAGCAACCTTCTGCTTCAAGGACAAGAACCCATCCATGAAAGAAAGTCCTGGTTATTAAATCCCTGGCAATACTTCCACAAATTAGTCATTCCTCTGCAAGCTGTGTTAGGTGTTGATAATAATTTTTTAGGAAAACATGGTGAAAGTAATTGAGACAGAGTAATTGTACCAATGTATGATCTAGGATCGGCATCTAACTAACAACTAGATAAAAACAAAAAAAATTAGAAAGATAATCTCTTACAAATATCCTAGCAAAAAGATAAATAACAATTCTATCAAATATCTCCCTAATAGAAACATAAATAACAAACTATTAAATATCTTTCTAACGGATAACAAAACTGATTTTCTAGGGATAAAATTCAGGTGGGATACAAACTGAAACTTTCACTCCAACAATAGGCTACCGGGTCTCTCGTAAATAGAAAAGACTTTTTAAATATTATTCTTTTTCTCACTTTTTTTCTATGAGAGTAAATGGCCGTACTCATGTAAGACATATTTATCTGTTGTCGATTTTGAGTATGTTGATTGGATCTGGAATAATATAAGAGTATGAATCACAGTAATTTTTTTAGGATCGAGGATTAAATAAAAGTCTAACTTCCAAAACTATTAAATGTTATGAATAGTTTCCATAACGACTCAACTCATACCCGGCCTTAAATGTTCGCCTTCTTTTGGCCAAGATAAATAACAAATTTTGTTCTATGTATATTTTTTATTCGAAGAAGAGGAGTAATATTCGGTTGTGCACTCTGTCAAATTTTAAATTTTATCTTTGGATGGGTAAAGAAAATAAGAAACGGATGAATTTCGTCAACTTTTTTACTACAAACACATTTCCAATTCACAATTTTAACCAAGTTCATTTTTTTCTTACCATTTTTTCCATCTTTCCACGCACACCCAAGACATAAATATTGTATATCTTGCCATAATATCTTAACCAGCCAATGGTTATATGAGAAGCCACAACTACGATACAACAGTCTCTAACCTAATCCCAGTTCGGACAAGATCCTCCACACAAGTAAGTTCCAAACGGGACTTGAAACCAGAATAATTCATCTAAGTATATACTAGGATGCTAATCTTCCGAAGCTTCACTCCCAGCTTGAAGTTCGACTATTCGTCATCGAACTATTCGTCATCTGTTGCTGCTAACATATCAACCTCATTAGATCCACATAATGAAACAGGCCCGAGTGAATCACCGTCTATACTTGCCAGTAGCGCAAAATCCCTTGTCATGCCTATACTTTTCTCTATCCATCTGACATCAAGCACTGAGAAACAAACCACAACATTTTTCTCTATCCTTGCAAGATCCTCATTCACGAAAGCCGGATGCTCCCCGGGTATAAATTGATAAGCTGGCATTTTCCTAGGGGAGAGAAAAGCATACTTGAGAGGTCCGCATCTTAAGAAGACTCCAGTTCTACGAACAAGGTAAACAACTCCCTGCAGCGTTTCTTCTCTTACGGGGATGAAGGTTCGACAATTGAGCACAACACGTAATTTGATGTTGCCTGAGTCATCTGATGCCACCGTTCTACCATAGCACCTCACTTTCGTCACTGCCAAGAAGTACCCATGAAATTTACTGGCCTTTTCATCAAGTAAATTCTTCATAATGCGCGAAGCAATAAATGCACGAGTAGTTGGTCCATCTCTCTTTATGTCCTGAACAGTAATTGCGACATCCCTTGCTATCTTTACTTCAGAAAACATATCAGGTACCTGGCATTGAGAACAGACCAAGAACGAAATTTCAGTAAACACCCAATGGCTCCCGAGGGTGATCAGAAAAGTTACGTAATAATAGTTCGGAGAAGCTCAAGAGAATAGCATGATGATCTGAACATTCCAACCTGCTTCAAATCAAAGAAGCAAATCTAACATATGCCTTGCAACAATATCTAGGATATTAGCCCTCTGCAAGAAAACTTCCAAAGGAGTAATCTTGATTCGACATTAGCAGAAACACGAGTAAGAGGAATTAGCTAATCAACACAGATATCATGCTTCTATTCTACCACTTACCAGGAGGATTTAGCTAATCGACACAGATATCATGCTTCTAGTCTACCACTTACCAGACTCCAGAGTCCTCAAACATAAATAGAAATCAATGCTGGATTGACTCGAATCAACCACAACCAAGCAGAAGACATTAAGAAGTGTCAAAAGCACATTCCAGAATGAGAAACGAAATCAAGGTAAGCACGATGCCCGACTAGTCAGTGGAATACGAAAGACGCCGACTTTTTTCCCGGAAATCTTCTAGAATTCAGAGTCGAGCATCAACAGAACGTATGTAGGGGTTCGCGAGATTCGAACTCGAGAACTCCTTTAAGAAATTCTAGTCTATTGAGACCAATTCTAATTGGTAGAAAGACACCAACTTTGCAACATACAAGAAACAAAAAAGACAACCCCCCAAAAGTATGGACCAGAGCCTATGTGCCCTATATAATAAGCCTCTAGTACAAGGAATTAGGAACACGAAAAGGCACCAACCAAGGTAATAATTTGACCTGTCTGTAGCTAATAATTCCATCTGGGTATTGGAAACTGAAGTTAAAAATGGCACCTTGGAGATTACTAGTATCTAAATTCACCTAAAATCAACAACCCTTTTCCAGAAATACAATATGCAATTAACATCCGAAAGCTCCAAGATCTAATCTATACAGAGATGAGAGAGAACCTGGGGTCGAGGCGGTGATGGGGTGTTTAAAGTGAATTGACCGGAGAAGAAGAGAAATTGGAGTTTAGGGAGGTGAAAATGACTTTCTTTCTTCAGAGAATTCTGTTCCTATATTTTCGAGATCTTTGGTATCCGATGCAGAGAACGGAGAATCGAGTTCGTGGTTTTCTCATCGGTTGCCTCTGAAAAGAAGCTGACGTCCTATAAATTATAAATGGCAAATTACTCTCGAGTCCCTTACCTTTGGTCACCCTTCTCTTAGAATACCTGACTTTTGGAAAATGATTGTCCCGTCTCTAAGTTTTGATGATAATAGACTCTTGAGTCCTTGTAGCCGGAATATTCATTTTTCTCCGGTGAACTCTCACTTGAAATGACCAAAATGTTCTCCTACTAAAAAATAAAAAAAATTATTTCATTCACCTTCTTCTTCCCCCACTTCATCTTCTTCTTCAACCTTTTGAAGACCATTAACAACAAAAAGAACATTAATCCAGGAACAAGAACACCAAGAATCACTAATAAGTCAAATACCCAATTTAATATTAAAAATATTTAGGGAAAAGTCTACTTTAGTACCCTGTGGTATCGACCAAAATCACTTTAGTACCCTGTGGTAAAAAACTGATCAATCGAGTCATACTTATTCCAATTAACATCAAAAAGGGCCTCGGGCAGCTGCCCGGAGCTGCCTGAACCTACCCGAACCCTGCCCGGGCTACGTGGCCAGCCACGTCACCAATTTTTGATGACGTGGCGCCACGTGGAGAGGAGGAGGAGGAGGAGGAGGCGGGGAGGAGGAGGAGGAGGAGGACGCGGGGAGGAGGAGGAGGAGGACGCGGAGGAGGAGGGAAGGAGGAGGAGGAGGAGGATGCGGGGAGGAGGAGGAGGGGAGGAGATGGAAACTATAAATTCAGTTTCCATCTCCTCCCCTCCTCCTCCTCCCCGCCTCCTCCTCCTCCTCCTCTCCACGTGGCGCCACGTCATCAAAAATTGGTGACGTGGCTGGCCACGTAGCCCGGGCAGGGTTCGGGTAGGTTCGGGCAGCTCCGGGCAGCTGCCCGAGGCCCTTTTTGATGTTAATTGGAATAAGTATGACTCGATTGATCGGTTTTTTACCACAGGATACTAAAATGATTTCGGTCGATACCACAGGGTACTAAAGTAGACTTTTTCCAAATATTTAATCTACCCAACTCAACAATCAATCAACCAAAAAAATTTGAATCAACCAAACCCAAAAATCTTCAATCTAATCAACTCCTCGTTGAAGCAACGCTTTACCAAAAACTTGTACCGCCCCCGGCCCAACAAGCATCATTCAACATTTTACCAAAAACCTTCACAGACAACAAAACCTCGCAAGAAGGCGGCCACCTCGGACCAAACAATCACCATCATGACCACTCCTCTCCTTAGGTAACAACAAAACCCTCGAATGGATGTACGACGAAGATGAAGAATAGTAGCGGATAGACGGGCAGACGCAGTAGCAGACACCGTAGGTGGTGATGGTGATTTCTGGGAACAACTTCTGGTACTTCCTTCTTCTTCGTCGATTTGTGGTCCACGTAGTCGCAGAAGAAGGGCTCCACCCTCTTCGCGGCTTCCAATGGGTCGTTCCCGCAGAACTGGACGAGCAATGACCGCTCGTCCGGGCAGGTAGTGAACTCCTGGGAGCGTTACTTGGCACTGTCGCAGAAGGGCCAGGAGTGGAGCATCGGGGTGGAGGGGTAAAGCTGGGATTTTGCAGCTACGGAGAGAGAGCTGCGGGCAGGAGAGAGAGCCGGGATTTTAGATTCCCAATCTTTGATTAATCTCGGGGAAGAATCCTAGTTTAACATTTGGTTCTTGGTGGTCGGAGTTGTCGGGAAGAAGGTCTGTCTGTGCTCTTTTTAAATGAATGTTATTGTGATGTTCATTTCAATGTCGATGATTGATTCGATTGCTATTTCGAATTGATATTTTCAAGATTGGAGGTTGAAGATGAATTGGGGAAGAAGATGAAAGGGGAGAGATTTTTTTTTAGTGGGAGGAGTATTTTTGTCTTTTTAAGTGAGGGTTCGCCGGAGAAAAAAGAATATTCCAATTCCAGGGAGACAATTATTTTCCAAAAATCAGAGACCTTAGAGAGAGGGTGACCAAAAGTCAGGGACATGAGAGTAATTTGTCTAATTATTGTGCTCTGTGTGATAATTTGTCAGAAGGCGGATTTTGTGTGATATTAGAACATGTACAATTTCAAAAGCTTGCCTAAAATTCAAAAATAATGTTTTACTATAAAGTCTATTTTGTTGACTAATTCATTTTTCTTAGACTAACAAATACTTAAATCAACACGCAAGTTGTTCAATTTAATTAAGAAAATCAAAGGTTTGGAATTCGAACTCTTGTGAATACAATAATATTAAATATTTGTTGTAAGATTTAGTAATCTGACAATAATACCTCCTGGATCACCCTCTTCGTTGTAACCCGCTAGTGTACTTGGAAAAGGAAAAATAATTCAGTGCTCGAGAGAGCTCCTCCCCCTTGTGACCGAATTGCCTTCATTCGGGAGCAAGCAACTGAATTTGAGAGAGGGTGACGGCTGTGCAGGTTGCAGCTCTCCATGAAAGTTCCAAGTATTGAACAGGCATTGAAGTGGAGCCCCCTAAGGATGGTTGGCTCAAGTTGAATACTGATAACTCTTCAAAAGGGAATTCTAATCGTGCGGGTGGAGGAGGAGTCATTCGTGACTCCAATGGCCTATTGTTATTTGCACATATCATTGGCATAGGATGAGGGCGGTTCGAATCAACTATTAGCTAGCTGATTGGTTCCACTTAATTATTAGTTATCCTTATCGTTGTTAGGATGAGGTTAGGTCTTATCTTTATTAATTCGTAGTTGTTATCAGTTAGTTAAGCGGCCGGCTATATAATACCTTGGCACCCTAAAGTTTATTCATCAAGAATTATAATAACTTTTCTTTGTGAAAATTACTCTAAAGTCTCTCGAGTTTGTTTAAATATACTAAAAAATTCTCACTGTTTGCAAAATACACGCCGACATCCTTCGTGTTTGATTTTATTATATTTTTAGGTCCTTCAATGAGTTTTTCTTTTTTTGTCATTAAAATGACAAAAATACCCTTAGAAAAAAAAATGCTGACATCATCTCGATAATTTTATTGTACAAAAAGTGCATCTTAAAAAAAAATCAAAGATCATCTTCTTCGTCCTCCTTCGAATCATCTTTCACCAACGAATCCAGAAACCAGACATCCAGAACGAGCACACCTTCACCGGAGAGGGAATCTTTGCCGAGAGAGAGAGAGAGAGAGAGAGAGAGAGAGAGAGAAAGACTAAAACAATTCCCAATTCTGAGAAAAAGGGAAGAACCCTAATTCCCAAAATTGGAAGTTCTTCCCTCAGGGAACTCACCATCAGCGACGACCACAGGGGAACTCGCCATTGGCGACGACCACCAGCGAGCGCCTCCTAGAACTCGACCTCCAACTTGGCAGACTCCTCGACGAGCTTGATGGAGATCTCGACCTTAGTCTCCTCCTCCTCCTCGTGTTCCTGGTGCTGGGGCCCACCATTTCTCCCTGGGTCGCTCTTCTTCCTTTAAGGTCGAGGAGGAGGAGGGGGCCTCAATTCGGGTGGAGGAGGATGGGAGGGTCCATTGCTGGAGATGTGCATCTTCGTCTTCTTCTTCGAGTGGTAAGGAAGCAGTGGATGTGGGTGGAGGAGAGGTTAGGTGGAGACCGAGGCCGCTTTTCTTCCACTTGGGTCGCGCTTCTTCCACTTGGCTTGTTCGTTGTCGGTGGAGAGGTTAGGCAATTGGTGGTTGGCTTGTTCGCCGTCGTCAACATGGAGGGAATGGTTTTTTCGCTTCGGTGGAGTTGTTTTGGCTGAAGAAAGACGAAGGAGGAAGGAGGAGAAGAGAGATGATGTCAGCATTTTTTATTTTTTTGTTCTAGAGGATTTTGGTCATTTCATTGACAAAAATGAAAAAAGAGTTGCTAACGTACGCCAGGGACCTGAAAGTATAATAAAATCAAACAAGAGGGACGTCGGCGTGTATTTTACAAAAATGGGGGACTTTTGAGTATATTTAAGTAAATCCGAGGGACTTGAGAGTAATTTTTTCCTTTCCCTTTGTCTTTTCTTGTGAACTCCATTTCTCTAATTCTATCAAGACCCAGTAGAGTCCTTATAATTGGTATCAGAGCTGCACTCTCCCCCTATCATGCTTAGCTCACGTGAGAAGATTATCCTTACCTAGCTCATGCTGCTTATGGAGGAGATGCGTCAGGAAACCAAGTAGCAGATGAACAATGTACTATAATGTCTCACCGCCCTGGAAAAGAAAACTAACGACAGCCTGGGCAGCACGAGCCGACAGTCGCCCCTGCTGCCAAACCCAGTCTCACATCCGGCTCCGGGGCTTCTGCGCCGGAACTTCACTGCCGACTGGCCGTGAGTCTTGCCAGGGCTGATACGCGTCCTCGCCGAGATACTCAGCTCCTTATATGGGTTACCCACGGGCCACCAGCCCACCCTACGCGAGCCACCACCCACAAGACACCGAGCAGTACCCACCTAGGGGAGCTGCATGAGGCATGGAATCACCAGCAGTAGGCGTGACAGCTAGGGGAGGAGGAGTTCCCCATTATTACAAGTTGGAATTTTTGACTTTTGACGGTAAGGAAGCCCCAACTTTTGATTTGAACGAACATTAAGAGAATGAAACTAAGGACAAATGCTCCATTGATGAAGAGGAAGGATTTCTTGAAGCTGTGAAGGAAAGCCCATCGCCGCACCTCTTTCAGTTCACCAACCCGGATTTCTAGCTTGAGGACGAGCTGTTTCGCGAGGGTGGGAGTGATTTTATGTATACATATCGTTGGCATAAACGGTTTGAATCACCTATTAGCTAGCTAGTTAGTTCTATTTAATTAGTAGTTATCTTGTTGAGGATCCCAAATTGCTTAGAGCAAGAGTGGGGGGCAATTTTATAAGTGTGGATTCAAATCATTGCCTTAAGCTTTTAGGTTGGATATGAAGAGTTTAACATGGTATCAGAGCGGGTTGATCCCGTGCCTATTGTTCTGCTCGCATGACCCCCATTTCTCACACGTTGGCAAAGTCATAGCCCGTGCAATCTTCGACCCGATGGGTCTCGTTTGAGGGGGCGTGTTGAGAATCTCACGTCGGTTAGTGCAAGTGAGATGGGCTAATTTATAAGTGTTGCAAATCCACCAACTCATTGTCTTAAGGTTTTTAGTTAGATATGAAAATTCTAACACAGATGCATAACTTTATACTAGGATATTAAGCTAATTTTTATAATTCAATTAAAAAAATTATAAAACAACAAATTCAGTGGTACAAGTATCAAAATTAATGAAGGTACAAATGAAAAGTCAGAAACTTTTGTATTGAATATGTAATTTGGGTAAAGATATGAGAGGGAGTGAGAGATCAAAACGTCATGTGAGATTAGAATCTTTTTCCATCGTATTTCGTCCTCACTCATAAACATCCTAAGAAACTTGCAGGTAGGTCACCCGAGTAGATGGGCGTTAAGAAACAATTTCCATGTATACAGTTGTATGTCACTTCAAAAGTATTCTAAGCTAATTACTTCCAGCATTCTGAGTTCAGAACTCATCCAGCTTTTTTGGGATCAAGAAAGTCACACGCCTGTGGAAACGCTGCAGTCATAAAGAACATAGTTCAGAAGAAAAATGAAAGTTTCGCAGCGACCGGTAGCGGACTTATCTGGCCATAATATCTTAACTACGATATAACAGAGTCTAACCTGACAGGTTTAATCCCAGTTCGGACAAAATTCTACACAGAAGTAAGTTCCAACCGTAACTTGAAAAACCAAAATAACTCATCTAACTAAGTATAAACTAGGATGCTAATCTTCCGAAGCTTCACTCCTAGCTTGAAGTTCGCAGTTTTGCTCCATGGACTAGCATGCTTACCTACTAAATACCTATCAGACAAGGAATCAATCCGACGATTCATAATCTGTTGTTGCTAACATATCAACCTCATTAGATCCACATAATGAAACAGGCCCAAGTGAATCGCCGTCTATACTGGCCAGTATCTCAAAATCCCTTGTCGTATTGCTCTCTCTCCATCTGACAGCAAGAACAGAGAAACAAACCACAACATTTTTCTCTATCCTTGCAAGCTCCTCAGTAACGAAAGCCGGATGCTCCCCGGGTATAAATTGATAAGCTGGCATTTCCCTATGGGAGAGATAAGCATATTTGAGAGGTCCGCATCTTAAGAAGACTCCATTTCTAAAGACACGGTAAACAACTCCCTGCAGCGTTTCTTCTCTTACGGGGACGAAGGTTCGACAATTGAGCACAACAGATAATTTGATGTTGCCTGAGTCATCCAATGCCACCGTTCTACCATAGCACCTCACTTTCGTCACTGCCAAGAAGTATCCATGAAATTTACTGGCCTTTTCATCAAGTAAATCCTTCATAATGCGTGAAGCAATAAATGCACGTGTAATCAGTCCATCTCTCTTTATGTCCTGAACAGTAAATGCGACATCCCTTACTATCTTTACTTCAGAAAACATGTCAGGTACCTGGCATTGAGAACAGACCAAGAACGAAATTTCAGCAAACACACAATGGCTCCTGAGGATGATTAGAGAAGAAGCTCAAGGGAATAGCACGATGATCTGAACATACTAACCCGCTTTAAATCAAAGAAGCAAATTTAATATGTCTTACAACAATATCTAGGATATTAGCCCTCTGCAAGCAAACTTCCAAAGGAGTAATCTTGATTCGACATTGGCAGAAACACGAGTAAGCGGAATTAGCTAATTGACGCAGATATCATGCTTCTAGTCTCTAAATAGACATCAAAGCTTAAGTCATTCATATTCGCTGCAGCGGAATATTAATCCCAAACATCCATTCCTCCAACTACGGCACATTGATTACAGTACACGAATCAGCCGAAACCAAGCAGACGACATAAAGAACTGTCAAAAGCACATTCCGGAATGAGATACGACATCGAGGTCGAGCATCATTGGACCCTATGCAGGAGGGGTTCGTGAGATTCGAACTCCTGTAAGAAATCCAAGTCTCAAAGACACAAACTTTGCAACATACAAGAAACAAAAAACGACAACAACCCAAAAGTATGGACCAGAGCCTATGTGCTGTGCCCTATATATACGCCTCCAATACAAAGAATTGGAAACAAGAACATCAACAGAACCAAGGTAATAATTTGACCTTGTCTGTAGCTAATAATTCCATCTGGGTATTGGAAACTGAAGTTAAAAATGGCACCTTGGAGACTACTAGTACCTAAATTCACCTAAAACAAACAAACAAACCCTTTTCCAGAAAATACAATAGGCAATTAACATCCGAAAGCTCCAAGATCTAATCTTTACAGATGAGAGAGAGAGAACCTGCGTTCGAGGCGGCATGGGGTGCTTAAAGGGAATTGAAGTTCAGGGCGGTGAAAATGGATTTCTTTCTTCAGAGAATTGTGTTCCTATATTTTCCAGATCTTTGGAATCCGATGCAGAGAATCGAATTTGTGGTTTTCTCATCCGCTGCCCGTGACAAGGAGCTGACGTCCTTTTCGACCTGACCATTAATCAAATTCGAACTAATAACGAAGCAGATTCTCAAAAAAAAAAATAAGGAATCAGATTCTCAAAATGTTCAGATCAATGTGACAATGTCCTATAAAACATTGGGCTTTATGTGATAATTTGTTAGAACGCTGGTTTTGTGTGATATTAGCACATGCACAATTTCAAAAAGCTTACCTAAAATTTAAAATCAATGTTTTAATATATAAATTCTAGTTTGTTGACTTTTTGACGTATAGGTCCCTAAGATTAGATATAATATCTGAGGGGTCTGTTTTATAATTTTTTTAGTCCATAAATTTTGAGAAATTAAACTGATTGGTGTTATGTCTATTTTTTTTAGGACTGTGTTATGTCTATTTTTGGTTAGTAGAGTGCAAAAAATACTCTTCTCTCTAAAATAAAGATATTATTGATGATTTGCTTTAAAAAAAAGAAGATATTATTGATGATTTCGTAGACCGTCCATGGAGTTCATCGGCCTAAGTTTTGAAGGTTCGAATTTAATCATTGTGAATACAACAATATTAAATACTTGTTGTTTGTAAAAGCTTTGCTAGTATTACTCAATTCGAATATATAATAATCATTAGTGATTATCGAAAATTAGGTGGTAAACATCAAAATTAGTTTTTTCTTCAAGTAATGGCTAATTAACTATTATGTGGAATCTTTTTTTTGTGTGGATATTATGTTGAATCTAGTGTTAAGTATTGTTCTATAGCAATGTTATCTCCGGTACTCTTTCTCTGTTTTGATTTTTTTCATAGAGTTTTATCGCGGTAAAATTTTTAACGAAAACTATGACTGCAATCTCGTATCCCTACAAGGAAATTATGCACAGGTACATATTATAAGGTGTAAATATCTTTAACAAAATTTTATTACTTACCAAAAAATATCAAAATAAGATACAATGAATTATAGGAAGTGTCAGTGACCATCATGAGACTGGACAATAGTTTAGTGACCATGTATGTTTTTTCGCCCAAACAAAAACCCCCATATATCCAATTCTCTCAGCTTCTCTCAGTTCCATGAACTCGAGGTCCCTCCTCCTCCTCCTCCTCCTCCTCCAATGGCATTAGTATCAAGTTGGCAACTTTACTTGGACTCCTTACACGGTCCCTTGTCCAAATTCCACTTCACCCGGCTTCACTTGTTCAGGTACACTTCTTCATCATCCAACCCTCTTAGGAAGCCTCGTTTTATTGGAAACCCCAGTTGTGGAAATGATAGAAAGGACTCGACTTTAGCCACTTCTGATTGGCTCCCTGTGTGGAACAAACCCATTAAGGATAGCCGCCCGAAGCCACCGCGGGCGGTTTTGGATTATGATGATGATGAGGATGGTGGTGATGGGAGGGGTAGGACAATGGAGAGGATAGTGGAGAAGCTTCGCAAATCCGGGTATGTTGATGAGGGAGATGGGGATGAGAGGGGTGTGGGAGGATTGTCTAGAGGTGTGGAGAGAGGGAGTGTGGAGGAGATTTTCTACGTGGAGGAAGAAGATGGGATGTTGCCTAATTCGCGAGGCGGGTTTTCGAAGGATTCGCGTTTGGGGGTGGAGACTGTGTTTGAGAGTGGTGGGGAGGTGAGGTTCCCTTGGGAGAAGCCGACGAAGGAGGAGGAGCAACAAGGGGAGGGGAAGTGGACGGCCAAGAGCAAGAGTAGGACTTTCTTGGCTGAGTTGACATTGCCTGATTCCGAGTTGAAGAGGCTGAGGAACTTGACTTATCAGACCAAGAGCAGAGTTAAGATTAAAGGTGCTGGAGTTACCGAGGAGGTGGTGACTACTATTCGCGATAAGTGGAAGACCACGGAGCTCGTCAGGGTGAAGGTTGATGGAGCACCTGCACTTAACATGAAGAAGGTGCACGAGATATTGGAGGTTCGTCTCCTGAAAACTTTTCTGGTCCTCTTTCTTATCTGTGCTGATGCACCGTTTGGATCGTATGCTTAAAGAAGCAAGTTACCTACAGCTTGAGCATGATATTATTGCCACTTGTAGACTAGGCCTTTGTGCTCATGTATGGGCTGAATTGAGATCAGTATTTATGCTGCCGATCTCTGCTCTACGATTGGACCGACAGATTTTCTTTTGTTAATTTGGATATAAAAGGCAAGGAATTCTTGTAGACGAAGTATTGAGAGATTAGAACTGTTGTGTATGTGAAAAGAAAACTGCATTGTCACAGTGGTGGCAATTAGTTCAGAGATTTCTGACTCCGTATTGGTTTCTCTCTGTCTCATTTGGTTTTCGTTCATCCGATTACGTTCAGAGAAAAACTGGCGGACTGGTGGTTTGGAGGTCCGGAACATCCATAGGTTTGTACAGAGGTGTGAGTTATGAGGTTCCTTCAGTCCATAAGAATAAAAAGATATTCAGAAGAAATGAAATAGCCGAGAGCTCCTTACCCACTGATACTATCAATACACTCCCTACAACTGTTCGTTCCGCTCAGGAAATACGCAACCCCCGCTTGGATTCAGAGGATACTGCTGGTGAAGGTTCTTCGGTGGCCATAGAGAAGAAACAAATAAAATCACATGTTGAAGTACATTATGAAGATGAAATTGATAAGCTGTTGGATGGTCTTGGTCCCAGATACCTGGATTGGCCAGGATACGAGCCGTTACCCGTTGATGCAGATATGCTTCCTGGCATTGTTCCTGGCTTCCAGCCCCCATTCCGGCTGCTTCCCTATGGAGTAAAACCTACTCTGAGTCAGAAGGACGCAACGTCATTACGAAGGTTGGCCAGGGTTCTGCCTCCCCACTTTGCCCTAGGTTTGCCGATTATCTTTCTTCATTACCACAACTCTCTTTGATTTGTAAGATTTTGCATGGATTTTAATTTGTATTCACTTGTAGGGAGAAGCAGGCAGCTACAGGGTTTGGCTGCTGCGATCGCTAAACTGTGGGAAAAAAGCTTAATAGCGAAGATCGCTCTTAAACGCGGTGTACAGATAACTACTAGCGAAAGAATGGCTGAAGATCTCAAGGTACTCTGTGGAAGTCATGACTGCTTTCTCATACTTCATGTAATTTGGGAGCTGGTTATCTTGTGCTCGAAGTATCCGTGCCTGTTTGAACATTCGTGCTGATATTGACTGCAGAAATTGACTGGAGGTTTGCTGCTTGTTCGAACCAAAGAATTCTTGGTCTACTACAGGGGAAAAAGTTTTTTATCCCCGGATGTCAGCGAAGCACTGATAGAAAAGGAAAGGTTGGCGAAGGATCTGCAAGATGAAGAGGAGCAAGCACGACTGCGAGCTTCAGCCTTTGTTATACCAAACATTGAAACTGTAGATCAACCGAGAACTGCTGGAACACTAGAGGAAACTTTGGATGCAAACTCAAGGTGGGGAAAGAGGTTGGATGATCAACACAAGGAGAAGATTATGAGAGAAGTTGAAATTTCAAAGCGTAATAGCCTTGCCCAAAAATTTGCAAAGAAGCTTGCTTTTGTAAGTTCTTTTCCACCTTTGATGATTTCCTGCTTTCCCTTCTTTTTTATTCAATCACCAAGTTAATGCTTCTCTTGTAGAATATCTACTATATAATTGAAACTATAAGCCAAATAGGATAGTTCGTGATCGCCAATATCGCTACGTTAGAAACCGATGATTAACTTAACACATCATGTAGTCCATATCATAAACGGAAAGGTACAATTTCTTTAAGTCGGAGCGGCAAGTGAGCTATATTATTATGATATTAATAAGGATATGTCCATGCTTCAGATGATATGATCTCTTTGATTTCTGTTTATTAGGCTGAAAGAAGACTAAAAAAAGCAGAAGACGCCTTGTCTAAGGTAGAGGTGTTCTTGAAACCAGCAGAAATTCAAGCAGATCCTGATAGTATTACAGATGAGGAAAGATTCATGTTTCGAAAGCTCGGTTTAAGAATGAAAGCTTTCTTACTTCTTGGTAAGTGAAAACTATCTGTTCAGAAGTACAACTTATTCTGTGTTTGAGGATATTTTGTGAGCAGATGTCCTCTGGCTTCAGGTAGACGCGGAGTTTTTGATGGAACCGTGGAGAACATGCACTTGCATTGGAAGTACCGTGAATTGGTTAAGATAGTCTTGAAGGCTAAAAATTTCGAATTTGTTAAGAAAACTGCTCTAGCTCTTGAAGCTGAAAGTGGAGGTGTCTTGGTATCAGTAGACAAAATCTCCAAAGGCTACGCCATAATTGTCTTTCGGGGAAAGGACTACAAGCGACCCTCAACTATAAGGCCGAAAACTCTATTGACTAAGCGGAAAGCCTTGGCACGCTCGATAGAAATACAAAGGCGCGAGGTACCATGAATATTTTCTTGTGTTTTTTTTGTAGCTTCTAGCAGCTAGTGTTGCTAAGATTTGAGACAGATATTAAACTCACATTGAATGTCCATGCCCAAAACCTTGAACCAGTGAATATTTTTGTTAACAGGCACTGCTAAAGCATATTTCAGCTGTTAAGGCGCAAGTGGAGAAGCTAAAAGCCGAAATGGTAAGGCTTCACAAACATTTAGCTATATTAGTATGTTGCCCCTGTTTTTTTTTTTTTTTTGCAATGGAATTTATCTGCTTCTGATCTTTGTTTCTCGTTTGCAGGACCAGATGAGGATGGACGAAGGAGGAGGAGAAGAGGAAATCGAGAAACTAGATTCCGCTTACCATATGGATGACGATGAGAATGATGATGAAGATGAAAGCGAGGTTTGTACATCTTGACTCAAGTATCTGCCTTATTTGTTTGTTTTAAGAACAGTCGAATTATGTTTATGGTTTGATCCGATCGTATAGGAGGAAGGCTATGAGGCATATCTTGAAACATATGACAGCGATGACGATGATGCCGATCATGGAAACGTTGAAGCTGAAGATGGCATCCCTGGTGCGCACCATGGAAATGCTTGTTCTGATGATGTTCAAGACCAAGAGGTCGAAACAGAATACGAGGTGTGTACGACCTGACCTCTTCGTCTGCGTTTTCTGCCTTGTCGTCAATTCTCTAGCCTAACAGTAACATCTTCGACGGGTATTAGGATGGAGAAGACGGGGAAAACATCGATAATCACAATGGTGATGACAATGAGCTTAGAAGTGATACAAGCTCCGTTGACAAAATCCGCGATCAGGTCCCAAAAGGAAAATGAGGGAGGGTACGGCGTAGAGCCAAACGATCAATGCCGCCGATCGCGAGTCTGAAACGGCAAAATGAGGATGAAAGAACACTCTCCCTGATCGCCATCGGAAGAATCCGCTACATCCTAGATGCCCTTGTGCAATTCATTTGCTGATGTGCAAAGATGGAAAGCTGATGTGTGGTTACTGGAAAGTACTCTAGCAACCCAGTTAGTTAATTTTCTTTAACCCTAATGTAATGTATCATTTCGAAAGCAAAACAATGAGAGAGCCATAGTCCGTTCTACTTTTTTTTTGGTTAAATAAGTTTATAAGATGTACGACTGGAAGAATCTAAAAGTAACCAGGTAAGCCTTCTATTAAAAACAACATCTCCCCGCGTTTGCTTGCATGTACAAGCTTTTTATTTTATTTAAAAAAGGGTGGCGTGAAGAATATATTAGATAAAATGGGTTACAATACTGATGAAGGAAATACATAGTACGAAGACATCAAACAGAAGACGAAAACTCAACCGAAAGTAACAGAGTGGTATGGGTAGAAATGAAGGGCGGACAAGAAGCTATGAAAGCCAATGTTCAAAGCGAAAAGTTGACGCAACAAGCGACGGCCAATAACCACAAGGTCACATCACATATGCAACCTCGTGGGCACGAAATATACTCAAATGAGAGCAAAGATCGGACAAATCCGACCGGGACAAATGTATCTACCTGTAACAACAGGAAAAGTTTCGAGTTCCGAATAGATCTCAGATCGAGGTTACACTGATACAAGCAAAAACTCGCACAAAATATAAAACAAACTAGGTAGTTAACCTATGACAACCCCAAACATATGGGGGTATGTACAAGCAGCTTCTGACTGTGAAGGTTCTTGATTTATCGAATGCCCAAGCGACAGTTACTTCGCTGTCCGAAAATTACGGTGCGTTTTAGAATGTCATTGGTGCCACACAAATAATCCTCTGTTAAATTGTTAAAAATATACCGGAATTTTCTTGTATCAACCAGTGAGAAAATATTATATTTAAATAAAAAATTTCAATTTGGATTTTTAAGTTGTATTAATAACTTAACTTTTTTATAAATCAAATTTAAATCTAAATTACGCTAACGTGAAGAAAGTCATTTGGACCCAAAGTGTGAGATTTTAAATAAAGAGTGAAGTAGGTGGGGTTATGCATGTACGTAATAAATTGCATGACATTAATTTTTCATAAGTGGAATTAATTATGATCCACCGTTACAAACGAAAGACTTAATTGAATTATTTATGTTATATTGCATGACATTAATTTTTCATAAGTGCGAGAAAAAGGAAAGAATATTAGGGTTTTGCCACTTGCACCGAGCATAATTACATGGGCGGCCCATGCCGTTCCCAACAAAACACACTCATCTTACTTACTATCTTGAAAAAAACCTAGAGAGAAGATGTCGAGGAAGTTGAAGGTATTAGCCTGCAGCTGGACGCAGTTCGAGATCAACGCCTAGTTGACGGAAAAGACGAGAGCATTTGCCGGAGACGTGATCGATATCCCTGTCGGACCGACCATCGTGGCTGAGGCGATTGAGTACGCCGAGAAACACCATGACAAGGACGAGGAGGGCCTCACCAGGTTAAAGGCGATAGGTTGGTGCTCGGGTAATGTAATGGAAGAAAGTGGGTGATAAATCACTTCTAGAAAATATTACATATAATTGTCCCCCTCACAAAATCCCCCGTCTTGGTGCTAAATCACTCCTCAACCATTCTATTTGTTGGAAGCGAAACACAAATGCACACTCAAACAAGCTTGTATGACTCAGGCAACCACTCTAATTTTAATGCTAATTGATATGAAAATTTGATTATACTACAACATTTGAAACTTTAAACATTGGATTGATGCTATATCTTGAAAAGACGGCAGAGAAAACCAAGTTTAAAGGAACAATCCATTCAGAGTTAGAGAATAAAACAAAATTGCAGACATGTCTGCACCCAACAGTACCGATGGTGTCTAAACAGAGGACAAACACATCATTTAAGAGGAATGAACCTAGAAGAGTGGGTAGCACCGATACCGGGTCTACCGTGCTTCACAGGCTTATAACTGATGGAGAACTCAGCAAGGTAGTGACTAATCATTTCTGGCTTGATCTCGACCTGGTTGAAGGTCTTGCCATTGTACACACCAATGATGCTACCAATCATCTCGGGCACGATAATCATGTTGCGGAGGTGGGTTCGGACGGGCTCAGGCTTCTCACCAGCTGGTGCCTCCCTTTTCTGACCAAACATCAACAGGGTTGTTCAATACACAAATCAGATATTGACTAATGATAACTACACCTCTGTATCAAACAATTTTAGTACATAAAAATATACACTAGATAGATGTTCACTAGAACTTTGCAAACATTAACTTGATTTCCCACAACAGGAATCTAAGAAAATTCCAGATAGAGAAAAAAAATAAGAAAAAAACATAAGTTTCATCCGAGCTTTGCAACCTATAATAGTAGAGACATGGATGCAACTTTTAATTGCTCTTAATTAAACTACAATAGTTTCTGATTCTATAACAAGGATACTACATCAGAAAAGTATTGATAAATGTGTGTCTCATGGCCTATCCCAAGTCTTAATGGCAGCGACGCTGCTAGACAAGGCGATGGTATATGAGACCTCCAACAATGGAGATTCCCCGCAAAGGAGAATCTCAACATATCTGGCATTTGTTTGTGACGTTTACTATGGGACTATGCAAGCATCAAAAGCTTGCCCCACTTCTAGAAGAGGATTTCGGAAAACATCCCCCCGTCACATGTTTCCAACAATCATACATCATCCAATACACATTACACAATCTACAAAACATAATACATGAATAGATGCAGCTTCAAATGGTATCATTTCAACAATTTTTATACATGAAACTAATTTGAATCCAATAAGCACAATAAACTGATCTCATAACAAGACAGCAATACATGTGTGTCTCATGGCCTATCCCAAATCTTAATGGCAGCGACACTGCTAGACAAGGCAATGGTATATGAGACCTCCAACAATGGAGATTCCACGCGAAGGAGATTCTCAACATATGTGGCATCCGTTTGTGACGTTTACTACGGGACTATGCAAGCATCAAAAGCTTGCTCCACTTCTAGAAGAGGATTTCGGAATATATCCCCCGTCACACGCTTTCAAACAGACAAACCGAGTTCATAAACCTCGATACAGCTGCCTACAAACGGCACAATAAACAAAACATAAGGCAAATCGATACAAGAAATATTACCGCCTTGCGAAGCTTCTTGATAAGAGCCATCGGCTTCCTCTTCAAACCCCTCTGGAACCTACACGAAACGAAATCCAGGTGCTCGACAATTAAATAAATTTCAAATAAACTGTAAATCGAAAAGAAGAAAGTGAAAACAAAATCAATTTACGAGAAACGTGAAAGGGCGAATTACCTTCTGCGAGCGCGAGCGGGGAAGAGCTTGACGAGATCGTCGGTGGACATGTCGAGGAGTGCGTCCAGATCCACTCCCCTGAAGCTGAACTTCTTGAAAGTCCTCTTCTTCGGCTGCCCCGCCGCTGCCACATCTCCCTCCACGTCAGCCTGCCAATAAAACAAACAACCAAACGATGGCGTTTGTTAGCTTCGGTTATCGGAAAAGGAACGGAAGAGGTTTGGAAGGAGGACGAGAACTTACCATGGTTCCGCTTTGGATCGGTCGCCGTTAGGGTTTCTTCGTGCCGTTTAACGGGGGAGGAGTGAGGTGATTTGGGAGCGGGAATGCTTAATATATATAGCTAGGGTTTACCGGAGAGTTATGGGCGGCGTGTTCGGTTGGGCCGGTTTGGGCTTAGTAGGGTGTGGATATTTGGTTGGGCCTGTACCATCTCGGCCCATCCTGTCGTTTAGGTCTGATTAATTTATTCGCTCGAATCTTTTATATCCTACTTGTATTAAAAAAAGGCAGAATTATTTTGTTTAATGATTAAAATTGTTTTCCATGTGTTACTCAAACCTACTTTTTGGAGCATTAATTTATATCCATATTCATAATTCATGAATCATGTGCATGGAATATTGTTCAAAAATATTCAGAATATGGTCGAAAAAATAACTAAAATACAACTTGCATTTACTTGATTCAAGAGATTACAAAGGATCTCGATTTGATTTTCCGAACCCAATTTCTAACTAAAGCTCATTCCATAAGATCCCGAAAATTAATTCCAATATGGCATTTTCTACAATTCCTGGTTTTTTTATAAATGCAATTCCTGAAAACTCATGATCTTATTCTTTAAACAAAATTTTCTACCAAAAATTATTTAAACAAAATTCAATGTTCTATCAGCCATTTGCTCATATACGTAGATAATGAACCTTTCTTTCCAATCGCTTGCCAGAACCAAACATTATTGAAATGCACTTGCAGTTATCCCCCTTACAAAAAAAATTATTTTAGTAACTATCATCTTGTATTTATTAAATCGAATAATCTAAATTCGAATCGAAATTTTTTTTATTCGAACGCACATCTCTAAGTACCATTTGGAGAAACAAATTTACAAGCAAAAAGGTCGGCCTTTTCCCCTTGTTGACACCAGATAAGAGTAAGATTTAACTACCTCTACAGTCCTAACATTTTCTTCTCTTGCAACTTCGATCTCAAGTCCTCTTCGGACGGCACCTTCCCGCCTCCTTTCGAGGTTGATCTCCACCATGCCATGAGCTCATCCTACAAGGAAGAACATGTTCCATCAGCCAAACCCCGAACGCTCGGGTATCGATAAGATCGATTTCGAGTAAGAGACGGTAGAAGAACGGATTGATCATTCACCTCGATGAAATGTTGGTTCGAAATGTATCGGCTCTCAACTAGACAGCTGATCCCTCCCACATCAACTGATATGGAAAATTTGGGATTTTGGAGCACTTTCTCCTTTTGCACTCCTGTTCACATGTTAGGAAACATCGCAGCTATAACCGATGCACGTCCACAAGACATAACACGAAACATCGCCACGAAAAGGGCTGCGTACCGGTTATGCGAGCAACGTGGTACTGCGGTCTGCCGAGCCCTGCCTCCCACTTTCCGAGCCGCAGGCGAAGAAAAAAACCATCAAGACATGAGAGTGGCATGTGGGAATGTATCCACCTTGTACCATGACAGAACAAATATCTCAATACTCAGATAAGAAGATTACACTAACTTCATAGGTTTAATAACCGGCACACGCTCTAGTTCGATAAGGTCATCACGCAGGGACATTAACGTTCAGGAAAATTGAAGTCGCAACTAAAGGTATATGGTAGTAAATACGGTTTAACTTACTTTAGAACATCAGCTCGAGACAGTTGAAGCCTTTTCACAGCATCAGAGATTGGCTTTGGAACATCAGAGATCGTTCCATCTTTACCCTTTTCAGTAGCCAAGATAATCGAACTTTTGTTCCCTATGGAGGCAGTGATTCCAATATCACGATGAGCACCGGATAAGTTCTTGGACGAATCTATGGCCTCAGATACTTGTCCGATACCATTTTGGAGCGCGCATTCATTTGACTTGCTGTCTGGAAGCTTGAACAATTTGTAAGAACTGCCAGTTTCTGCACGACAGGGTTTAGGCGAGGTGTGGACATTAGGTACTCTATCATCGAGCTCGACTGCTCCATATTCTTCAGCTTGGTCTGCAGGATTTAAGGGAAAAATCTCCTGTGCCTTTCTCTTCGGTTGGTAAATAGAATCAAAGAAAGTTTGAAACCCTGCTGAACCTGTCCTTTTGTCAGGTCCAATGAGACGTTGTTCGGGAACTTTACGGCCCTGGTCTGGATCGACAAGGGTAAATCCTAAAGAAGGAACAGTGCTTTCCCTCATGATTCCCTTCATCATGTTAGAGATCCAATTCACAAAGGAGCTGTTGTGCCTAACGAGCGAAGAGGAACCAGGAGAATCTCGGATATGCCTTTTCAATCGTTTGCTTCCAACAATCAGACTCGGATTATAGTGCAACTGTTTCTTTCCAGCTGAATATAACCCTGCACTGTTGCAGCTTTCAACACTCTCATGGCTGTTGTCCCTCTCACGCGACATCTTTCCATCGGGTATCCCATCAGACAAAGCCCTTCCTTTTCCTTTCATTTGATATCTTCGGATTCTGCTACTAGATTGAGTGTCAGTACCAGGAGGCATCTTGCCTTCAGCAACTAACTCGTCTACTTTCTTGGTGGAAGTTCCTGCTTCCAGTTTAGCAGGAAAATCGTCCTCTTCTGTTCTCTTCATCGGATTTCGTTCATCGTCCTCTCCAGCTGCGATGATTTGTTTTACAGAACCACAATTATTTCCTGCACGTGATCTGCGCATATCTGCTAAATTTTGAAAAAAATGTAAATCAGAATCATGCATTAGTCATTAAAACAATATCATTTTCACAAAGAATCTTAACCATTGCAAAAAAGACCGCGGTACACGAAAATTGCTTGAACCACACAAAGACTGACCTTCTTCTCGATCACATTGCAAACTCTTCTTTTCGGGTCCAGAAGACTGACCGGCCGTCGTTTCCAAATTTTCCGGCTGATCACAAGTTGCTGCCAGAAAGATGCTTTCAGCAAGCTGATGTTGTTTAGGCATGTCAAAAATCAATCACAGTACAATTCTGCATTAAATATGCTGTAGCCTATCTACCTGGTTCTCTTTCGTGACTCGACATACTTAGATGCACGACTCCTGCGCTTCTCGTGAGATCGGTAGCTCTATCGGTACTTGATGAAACTACTACTTTGCTTGCTTCGGGACACCATAAAATACAAGGTTTTTCCTTGCACAAGCTGCCTTCAGCACATTTAACACTCAAGCCTTTCTGCGGAGACCAAACAAGTTCATACAGCGGGCCAGCGCCCACAAACGTCATGTCTAGCCTCGAGCCTGCATTTGCACCTGCACCTGCGCCGGAATCGCTGTCCAACGTTGTACATTTGCAACGGTTGGAGCAACCCCGAGTAGATTCTAGAGCTGCAGTCGGCTCCGTGCTTTTGCCATCAAGGCTCATCTCTAATGGATAGGCTCTTTATCAGGATGTCCTGAAATGCCAGTGAGTTGAAAGTCAGAGTTGTCCATCGTAGGATTAGTCGGTCCGGTGCGTGCGGATTTCGAAATACACAATTGGTAAAAAACATAAACACCTTGATTCTTCCGAAACTAAACTAGTCATTGGAAAGCCTATAAGAATGGAGATGCAAGCACAAGAAGGAATACCAACCAACATCAATGGCATAAACACCACAAACACATCAACCATCACCAGTTCCAACGGAAACAAGCCAATTCAACAACACCCAGAAGAGAAAGACACAAACTTTAACCAACCCACGCACCTTGGTTAAGTATCCCTTTATACGGCTCCTCCTCTGAGACCCGCGCAATAACACGTCCAAACTCGTAAATTAACAAACTTTTGGCTCCAAACGAGCTCGTGCCTTAAAGGGAAGAGATGGTACTTTATGAATCTACTGGGATCACTGTCCAATTAAAAGGGTTAGTGTCCTTTAAAGGTGTTGGGTTATGAATGCATACTTTAATGCATTTGGCCCAAAATGGTAAGGCCCAAAGTGGAGGCCCAAAAGGGAAGTGGAAAGGTTGCAATCCACATTGATTAGAGCAAGGAGGATTTCCTTGTTTATAAGGAATTTCCCTCCTTGCCTATCAACTTGATTGGCTACCCATAAGGCTGACCCACTGCTAGCTGCCTGCGAGGACGGTGCTTCGCACCGTCCGAGCGCGAGCGCGAGCACGCGCACGTGCGTATGCGCATGGCGCATTGGACGCAGGTCGCAATGGGTGCTTTGTGGCGCACTTGGCACTTCGCACGTGTCGCGAGGAGCTGGAGGAGCCTTAAGTATTTTGCCCGGGCCTTCAGCACCAGTGCCAGCGGTCCCGGGAACTGCCCACGCCGAAAGGCCGGCCAAGTTTAACGGTACCGAATTCAAGAGGTGGCAACAGAAGATGTTGTTCTACCTGACGACGCTCAACCGCCGAAGGGATGCAACTCAGCGAGTCCTTCCAAGTAGCTGCGATGATCGAGAAGCTCCCCCCGCTGTGGAAGGATTTCAAGAGCTACCTCAAGCACAAGAGGAAGGACATGGGCCTAGAAGACCTAATAGTGAGACTGAGGATCGAGGAAGACAACCGAAAGTCCGAAGTCAAGCAAGGCAAGGCAAACCTCGAGACTACCGTGCACCTCGCTGAGGGAAAAAGTGGCAAGAAGAGGAAGAAGCCCGAGGATAAGCAGAAGGAGCAAAAGCCCAAGAAGAAAAAGATCAAGGGAGATTGCTACAACTGCGGAAAACCCGGACACATGGCTAAGGACTGTCGCCAGCCGAAGAAGGAAAACCAAGGAAAGGCTAACCTAGCTGAAGATTTGTCCCAGATGGATCTGTCAGCCGTAGTGTTTGAAGCCAACCTGGTGGACAATCCGAGAGAGTGGTTCGTGGACACTGGAGCTACCCGCCACGTCTGCTCGGACAAGGAGATGTTCTCGAACTATATCCCGATCACCGGCCGAAAGCTGTTCATGGCAAACTCCGCAACGTCCAAGGTCGTTGGTCTGGGAAAGGTGGTCCTGAAGCTGACCTCAGGAAAGGAGCTGACCCTCAAGGATGTGCTGCATGTCCCGGATATCCGCAAGAACTTAGTCTCTGGCTCACTGTTAAGCAAAGCCGGTCTTAAGCTTGTATTTGAGGCTGATAAGTTTGTACTGACCAAAGCAGGTCAATTCATAGGAAAGGGTTATCTAGAAAGGGGGCTATTTAAGATGAATGTAATAACTGTACATCGCACCTTTAACGGTGAAAATAAAGTTAATGCTTCTTCTTACTTGGCCAAGTGTTCTAATTTATGGCATGGTAGATTAGGACACGTAAATCTAAACTCGCTAAGAAAGTTAGTAAGTTTAAATTTATTACCGAATCTAGAGTTCAACCCATCCGATAAATGTGAAGTATGTGTGGAGGCTAAAATGACCAAAGCACCTTTCCATTCAGTGGAAAGAAGTACTACGCCTTTAGAGTTAATTCATACGGACACTTGCGATATGAAACACGTGCAAACTAAAGGCGGGAAGAAATACTTCATCACGTTTATCGATGATTGCACGAGATACTGTTACGTATATCTCCTAAGGGGCAAAGACGAAGCTCTTGATGCTTTTAAGAGATATAAGAATGAGGTTGAAAATCAACTCAGCATGAAAATCAAAATGATCCGAAGTGATCGAGGAGGAGAATATGTAGCTCCGTTTGAGGAACTCTGTCAAGAACATGGCATTATTCATCAGACGACTGCTCCATACTCACCTCAATCGAATGGCGTAGCTGAACGCAAAAATCGAACTCTTAAAGAGATGACGAACGCTATGTTGATTAGCTCGGGCTTACCCCAGAACATGTGGGGGGAAGCTATGCTCTCAGCTAACCACATTCTAAATAAATTGCCACACAAGAAAAGGGATAAAATCCCATATGAACTATGGAAAGGAAGGAAGCCTTCCTACGGTTACCTTAAAGTGTGGGGGTGCCTAGCAAAGGTCGAAGTACCTAAGCCTAAGCAGGTGCGAATAGGACCCAAGACCATTGATTGCATCTTTATCGGATATGCGCAAAATAGTAGTGCTTATCGATTCTTGGTGCATAAATCTGAAAACCTTGAGATAAACACGGGAATGGTCATAGAATCAAGGAACGCAACATTTTTTGAAGATAGCTTTCCTAATAAGGAAAGAAAGGAAGCAAGTCCGAAGAAAAGGGCTCACGAGACTACGCAATGGTCAAATCAGGAAGATGATGAACCTAGACGTAGTAAACGGACGAAGGTGGCCAAATCTTTCGGTCCGGACTATCTAACCTATGCGTTAGAAGATGAGCCCAGGACAATCCAAGAGGCATTGTCCAGTCCAGATGCTCCTCTCTGGAAGGAAGCTATCAATAGTGAGATAGAATCTATTATGCAAAACCACACGTGGGAAATCGTGGATCTCCCACCGGGCTGCAAACCTTTGGGATGTAGGTAGATCCTAAAAAGGAAATACAAAGCTGATGGATCAATCGACAATTACAAAGCTCGATTGGTAGCTAAGGGGTTCAAACAGAAGGAGGGATATGATTTCTTTGACACATATTCACCGGTCACAAGAATCACATCGATTAGAGTACTCATAGCTGTTGCAGCACTCTATAACCTCGAGATCCATCAAATGGACGTAAAAACAGCTTTCCTAAATGGAGAACTGGAAGAGGAGATATACATGGAGCAACCTGAAGGGTTTGTGGCTCCCGGTCAAGAGCATAAAGTATGTCGACTAGTCAAGTCACTATACGGGCTAAAACAAGCGCCGAAACAGTGGCACGAGAAATTTGACGGAATAATGCTGTCAAATGGATTTAAGATCAATGAGTGCGATAAATGTGTTTACATTAAGGGCACACCTGAAGCTTACGTAATTGTATGTCTCTATGTAGATGACTTACTAATTATGGGAAGCAATAAAGAGGTTATTGTAAAAACTAAGAACATGTTAAAGAACCATTTTGACATGAAAGATATGGGTCTGGCAGACGTCATACTAGGAATAAAAATTTCTAGGAAAGCTGACGAAATTATCTTGACACAATCCCACTACGTGGAAAGCGTGCTCAAGAAATTTGAAGCTTTTGACAAACCTCCGGTTAAGACTCCAGTAGATTTGAATCTACACTTAGCCAAGAATCGAGGGGACCCAGTATCTCAACTGAAGTATGCGCAAATTATCGGGAGCTTGATGTATTTAACAAACTGCACTCGTCCCGATATTGCGTACTCAGTTAGTAAACTTAGTAAATTCACAAGTAATCCAGGAAAGGATCACTGGCTAGCTCTGGAAAGGGTTTTACGGTATTTAAAACATACCATAAACCATGGGATACATTATGCTAAATATCCAGCTGTATTAGAAGGATACAGTGACGCAAACTGGATATCAGACACTAAGGATACCAAATCTACGAGTGGATACGTATTCACCATAGGAGGAGGAGCTGTGTCTTGGAAGCCCTCTAAACAAACGTGCATAGCTTGATCCACCATGGAGTCGGAGTTTATAGCGCTAGATAAAGCTGGGGAAGAAGCTGAATGGCTTAGAAACTTCCTAGAGGATATTCCGTGCTGGAGCAAACCGGTGCCTCCCGTATTGATACATTGTGATAGCATGTCTGCAATCGGGAGAGCACAAAGTACATTGTACAACGGAAAGTCTCGACATATCCGTCGGAGACACAATACCGTTAGACAGTTGATCTCTAGTGGGGTGATCACCATTAACTATGTAAAGTCCAAGGACAACTTAGCTGATCCTTTTACAAAAGGAATCAATAGAGATCAAATGTACAATGTAGTAAGGGGAATGGGATTAAAATCCACACACTAAAGAACATTCATAGCGGTAACTCAACCATGATGAGTGGATATCCCACGAACTTGGTTCAATGAGATAACTAAGTTATGGAGGGTTCAGTGAATCACCTGGAATCTATCTCATTCTCAGAAGCTGCCCAGGTATTAACCTGCAGAGGTGTGGTAAGGATAAGCATTACGCTTTTAATGATTCCTATACCTTGATTAAGGTGGAGTATGGCAGGATACTCCTGATAGGAGATCACCTATGTAAGTGTGAAGTGAGGCCGCTTCAAATGGGAAAAACACTTATGAATCCAAGATACGGTCCATGGCCGAAACGGACACAACGTGAGAACCTAAATATACTAGGGTTATTATTGTGTAAATGTTATTATCTTGGTTTACACCAAAAGCTGACGGTTCAAGACATCACGTTCACCGAGCAGCGAGTAAATCCGATAACATATTACTAGAGAAGGTTCAAAGCCGCAAGCTACCTGTCTCGATGCAATAATAACACGTCAGAACTTTCGATTAGAGTCTGCATGCATTAATCATCATTCATGTGGGGGATTGTTGGGTTATGAATGCATACTTTAATGCATTTGGCCCAAAATGGTAAGGCCCAAAGTGGAGGCCCAAAAGGGAAGTGGAAAGGTTGCAATCCCACATTGATTAGAGCAAGGATGATTTCCTTGTTTATAAGGAATTTCCCTCCTTCCCTATCAACTTGATTGGCTACCCAAAAGGCTGACCCACCGCTAGCTGCCTGCGAGGACGGTGCGAAGCACCGTCCGAGCACGAGCACGAGCACGAGCACGAGCACGAGCACGCGCACGCGCATGCGCACGTGCGTGTGCGCATGGCGCATTGGACGCAGGTCGCAATGGGCGCTTTGTGGCGCACTTGGCACTTCGCACGTGCGCATCGTCGCGAGGAGCTGGAGGAGCCTTAAGTATTTTGCCCAGGCCCGGAGGCAGCTGCGCAGCTACCTAAGCGACGAGGAGCTGCGAGCGCCTTCAGGTTGGCCGCCAAAGAGGAACGACGGACTGGAACGTCCAGGAGGCTTCCAGAAGGCCGAAGGAGTGCGAGATCTCCCGCGAAAGGGTGCGAGCGCAGCCAGTCAGCCTGTTGGCCGAGCGGACGCGTCTCTTCGGGGTGGCTGGCTGCCTGCCTCCTCCAGCCTATAAATAGGCCTGTCCCCCTGCCAGAATTCTCATCCCAGCAGCACATACACCTTCTAGCATTGTTGTCTTCTCCTCTCCCCCCGTTCTTCATCTAGAAAAGAGTCCCGAAAGTTCTGGGTATATAAGGGTTCGCCCGAAAGTTTCGAGATACGTGTGCAACGGTCTTGGAAACGCCCTAAACAGTCGTTGTATCTTGGGGACGATTGCCGAAGCCCGTACCGCACTGAAATATACGGGGCAATCTCGTCTTACGGAGAAAGTGTCCAACACTTGCCTCGACTGAAGAAGATCCTAATCAAGTACACCAACTCCGACAAACAACAAAAGGGTCACCTCCTGTTAGAAACAGAGCACGCAATAGAGCCCTTACAAATAGAAGCTGGTTCCTGTCTTCTTCTGCTTCGGGTCCGTATGACGTTCAGCAGCTGCCACGTAGTGCATGCAATGCCAATGAAGAATGAACTCTTTCACCATCATTTTATTTTAATCGGATCTTGAGTTTAATTGTTTAAAAAATATTAACATTTAAGAAAGTTTTATTACCTTTAAAATATTCAAACTCACTCGAACACGTAATAGTCGATCCATTAAATTTAGATGCAAAGATATTTTGAAGGAAAAAAAAAACTAACGGACAGAGATCATGTGTATTTACATATTTTGGGTCGGCAAACTTCACTAAAATCATTTCAGTTACGTGGAAATATGAAAGAAACAGTATTATCCGTTTAATTATCGATTCAACGGTTTAAATCAGTACTATTAAGAATTAGGAATATCACACGATGGGTTGAATAGGATGGCATGTCGGTACGTTTAAAAAATAGGTTTCGATGGGTCAATTATGAAGGATATGGCATTTGGAGTCAACACATCCTTTACGGCAGTGATGTATGCTTCTTCTTCTTCTTTTTTATCGATCTCATTCTTTTTGGACATCAATTTATTATTTTATTGTTTTAATGACCAACTTACAACTTTGAGACACTTTATTCATAGGATATTTTCTCGCAACCTTTAAATACTACGTATTCTAATTCATATTTCGATAAGCTTTTGAACATGTCCGCTCTAACTTTCCCAAGTGTTGAATTTTTCACGTTTCCGTATTTTGCTGTTGCAATCAAGGCTGTCCAGATTAGGGCTAAGCATCTAGATCGAACCAGACCGAACTGGAAAAACATGACCAAATTGGAACCGAATTTTTTGAAATATCACAAATCGGATTGGACCGGACCCACTCCGGTCTGGTCTAGTCCGACCTAAAACCGAACTGAACCAGACAAAAAGCACACAAACAATGGGTTTTAGACCGTACTGGACTGGACCGGACTGGAAACCAGGTTTTTATATTATGTGGACCGGACCGGACCATTTTTCTTTTTGATCCGGTCTGTTCTGGTTTGGTCCAGTTTAACGATTTTTGGTTCATTTGCTCACCCCTAGTCCGGATCATAGATATCTCTCTCTTTCTCCCAGGCATGTATCCCTAGGCTCCCCTTTCCTCTTCCTGTTTCCCCCTTTCTCCTCTCAAATCCTCCCCCAAAACTGTTTCTTTCTACTTCCATCTTGAGCGTCAACCTCTCCAGCCCCATCGGGAGGACCGCCGGCGTCCTCCCCGCCGCCGGTGACCATGGCGGGGTCCTGCGCGACGTGGTGGAGGTTCTCCTCCTTCCTGGGTCGCGGTTAGTCCGATGAGGTGCCCGTCTGGTGCCTCTCCCCTCGACGGTCCTCTTCCCTCGCATTTTGGCAAGCTTTGAAGTCCTCGCCCTGGCGGCCGCGGCCTTCTTTCTGGGTCTCCTCCCTCCCTCCCAACTTGCAGGAGCGACAGGTGGTGTCTGCCTTTCTGGCAGTCTTCCTTTTGGAAATTGGGTCCTTCTCTTTTGCAAGTTTTGTTGGGGCTGTTGGCGTCTTAGTCGGGAGGCGAGTGGCAGTTTGGGGGAGGCGGTTGGGTTCCGTCTGTGACTCCGGCTTCCTCTTCCTTGGAGTTGTCTCTTCCTCGTCATTTTCTGCAGGTTTGGCAGCGTCCGCCTTTACTGGCGGACTTCCCGGTAGGGAATTTGGTTTTTGTCTCTGCTGTAGGCGTGTTGGGGTTTGTGGTGGCTGTCGGAGGTCTTGGGGCCGGTCGGCGGCGGGGTGCGGTGGCGGTGCTCTTGGGCCGGCTTGGCCCTCGGCGTCTGCGGCGATGGTAGGGTTACTGGGCGGGCCTGTTTGAGGTTGGGCCTCCCATGGGCCTTCTCTCCTTCCGGGCTTCTGCTCGGGCCTTACCCAGGGGTAGGGTCCCTCGTGGGCCTTCTCTCCTTCTGGGCTGCAGATTTGTTGTGGGCTTTTGTCGGGTCGGGCCTTTGGTGTTTTTTCTTTTCTTTTTTTTGTGTAGTGCCTTGTGCAATTTTGGTGAACCTTTGGTGTAGTGCATTCGTGCACATTTTGGTGTATTTCTTTGGTGGGTAATAATATTTTACTTATTAAAAAAAAGATCGCACAATTTTACCAGTCATCATTGCTCCACCGTGCTGGATCACATGCAAGATCTTAATGTTGAACGGATCGGTGGGATCGCCGAGTATAATCGTAAGATCGCAAGATCTACGATTAAAATCACAAGAATTTTTTCAACTAATTCCCTCCCTATACCTGCGAGAGATTTAGTGAATATTTTTTGTGTTTCTTTTTTTAAATCATATTTGGTGTTTTTAAAAATTTTCTGATTATTTTAAAGATATGTGATATTTCTTTAATAGTTTAAATCAGTGTAACCCTAACCCTAATAGTGTGCACTATAAATATAAGGTCTTTGGCCGTATTCCAAAAAAAGAAGAATGAATTAAATAAGATCAAGAGAAGGATCATCGAATACGACGTAAGTCGGTCTCCGTCTTTGGTTCTCGTGATTTTGTAATCTAAGTGAATATTTTAATGAACTTCATCGCATGATTTAATAGAGCACTATTTTTGTAGTTCATACTTACTAAGATTACGATCATTTTTGTTCATGGTTTTGTAGTTCTACGATAGGAATTAAATAATGCTTGTCTACGATAGGAATTAAATAATACCCAAAGTAGGAGGTGAAGATCGTATGTAGGAAGATGTTGGATTCGATGAGCAGACTGACTTTGATGTTTTGTTGAATTAAATTTTTTAGATGATGTTTGAGAAAATTATGTTTTTAGATGATGTTTGAGACAATGAGTATTTATGACTTAGGATTAAATTAATAGAAGTTTATGTTAAGTTTATTTTTCTTAGTTATTTCTTTAATTTTGTCTATTTAATGAGATCTTGAAATCCGTGTTACGATCCTCCGATCTACAATTTTTCTATACCCAAACGATCCTAAGTGAGATCTCGATTTTACAAACCTTAGTTGCAATGAAGTTAGAAAAGAAGTTGCCCACTTGCTATTTTTAGCCCTACTAATGAATGCAACGATGTCGGACAATAAGATTCATGTTACTGTCCGTGTGGGGTTCAAATTCAGTGGGGACATGGGTAATCCCCACTGAAAGGGACAGGGGCAATATTGGAAATACAATAATTAAAATAATTAAAAAAAATATCAGTAAAATAATACAATTTATGGGAATATTGGTTTTCATTTTATCGGATATTGGTTTTCATCTTCTATGCTATTGGTTTCATTCTACTATGATATTGGTTTCATTCTACTATGTTATTGGTTTCCATCTTCTGACATTGGTTTCATTCTACTATGATATTGGTTTCATTCCACCGTGATATTGGTTTCATTCTACTATGATATTGGTTTCCATCTTCTATGTTATTGGTTTCGTTCTACTATGATATTGGTTTCATTCTACTATGATATTGGTTTCCATCTTCTCGGATATTTGTTTCATTCTTCTATGATATTGGTTTCATTCCACCGTGATATTGGTTTTCATTCCACGTCTCACGTGGCAATTGAAGTAAGTCAAAATAATAATAAAAAACAAAGAATAAAATTCAATTAATCAAATTAAACGCGACAAAATCAAAACCAAGAAATACAGCGGAAGCGGACCGCTTCGATTTCAAATCGAGAGTGGTGGCGGTCAACTCAGTTCGGTCGGCAGACCGCTTCGATTTCAAATCGAGGAAGCGGAAGCGGAGGGAGTACGGCGTTGTGTTGGAGGGCACCGTTCGCATCCGGCGACCCCAAGCTCGAGCAAGCTCGCCCGACCCAATCCGACGCCCCCAAGCTAGCCCAAGCTTGCCCGACCCCAATCTAACGACCCCAAGCGATGACGGTAAACGGCAGCGATGACGGAGACAGCCACGAAGATGATAAAGAACAAAACGACGACAGACGAGGACAACGCAGTTCGGCGGTAACCGTCCCGATGGATCCATGGAGGAGGCAAGCCAAAATAGATGAATCCCTTACCCAGATCCGAGGTAAGAACCGGACGACAGGTCGTACTCAACCTCAAAGCCGTTGGTGAGGAACCTGTCAGGTAGCCGAGGAGTTGGGTTGGAATTGGAGGAGAGAGAAGCGGAGGCTGTTGATGGAGATGGTGGAGTGGCGGCGAACGGCGGGAATGCGGTTGGCTTTGAGTGGGAGGGTGGCGGGATCGGGGGGGGGGGGGGGGACGATGATTTTTTTTTTTGGGAGATGATTTTTTTTTTGAGATTATATAGGAAAATGGTGGAACCCTAATGATTATGTTTGAGTAAAAACTCGAAAATATCCTCAACAGATTCTGGCCGTCAGATCTATAAAAAAAGAATTTGATCAAATCTAAGGGTCCATATTTAGTCCATACCATGGGGATGGCTTTTATGTAGTCCTCCTGAATCCAAATCCGTCAGTGTGGCCATTGAATGTGGCATTTCTGGTTTGAGTGTTACTGTTATTAATGGCCATCCAAATTCAACATTCTAGATATTAATGTAATTGTGTGTCGCTAGAGAAATTTTGGGTTCACAGCATTTCGAAACCTAATCAATTTGACAAACTGAGTTAACGAATTTACGTGTATATTCGTTTTCAGTTTAATTTTTTCATCTGCGTTTTAGCGGCGGACAGTCCCACCGTAGATTTGGAAAATCATCGACTTTAAACGATGGAACAGGGACTGAATTGCAAAGAGCGGGAACTTTAACTTGCGAGAAACAGTGAACAAGGGTAGAAAATAAATGGTTGGATAAACATTGTGACTGGCAGAAGTATGAATAGAGAGAAGTAATTGAAATTAATACATGATAATAAATTATTAGACGGATTAGTTTGAATTTAAATCGAAAAATTATATATCTAACACCAATTTTTTTCTTATAAAACAAATAATATATTATGATTGAAAGTACGTGACAAACATTCGAGATACTTCATCATCGATTTGCCATATCATAAATTTGTTAAATAGATCCATGTTTGTATACCCGCCTAACAACAGACCCAGTGGTCAAATCAGGGAGAACGCTACAAAGCCATATAAACATACAATAATAATAATAATAACTTATAAAAAAACATACAATAATAATAACAATAATAGTTTAGGTTATGGTCCCATATAATATAACCACCATCAAATTCGAAGGGATCCGTCCATGGAGTTGATGCATTCCATGGAAATGGGATAGTATTTTTCAGAGTGTTCAGATATTTATTGAACCGAATAATCTATATTTGAATTAAATATAACTTTGAATGGCATAAAAATTTTCCTAACAAATATTTGATATCGCTTTTCTAAACCTTGTTGTATTAGGGTGGCAATACCTTTCACCATAAAAGCATCTGATAAGTGTGGCTTCCCAACGAATCATCCAGATATTCCAGCGTAGCCCATTGAGGGTTTTTTTTCCTCAGAGGGGTTGATTTCCCTGACAAACCACTGAATGGGGTTCTCGGGGAATGTTTTCCCTGTCTGGGGTCGAGTACAAAAACGCTGAAAATTGAGCGTTTTTGTGCGCAAGAAAACGCTTGAAACTGAGCGTTTTTGGTGAAAAGCCGGCAAAAATCCGACACGCTCTGTCGCAAGAGAATCTACGCCTTGGCTCGTCCCTCGACTCGGCTTCTTCCAAAAAACGCTCCGTTTTCAGCGTTTTTGTGCTAATTTTTTTACGTAATAACTCTGCGTTTTTTTTAACTGACTGACTTATTTTTTTTACATTCTAATTAAATTTGAGGCCAAACGATACTTCCTAATTTAATTTGTAATAATAATTTTTTACATCCTAAATTTTTGACTCATTAAATCTCAGATTTCATAAATTTTTTAACTTTTACACGTATAGTATATAGGGTAGTATGTGTTATTGAGCAATTAAAATCTATAATAATGGGTGCAGCTTTGCAAAAAATTGAGAACCTACTGCATAAATTTTAAAAATTTTGGTTTATTGTGGGTTAAAGAAAAATGCCTTATTGTGTGGTATTTTGGGCCAAATTTTGGCGAGAATTAAAATAAGACAACACGATATATTAAAAACTCACTTGGCATAAGGAACAATTAAAATGGTTGCAGAATTTTAAAATATCGTGTTGTCTTATTTTAATTCTCGCCAAAATTTGGCCCAAAATACCACACAATAAGGCATTTTTCTTTAACCCACAATAAACCAAAATTTTTAAAATTTATGCAGTAGGTTCTCAATTTTTTGCAAAGCTGCACCCATTATTATAGATTTTAATTGCTCAATAACACATACTACTCTATATACTATACATGTAAAAGTTAAAAAATTTATGAAATCTGAGATTTAATGAGTCAAAAATTTAGGATGTAAAAAATTATTAAAAAATTATTATTACAAATTAAATTAGGAAGTATCGTTTGGCCTCAAATTTAATTAGAATGTAAAAAAAATAAGTCAGTCAGTTAAAAAAATGCAGAGTTATTACGTAAAAAAAAGCACAAAAACGCTAAAAACGGAGCGTTTTTTGGAAGAAGCCGAGTCGAGGGACTAGCCGAGGCGTAGATTCTCTTGCGACAGAGCGTGTCGGATTTTCGCCGGCTTTTCACCAAAAACGCTCAGTTTCAAGCGTTTTCTTGTGCACAAAAACGCTCAATTTTCAGCGTTTTTGTGCTCGACCCCAGACAGGGAAAACATTCCCCGAGAACCCCATTCAGGGGTTTGTCAGGGAAATCAACCCCTCTTAGGAAAAAAAACCGCCCATTGATCTGAAATTTAAGTGGGGTCGGAAGCTAAAACTCCGGAAATCGTCAACATCTCCCGAATTACATACAAGTAGATTCAATCAGGAAACAACTGGACGCTTCGGACTCAATCGATAAAATTCAAAGATGGGTGTCACTTCCCAATTAATAGAAAGTGGCTCGATTCGATTCTGGAATTGCCCAGGTCAACTCTCTCTCGACAAGTCGCTAGGTGAAACGTAACATATAGGAATAATGGAGAGCCTAATCGATGCCTTTGAGACCGACGTTTTTTGTTGTTGTTGGTTTTCATGTCATTTCGAAAGTTTTATTTGGTGCCATGTCATAAAATAACATTAACTTGATGAACAAATAATTACATTAATTAGTGAGTACGTTGTTTGAACTTAAAAAAAAGATAAAAGTCCACTTTAGTACCCTGTGGTATCGCGAAAAATCAAGTCAGTACCCTGTGGTTTAAAACGTATCAATTGAGTCATACTTATTCCAATTAACATCAATTAGAGGCCCGGGCAGCTGCCCGGACCTGCCCGAACCTACCCGGGCGCTGCCCGGGCCACGTGGTCAGCCACATCACCAATTTTGGTGACGTGGCGCCACGTCACCAATTACTCTCCCCTCCGATTTTCCTCCTCCTCCTCCGATTTTCCTCCTCCTCCTCCTCCTCCCCTCCTCCTCCTCCTCCTCCGCGTCCTCCTCCTCTCGTCCTCCGCGTCCTCCTCCTCCCCGCGTCCTCCTCCTCCCCGCGTCCCCCTCCTCCTCCTCTCCTCCTCCTCCCCACGTTGCCCTCCTCCTCCGCGTCCTCCTCCTCCTCCGCGTCCTCCTCCTCCCCGCATCCTCCTCCTCCCCACGCCCCCCTCCTCCTCCGCGTCCTCCTCCTCCCCGCGTCCTCCTCCTCCGCGTCCTCCTCCTCCCCGCGTCCTCCTCCTCCCCACGCCCCCTCCTCCTCCCCACGCCCCCCTCCTCCTCTCCTCCTCCTCCCCGCGTCCCCCTCCTCCTCCTCCCCGCGTCCTCCTCCCCCTCCTCCTCTCCTCCTCCTCCCCGCGTCCTCCTCCTCCTCCCCACGCCCCCCTCCTCCCCGCGTCCCCCTCCTCCTCTCCTCCTCCTCCCCGCGTCCCCCTCCTCCTCTCCTCCTCCTCCCCGCGTCCTCCTCCCCCTCCTCCTCTCCTCCTCCTCCCCGCGTCCCCCTCCTCCCCCGCGCCCCCCTCCTCCTCTCTTCCTCCTCCCCGCGTCCCCCTCCTCCTCCTCCCCGCGTCCTCCTCCTCCTCCTCCTCCCCGCGTCCCCCTCCTCCTCCTCCTCCTCCTCCTCCTCTTGGTGACGTGGCTGACCACGTGGCCCGGGCAGCGCCCGGGTAGGTTCGGGCAGCTCCGGGCAGCTGCCCGAGGCCCTTTTTGATGTTAATTGGAATAAGTATGACTCGATTGATCGGTTTTTTACCACAGGGTACTAAAGTGATTTTGGTCGATACCACAGGGTACGAAAGTGGACTTTTCCCTAAAAAAAATATTGGTTCAACGCTAGTGGTTACGGCACTTTTTTTTTTCAGGACATCCTTTTGATAATTATTATTCAGGAGTCCGAGGGGACTTTTGTTTTGATATTTTATTTGTCATTTTTTTCAAATAATACTGTATCAGTCTAAATCTAAGTAATGGTACACCGACTCGAATTTAAATAAGACTGATAAAACCGATCCAACGTCCAAGATGTGATTCATCAAATTCGGAACAAAACAGCTTCAACATGCTATTGCTAGGGGGGCCGACAATATTAATGGCACACGTTTTACGTCAAGGAGGATATTTCACATAACGAAATGTCTGTCACCATCTTTGTTATGAAAGACCCACCAAAATTGACAGATGAGTGAAAGGCTTCGAGTTCGATTATTGTCATTTGTGAGGGTCACTTGTGGGCCTTCTAAAAGTTATGAGCTTCCAATCGGGTCCAGCCCGAAATCAAGTACGTACATCTATTTTTGTTAGCACATGTTAACTCATGAAAAAGTATTAACCCCCTATATTTTTCATCAATTGTTAAATATTAAATAATGAACAAATTTAGCATTACAAGGATAACTAATATGTGCTCAACACTTGAGGCGTTATCATTTAACAAGAAGATGAAATTGCGACAGTTCTAAAAAACAAAATGGTTTGCCCTCGACGAAAAAAAGAATGGTCTCATCTCCGGGCAAGTCTCTGCCCAGCTCCAAGTAACAGGGCCCTCCCAACGGCACTGGAATGAAGTCCAAGAACCAGAGCAACTGTACCGCCTACGGCTATCCATTTCCAATCAATGCCATGGTCTTCCTGTTGTTTGACGCCGATCAGTCGGCCTTCATCTTCTCCAGAAGAATCCATGTTCTCGTCGAAAGAAACTTTAGTAGTGATTTTCGCCATTAGTGCACATCTCGACAATGCAGCGTCTGATCTCCTGGCATTCTGGTAGGCTCTCATGCCGGAGTGCAACTTCTTGACAGCTCCCCACATTCCATGTCGCAGTCCCAACTTAGCCACGTCTTTCGGAATCCCCATGTCCTCGTAATGTAAGAGGGTAACTTCACAAGCTGACTTCTGGCCGTCTCCTCTGCGGGATTCCACTGCATAACAACATTCATCAGATTGGTAAACATTGGCTCGTGAGCTCATCTAATCATTTAACGGAGACAAATGCACTGATTTCACCCACCAGCTCTGATGACCCAACTTGAAAAGTAGAGCTCTACGCGCCTTGGCTTGTCACGCTTGTGCAAAGCTGGGTATGGTACACCCTGCAATTTACATTTACATTCAACAAAAAGCTTAGGCTAGGCCATTTCGCAGACAAGAGATTTAAAAACTAATTTTGAAAATGGAAATTTAAGCATATGAAATTTGAAAATCAGTCAACGAAGATGCAGCACGTTCTCACACAACATGAAAAATAAGTCACCGCACAAAATATTGAAAAATCACCATAGGTTTACAACTCCATAGAAGAAATTATTAGCTTGCGGAACAGTTCTCTGTGAAGGGGATATCTCCAAGGAAAACAGAGAAATTGTGAAACCCAGAAAGTATTGCGGCAAGTAGTTACAATATGTCTCAGTCAGTACCTTGGTCACACAATAAAATGTCCTCCCAGCCTCCCATATTCTTCGGCCGATGATATATTCCCTATCACTACAGAAAAATGGGAACTGCAAATTGGAAGAATAAACTTGTCATCACCAGATAATACGAGATTAAAAAAACGAGCCTCAAGAAATGAGCACGCACAAGTGTCTTACAGTTATTCAGCTGCATACCTTCTTAATCCAGTGATTAATCATCATTCCAGTTTGAGGGAATTCTTCCAATATCTTGCAATGTGCAAGCATTTGATCCCATTTTGGTCTGAACTCGTCATCCCAGAAGAAGTCTCTAACCAGCTCTGGAGTAGCATCCTCAAAGACAGTTCTACTGCGTAAGACAGAGGGACCTGTCTGATAAAAAGAACATGCACCGAAATATCAAGCATAAACATAAGTAATGGATAACAAACTCTATAATTCGATTCCAAAAGGTTGGTCTTCTGAAATTGCATGGGATTATCTAACATGATATGCCTCGCAAACAAAGAACACAAATTGAACAAAAGATTACACATCGAGTTTGACCAAAAGAACCCAGCTTAATATTATTGCTAGAACCAATCAAGTTTGACCAACTTACAAGGTCCATGCAACAGCAGGGGATAATTTCTTCCCTACGGCTCATCCCAGTTTGATGCCCAGGGTAGAGGCGAGCACACTTGGTACCACCTAACGCTCATTAGTTGATTCACCAAATACAAGATTCCGAACCTACCTGAGGCTCGTAGCGCCAAGCCTGATACGTCATATTCGAAGTAGTCCTCTCCATCATGCTTTGCCATCCCATCTGCCCATCCTTCCCTTCGAGCAGTTGCAAGAGGTGTTCCAAATCATTCTCGGATACAAGTTCTTCCATCTCCTCATGTTTGCCAGAAGAACTGCTGAAAATCGCCAGGTTGAAACAAACATTTATTACATAGATAACGGCATCATCCGACCTACTGTCTCCGCAGACCAACACCACCTACTGTCTCCCCGTTGAACATTAATTCGAGTAAAAGCACCATAATGATAATGGAAACATAGATAAAGACAGAAGGCTGTTTAGAAAAGGAAAACCTAATCTCCAAACGAATCAAACAATAAATTCCGAAAAAGTCAAAACCTACCCAACGAAATCAGCGCATCGCTCGGCGAGAGGGGGACCGGATGCCGCGGCACCGGACTTGCCGTTTTTCTCCTTGAAGTTGAACCAGACGGTCCGGCAGACGGAGAAAGCGGATAGAGCGGTGAAGGCGAGCCAGAGGCGGCGGGCGCCAAACCCCGGGGGGAGCGCGGTCCACACGAAACGGAACCGGCTCCGGAGACCAAGGAAGAGGAGGCCGGTCCACCGCGGCCGCCACGCCCACCCGATCACGAGCCCGATCATCACCGCCAGCCATATCGGAACTGCGCACAGCAAAATGTCGACGAGTGTTTCCGTCACCGACGGCGGTTTCTTCCAGAACTCCCCAACCAGATCCAGGAACGTCTCCTCCATCCTTTCCCGGGGAAAAGGAGATCGAACCGGTTTCGGTTCACTACATGGGTGGTGCCCTAGAGAGAGAGAGAGGCGCCGTTGGATTTGGATTTAGGAGGGGGAAGTTTTATGGCTGGGCGCGTGAACGGAACGGGGCCGGGAGGGAGCGTGGTTCAGGTGGGTTTCGTTAGGTGGTGTTTGGAGACTTGCTTTAACCGAAAAGGTCAGCGTTTTCTTCGTCTCACCCTTCACGCACCTTTTTCTTTTCGGCCTTGTTTGCATCTTACTGCTGTTTGATTGGAAATTTTGGATTCATGTTCAACAGATCTTTTGGAAATTTGTTGTGAAATTTTGAATAGCTGAAAAATGTGTCATGTTAAATAAATTTTAATATTAATTTCACAAATTTTCATAAAACTAGGTTTATTAGTGACCCAATCAAACCTAATTTATATAGGACAAATAAGTTTTTTTTTAATTTGAAAAAGGAGTGGGGTTGGTGACACTAGGACGTATCACAAACTAGGCAGTGACTTTTGTTTTGATAGATAAATTTTATACCATAATTATAATTGCTATTATTTGAACTCAAAATTTTCTTGAATTAGTATACTTCTTATTCCGTTAGGAAAATGTCTTTTGACAATAATTTTTTTAGGTTGGCTTGTATTTTTCTAAATCAACTGTGTATAAAAAGTTGGATTGGATTGGGTTTAATGTTTTTCATAAAGTAAAAAAAAAGTTGGAGATGTAGGTTTTGTACATGGATAAAAGAAAACTTAATTATTCATTAGAAGACTGGGTTGCTTTGGTGTCACCAATAAACATAGTATACCATTTATTTAACAGAAGAATCTGTTTTCTAATTTTTATATTTATTTTAATTCAGAAAATATCTTCCAACGAAACAAATGAATCTTTGTCATCAAAGCATATGGTTGCGTAATAATAGAGGAGGGTAATGATGTAGAAGATTCTTTGCAGCCTAATAATTCAATTAATATATAATTTGATAAATAATTCAATACCAAAATTATATGTTTTTGAGTAATTTGATGTATGTTGACTTTAGGATGGAAGAATAATCCGCAGGCAAACGCGCGCCGTGGGTGTTGAGTATTACTGTTACCTTCACACGACGCGAAGAAACCTCGCTGTCAACTGAGGAAAGACGTAACTGCGTGTGGATAAGGTTAATATATGTATCGAGGATTCTCTGTTATCTGGGCCCCACCTTAATGAGCACGTGTCCTTCAGACATAACTTGTTTGATTGGTGGGGCTTTGTCTTTGGGCCTGGCTTGCGGTTGCAGTCTGATGGGCCTATGGGTCAGATGGGCCGATCCACATACGAACAGATATGAAGTAGTGATAATTTAATCAGAACCAGGCAGTAATAAGTATTTAGATCAATAATAAACTGATAAGTTATAGGAAATTTAGCCTAACGGTACAACAAATGTACTAATTCAAAGAGGTTCAAGGTTCAATGAGTGTAAAAATTTACCGATAATGAAGCTTTTTTTGGAAAGATAATTTTGTTTTCAATAGTTAGACCTGATAGAGATAGAACATTGAATATTCCTCGATGCAATACCATGTCTTGTGAGTTGTGTTATTATTCTAAATGCTTTTTGACAACTAATATTGAAATTGTTTCATCTTAATAAAGAGATTTCAATTTCGAGTCCTGGAAACGTAACATCATTGAATATTTGTTAGGAAGAGTTTTGAAAACGTTCAAACATTTCATCTGACTCGAATCTAAATTAGTCGATACAATGGGTGTCCGATTGTGTTCTTATCCCGTTATACTTGATTTAGACGATCTTTGAACACTATAAAACAGGACAAGATTCTGATTTTCTTTCTTGAATTCGATAACTACCTTTTTGTGTGGGATGATATTTTTCTTGGGGTGATTGTGATTGCCAAGGAAATCGGCCTTTAAGTCATTCAATCCTTTTTAAATCTTCTTTCTTTTTTGGTTCGCTGGTTGAATGCTTTATCACAATTTCGTTTCGTCAAGTCTCAGAAAGTATTTAAAGAGGCCATCTCTTCTGTTGGAAAGAAAGCCAAAACCACAAAAGAAGAGAAGAAAAGGAAAGGAAAGGAATTGAACTTGGCTTTGCTTTATCCAACATGAGATTTGCTTTTCTTTGGCCAGACACAAACTCACTCAACATGTCTTCTTAGCTTTGACTTTTTTCAGGATCACCAATTTATTGTCAGAGGCCACTGGTTGGGAATATCAACGGCCTTTGATTGCAAAATAATTAGAAATTTCAAGATCTGCATGCAAGTAATGTATTTTTTGGGCGACTGTCACGTACGCATGTGTAAAGATACATCAATAGTAATGTGTTAAATATTTGTTGGAAAATTTTTGACATCTTTAAAAAAATTTATTCGACTTAAATCTGAATTACTTAATCGAATGTGTGTTTATATATTATGCAATATTAACCATATATATACACATGAAGAAATACAAAGTTTAAAGTTTCCTAATTGCTTTCTACATCTTCATCGTATAGATCTACTAGTATACGGTTGTTTTGGATTAACAAGTTTGAGTACTAAAAATACAGATTAGGTTAAATTTCAAGTGGAAGAACTTTACTACCCTTTAAAATCCAACACAAATCAAATTTAGATGGTTCAACTCAAATTCATTATCCAAATATTGAATGGTTTGGAAAAAAAAATCATACATCTGCATTAATTTGAGAATATTAATGGAGTGTTCTTAATGCCTCAGTGATGTACTTGTTAGGTTATTAGTTATGCTGGTACTATTCCAAAGATAGTAACTTTGGTGTATTTTGTGATATTTGGACAAATATATCTTGGTTTCACAAGAAACAGCTAATTAAAGTGAAAGCTACACCAACCAGAAACCTTCCGATATTCTTTGCAACTCTCTACAAGCAAAGCCTAGTTGGTGAGACATCAACCTCAGAAAAGAGGAATCCCCACCTCTTTTTTCTCTCTCTTTTGTTTCCCTTTCCAGCCAAATTTTCACACTTAACCCAAAGTTTAAGATTTTCAACGATTTAGTTATTTACGATTTCATTTATTGTTACTCCAATAATAGAGTTACACTCAAATAGAATTTAAAAGAAAGGAAATTAGCCAGCAAAATAAAATCCATTTGGCTGATTCAGAAAAATAAAATATGCAGGATAAAGTAAAAATCCTCACTTTCGAAATCCTGATCATATAACTATAATCTGATCAAGATTTTTTCCGTGAAGAAATGTGAGCAGAATAGATTCCTCATGTAAATGGCAAGGCTTTGTAATTGAAGCCAAGTATTTTTTAGCAACGAGCTATTATATTTATATATATATATATATATATATAATATAAGTCAACGACCACCTTTACATGAATATAGATAGAAAAAAAGAAATTTTTTTATGGTTAAAAAAAGAAATATTATCGAGAGGCAGATAAATTTTCCTCATGTGGGTATGAATCATACCCATAAATTTGTTGCTTAATTGCCGGCAAAAAAAAAGATACCTAATGGATATTGAGGGAGAGAAAAGAACCTGTCATGGACTTCTGAAGTGAACCAAGCCATCAAATTAGAGACAGGATGAACACCGGAAGGAAGGAAATAACCGGATACGAATGACTTTGTCTCCGAACATCCACCGAATCAAGTAATTTATCTAGATCAAAGAGAGTGACAAAACTCTGTTCCCGAATAGATGTTTTACGTTATGGGGAATGAAGCCTGGTCCGAAATCATCCATTACAAGATCCAACTAAGAAGTAATGGACTGTCTCGAACCAGACAGCATTCCCCGCAACTGTACATCCGCACAGTGAGTTGCAGAAGAAAAGGGAGAATGTACAGTTATATTGACTGTTAGATTTCGGAGTTGCCATGCAAATGATGCCATGTGCGTTACATGGGTGGCCTTTATATACGTGAGGATGAGCTTAGAGTGAGACAAGCGAATAGCATCTTTTATTTCTTGTGGATTTGTGGGTCATTTTTATTGACATACAGTACTACATCACTATTTAGACTAATTTCGGTTCGAGTCAGATAATATTTTTGAACGGTAATAAAGTTCTTCTAATGAGGCCAAAACTCAAACTCGAATTATCTTTATTAAGATAAAACAATACTCTCACTATTGTACAGTCTCCTAATCCTTCCCCTTGCGTCGCTTTTCACGCACTTTGGAGAACTTTGGCTCTCTTTTCACTTGATTACAAGAGCAAAATATCTTACTTTACTTGTTCCACACAAATTGGCTCCCTTATTGGTCGTGTACCTTGGATTGCTACGAATCGTAAGATTGGAATATGTTTTCGGAATCCCATCCTAACTCGACTTTTTAGTTGGACAATATAAATTAAATAAGTCTATGCGTAGAATTCATCATACAAGTAGTTGAGCATATGACACATTATCTTCACGCGAGAAGGAATACAAGTCCGTACAAATTTTAGCACAATAAATTTTTTGAAGTTTTGGAATAGGGTGATTCCAATCTTGGATGGAAAGCAAGACAAGGTTGAAGTGGTAAAAGTTTGAAGAGAACCAACATAGGTAAAGCAAAAGCAGGTTAAAAAAAAGGTTCCACAAAATGATGTGATTTGTATAACATGGGCCTTACCCGCTCTACCCCCTTTTCATCATTACGTCATGTTTATTCAACTCTCATTAAAGATTTGGATTTACTTATCAAAAAATAGAAAGATTTGGATTTAAAGATAAGGAGAAGGACAACGATATACATGGTTAAAGAATACGACCTCGAGAATAATTATGTAATACTATGTACCCTTTGACCACTAAATTGTTGAGAAAAAATACTCACTTCCCACGTGGACTCAAGCAACGTAACAAACACACAAGCACACGAGCAAGCAATCAATACTAAGCATGAACCACAAACACAAAGAAAGCACAAGGAGGGACACAAGTGTTTGTTCACCCGGTTTGATCTTCAACGATCTACGTCCGGGGGCGTTCAAGCCAGGAGAGATTCCACTATATAATCACTTGAGCTTCTCCGTTTTGCTCCCTTGGCTCCACTTCTCGACCCGATCGTCCTCTAGCTCTTCACTCGAGCCGCACGACTCCTCGGATGTCCTCAACGTCTTCACTCGACTCTTGACTCGATTGATTCTCCGAGCATCCTCGGGCTCCAAACCCAATCGATCAACTCTCGAATTATCCTCAAGACTCTTCACTCGAGCCAACTGAATACTTCACTCGTACTCATGCTCCATGCCCAACATGAATTTGGTAGAAGAAACAGGGCAAGTTGCTGACTTAAAAGTCATCTTTTGCTGTTAACCAAAAGCATTTAGACTGGAGACAACGGATGCTTTACGCTTATGGGCATCTCTTTATAAGAGCTTTTCATGATGACGCATATAAGGATTCCCCCAAATACGCAAACAAAGGATGTGACCACGAAAAAGAAGAAATTAAATCTTCATCCTAGTAAAGCACCATTGTTGGACTCTTCGGTCTTGGTCTCGTTGTCTTTGGAACCACACGACCCCGTTTCATGGGATGCGAGAGAAGATGTTTAATACCTTGCTAGAACTTGCTATGCGGAAAGCAAAATTTTGGTCCAATGTATCCGATGAACTTTGTTTGAGGAGATGAGTTGAAAATCAATTCTCACAATTTCCATGAACAGGTCTTGAGAGCAGAATAATCTCAAACATCAATTGCAAGAGTTTAACGAGGGGGCAGTTTCCAGGGAAATGGAAATATATTTTATGGGCAGCATAAGTTATAGAAAATTTACAATTAATAAATTATATAAATATCACCGAGTTTGTGAAACTCAGAGGAGCCGAGATGCAAATTGCTTCAGAGCAGTTGGCAAAAGACAAGCGAGACATGGAACCTTTGCCTCTTTAAGTTACAAAATGCTGAACCAGCTCAAAACAGAGGAACGTTGCCTGCAACACTCGCTCCCTTCAACTCGGATCCGATGAACTCGCTTGCCTCATGTAGAAGTACATTGCTGTCAGTGGACTTGCTGATGGCATTGCCATGCAGGACAGCGTCTTCCCCGAGTAAACTCGGAGCGGGCTGGGTACCCTTAATCTGAGCCCCTTTCTTCTTGTCTCCAGGGGTGGAACCCACCGAATCACTGCAGCTCTTCCTTCGACCAAACTTTGGTGATTTTGCACGGGTAGTTGGCAGCTGGCATAAAATCAAACCACGGCTAAGGATGTTTTCTTGAATATGTTTACGGAGGAGTGGTACTTCATGACTCGCTTTTCAGATTCGAAGCAATGTGACCCTGAACAGAGATAGATGATACCTTTTTGAGTTCAACTTTAGGCGGTGGGGCCTCGTGGTAGAAAGTGGGCATTGGATTTGCCTTGAATGTCAAACTCTTCCTCAGTTGCTTTATAGCCGCCTCCATTTCTTCCTGTATATTTTACATAGTTGAAAGAAAATAAGTACAATGAAAAAATTTGTCAACTTCAAGGAGATCTAACAAACCTAACCTTCCCTCAAAAAAAAAAAAAACAAACCTAACCGCTCCCTTTTCAAGATCGATATCCAGAAATAGTTGCAAGGGAATAGGCTTCTACTTGGCTATCCTGCTTCCCTACGGAATGTTCATGGCTCAACATATCATTCATTGCTAAATCGAATATACATAATGTAGATTTCTTATCATGAGGATTGATTATAGACATGATTGCCAACATATGCGTGCACGGGTTTGCAGTAGCTTATGTAACTTACGTAACCTCCAGTAAGTTGCTTACCTTGGTCCTTGCTTCACTCTGATTTTTCTCAGCTTCCAGAGCTTGGTGTTTCTCTTCTAACTTAGAGTAAAACTGAAAGTTGGCAGCACAAAGAAGAGATTTTGCATTCAGATTTGCATGCTAAAGATAATTTTAACCTGCCAATTGGCCAGGCCATTAATGAAAGACGGCATGAGCATGATACCTCCTTGCGTTTCTCAGCACGCTCGCTGCTTTTAAATACTGGAGCTACTGCCACAGTTTTCCTCGATTTAATGTTCTTTGAAGAAGCTGAAGTACTATGCATAGTCAAGGGAAACAACTAATTTGAAGAAAAAACAAATAAAAGAGAGCATAGCAAAAGAAAATGAGAAACTGTTTATAGCAAAGGATACATTGAAGTGACAGAACAAGAATCTTCCTCATCATATTGTGTCTTGTTATTTGGTTGCAACGGCTTCCTCTGCGTGGGAAGATGCTTCAGTGAACATATATAAAGGACATTCAGGACAAACATAACAGATACTGTAGTCAGATAATCTAAGCATTAAAGAGGCAAAGGTCGAATTCGTTCAAGAAATGTTCTCATCAAAACCACGCTGAAAGCCTGAAATCTTTTAGTACTCAATGAGCCTGCTGCTTAGTTTCTATATACCATCCAGTCCACAGTGCACTCACCTGATTTTGCTTCAATGTATTTGGATGCAGCGCAACTTTATCTGATCTAGCAGCAGCAACAGATTCAGACAGATGTGGACGAGTTGCGGAAGAAGCACGCTTTTCAGTTGCCAGAGAAAAAGGATGAGGAACGGTGTGCTGGGTTCGAGCAACTGAAGCTTTAGAAACATGCTTCACCGATGACTGTGATTTCTTGTCATTTGCTTTTTGTGAATTCAACTTTTTCTCTGTCACCCCAGACATAAAATCTGAAGCCACAACATTTTCCTCACATTTTTCCATATGCGATTCAACTGATGTCTCAGTGGTACATTCCTTCACATCATATTCCTTTGCCTCGTTGCTCTCCTCAGAGATGTGGTTCCCGGATCCTCCGTTGATTGTCTCACATGACTCGGGAACTCCTTGAAGACCTGGAGCAGTATTATGCTGAGAAGCACCGTTTGAATAGACGATAACACAATCTGGTTCCTTGTCCATGCATATATCTGCAACTTCTACCCCCATTGATTAGACTGCAAACAAAACCACATATTAGGCCACATTAAGGTATCTAAGATCCACATAAGACAGTCGTTTAAAGTATATTCAGCATCAAATATTACAGATCAACGTAGACAATGAAGAAACTTATTAGTCAAGCTCTTAACAAGAAAATCAAAGTCAGGGTTCATGCATAATACGGGGTATACAAACGTCATTCTATAACCTAAACAAAGACCAAGCGACAAAATCATTCCCAAACCTGATTCTACGACATTGTAGAACCTTTGCTCGTCTAGCAGACGGTCTCATCAAGGATAAACCCAAGACAGAGTCTTCTATCTTGTTACTCCTGGCATTCCCAGCATTCTTGAAGGATGAATCACCAATAACAACCAGAATAAACAACTCCAAACGCGGATTCTCTCCGTTTCCTTTCCTCGACAAGGAATTTTCGCACACACGATCCAAGCCATACGAACACCATAACCGGCTATGAAAACGCCATCTCGCACCTCTAAACCTAGATGCAGTTGAGACTCCGGAAACTAATTGTTACCTTTCCGCCCTAACCCGAGCAATGTAGCCAACAATGCTCTTAACCTAGATCTCCTACCAAACAAAGCTTCTCTCAACCCTCGTATACCATCCACGTAATAATAAAATAAATCACTAATAAATAAATTCAACAACAGGAACACAACACAAACGGAGGAAACAAGAACAACAGAGACGACCTGTCACCCGCTAAATCCAATGCCAACTCCTTGCCCGCCGTCAACAACACTAAACAATAATCATCGAAGCTCGGTAGGAAAAAAAAAACAAAAAAAAAGGGTAAAAGCAAAGTTAGGAGACGAGTAACGGAAATAGGCAATTAGATTGGATCCAAACAGAACGCAAGCTAACCAAACCGTCGAAACGACGACGTGGAGCCAGCTAACTACTCGACAAGTAAGCTGCATTGCGATAGGGTGGCAAGTTCCGTAAATAACTCACCGGTTTAGGGTCCGATTTGTAACCAACCGGACTTTGTTTCTCCTCCGTCCCCCTCCTCTCTCTCTCTCTCTCTCTCTCTCTCTCCGTGTTGTATAATAGTGTTTGTGCTTGCTTCTGTTAATTTGTTATTTTATATATAGTAAATAAAAACAAGAAATGGGAGCCCCGTCGGTGTTAACGGTGGGGTGACGGCGTTACGGGGATTTTTTTTTTGAATTTTTTACCCTCCGCCCTTTTTTGCCCTCTTTTTTCTGTTTTTGGTTTTTAGCTAAACTGTGCAGAATGGATTTGAGAGGGAGAGGCACGGATAGGATATTTTTGTATGTCATTAAATCGATTAATTTATAATTAAAGATGACAAACGTTTTTTGAAAAATAGTGCATTAAAAAAAATTCAAATTAGGAATTTATGTGGAGAGAGAATTAATTATTTACTTTCTGGTGAATTTACAGCTCGTTTTCAGGTAAAAGTTTCCTCGAATTATGGCATTTCAGAGCCACTTTTTTTAACAATTAATGAGGTGGATTCTTTTTTGGTATATACACGTCGAGCGTTTTTTTTATGCGAAGAGTTCCAATATAGGAAGCAAATTTTCTGTACCGGCCAGAATGCAATCAGCTTCATTAAAAAAAACAAATTGCAACCAGCTGGTATTCTTTTCAGGTTGTTTTCTTAATATTATTTTATCCGAAATTGTTTTATAAACTCATGTTAATTAGTATATATAATTATGTCACTATTTAAAGTTGTAATCGGTTCTTATTTAGAGTCGTCAACCAATAGTTTTGAGAAGAATTTAAATTAAGGTGTAAGAATCTGACTATTGGTTGACGACTCTAAATAAGAACCGATTAAGGTGTACGAATCTGACTATTTATGTCAGGTTTTTATATGAGAAGAATTTAAATTATTTTTCAATAGTTGAATCTGACTATTTGATATGGTAATGCTGTCAATACTGATTTCTGAATTAATATTTGATCCACGTAACGTCACCTAATGTGCATTTTTTGGTCGATTACCTATAGTGCATTATGTTTCTGAAAATAAGTTTCTCAAAAAACTTATAGTGCATTATGATCAACAGTTTATATAATTGGTTTATGTAACAATAGATATTTCCATATTTTTTTATATCCAGGTTTTCTTGGGAGACCACATACCAGATGATATATACTAACAAATACTTAAATTAATATAGTTCGAGTCATTAAAAACGTAACCGTGTTAGATATTTTTTTTAAGATAAATTTTGTACACCATATCAGATTTTGAACTATAGACCTTCATAAAATTCTACAATACTTAGTGCTGTTAGATCAAATTTGACGTGTTAGATATTTGTTGAAAAAATTATATTATTTTTAAAATATTTTATCTAACCCTAACTCAAATTTAAATTAGTTGATTATTAAATATCAAATACAAGGTGATATTGATAAAAGATTGGCTGTAGCTTGTGTCAGGCAGTAAAGGGAACTCACTTTTTTGTAACATTAATACAAGAGGTTAATACTTATTAATTAGAGTCACTGAAAAGCTGTAACGTTCTGAACTCCGGGACGTCTTTCTTTTTCTTTTAACATCATTTACTTTTTTGGCTCCCGACCAAAATTAAAGCAACATTCTCTTGGCAATTGGCATCACATTCTTCATTAATTTAAACTCCACAATTAATCAGCAACTAAAGTATCAACCAGCAACTTATTAATTATGATTAAGAGCGGAAACTTACACAATTTTTTCTGTTACGCTCTTCTGCTTTTCAATTAATTATCTGTCGTCTTAACTATTAATCATCCGGAGCGCCACCCACTTCACGGTTATTTTGCCTGCCCTCACGAGGTAATTTCTTTAGCGAATTAATAAGAGGAAGAAACATGCATGTACCGCGTGATTCTAGTCCAGCTAGAATATCTTTGTCATGACATTTTTTTTATTTAGGAAATGGGCATGAAAGTCTTTAACATAACATCAGCAAGATTGATCATCTTGATCATACTATCAATTCTAAAGTGCTGACAACTTCGTGCTAATGAACATTGAGCTACATCTATATCATGATTAACTCGAGATATATAGTGATTAATTGCAGTAGTAGTGAGAAATTTTCAAGGGATCAAATTGGATTGTGACCTTTTTTTTTTGATATTATCCTCTTCCGAGTCTAGGAATAGTTATGATGGTCTAATTTCACATCATAACCATGTCAATAAGATTTTTTTCTCTATCTAGAATCAATTGCGTGAACATGGTTATAGTTTATGTTTAATTTCTCATGTAACTTAGCTGTAGTGTGCTCACATTTTTAACTACTTTGGGTGTATTTTCACGGTGTAAATAATAAATGAAGTAATAATCAATGAAGTATCAAAGAATATTTGGTTTAATGACACAAAATGTAGATGAATTAATGAAATCTATTGTGTAATTATTAATATAAACATTTATTCAGTCTAAATTAGAGACTAACTAATCAAGACAAACATGTTTGAATATCGAAATTCAAGCTGTTTGTGTGTGCACGTAGAAAGGGCCTTTTTCCAAAGAGCTTTTTACGTGATTGTCTCCGTCACATTCCACTATTTCACTAATTTTTATATTTTGCAGCTACTCCGTCGATTTAACAAGCAACTAAAGCACTAACTCTCTGGCCCATCTAAATCCTGAATTTACACGCTAAAGTAACTGGTTAATTAAGTTACTTAAGTGCCTTGTTCACGTTAATTAATTAATTACCAATCCAACAGCGCGGGTATAATACACTGAACCTTTGAAATGAGCTTAAATTGTTCTTAAAATTAATAATTATGTTATGAAACATAATACACGTATCACTTACCCAAAAAAAATACATGTATCAACTTATTAAAAAAATACACGTATCACTGATTAGTTACAAAGTACTCATGCCTAAGAACAATTGACAAAATAGTTGTTCTAATTTAAATCAGAGTCTCGAGTTAGACTCATTAAGAATGTACCAATTTGTTGAAAAATATTTCATACTAATAAAAAAATCACATCTGGATCAAATCTAAATTAATCAGTTCGGTAACCGTATCGACAAAAAAAATTATAAACCTGTACTTGTTTTCCATGCTCGATGGTTCATCAACACAAAAAGTGGCTACTGAGGGAAATATAAAATTGGCCTTCATAAATAAATATAGTTCATGCCTTAACGGAAAAGCAAAATAGCGATAGGAGACGCTATATCCAAATAATTATTGGTTCAAGTCCCATCTTCTGATTGTTCCCGCCCAACTCTTCCGAAAAAGAACCAACAGCCTCCGATTAATAATAATAACTAGCCGACCCCAACAATGTGACTTAAACCAATAATAATAGTATTAAATACAAAGATTTGGAATTTAATATTTCAAATATAAAATATATTATTAAAAAAAGTCATTTTTAATAAAAGTCGATAATACAAATTCAAAAGAAATGCATTATTTCGAGTGGCCTTTAATTAATTAGGCTAGGTGCTTGTCGCCTCTCTCATGGGCAATCACGGGTATTAAGTCGCTAATGGGAGATATTATGGGCGACAAGGTGAGCCCTACTAGTGCACTTGTGGGCTAATAAGTTAGCGATATTTTTGGAATGGGATTGGATTATAAGGAAGGGTGCCATTGAAGGCATGTAAACTAGAGCCAATAATCATGAATTGGACCTCTCACCTATCTTTTCTATTCTTTGCACCTTGAGGTAGCATTTTGGATCACGAATCCAAGCACAAAAGTTGATATAATCTACAATTTTTTTTGATAACTAATAATTTTATTAAAAAGAGATGAAATTTACAGCTCAAAGTGAACTATTAGAAATCGTCTGTTGAGAAATAAGATCGAAACGAGTAAAATACGAGACACAAGAATTACGTGAAAACCCCAAGACGGGGAGAAAACCACGGGCAAATGAGAGTCGTCCACTATGTGAGTCCAATCGGTTACAAGGCCTCCGTGAGGATTCTCTCTACCTCACAACTCTCAACTAGTACAAATAAGACCTAGGCATAGATCGTATATATATAAGAGACTAGTACCCTATTCTGATCACGAAATAGAGCCCTACTCTAATTAGGAATTTAGAACAATTCCTAACAAATCTCCACCTTGGACCAAATTCTATGACTCCAACTTCAACATTTCTCCACCTTCACCACCAGCCCCTAAGGGCAATCAACATCAAGCATGAACACCTACCAAGTCCAAGCAATGCTCGAACTTAGTACCAGAAAGCGGCTTCGTCAATATGTCTGCAGGGTTGTCCTTGGTACCCACCTTGCTCACAACAATGTCACCTTGAGCAACATGCTCCCGAATGAAGTGGTACCTCATATTAATGTGCTTGGTCCTCTCATGATACATAGCATCCCTCGTGAGATGGATAGCACTTTGACTATCACAGTACACTGTACCGACCTGCAGCTTCTCACAGATTTTACTGAAGAAATCTTTCAACCAGATATCCTCCTTCACACCTTTAGTTATAGCCATGTACTCCGCCTCAGTGGTAGACAACGCCACTGTGGCCTGTAGACAAGCTCTCCAACTGATAGCACATCCTCCAAGAGTGAAGACATATCCAGACAAGGATCTGAACTTATCAAGGTCTCTAGCATAATCTGAATCAACGAAACTAACAACTCCATCATTGGTGCTTCCAAACTGTAGACACACGCCCTTGGTACCCTTCAAGTACCTCATAATCCACTCCACTGCTCTCCAATGACCTTCTCCAGGATTTGCCATAAACTTGCTAACGACACTCACAGCATAGGCCAAATCCGGGCGTGTGCAAACCATAGCATACATCAGAGAATTAACAGCATTGGAGTATGGAACACCAGACATGTAATCGACCTCAGCAGCTGACTGTGGAGATAAGGCAGACGAAAGCTGAAAATGTGTACCAAGAGGAGTACTCACAGGATTACCAGTCACATCAAACCTGTCAAGTACCTTTTCAATGTAACTCTTCTGACTCAGAAATAATTTCATTGCTCCTCTATCTCTGGCAATCTCCATGCCAAGAATCTTCTTAGCAGGACCCAAATCTTTCATCTCAAACTCGCTACTCAACAGAGCTTTGAGCTTTCTCACCTCTCCTTTGTCACTTGCAGCAATTAACATGTCATCCACATACAGGAGCAAATACACTTGGGAACCGTCGCGTAGCCTTTTCAGGTAAACACAACTATCATACTTGCTCCTCTCATAACTATGAGAAATTATAAAAGAATCAAACTTTTTATACCACTGCCTCGGAGACTGCTTAAGGCCATACAAGGACTTCTTCAACAAGCACACATGGTCTTCTTTGCCTTCAACATGAAAACTCTCAGGCTGTGCCATATAAATCAGCTCCTCAAGCTCTCCATTCAAGAAAGTTGTCTTCACATCAAGCTGTTCAAGCTCCAAATCCTGCATAGCGACAACACCAAGAAGAGAACGAATCGAGGTATACTTCACAACTGGTAAAAATACCTTATTAAAGTCTACACCAGGAATCTGACTATATACTCTAGCCACTAGCCTAGCCTTGTATCTAGGCTCTTCAACTCCAGGTATACCATCCTTCTTCTTGAATACCCACTTGCAGCTGACAACCTTCTTATCCTTAGGCAGCTTAGTAATCTCCCAAGTCTTGTTCTTGTGAAGAGATTCCATCTCTTCCTCCATAGCAACCAACCATCTATCAGAGTCTTTCGACTTCACAGCATCTGAGTAACTAGATGGTTCTTTACAGCTATCAACTTCTTCTGCCACATTCAAGGCAAAAGCAATAATATCAGCCTCACCCAACTTCTGTGGAGGCCTGATAATTCTTCTGGGCCTGTCTCTAGCAATAGAATACGCTGGCTCCCTCTCAACTGTGCCAATATTCTCAGCTTCATCAGACAACCCACCATAAGTAGGACCATGGTAATTAACATCACGGAAGGAACTCGCTTCTGGATCAGCATCAAACTCCACCTGCACTTTTGACTTTTGCAAGTCTACACTTGGAGCACTCGGAACACCAGGTGAAGAAACATTCTCCCTCTTACTTAGCATGTCTGTCTCTTTGAAAATAACATTCCTACTCAACAAGACCTTAGACAGCTCGGAACACCATAACTTGTATCCCTTCACTCCAGAAACATAGCCAAGGAAGATACACTTCACAGATTTTGGCTCTAACTTGCCATTATTCACATGAGCATAGGCAGGACACCAAAATATCTTCAAAACAGCATAATTATGAGGATTTTCAGACCACAATTCTTCAGGTACCTTGCCATCAAGTGATGCATGAGGTGAACGATTGACAAGGTGACAGGCAGTGGAAGCAGCCTCAGCCCAAAATGACTTAGGCAAACCAGCATTTGACAGCATACACCGAACTTTCTCCAACAAAGTTCTGTTCATTCTTTCAGCGACTCCATTCTGTTGAGGTGTACCCGGAATTGTCTTATGCCTGACAATATCCTCATTCTTGCAGAACTCATCAAACCAACTAGAGCAAAACTCTAATCCATTGTCTGTGCGGAGATGCTTGACATCTCTCCCAGTCTGCTTCTCAATCATAGTCTTCCACTGCTTGAAAGTGACAAAGACATGTTCCTTGCTCTTCAAGAAGAATGCCCACATTTTCCTCAAATAATCATCAATAATAGTCAGCATATACTTGGAACCATTCTTTGTTGCAACCTGAGACGGTCCCCAAAGATCAGAATGAACATAGTCAAGTTTTCTTTTTGTAGTGTGCACACCTTTCTGAAAACTGACTTTCTTCTGCTTGCCAAACACACAGTGCTCACAAAATTCCAGCTTCCTAATACCCTGTCCACATAATAATCCTCTCATATTCAGCTCGGTCATGCCTTTCTCACTCATGTGACCAAGTCGCGTATGCCACAATGAGGTATTCTCAGAATCTGTCAACGAGCCAGATGCAGCAGCAGCAGTCCCTGTAACAGTAGAACCCTGCAAAACGTACAGATTTTTAACCTCTTTCTTGGCCTTCATATGCACTAATGAGTTCTTACTCACACGAAGAACTCCACCTTCTCTGGTATACTTGTACCCCAATGTATCAAGAGTACTCAGCAAAATCAAGTTTCGCTTCAAATCAGGGATATGCCTCACATTCGTCAAGGTTCGAATGACACCATCATGCATCTTGATCTTCATGCCAATACCAACAACCTTGCAGACAAAATTATTTCCCATGAGAATATTACCCTCCGCACGTTCATATGTTGAAAACCACTCCCGGATGGGACACATATGAAACGTACAAGCAGAATCAAGGACCCAAGCAGCATTAATTTTAGACTTTCCATCAATCACAGATAAAAAGTCTCCATCAGATTCTTCTTTCTGAGTGGTGGTGGCAACACTAGCACTGCCGCTATCAAAACTTTCTCCTTTCGGAGCACTGGACTTTTTGCCCTTCTTCTTGTTCTTCAACTCCGGACAGAACCATTGAAAGAAAGGATTTTCACCCCTCTTGCAATAATGAGTAAGTAAGGGATTATCGTCCCACAAGGACTAAGCTAGGCCGCAAACTCGACTCTACCACTAGTTTAGGACTATAAGAAATGGAGGTATCAATTCCAAACACAATATTCTACTTGAATTAAAATTGTAACTAAACAAGGTGATGGTTTAAACACTTAAAACAAGAGTGAGCTTGGTACCAATGACAACCTAAATAACCAAATGGCTTATGGGGTTTATTAAGTTCATGATATGGTCCGGATGTTTCGAAGGCAACTAATCAACGCTCTCGCGACAAACTAGTCTAAATCGATTCTTAACTAGACTTAGATGAACCAACCACGCTCTCGCGACAAATTAGCCATCTAATCTAACTAGTCACTAACTATAATCACTATCCTTTGGACAACTAGTCACCTAAGGTGATCTTTCATCAATAGGTTTTTACTCAACTAGTTAAATGATCTGTTAATCCTAACCCCTCTCGGTGATTAATATTAACTTAGTTCATAATCAAGGTGATCAAACGAGATTAAGCATTAAGCTCATTAACTAGTACACATACCTAAGCATGTTAACTCCCTACACCATTGGCTAAGTAGGTGCCATCAAGGCACCAAACTCACTAATCAACTACTCACACATATTCACCAAATAACATAACACATCCATAGAACAAAGCAAGCAAAGCATAAACATAAAAGAGAAAGATAAAGAAAGCTCAAGATGATCTTCAAGCTCCCAAAAATATCTCCTTCAAGTTCTCTACACAAGCTTTAACAATGGTGAGCCAAGTTCTCTTCCAAGATGGAAGATGAGAGTAGGTGAGTTGGTGAGTGTTTTTAGCAAAATATCTAAAGTCAAAGGTTCTAAGTTGGTTGGCTTCCAAAATAAGCCAAGGAAGCTATTTATACAAGTTTTTGGCTTAGGAAGTGCCAGCCACGAAATTCACTATTCATGCCAAAAAATGGGCCCAAAACAAATCCTAAAATTTGGCCCACTCGTCAGATTTGTTGGCAGATTCGAAGGTCAACTTTAGACGTGATTTTTCTCCTACTTAAACTCCGAATTTGAAGAAGCCCATGAAGACAAAGTTGTAGCTCTGGATGTTTTCTTTCCAGCGCCACCTTGCTTGCCTCCATTGGACCTCGGATAAGAAAGTTATTGGCATTTGAGTTGCAAGGGGTCAGTTTTACTCCACGCTTTCTTGGGTCTCGTAAAACGCCAATTGTCCCGGCTGATCCGATCGCCTATGACACGCTCCAAAGTGCACCAATATCCTCCTCGCATCACCACATAGTCTCCTAGTAATAAACATGAATGAAATGTAATAAAAATCATAAGAACTACACTAAAACATTCAAAGCACAATATATAACAATACAACGATACATAACACACAAAAACACTAGAAACAATGGAAAATCGACACTAAAATATACCTGGATGATAGAGTATTTCCACACTCATCACACCCCCACACTTGAATCATTGCTTGTCCTCAAGCAAAACTCAACATGGTATACAAACACAAACACAAAACACCTAAGAAAGAAAAATACGACAAGGACAAGACTAGGCATGATTAATTCACGAATTGACTCCCCTCAAAATCTCAAACTCACATCAAAAGTCCACCCCACTACCTAGCTAGTTCAACAACCCAAATACAAAGAGTAAGACCCGGTAGACACCTCACCACTCGGTGTTTAAACAAGTGTTATCACTATGTAAAAGACACTAGAAGGTTAACCACTCAGAGGTTCGGAAATTTTTAACTCACGATTTGTAAGTAGCCAACTTCCTATCTCTCGCGTACATGACCGATGTCTTTCAAAATATCCTACATCCTACTCAACAGTGTCTCAAAGTCGTGTGGTTGCTAGTGAACAGGGGGCTTTCAATCGGGTTGTAATGGGGCTAAGGTATTGGTGAGATAATATATATGGATAGTAGTTAAACCATCCAATCCGAGGACTTGTTGCCAAAGCATTCTAGTCTCTCGTCTATTCTAAACATCTTCACCATAAATAATTAAAGCACTCTCAAAATTCACCAATTTCCTAAGACCGCGTAGCACGAGTTATGCCAATTATTCAACCTTCACTTTTCTTTCTTTCTTTCTTTCTTTTTTCTTTTTTTTTCTTTTCTTCTTTTCTTTTTTTTTTCTTTCTTTCTACAAACACAAACTTTGGCATTTTCTAGGCAAGAACTCGGCTTCTTTGTATGGCCTCTCTATTACCCAAATTCCCAAAGAATTAACCCATAAGAACACTAAGGCATAAGCTACCAACTAAACCCAATACATATCATTTTCCAAAAAAAATGTAAACTTATGTGTCCTCGGATCGGATGACCAAAGGTCGGGAGGATGGTGGATATAAGGCTTAAAGTTGTTATACATATAATATGATCAATGAATGGCTAGGCTCAATGGGTGAAAGTAATGGATATAAAGGTTCTTGGCTCTAAAGCTCTAGGCTCAATTTCAAAGGATTAGCCCCCGTCATTCACTAACGCCACACAACCAAGACCATGTCAAGTACTAGTAGGATACCTCGATCAACCGAACTCATGTAGGCACCTCATGAATGAATGAAGACGGTTGTCTCCTCCTTCGGCTCAAAGTTTCTCACAAGGTCATTTATCAACCCTCTAGTCAAATCTACATAGTGAGACCATTAGTCTAAACAACCGAGGGTGAAGTTTCTACAAACTCTTAGGCCTTATGCTCGAGTTTATTTCCTAACTAGATGTGTGGTAAGCTTCTAACACAAGTTAAAGAATTTGAAGGGGGTCAAAATTTTGAAAATTCATGCCAAATCAATGCCTAACAAAACAACAAAGACCTAAACACACAAAGTTCCTTAGTGGAACCACACCCCCACACTTGAAAAACACATTGTCCTCAAGGTGTAGGGAGCACATAAACATATAAATAATTAAGCTATACTAACAAACGCATTAACAACCAAGTATGAACATCAATCAAACATGAAGAACAAGATATCAGAAAGACATATAGCAAACTCAAGACATCACGAAGATAAAAAAAAATAACTAAAGAAAAAAAAGTGCTAGGAAACTGCCCTTAGTCTTGAGTTAGAGATGGTGGTGGTGGTGAAATGTTGTATCCGGATCGTTCCACCATTTGCTGGATGTAGTAGCCTTGATGCCGAAGTTCCCATTCCATTCATTTGTTATGGGCATTTATGGTGTGCATTACCTCTAGGACCTTGCTCCATCGATCAGTTGGGTGGATTGGGAGGATTTAGGAGGTAGGGTTCTAATAGGTTTAGTTGGAAAAGATTTGAGACCCCTTTCACCCCGAACTCGAAGAAGTCATCAACTGCAAAGTTGTCGGTCTATCTCTTAGTTTCCATAGCAACAAGAATCACCTCAATCCGATTCTCGAGCACCAAGATATGGCCTATTTACGGCAGGGGGTTTTCTACCCACCCGGCGGCCGCCGGGTTGGCTAGCGTCCGCCGAAAACGGGGGCTCCTCTTCCGCCCGGCGGCCACCGGGTGGGCTGGCAGCCGCTAGTAACTTTTTTTTAGCCTCGTCCATGTCCCCTGATGAGCTTCCAATCGTCCATGATGTATCCACGAATCTTTGAGACGACCTTCAAAATTTAAAAGATATCCTATAAACATGAACCAATGCTTCAAAAACATACCCGAATAAGAACAAGCGTAATAAGAAAAATACCTATAGACTATGACAATAAAAAGACAATTCAAAAACATGCTAAGTTATAGTCGTTAGCTTGACGTTACTCCCCTTTTTCATGCATCGGAGGATGAAGTCATGAGTTGCACCTCCGAACTTCGTTCAATATCGCCACCAAGGTACATCTTGCACCTTTGGCCATTCACCTTGAAGACTCCTCCATTACTTCTTTCTAATTTGAGGGTTCCAAATCGAAAAACTTTTACCACCTTGAAAGGTCCACTCCACTTGGACTTGTATTTTTCCGGAAAAAGTTTTAACCGAGAGTTATAGAGTAACACTTGATGACCCTCCTTGAATTCCTTCTTCACGATGCAGGCATCATGTTTCTTTTTCGTATTCTCCTTATTAAGCCTTTCCACCCCCGGCTTGGCTCCCTCCTCCAAGTGGATGTAATGCATGATCATGTCGGGATTTGTCCCCTTGATATCAGATATTTGGCACGCCATGGCCTTAATCTGGTTGTTAACAACTTCAAGTACCTTCTCCTCTTGCTCCTTAGAGAGCTTATTGGAGATGATAATGGGGAGTCTTCCTTCATCCTTTAAGAATGCATATCGTAAATGGGAGGGTAACTCTTTCAACTCTAAGCTTGGAGCCTTGGTGATGGAAGGTGAAGTACGATACTTTAAATGAAGCTTCAAGTCCTCATGGAGACCTCTTTTATCAACTTTTCCCACGAACTCTTCCAAGTTTTTCTCTTTTTGTTCTCCATTATTCTTTTTATCTATTCCATCTTGAATCTTCAATGCACTCTCCTTGCCCAACTTGAGGACACGATCTTCAACCATATCAATCTTCATGCATACGCCTTCATCAAGAGGGTGGCGTATTGCATTGGACATCTTAAACTCTACTTTCTCCTCCCCTATTCGAAGGACCAATCTTCCTTCATGTACGTCTACCAAGGCACATGCCGTGTTAAGAAATGGTCGGCCAAGAATTAGTGGACAACTCTTGTCCTCTTCGAAATTCAACACCACAAAGTCCACGGGGAAGATAAACTTATCAATCTTCAACAAGACATCCTCCACAACCCCGAATGGCTTCTTTATGGTTTGGTCCGCCAATTGGAGACGCATAGAAGTGGGTTTCACCTCACACAAGCCAAGTCTTCTCATAATAGACAAAGGCATCAAGTTAATGCTAGCGCCTAAATCACATAAGCACTTGGGAAACTCAACATCACCAACAAAACCAGGAATAGTAAAACTCCCTGGATCTTTTAACTTTTTCGGAAGATCTTTGGAGATGAGAGAACTACATTTCTCCGTGAGGGCTACTATCTCTCCATCTTTCCACTTTCTCTTCTTTGTGATGAGTTCCTTGAGAAACTTCGAGTATTGCGGCAATTGATCCAACATCTCAAGAAAAAAAACACTGATCTGGATGTTCTTCATCTTCTCCATGAAGCCAATAAACTTGTCATCCATCACATTCTTCTTCTTCACTCTTTGAGAGAATGGTAGTCGAGGAGCTTTAGGTGGTGGTGGCACGTAGACTTCTTCTTCAGCACTCTCAACCGGTGAACTTCTCTCTCTCTCTGCCTCTACTTCTTTCTCCTCCTCAATGGCTTCCATAGGATCGTCATTATTCTTTCGGGTTGCTTCTTGAGAAGCTATTTCCTTACCACTCCTCAAAGAAATTGCATTCACATTTCCTCGAGGATTTGTTTCTGTGGAGCTTGGCAGAGAACTGGATGCTCTGTGGGCACTTGCATTTGCTATTTGCCCAAGTTGCCTCTCTATATTATGCATGGCGATTGCTTGACCCTTTAGGATTTGTTCAAAGTTATCTTGCCTTGATCCTTGGTGTTGTATGGCAGCCAAAATTTGGCCTTGTTGGCTAACCACCCCTCTGACTTCTTGCATGAACTTGTCCATCTTGTCGAACCTCTCCTCAATAGCTCCCATCCGATCCATCAAAGAAAAATGTGGTTGGAAACCTGGAGGAGGCCCTTGAGGTGCATTGCGAAGAGGAAGTCCTTTATCCGGAATAATTGCCATGTTATCTCCACTACTTCCTCCGGTACCCCTCCAAGAGAAGTTCGGGTAATTTCTCCAACCGGGATTGTAAGTAGAGGAATATGGGTTGTTTCCCATCCTATTTGCTCCTTGCCCTTGGCCACCCACGAAATTTACTTACTCCATAGAAGCGCCCAACATGGCACACTCATTCATCTCATGGCCAACATTGCCACAAACTTCACAATTTGTTTGCACAGCCGCCACATTGCTTTTGTTCAAGTTTAGTTCCTTCACTTGCTTTGCTAATAAAGCCAATTGAGCTTGAATTGAGGAGGCAATGTCAACATCAATCACTTCTACTTGCTCCTTTCTCGGTTGCCTAGCTCTTTCATTGGCCATAAGGATGTTTGTAGCTGCTAATTCTTCCACGATGTGGTAGGCATCATCTCTCTCTCTCTTCTCAAAAAGGATCCATTAGAGGCAGCATCAACCGTCCCCCTTGTAGAGGGTCCAAGACCAAAGTAAAAAGTTTGGAGTAAAGACTCCTTTGATATATTATGGTGTGGACAACTTCTTTGTAATCCATTGAATCTCTCCCAAGCTTCACTCAACGACTCATTCTCGAATTGTTAGAAGTTATTAATGTCCTTCACGAGTCTATTTGTCTTAGAGAAAGGAAAATACTTGTCAAGGAAGGCATTAGCTAGCTCTTCCCATATCGTAATTGTTGTCCCAACCAGATCCTTATACCATATCTTTGCTTTGTCCTTCAAGGTAAATGGGAACAACCTCAGCTTCACAGCATCGTCGGTAGCTCCATTGTGCTTGAAGGTGTCGGCTATCTCCAGAAAATTAGCAATATATTCGTTGGGATCTTCATTCGGTAATCCATAGAATTGGACCGAAGCTTGGAGCATGTGAATCACCGCTGGCTTGATCTCGAAGGTGTTAGCTTGAATAGCAGGCCTTGGAACTCCAGACATTGCCCCTCTCAACGTGGGCCTAGCATAGTCCATGAGAGACCTTCGAGGAACTCCAACTCCTTCGCCTTGCGGAGCTCCTTGTGGAGCTTCTTGCACATGAGGTTATTGATTCATCCTTGCTTGTGTCCTTCTCTCTTGTCGCAATACCCTTTCCAAGTATCCAATGTCAACGTCTACTCCGATCGAAATGTGGTGCGTTGAGCGAGTTGAGCGCATGCGATAAATAAGTACCTTGTAAGACAAACAACAAAGGCACTAAGTAACAGTAACCAAGTAAACAAAAAATAAATATCCCAATCCAAGTTCGTAGCCAAATTAAGCGTCTAGTACTTAATCCCCGGCAACGGCGCCAATTGAAAGAAAGGATTTTCACCCCTCTTGCAATAATGAGTAAGTAAGGGATTGTCGTCCCACAAGGACTAAGCTAGGCCGCAAACTCGACTCTACCACTAGTTTAGGACTATAAGAAATGGAGGTATCAATTTCAAACACAATATGCTACTTGAATTAAAATTGTAATAAACAAGGTGATGGTTTAAACACTTAAAACAAGAGTGAGATTGGTACCAATGACAACCTAAATAACCAAATGGCTTATGGAATTTATTAAGTTCATGATATGGTCCGGATATTTCGAAGGCAACTAATCAACGCTCTCGCGACAAACTAGTCTAAATCGATTCTTAACTAGACTTAGATGAACCAACCACGCTCTCGCGATAAATTAGCCATCTAATCTAACTAATCACCAACTATAACCACCATCCTTTGGACAACTAGTCACCTAAGGTGATCTCTCATCAATAGGTTTCTACTCAACTAGTTAAATAGTCCGTTAATCCTAACCCCTTTCGGTGATTAATATTAACTTAGTTCATAATCAAGGTGATCAAACGAGATTAAGCATTAAGCTTATTAACTAGTACACATACCTAGGCATGTTAACTCCCTAAACCATTGGCTAAGTAGGTGCCATCAAGGCACCAAACTCACTAATCAACTACTCACACATATTCACCAAATAACAGAACACATCCATAGAACAAAGCAAGCAAAGCATAAACATAAAAGAGAAAGATAAAGAAAGCTCAAGATGATCTTCAAGCTCCCAAAAATATCTCCTTCAAGTTCTCTACACAAGCTTTAACAATGGTGAGCCAAGTTCTCTTCCAAGATGGAAGATGAGAGTAGGTGAGTATTTTTAGCAAAATATCTAAGGTCTAAGATTCTAAGTTGGTTGGCTTCCAAAATAAGCCAAGGAAGTTATTTATACAAGTTTTTGGCTTAGGAAGTGCCAGCCACGAAATTCACTATTCATGCCAAAAAATGGGCCCAAAACAAATCCTAAAATTTGGCCCACTCATCAGATTTGTTGGTAGATTCGAAGGTCAACTTTGGACGTGATTTTCCTCCTACTTAAACTCCGAATTTGAAGAATCCCATGAAGACAAAGTTGTAGCTCCGGATGTCTTCTTTCCATCGCCACCTTGCTTGCCTCCATTAGACCTTGGATGAGAAAGTTATCGGTATTTGAGTTGCGAGAGGTCAGTTTTACTCCACGCTTTCTTGGGTCTCGTAAAATGCCAATTGTCCCGGCTGATCCGATCGCCTATGACATGCTCCAAAGTGCACCAATATCCTCCTCGCATCACCACATAGTCTCCTAGTAATAAACATGAACGAAATGTAATAAAAATCATAAGAACTACACTAAAATGTTCAAAGCACAATATATAACAATACAACGATACATAACACACAAAAACACTAGAAACAATAGAAAATTGACACTAAAACATACATGGATGATAGAGTATTTTCACACTCATCAACCATTTAATATGCCCAACCTTATGACAGTTGAAACAACTCTTATCCTTGTGCCTTGACCTTGATTTGCTTCTGCTCTTCTTCCTCGAACCAGACTTAGTATTCCTCTCCTCAGACCTCCCTCTCATGACCAAGCCTGTCCCTTGGCTATTTTCAGAGGAACTCACAGTGTGCTTATCAATTCTCTCTTTCTCCAAGAGCGAATCATGAACATCATCCCAACTCAGAGTATCATGGCTGAACAACAGAGTATCTCTGAATTGCTGATAAGAAGCAGGCAACAAGCACAATAACAATAAAGCAAGATCTTCATCATCATATTTCACATCCAGAGTTCTAAGATCAGCCACTATATCCTTAAATTTATTAAGGTGGTCGTGAGCAGACTTATCTTCTTGCATCCGGATAGAAAATAGTCATTGCTTCAAGCACAGTTTGTTGGTCATACTCTTGGGCATGCACAACTTTTCAAGCTTTGCCCATAATGAGGAAGCTGTTGTCTCGTTCTACACGTCCCGCAAAATATCATCTGACAGATGCAATTGGATCTGACTCACAGCCTTACGATTCTTTGACGCCTTCATCGCAGCGTCTCAACTCAAAGGCATCGACTTCTCATCAAGAAGAGTCTCATCCAGCTCTAGATGTGTCAAAATAGCACGCATCTTCACCTGCCACAAGGAAAAATTAGTTTTTCTCGTCAATTGAGGGATTTCGTACTTCATGAAAGTCATCCTGAAGCTCCTCGAACCAAAAAATCAGCCCAAAATTGGTTAGAAAACTAAAATCAGCCAAAATAGTTGACTTTTGGTCAACCAGTCAAACAGTTGACTTTTGGTCAACTCGAAAATTAGGGTTTTTCAACCCAAATCTCTCACAGGCGGCGGCTGACCCTTTCCTCCTCCTCCGCGGCGACGGGTTCGGTGGTGGCGGCTCCAAAGGGTGGTCGGAACGCGGGCGGCGGCGACTCCAAGGGTTTCAAAACCCTAAATCCCAATTTTCCCCCAAATCGATTACTGTTCATATTTTTTTTTTCAATAATCGAATACTCAAAACTCAGATCCGGCTCTGATACCAATTGTTGAGAAATAAGATCGAAACGAGTAAAATACGAGACACAAGAATTACGTGGAAACCCCAAGACGGGGAGAAAACCACAGGCAAAGGAGAGTCGTCCACTATGTGAGTCCAATCGGTTACAAGGCCTCCGTGAGGGTTCTCTCTACCTCACAACTCTCAACTAGTACAAATAAGACCTAGGCATATGCCGTATATATATAGGAGACTAGTACTCTATCCTGATCAGGAAATAGAACCCTACTCTAATTAGGAATTTGGAATAATCCTTAACATCGTCACACAAAACTATACCAAAAGTCCCAAGATTGAACCACAAGCAAAATCAATCAACAAGGGAGTCCAAATACAAGGAGAGGCCTTGGCCTGCTAAATCTGATAGACACTTAGACCACAATAACTATTCTTTTGCTCGACGATTGATTGTAAGATTGAGAAGCTAATGATTGAAAGGCGCAGCCTCGAAGATCATACGGTTCCTTGATATCCAAGTACACCACATAATCGAGCTGAAAATAGCGAACCACACCTTCTCGATCTTACAACCTTTTATAAGGAACCATACCTTTTATAATATACAATTTGCTATAACAAATAACCAGCTGACGATGGAGTTGTTCTGGCCTAATCTTAAGTTCGAGTTTTGTCATAAGAGTTTTGTCACATTTCAAAAGTACTACCCAATTCCAAGTTGGATTAGTCGGCTATCCGTATTCCGAGTGGTATATACCAAAAACATCTACAATTGTTATAACCAACAAGTACTTAAATCAACAAGAGAGTTATTCTATTGTAACCAAGAGGTTTCAAGTCCTGTCATTGAGAACATAGATGCGTTAAATACTTGTTGAGAGAGTTTTGTCATTAAACCTCGATTAGCCAGATCCAGTTCAAATACAAATTCATCGATCCAATTAATATTTAGAATAGTTTGTGGTTTAAAAAAACGAGACAAGTCTCTTCACACGCTTAACATATCTCAGCTGAGAACGATCATCGCTAAGGTTACGAGTCCCAATCTATATCCATATGTCTAATTAAACGTGGGATCTACTTGAGAGTTATATATTACTTTAAAGATGTTTAACCGAAAAATTATATGTTATTTTTTTAAGTAAAAAAATATAATAGTACTTTGGCGACTAGTCAACGATCTCTCCTGGCGATTATGTACCAATTCTAGGTCTCACAACTGCTGGACCGGTGTTTTGCCTCCATTGGTATCGTTAAGCAGTCACCAAACGAAGATTAAGTTATAATTTTTTTGGATAAAGATATTTTAGTATCCCGTATTTTATATAAAATAGATAATTTACACGCTATGTTGTGAAAATATCCACTTTAGTACTTTATCTTATTTTCAAAGATACTTAAAACCCTCTTTTCATATGAGCTTTGACTTTCGTTGATGTGAAAATGATAACATGGTTTCGAATAATGATGTGTCAACTAATATTACTGAAAATTAGAAAAATATACTTGGTCTCAGGACGACTAATCCAAATTAAACCAAAAATAGACTCCGGCCTCGTATCAACCAAGCATGAAACTGCATGTTTCCTGGGATAAAGGATGTAAAAAGTAGCTGCAGAGGAGCTCTTATAGGGACAGATTGGCAAGTGTAAGAGCAAGTACTTTAACTCCGTTGGCTATGTCTTGAATGGAGGAGTATTCTTCTGGCTTGTGGCTGTATCCTGTAGATTCCAAATGACATGATTAGTGGCTAAAAGCACAAACTAGCATTTTAATGCCACGCCGATAGGCTGCATTCGAAGTCGAGGTATCACTAATGCGGACATTCTAACTACTGATTATGTGCCGACTTGTTCAAGAAAGGAGTTTCCTAGATGGCCGGATAACAGACACTAAGGCCGCGTTGAGGGCACCAATCTATTGTGGTCTTATACGCCAGAACAGACGACAGAGTATTGGAATTGCAGTTGCATAGAAAGGGAGAAATTTGACCTTTGTAGCACGGAATGAAAATCATGCCCATCGGAGATATCCTGCAAGTACGGCGTGTTGCAGGTCAGTGCAAAAGATACTAGCCGAGCACCAGGTAGAAAAAAATTGAACTAATATGGAAGCTGGCTGGCACACACTAGATTAAAAGAGAGAAATTTGCAACTAGAGTTTGCATATGAACTACTTTATGTCAGGGCTTTGTATGAGCCTTGAGCATTTGCAAGGGGCTTTGGAAGTACTCCTTTACCTGGCCATGAATAGTGAATCATGATATGCTCTGCTTATCATTAGTTTGTGTGTGAGATTTAATTCGGTGGTTGACGCTACCATTGCCTCGATCACCAACTTATCAGAAGAAGCTGGCGGATCCTGGTTTACAATCTTGAATTCTGATAGCGTGACCCTGCGCCTTTTGGCTATTGAAACTGCAGATTGGTGAATTTTCTCGATCACATCATTCCTTCGCTTTTCATCAATGTCCCTTGTGTCTGCAACAATGTTAAATAAATAAAGAAAGAAACAGAAAGTTCGGTTACTTGTGGCCATCCCAATGACCAAGGCTACATTTATTCCAAGGTCTAGTGAGATGGATGAAGAGCGGATAAATACTATTGAATTCCAGTGATCTAAATTACAAATGATCTGAATTGCGTGGAAATTTCGTTTACAGGAAACAAACTTACCAATTTCCAGATGTGATCTGCTTGGAATGCTGTTGATTGCTCCAGGATGCAGCTCCAAGATACCTTCAGAAATGTGAATGATAAGTAGATTTCGGGTAAATGTGAGATATGACAGCAACTGGAAACAGAAAGGGAACAACATTGTAAAATTGAAGAGAAATGTTGTGTACCTACTGTACCAACAGTGTCATCTGAATAGGATTCTAGCACGTGTCTTTCAACGGCTAGTGCGAGCTCTGCAGCAGCTAGTCCGGCATCATTTCTGAGTTGATGTTTGCACATTAGGAAGCACAACACCAAGTTCCGCTTATCAGATATGCCACCAAAACGTTTCTTTTTTAAACAGTGAAAGCGCAGCTCGAAGCATAATAAAAACAGTGGAAAGGGAACCTGTTTGGCATCAAGACAGCCCCTGCATGGCCACCATTGCCTTGAAAATCAACTTTTATGCTTGCAGGAGCAGCAATAGCGGTTACTATCCCGATATCCAAGCCTGGATATGATTTCAAAGAGCATCATTAGGGATCTATATTTTCTCAAAGATGCCAAAATATCAACAACGGAATAATCACCTCACCTTCTTCCTCCAAAATGGGCCCCTGCTCGATATGCAGCTCGAGGAAAGCAGAATAGCTCCCCTTCTTCAAGAATACAGTGGACAAGTCATCTCCATCTCTTGCATAACCAGCAGACATCGCTGCCTCCAAGAAGGATACATTTTGACCATCAACAGTTGTCCTAAGGGCTTCTGCAAGTACCTCGCTACCTGCCAATAAGCGGCTGTATATTAGAAAAATATGTTAGAATTCTCATACGAATGTCGTCAAACAAATGCTAATTAAGAAGCATGATCAAGGGGTGAAACATAATGGACATGTGAAGGTGATAGTAAGTTGTGAGACCTTCCCAAGCAGCTGATCCCGAAGCGTGTAGGTTCTTCTGACGTGAACATGATAACCTCAAGAGACCTTTTAGGTTTGAAACCAGCCCTGCAATAATTTGGCAATACAAAGCCAAATCATTAATAGATCGGATGGGAATGGCTTTTCGGACCTATTAAGGATCCATCAAGTCTATTTCACGAAGGCAACTGAATGTGTAAAATACATGATATCAGTAGAAGAAAAAGACTAATGCATTCAGAAAGACAACAATATCTGAAACCCAATTCTCTTCAACATAAAAAGATTAAGTCATCCTAATTAGTAATGCTTTCTAGTTTCTTTCTAAGGATTTAGAAAATAAAGGTATTCAACATTTGCTCTGCGAGAAGATAAACTGGCTCAATCTAATGCAACCTTTCCACATTCAGGCCAATTAGACTCTCCATCAGATCTATTTGAACTAAGGAAAGCCAGTGCAGAGTAATCAACTACCATATCAGCCATATGCAGACCTTTTAAGTGTGTTTATGGCCTCTATCGCACCCAGAACTCCAACTACTCCATCATACTTCCCGGAGTAAGGAATAGCATCCATGTGAGAACCAGTCGCAACAGCAGCAAGCTCGGGCTCTTGGCCTTCCCTGAAGAAAGGAAAGTTGAAAGATACGCCGTATAAGACAATGATTAGGAACTAAATGGTCTGTGATCATAACAACAAATGAGCACCAAACTCACCAGCGACCAAAAATATTGCCAACAGCATCCTCTCTAACTGAAAGGCCAGCAAGTCCCATCAAGTCCTTGATATACCTGGATTAGAAGTCACGAGCGCAACAAGGGCCACGAGTTTGCAATGACATGAAGATTCAAGATAAAACAGAAAAAGTTTGCAGCAGTTGCTAGGCATGAAGACCAACGGAAATCTATCTATTGTTCTCATCAAATAAGCAGGCACACCAAAGCATTGTCATTATATTACTGTAACGTCCCATGATGCGACTGACTATGTCGACAGCATGTTTTGTCCTCATTCACATGAATCCCAGAAGTCACTCGAGATGTGTGCTAGAAAACTAGTTGCGTTGATATGGATAGTACCGATTGAATCACTTAAACCTTTCTGAACACATTAACGGGTATCACAACTACTGAATAAGCAAGAGTAAGAACACCAACACACTGAAGTCTAAAACTTTACTGAAAAATCACGCAATCCAAGACAAGAGGCAACTCCAACAACGAATCACCTTCGTGCCAAGACGTCCTTTTCAGAGTACAAAATCCTCGTCACTGATGGAGCAGGCGTATCGGAGAAAGTAGACAGCTCATCAATCTAATCAAACCCAAAAAAAAAAAGCAACCGCCTTTAAGTCCTCAAATTGAGAAAAGGGAAAAAAGATCACGACTTTGAAATCAGCGAAGGAAATAGTCAACTGGGTCGGCACCTGATTCTGTAAACTCTGAGTGTCCACCGGGAGCGAAGAAGGTTGTTGAGAGAAGGTGGGTGGTTCGCCAATTGGGTACCCAGAGAATTCCTCCATGGTTCTAGTAACCGCGTCTTCGTAATTTGCATCAACTGGTAGAGCAAGGAAAACCCAAATGGACAAGATTGGGAGTAAGGAAAGATGAGAGTTGGAGAGGAACTGGAAAGAAGCCATCTTTTATTTTTCTTCTTCGTGATTTTCTGGGTAAGACCAAACTTCTTGTGATTCTATGTTCTGGTCTCTCTTTCCTGTCTCAGTGCATGAGTTGTGAGTGAGGAACTGACGTGTACTGTTGTCGTTTTACTGGTACACTAGGGCACCACTCCGTTAAGATTCGATTGTTTATTCAGTCATTAACCAAGTTTTTTTTGGTGGATAATCTTAACCAAGTGAAGTAGTCAGATGTTATGTGCGCTTGGATTAGGTTTGAAATGGACCCATTCTGATTGTCAGGAGTGGAGGATATAGAAATTTTTTTTTTGCAAAAAAGTTAAAATACATGAACAAAAATGAAAAAGTCCATGCACGGCAGAGGGTCATCGACATGCCATTATCGATAACTAGGCATGTCATTATTGTAGTACGCAGGTCATTATTAATAACTAGACTTGTCAGTGTCGTAACCGAGACATGTCATTGTCAAAACCAGAACATGCCATTATCGATCCTTCAGTCCAAACGGTCCGAAATGATCCCGTCACTCCGAACCCTGCCATGTTATCTTATTTCTAAATTCAACGAAAAAGTCAAAAAACCCAATGAAGGTCGCAACTTTTTCGTGATTGGTAGACGATAACCTTTTTTGAGTGAGTGGTAGATGATAAAAAGGTAGGGGATGGTAGATTAGGTGATACGGATGACAGGTCATCCGGGACGACAACCGTATAGCCGTGGTACTAGTACGACGTCGTAAGCGGGCGGGCACAATAGAGGATAGGGAACGGAGGTTTGTAAAACAATACTTTACAGTTTGTGAAAATATTGGACTAAAAAGTGAAACATGGCATTGTTGGAGTGCAAATATTTCACATTCAGGGCAGTGCGTCCTAGCACAAGAGAATGGGATTAGTTCAAAGTCTGTACTCATGAAATCGGTTCTTAGCACGAAGTCAAGGAAGAGAGTTTGGGCATTTTCCTGAGCACACGGTGGGTACTAAGGCAGTCGCGCCCATTCTCGGTAAATCAGCCGTAGCATTTAGCCCGAACCTCGGAATGAAGTAATTTTTATGGCCATGAAAAGCTAACAGGTATATCTCCAACTTATGTTTGAAGAGCCTTGCCTAATTCTGCGTTGAAGAGGGCCAAAACAAAACTTCAAATCTCAGTTCTAGTTTCATTAGTGAGGACCATCGGGTTTTAGTAGATTAATCATATCTGATGACTCAGACATTAGATTGAGATGATTCAAGTTGCTATGAAAAGATAAGACTTAGATCTACAACTTCGAAGTTTACAACTTTTTTAGATTCAGAACGGAAGGAGGTAAAAAATACAGGTTAAAGCAGATGTTCGCTTTGGGTTCGAAGCTGGATGCTTTGGGAGGCAAAGCGCCCATTTTTGGGCTTTGGGTTCGAAAGTGGACGCTTTAGGAGGCAAAGTGTCCATTTTTGAGAGGCAAACCGGGAGGCTTCTTCTTTGGGAGACAAGCCGGCATGGAGCCCATTTTGGGAAGTAAAGTGGTGAGTTTGCAATTCAGACTTTCTCCCGGTCCAGCTAAAAACTGTTTCGGGAAGTAAAGTGGCGGTAGGCGTCCCCCCACTTTGGGCTTGGTAATGGGTACCGTCCCGCTTTGAGCTTGGCGGTAGGCGTCCTCCCGCTTTGGACTTGGTAGTGGGTGTCATCCCACTTTGGACTTGCCAGTAGGCGTCCTCCCCGTTCGGGCTTGGTAGTGGGTGCCGTCCCGCTTTGGACCTGGTGGTAGGCGTCCTCCCGCTTTGGGCTTAGTAGTGGGTGCCATCCCGCTTTGGACTTGGCAGTAGGCGTACTCCAGCTTTGGACTTGGTAGTGGGGGCCGTTCCGCTTTGGACTTGGTAGTGGGTACCATCCCGCTTTGGACTTTGTAGTGGGCGCCATCCTGCTTTGGGCTTGGTAGTGGGCGCCGTCCCGCTTTGGACTTGGTGGTAGGCGTCCTCCCGCTTTGGGCTTGGTAGTGGGCACCGTCCCGCTTTGAACTTGGCGGTAGGCGTCCTTCTGCTTTGGACTTGGTAGTGGGCATCGTTCCGCTTTGGACTTGGTAGTGGGTGCCATCCCGTTTGGACTTGGTAGTGGGCGTCGTCCCGCTTTAGGCTTGGTAGTGGGCGCCGTCCCACTTTGGACTTAGCGGTACGCGTCCTCTCACTTTGGGTTTGGTAGTTGGCACCGTCCCATTTTGGACTTGGCGGTAGGCGTCCTTCTGCTTTGGGCTTCGTAGTGAGCGCCGTCCCGCTTTGGACAAGCCTGTCCATTTTGGACTTGACAATAGTCCGAGTCCGCTTTGGACTTAGAAGTGGCGGACCGTATTGGTAAAAGTCTGCTTTGACCCTCAAGACGGGAAGCCCAGGAGAGCACTTTGGCCCTCAAAGCGGAAAGCCCAAGAGGGCGCTTTGGCCAATATGGTGGGAGCCCGATAGGGCGCTTTGGGCTTTCGAGGAGGTAGCCCGGATAAGTGCTTTGGAGTTTCTTTGGACAATGACGGGTTTGAGACGAAATTTTGCATAGAAGGTTCGAGAAGGTCAAGTCGGTCTACATTTTCCTAGGTTGAGCAGGGTTCCTATTTTAGTGGCAGTTTTCTTATTCGATGTCGGGTTACTTGGCTGGCATGACTTTTTTTAAGGCCAGGTTTCCTTATGTTTGGACAACGGTCTAGAACTTTCCTATATCAAGGCGGGCTAAATCTCTCCGTATTGGTGACGGTCACAAATTGACGGATCTTGTGCGATTTAGTCTTTATTGAGGCGGATCTCTCGGGATCGAATTTTGGGACCGAGATCTTCGAGCAATAAAGGCGGCTTAGAGTTTTCTACTTTGAGGATAGGAGGCTAGGTCAAAGCATCCTATGTAAAGAGGGCTCGGGAAGAGGAGACGACGTCACCAACACAAACAACAACTACTTTATTCTTGTCTCGCTTTATCTTTCTATAGCATTAGCTTAGCGTTGCCCGTAGCCTAGCTCTAGCTTTAGCTTATAGTTAGACCGACTTTGGAACGATCACTCCAGATCCGTCTCGGGTGATTGTTCTCTCATTTCACTGCAACAGGTATTATGTAATTTTATCGATTTGCACCCTGCGGTTTAAAAATGGACCACGAACCATCTTTCAATCCCAAGTTTCTTCTTTCTTGATTGTCGAGTTGGGATCGAATAATTTAGTATCAAATTCTAAGAGCTCTATATTTTTAATAAGTGACTTAATTATTGGGTGGTCCAATTTTTCTTAATTCCGTAGAAATTTCCTTGGACCGATAGGAGATTTTTCAGTGATTTTTGACCGATTCTGTAACGCGTAATCTTCTTATCACGCTCATATATTTGGTTTTTCGAAAGTTCACGTATACGATCCTTGGTTAAGTTTGACCACTCTTCATATACGGGAAAAATAGGCTTCGTGATTCAATTATTCAAACAAGAGAATTGGACCCATCATTATCCTTCTTCGTGGGCCCAATCAAAGTCGCTCTCGGGATTGGGTCAAGTCCCCATTCATTAACCTTTTTTTTTTGGAAAATCCAGTCCAAGTATAAAGATGATGTTCATCTTTCTGCGGATTTAATGGCTAAGTTTTGGAAAGACTTTCGCGTTACCAAAAGAAGATATCGGGTTTTTTAATCTAAGTTTTTGATAGCAGAGTTTTTTACGAGTAATTTTACGGCAGTTTTTTCGCACTAAGCGGAGAATATTTTGACCATTTATTTTTAATTAAATTTAGGATAGAGAATACATTGTAAGAACTACCGTAATATTGTCATTTAATAAAATTTTAACTGTAAAATATATTAAATCATACTTAGAAAAGAAATCGCCTTACAATTTTCTGTTTTCTCGTGCTCTACCAAGAAAGTGTTTTGCTTTTAAAAATTCTTGACGAATATATAGGCCAAAAAAGATGTAGTTTATGAGTGAATCGTAAAATTTTCTGATTAATGTTGAAAAAGTAACTCCACATTGATGTGAATCGGAGAACCACTTCAGAAGACGTAGTTTATGCGTTAATTGGACTATTCCTGTTCAAGTAAATTTTTTTGAAATTCAACAAACTGAGATATTATTTTCAAATATATTCAAAAGTATTACTTCTCCGTTCTTCAATGGTGCCCTCTTTAATTGTTAAATTTCTTCCATATGCTAAAATTCCAGTTCAAGTTAAAAAATTTCCTTGAATAACGAGGGATCAAGTTTCACTAATGTCAAATCAACCGTACAATGTAATTATTGGCTTAGAAAATTAAAAAAAAATGAAGTTTCACTAATTATATACGGAAAAATTATCTCAACAAGTATTCAATATTGTTGCGCTATCAAAGACTCGAAGTCAAAATTTATTTAAGATAGAACAACTCCTTTATCTATTGATCTAAGTGATGTTGTAAGTGAAGTATTAATTGGTGCAATGACTAACTAGTATTCATGCAAATGGTCTAATTTATTTAGAAAGACTATAAAAAGTACATTAAGATTTCTCACAACAAGCTGCTAATTCTGAAGGGATTCACGAGACAACTTCCTTCCACCTTGTACCTTGTTAAAACCGCCGCTATACCTTTGAACAGGAATTAATGTGAAAAGTCAGAACCATTTTTTCCTTAAGTTCGTACCGTGGAAAAAAATAGATATCGTCTAATTGTTAGGGCATACTTAAGCTTATATTATTCAGACCCACTCGGTTAACTAATTGAGGTTCAAATTAGATAAAATGTGGTAAAGTTTTTCGACAAATTTTTAATACTGTTACACTCGTAAAAGTTTGAATTCGAGACCTCTTTATTAAACTAAATAAATTTTTCAATCTAAATAATTGTAGATACAATTATTTCGTGATCGTTGATTCAGAGTTTTGACCAACAAATTTCGTCTAAATCTAATTTCAACCTTCAAACTCAACAACCAAGTCAACCCTAGTTTTATTTGAAAAAAATTGTATACCGTGTAGGCCAAGTCAATTAACATAACGATAATTGAAATAAACACAGCTAAACTACAGGAATTTTTTACACGTAATTATGCATGCCACGCGCTCTCCTACAAGTTTATATATATACATCGTCACCTTCCCCTTCCTCCATATCTTTCCTCATTCGAATTACTCACAACACATTTTACCAACTACATACATATATAAACATTTTTTTTACCCGGATATTTAATTGGATTGTTGTAAGTGCAACGAGCGTGACGCGCTTTAGAAGAAGTAATTTATTACCGAGCCAGATTATTGGAAGCATATATACATCGACCTACAATTAATATGATGAAGTTCTTGCTCACGTTCTTGGTAGTGATCTTGGTTCCCCTGAGCGCCATCGAAATTGGGGTGACGGCTAGGCCATTGCACGACGAGAATTGGTTGAAGAAAATCCATCCCACGAGCTTCCCACAGTTGGAGTCTCTTTCTAAGGGCACGCCTACACCCGGCGGGAGCTCTGACTGCACGAACATTCCCGGCTCGACCGGGACGTGTATCAGCAGCCAGAATTTCGCCGGCCGAGCACCACCTTCCCCAAAGAAATTCCGCGGCCATGTCGTGGAGGAATCGAAATTTAATCCCAAAAGCATGAAGCTGGATCGGAGTTCTTGATTGAATAAGATTTCTAGGTCCATTTCAGAGTGCTCTAAATCCTGCAATTGATCAGACGCAAGAGGAGATTGGTGCAGGATGGTTGATAACCAAGTTAACCTTCATGTAACAATTGATCAATTGTTACGAGTTCTTTATATCTTTGTTCATGTTTTTAGTTATATTTTTATTACTATTGGAAATTGGGGAAATATATGTAGCATAACTGTTGTTTATTACATGTAAACTAGTGTTTTGTTGACTATTGATATATAACTACATTCCGAGTGTTGGTAAGCTTGTATATAATTGCGAGTATGGTAAGTTTGTATATAAGTATCAAAACTTCACAAATTTTTTGTCTAAAATTTTTGGATTGAATATGAAAATTTTAACATATTATCGGAACGGATTGATGTTCCTCCATTATTAATATTTCGCATGTTTTCTCCATACAAACAATATAAATTTTCCCCTAACTCCCGAGAACTGAATATTATGAAAATCGCAATAGCTCAATTAATTGCACGAATTAAAGATCGAAGATTTTCTTACTTAATTAGCAGCTAAATAATTATTGACAAATATGTACAGCAGCCATCATTTTTTAGTTGAATGGGAGTCCAATTGCCAATGGGTGAAGTATTCTATTATATTTAATGTCAATTCTCTTTTTCTCCTCTTCCTATATTAATTCTTATAGAAGTTTATAAATACACTAAAACCTCTCTAAAGTGATATCGTTGGGAGCTGAGAAAAATATCATTTTAGAGAGGTTATCACATAAGAGAGGTTATCATATAAGAGAGGTTTACGTTTTTTTCTCCGAAAAAATAAAATTGAGTTTTGAAGCAATAAATACGTAAATAGCTAAAAATTATTTTGTCTATATTCAAATGGCGTAAAATATCGGCTTATAGCGTTATTCAAATGCTACACTCGATTGAAACATTTTTTTTGCAACAAGATGATGATCAAAAAGACCATTTGAAGATAATCCAGAATATGAATGATTACGTAAAATTTATCAAACAAGCAAGTCTAGCATAAACTAGTATCTTAAAATATTGTTGGCATTCATGAAGTATGTAAAAATATGTATATTTATTAAAAAATATTATTTTATACGAAAATTGGGACCGAGATTTAATACTAAAATTTTTCGAAAAAGTATTAGTTATTATGATAGAGAGGTTATTAAATTTTAACACTGCTCCCGACTCAGGACCGGGACTTTTTATCAATTTAGAGAGGTTATCACATTAGAAGATATCACTTTATATAGGTTTTACTGTAACAAGCATTTTGACTCGGAAAAAGGGAGAAGACTATTTTTAAGAAAATCCAGAATCATGTTGGAAAAGGTGCACGAAAAACTTCATACTGCCCCGTGGTTTGTGAACATTGTCAAAAATGGTTATTTGCTGATTTGATGAATATTGACAAAGATTGTGTTGGAGATGTCGAGAAATTGAAGAGGAAATATTTTGTTGTCATATTTCCAGTTTAGTTTGGGCTCTTGTTTTGAACGCATAATTTAACCTAGATAGCTTACTTGATGTATAAGGGTTTGTCTCTATATAAATGCATGTTATCCAAGGGTTTTGTAAGACTTTGGACTCGGTATCATCAATAAAAGTTCTCCTTTCTTCCCGTGGACATAGGCATTAGGCCGAACCACGTAATTTCTTGTGTCCGTGTTCTTTGTGCGTATTGTTCTCAAAGTTATTGAATTCCTAACAAGTGGTATTAAGAGCTAAGGTTGGAGGATGTTGGATCACGGTGCGAAGTTTGCTTTTGTGAAGTTCGATGGTTCATCAAATTTTGGGTTATGGCAAAGGTGTGTCAAGGATCTCCTCGTGCAACAAGGAATGGTCATCGTACTCTCGGAGAATAAGCCCGAGAAGATGGAGGAGCAAAAGTGGAAGGAGATGGGGGGCCAAGGCGGTGGCGATAATTCGCTTATACTTGGCGAATGATGTGATGTATCACATCATGGATGAGAGTCACTAGCTGAGGTATGAAAGAAATTGGAGGCAAGGTATATGTCTAAGTCTTTGTTGAACAAGTTTTATCTTAAGCAAAGATTGTACGGGCTCAAGATGAAGGAGGACTCGATTTTGAGCCAACATATTAATGGTTTCAGTCAACTTGTGAGTAACTTGAGAAAGGTTGATGTGAAGTTCGAGGAAGAAGATAAGGTATTGTTGCTGCTGAATTTCTTACCTAGCTCCTGCAAATGGTTACAACTCTAACTTGGGGGAAGGAGTCCCTGGTATTTGAAGATATCACAAGTGCTCTGCTAGGGTTTCATCAAAGGAGAAAAATTGGCGATGATCAAGTACTGGGGCTGGTTGTGAGGGGTAGCCATGGTCGAGGAGGAGAAAGAGATGGGAAGGGATCCAAGTCGGGGTCAAGGAGGTTCAAAAGAAATTGCTTCGAGTGCGGAAAAAGGGCACGTGAAGAAGGATTGTCGAGAAGAACTCAGTATCGCGAACAAAAATGATCGAGTTTTGTGAATATGGCCTCATATTCGGACGGGTCGGATGGTGATGTTCTTTCTGTCTTATCAGGTCCAAAGCATTTCGATTCCTAGATTTTGGATAGCGCTTGCTCTTTTCATATGACGCCCAAGAGAGGATGGTTCGACACCTACAAATTTGTTGATTCAGGTATGGTGACTATAGATGATAGTTCTACTTGTAGAATTGCTGGCATAGGTGATATCCGAATTAAGATGTGGGATGGTATTAAGAGAAAATTATGTGGGGTTAGGCATGTTCCGAAGTTGTAGACAAATTTGATCTCATTAGGAGTCTTGGATTATAGTGGGTACAACTATAAGGTTGTAGGCGGGCTAATAGAGATGGAGAAGGATACTATGGTGGTGATGAAATGTGAAAGAGATGCTAGGAATACCTACAGGTTAGTGGAGAATACGGTTGTAGGTGGAGTTACCTTGTTGTGTTCTGATGGAGAGGGAGAATGCTCTTGTATGATGGAGCGAAGGTTTGATATGAATGGTTCGAGTGGAGTTGGGATTCGTGGAGATAAAGTTAGCAAGTTTTTGATATGGTTTTCTAAAGGAATCTTCACGTCAAAAGTATTGGGTAGGTTTTGCATGGGGAATGTGAAGCCATTAGTAACACCATGGGCGAATCAGATATCTCATTCAAGGCTGAACGGTAGAGTTCGTGGCATATCACGGGTTCTACTTGGTAGACCAAAAGGTTGCCCTTTGTATGCTATGGCACGTAGCATTGGTTTAAGGTAACAAGGTCCGGCAAAAAAGCAGTTCGAGGTTGGGGAGCTTGGGGTTGACCCAAAAATAGAGAGCGCGCCTATTGGTCATAATATTGCTTCAGCATGTGGACTTGTTAGTTGAGGTTCGATGGAGATTGGAGGGAAGACGCCAAGCAAGCTCAGAAGCTCGAGCTTGGGGGCTGGCTCCAAATGATTGAACAAAAAGAAAGAGAGAAAGTTGAGATGGTATTATTGATGGCAGTTGTATCTATGGTTCGAGGTAGAGTCGGTGGAGTCAAATTGATTTTGTGAGTTCTCATGGTTCTTCATGGGGCGGTGTCTCGTCACGGTGGAGTTTGTTGAAGTTCGGATGGAACTTTATGGTTCGTCCACTGGATGATTTCTCGCCAAGGTGGAGATTGTTAGAGATGTCGAGAAATTGAAGAGAAAACGTTTGTGGTCTTGTTTTTAGTTTAGTTCGGACTCTTGTTTAGGACTCCTAATTCGACCTAGATAGCTTACTTGATGTACAAGGGTTTGCCTCTATATAAAGGTATGTTACTCAAGGGTTTTGCTAGACTTTGTGACTTGGTATCATCAATAAAAATTTTCCTTTCTCTCCGTAGACGTAAGCATTAGGCCGAACCACATAATTTCTTGTGTCCGTATTCTTTGTGAGTACTGTTCTCGAAGTTGCTAAATTCCTAACAGATTGGCTGTCTACTAGTTAAAGATAAAGCTGAGAATGTCATTGTTGATTAATGGAATCACGAAGATGTGAAGACTGTTGCAAAAGTTTGATGGACATATGAGCTATGGACATATGAGCTATAATGTTTTCTTTCTTTCTATTTTGATTAAATAGAAGCTTGATAGATTATACAAGAGATTATAAATCTTTCTCCTTCTCCTTACTAATTTCTCCAATTGGATTATGTAAACTTAGATTATGTAGTTTTACATTCTTTTGAGTTAAATAACTTTTAAATACTATGCACTCGCGGATCGTTCCTGATCCTACTCAGTATTTTAGGACACATATCTTATCCGAATCCTTTTAAAAAAAATAACAATAAATATCTAGATGACCTCAAAAAAGATAACAAAGATTGGGTCCTATAAATCAATACCAGCCATTGCCATTCCTATTAATGATTCAAAGAGGAGAATTCGACCGCCAATATCCTTCTTCATGGGCCAATCAAAGTCGCTGACCGCTCTCAGGGTTGGGTCGAGTCCCATTCATCAACATCTTCTTTTTTTTGAAAATCCAGTCCAAGTATAAAGATGGTGTTCATCTTTCTGCGGGTTTAATGGCTAAGTTTTGGGAAGACTTTCGCTTTACCAAAGGAAGATATCGGGTTTTGTAATCTTTGTTTTTGATAGAAGTTTTTTTACGAGTAATTTTATGGTAATCTTTTTTTTATGAATAAGTGATTTTTTATTTACAACTATATACTTACACCCTAGTAGATGCTAGGGGCTCGACACCCGATCCTATTAAAGGAAAATACTTATTCATCCAAAATAAAAAAATCCTGGCCAACAAATTTGTCCAATGTGTGTGACCAAATCATCCATTCTTTTCTCCGGATGATTATCGTATGTAGTAGGAGGTGCTGATCTATAAAAGCACCATCGAAAACTATTCATTTTCGAAGGTTCCAAATAAACCACGAAATGACACCAAAAAGAGCAAACCATATTTTTGCCCATACACTTCTTCTCGCCAGGCCATTCCACTCCGAGAGAGAAGAAGCAAAAGATCTTCCAACACACCAACTGAGACCTTTCTTTTTAACAAAAAAAATTTCAGGTGCGCCAAGAAGAAGAAAAATGCAAGAACAAATGATGAGCAGATTCATCAAAATTATCACACAGCAGGCAAAGTGAATCCCAAACACTGATCCTATATATTCTGATCATATTATCTCGCGTTGAAAACCTGCCTTGCATTGCAATCCAGATAAAAAATTAACCTTATGGAATTGCACCGTCCACTGGGAGATCACTGTTGGAATTGCAGCCCAAACTGGAGTAAAATCTTCATTTAATTGTTTTTGCATTGTATTTCTTAGAGCTGTCAAAGGTCCAAATGATCACATCTTTCCTCCTTTGATCCAGAGTATCTGCACCAAGTAGAATATTTTGACAATTAATTTTTTAATAAAGTTTAGGATAGTGAGTAACATTGTAACCACAACATTGTCATTTAATAAAATTTCAATTATTGGGTATACTAAACCATACTTGCGAAGAGAACATCGTAAAAATTTTCCGGTTTTCTCGAGCTCTACCAAGAAAGTGTTTTGCTTTTAAAAATTCTTGACGAATATATAGGCAAAAAAGTAGTCTACGTGTCAGATCGTAAAATTTTCTGATTAATTTTGAAAAAATAACTCCATATTGATGTGAATCGGAGCACCACTTCAAAAGATTTAGTTTATCTGTCAATTGGACTAGTCCTGTTCAAGAAAAATTTGTTGAAATTCAACAAACTGAGATATTATTTTTAAATATATACAAAAAAATTACTTCCCCGTTCTTCAACGGTGCTCTCTTCAATTGTTAAATTTCTTCCATATAATAAACTTCCAGTTCAAGTAAAAAAAATTCCTTAATTTCCTTGAATAACGAGGGATCAAGTTTCAGTAATATTCAAAGAACACAAACCATAGTCAACTAAATTTTTAATTGGTGCAATGACTAAGTACTATTTCATGCAAATGGTCCAATTAATTTGGACAGACTAAAAAAAGCACTTCAAAATACTCTCACTACAAAGCTGCTAATTCCGAAGGAATTCACGAGACGATTTTGTTCCACCTTGTACCTTGTTAAAACCGCAGTTATACCTTTGAACAAGAATTGACGTGAAGTGAGAATATGTTGTCTAAAGCTCGTGTCATGGGGAAAAAAATAGATATCGTCTAATTTAATGATGGTTTTCAGATATCTACTATATCGACTAATTCAAATTCGAGTCGTATAAAATTTTCAAAGATGACAAAACTTGTAAAAAATTTATGTTCGTAAAGACTCGAACTCGAGAATTCTTAATTAAGTTAGAATAACTTATTTATTGGTTAATCCAAATACTTATTTGTATGATCTTTGATTCGGAGTTTTGACCAGCAAATTTCGTCTAAATTTAATTTCAACCTTCAAACTCAACAACCAAGTCAGTCTTAGGTTTGCTTGAAAAAAATATATATACCGTGTAGGCCAAGTCAATTCACACAACGATAATACGAAAAAAAACACAGCTGAACTATGGTTATTTGACACGTAAGCATGCATGTCATGCGCTCTCCTACAAGTATATATATACACATCGACACCTTTCCCTTCCTCCGTATCTTTCCTCATTCGAGTTCATCGCAATTCCTATTCGTAACAACACATAATATATTTTTACCCGGAAAAGTAATTAGATTGTTACGAATTTTGGAAGAAGCAATTTGTTATCGAGCCAGATTATTGGGAAGCATATATACATCGACCTAAAATTAATATGATGAAATTCTTGCTCATGTTCTTTGTAGTGATCATGGTTCCCCTGAGCGCCGTCGAAATTGGGGTGGCGGCTAGACCACTGCACGACGAGCATTGGTTGAAGAAAGTGCATCTCCCGAGCTTCCCACAGTTGCAGTCTCTTACTAAGGGCACGCGCCTAGCGGGAGTTCTGGCTGCATGAACATTCCCGGCTCGACTGGGACGTGTATCAGCAGCCAGAACTTCGCCGGCCGAGCACCACCTTCCCCCAAGAAATTCCGCAGCCATGTCGTGGAGGAATCGAAGTTTAATCCCCAGAGCATGAAACTGGATCGGAGTTCTTGATTGAATAAGATTTCTAGGCCCAGTTGAGAGTTTTCTAAATCCTGCATTTGATCAGCCGCAAGAGGAGATTGATGCAGGATAGTTGATAACCAAGTTAAGCTACATGTAACAATTGATTAATTTTTACGAGTTCTTTATATCTTCGTTCATGTTTTTAGTTATATTTTTGTTACTATTGGAAATCGGGGAAATATATATAGCATAATTGTTGTTAATTACACGTAAAATAGTGTTTTCTTGACTATTGATATACAATAGGTAAGGTTTAAGTGTCAAAAATTCACAAATTTTTTATCTTGAATATAAAATTTTTAACATATTATTGAGCAGATTGATCTGTCTTCCCTTACTAATATTTCACATGTTTCCTCAATACAAACAATGTAAGTTTTTTTCTGTTAAAATCTTCATATCAAACTCATGCCCCTGTTAGGAATCAAGAAAACAAGAGCGCAAATAATGGACACGATAGATTAGGTGGTTCGGCCAACCGCCTACGTCCACAGAGAAATAAAAATCTTCTATTGATGAGTACTAAGTCACAAAGCCATATATAAACTAGAGTAACATGCCTTTATATATTAGACAAATTTGTGCACACCACGGAACCTATCTACGTCATCCTAGGAGTCTAAAATAAGAGTCCACCAAACAGAAAATTCCTCCGCTTGAAGAAATTTTTGCTGATCTCATTCACCTCGACTTGGATCCTCTTCCATCTCTACGATCATGGTCTCCCCTCACAACTAGCCCTTCTCCTTGTTCATCGCAGACCTTCTTTCTTTGATGAAATGTCAATAGAGCACTTGTGATATCTTCCAACACTAGTAACTCCTTCTCTGAAATTAGAGTTGTAACCAAACTCTCGTAGGAATCTAGCAAGGAATTGAGCAGCGACAATGCATTGTCCTTATCCTCAAACTTCACATCGACCATATTTAAATCACTCACCAGTAGATTGAAATCATTGATGTGTTGGCTCAAATTCAAGCCCTCTATCATCTTAAGTACGTACAACCTTTGCTTAAGATAAAGCTTGTTTGATAATGACTTTGGCATATACCGTTGCTCCAACTTCTTCCAAGTCTTAGCTGGTGACTCCTCACCCATGATGTGATACATCACATCATCCGCCAAGCACAAGCGAATCGTCGCTACCGCCTTAGCCTCCAACTCTCTCAACTCTTGCTCCTCCATCTTCTCAGGCTTCTTTCCCGAGAGTGCGATGACCATCCCTTGTTGCACCAGCAGATCTTTGACACGCCTTTGCCATAACCCAAAATTCGAACATCCATCAAACTTTACCAAGCCAAACTTCGCATCAAGACCTACCATCTTCAACCCAAGCTCTGATACCAGTTGTTAGGAATTAAGAAAATAAGTGCGCAAATAATAGACATGAGAGATTACGTGGTTCGGCCAGCCGCCTACGTCTATGGAGAGAAGAAAATCTTTTGTTGATGAGTACTGAGCCACAAATCCATACATAAAGTAAGGTAACATGCCTTTATATATATTAGACAAATTCTTGCACACCACGGAACCTATCTAAGTCATCCTAGGAGTCCAAAACAAGAGTCCGACAAAACATGAAATTTCTCCACTGTGACGCTTGGCTGGCGCCAGCCCTTGGCTGTTGTAAGCCTATTTGGCTGCAACCAATAAGCTGGTTGGCGCCAGCATCTGCACCTTATTCTCACCATACTCCAACAACCCTCTCAAACGAGACTTATCGGGTCAAAGATTGCACATGCTTTGACTTTGTCAACTTGGGAGAAATGAGGGTCGTACGAACACAATAATGGGTACGGGATCAACTCGCCCTGATACCATGTTAATATTTCCATATCCAACCCAAAACTTTAAGACAATCAGTTACTAAATTTTCAACACTTATAAACTTGCCCCCACTCTTGCAATAAGTGATGTGAGATTCTCAACATCCTCTAAGTCCTAATAACTGAATATTATGAAAATCGCAATAGCTCAATTAATCTTCGAATTAGAGGTCGAAGGTTTTCTTACTTCGTTAGCAGCCAAATAATTTTTTAGTTAAATGGGAGTCCAATTGCCAATGGGTGAAGTATTATGTTTAATGTCAATTCTCTTTTTCCTCTTCCTATATTAATTCTTATAAAAGTTTATAAGTAACAAGTATTTTGACTCGGAAAAAGAGAGAAGACGGGTACTATTTTTAAGGAAATCCAGAATTACGTCGGAAAAGGTGCACGAAAGACTTCATTCTGTCTCGTGGTTTGTGAACAATATTTGCGGATGGTTATTTGCAAATTTGGTGAATATTGACAAAAATTGATCGTGATAAAGATGAGAATGACAATGTTAATTAATAGAATCACGAGTGTGTGAAGACTTTTCAAGAGTTTGATAGACATATGAGCTACAATTTTTTTTCTTTCTGTTTTGATTAAATAGAAAATTTTGTAGCTTGATAGATTATACAAGAGATTACAAATCACTCTCTTTCCTATACTAATTTCTCAAATTGGAAACGGAAATCCTAGTATTGTCGTGAGTTTTGGTGTTGGAATACATATAAATTTAGATTATATAATTTTAATTGTTTAAGTTAAACAACTTTTAAATACATTAAAGGTTTTTTGAAAGATGATAAAGATAAGTATCTAAGTTCACTTTTAAAAAGAAGACAAAATATAAATTATATGAATTTTACCCGGATCCTACCCATTGCAATTGTTCAAACAGGAGAATTGGACCCGTCAATGTCCTTCTTCTTTATGGGCTCAATCAAAGTCGCTGACCGCTCTCAGGGTTGGGTCAAGTCTCATTCATCAACATTTTCTTGTTTTTGAAAATCCAGTCCAAGTATAAAGATGGTGTTCATATTTCTGCGGATTTAATGGCTAAGTTTTGGGAAGACTTTCACTTTACCAAAGGAAGATATCGGGTTTTATAATCTTTGTTTTTGATAGGAGGGTTTCTTTACGAGTAATTTTACGTTGTCTTTTCGCACCAAATAGAATATTTTTCCATTGACTTTTCGATAAAATTTAGAAGAGAGAGTGAATATTATAAGAACCACCATAATTTTACATTTGTAAAATTTCAACTATTGAATATACCAAATTTCAACTATTGAATATCAAAAAACCGTCGTAAAATTTTCCCATTTTTCTTCTGGTCTACCAAGAAAGTGTTTTGATTTATAAAATTCTTGACGAATATATATGCCAAAAAGATGTAGTTTGTGTCAATCGTAAAATTTTCTGATTAATGATGAAAAAATAACTCTACATTGATGTGAATCGAAGCACCACTTCAAAAGATGTAGTTTGTGCCAATTGGACTAGTTCCTATTCAAGTAAAATTTGTTGAAATTCAACAAACTGAGATATTATTTTCAAGGGGAAAAAACTCAGAGGTCCCTATGTTTTAAGATAATGTACTGAAAGGTCCTGTCCTTAGTAAATTAGTCCCTGAGTTTTGAAAAATCGAACTAGTTAGTCCCTGAGTGTTGAGAAATTAAACTAGTTAGTCCCTCTGACTAATTTATTTAAAAAATTCAATTAAATTATAACATGAGATTACTAAAATATCCTTAATAATTACCCCAACCCACAGTCAAAAATCTCAAGTCGACAACAAAAACTAATAATGAACTTGGATAATCAAAACCAAAAAATTAACGCAAGACAAGAAAATCTTATACGTCAACGCTGCTACACATACGAACATGATAAGTAAATAAATCAAAAATATTCATATTCCATAAAATTGACACCTCTCATTGTTGAATTCCAATCGGTATTTGACTTGGCCATTGACAATTTTCTCTCTCATCTTTTTGCTATCACTAGTTGATTAGGGCTTTTTTCCCCTTAAAAAAGGAGTTCTTTTGGGTTTAGGGTTTTTGTATAGTGATTTAGGTTATTTTTGTCGTTTCATTAACCTGAAAAAGAAAGTTGTCGACTTGAGATTTTTTACTGTGGGTTGGGATAATTATTAAGGGTATTTTAGTAATTTCATGTTATAATTTAATTGAATTTGTTAAATAAATTGGTCAGAGGGACTAACTAGTTTGATTTCTCAAAACTCAGGGACTAATTTACTAAGGATATGACCTTTCAGTACATTATCTTAAAACATAGGGACCACTGAGATTTTTTCCCTATTTTCAAATATACAAAAATATTAATTCCCCGTTCCTCTTCAATTGTTAAATTCTTCCATATACTAAACTTCCAGTTCAAGTAAAAAAGTTCCTTAATTTTCTTGAATAACGAGGGATCAAGTTTCACTAATATTCAAAGAACACAAAGCATAGTCAACTAAAGTATTAATTGGCGCAATGACTAAGTACTATTCCATGCAAATGATCTAATTTATTTGGAAAGACTATAAAAAGTACTTCAAAATTTCTCACAACAAGCTGCTAATTCTGAAGGAATTCACAAGACAATTTCGTTCCACCTTGTACCTTTTTAAAACCGCAGCTATACCTTTGAACAAGAATTAATGTGAAGAGAGAATTTGTTTTCTAAAGTTCGTGTAATGGAAAAAATAGATATAGTCTAATTTAATGATGGTAATTGAATATCTAGTTTCTAGACATCTACTGTATCGACTAATTCAATGTCCGAGTCGTATAAGATTTTGAAAGAAGACAAAGCTCGTAACAATGTTATATTTTTAAGAACTCGAACTCGATACTTCTTAGTTAAGTTAGAATAACTATTATGAAACCAACCTACTCTAGGCATAGATGCGCAACAAAATTACCTCTGTTCTAATGCAAGAAAACTAGAGCATGAAACTTACATAAGAAAATACGTGGTTCGATAAATTGACTACCTCCACGAAAGAGAGGGAGGGATCTTATTGATTACCCAAGCTCAAGTTCAAGTCAGCTCAACTCAATTAGGATCAAAGCCACCCTATATATTTATAGGCTAATCCTAATACAACCATAGAGTTTTCTTAAGTCACCTAAGAGTCTAAGCATAGAATCTGACCAATTGTCTAACATAGAATCCAACTAGAATACACATTCATTGATTTCGAGTCATTCTTCAACAATCACCAAAAGTGTTCTCAATTTGTCGAACCAGATAATTCTCTTGTGTCAGTTTCAAGAAAATTTTGACGATATTTGCTGGTCACCTATCGTTATTCTTGCATTAGACTACTAGGTGACTTGGAAAAACTACATGGTTGTATTAGAGTTATTCTATAAATAGATAGGGTGGCTCTAATGCTAATTGAGTTGAGCTGACTTGAGCTTGAACTTGAGCTTGGGTAATCAATAAGATCTCTCCCTCTCTCTCGTGGACGTAGAAAATTTACCTAACTACGTAATTCTCTTGTGTCTGTTTCACGTTATTGTTTTCTTGCGTTAGAATAGAGGTAATTCGGTTGTGCATCCGTACCTTTAGTTGGTTGATTTCCTAACAAATATTTCTTTACGAGTTGATCTGAATGCTTATTGATATGATATTTGATTCAGAATTTTGACTAGCAAATATCGTCTAAATTTAATTTCAACCTTCAAACTCAACAACCAAGTCAACCTTAGGTTTATTTTAGAAACATTTATGTACCGTGTAGGCCAAGTCAATTCACACAACGATAATACAAAAAACGCAACTAAATTAAAGTTTATTTGACACGTAAGTTTGCATTTCACGCGCTCTCCTACAAGTATATATATACATCGTCACCTTCCCCTACCTCCATATCTTTCCTCATTCGAGTTACTCACAATTCCTAGCTATAACAACACATTATACCAACTACATACATATATAAACAGGTTTTTTTTCCTGGAGAGCTAAATAGATTATTTTGCAAGTGGAACAAACAAGACGCTCTTTAGAAAAGAAGCAGCTTGTTACCGAGCCAGATTATTCAAAAGTATATATACATCAACCTAAAATTAAGATGATGAAGTTCTTGCTCACTTTCTTGGTAGTGATCTTGGTTCCCCTGAGCGCCGTAGAAATTGGGGCGGCAGCCAGGCCACTGCACGACGAGAATTGGTTGAAGAAAATCCATCCCACGAGCTTCCCACAGTTGGAGTCTCTTTCTAAGGGCACGCCTACGTCCGGCGGGAGCTCTCCATGCACGAACATTCCCGGCTCAACTGGGACGTGCATCAGCAGCCAGAACTTCGCTGGCCGTGCACCACCTTCCCCAAAGAAATCGGAATTTAATCCCCAAAACATCAAGCTGGATATTTCTAGTTGAAGTTGAGAGAGCTCTAAGTACGTATATGTCCTGCATTTGATCAGCCGCTAGAGGAGATTTGGTGCAGGATTAGTAGCTACCCAAATTAAGCTATGTGTTGCAATTGATTAATTTTTACGAGTTTTATGTCTTCTTTCATATTTTTAGTTATATTTTTGTTATTATTGGAAATTGGGGAAATATATAAATTTTGTTTATTACAGTATGGCAGCATTTTGTTTGATTGTTTATATTATCGCATCGCTAAATACAAATATGAATAATTGTTAAGAATTCACAAATTTTGAATTGAATATATAAATTTTGTCATGACATCAGAACGATATTGTCCATTATTTCTCGCAAAACTCCTATGAACAGAATTTCGATATTGTACATACAATATACTACCGATAACTGAATATATGAAAATCGGAATAGCTCAATTAATTGCACGAATTAAAGGTCGAATGTTTTCTTACTTCAGTTAGCAACTAAATAATTATTAAATACATGTGTATTACTAGTAGCCATCATTTTTTAATTAAATGGGAGTCCAATGGGTGAAGTATTATATATAATGTCAATTATTTTTTTCCTCTTCCTATATTAATTCTTATAAAAGTTTATAATAGCAAGTATTTTGACTCGAAAAAAGAGAGAAGACGGGTACTATTTTTAAGGAAATCCAAAATTATGTCAGAAAAGGTGCACGAAAGACGTCATACTGTTTCGTAGTTTGTGAGCATTGACAAAAATGGTTATTTAATAAATATTGACAAAAATTGATCGTCTACTAGTTGAAGATAAAGATGAGAATGTCAATGTTAATTAATGGAATTACGAAGTTGTGAAGACTGTTCAAGAGTTTGATAGACATATGAGCTACAATGTTTTTTTTCCTTTCTATTTTGATTAAATAGACATTTTTAGCTTGATAGATTATACAAGAGATTACAAATCCTTCTCTTTCTTTATACTAATTTCTCAAATTGAACGGAAGTCTTACTATTGTCCTGAGTTTTGGTATTATTATTTTTAGAACAGTTTTGGTATTGGAATACATATAAATTTAGATTATGTAGTTTTAAATTTTTTAAGTTAAACAACTTTTAAATATTATGGACCTGCAGGTCGATCCGATATTTTTGGGCACATATCTTGCACACATCTTTTCTTTAAAAAAAATAAAAATAAGTATCTAAATTTACCTTAAAAAAGAGAATAAAAATCTGAGTCATATGCCCATGGTCATTCTTCAAATAGGAGAATTGGACCCGTCAATATCCTTCTTCTTCTTCATGGGCCCAATCAAAGTAGCTGACCGCTCTCAGGGTTGGGTCAAGTTCTATTCATCAACATTTTCTTGTTTTTGAAAATCCAGTCCAAGTATGAAGGTTCATCTTTCTGCGGATTTAGTGGCTAAGTTTTGGGAAGACTTTCGCTTTACCAAAGGAAGATATCGGGTTTTATTATCTTTATTTTTGATAGGAGAGATTTTTTACGAGTAATTTTATTGTAATATTTTCGCACCAAATAAAATATGTTTCCATTGACTTTTGATAAAATTTAGAAGAGAGAGTGAACATTATTACACTCACCATAATTTGTTATTTGTAAAATTTCAACTATTGGATATACTAAATAATACTTACGAAAGAACCGTCGTAAAATTTTCTGGTTTTTCTTCTGGTCTACCAAGAAAGTGTTTTGATTAATAAAATTCTTGACGAATATATAGGCCAGAAAGATGCAGTTTATGTGTCAATCGTAAAATTTTCTAATTAATATTAAAAAAATAACTCTAAATTTTGATGTGAATCGCAGCGCCACTTCAAAAAATGTAGTTCGTGTGTCAATTGGACTAGTTTCTATTCAAGTAAAATTTGTTGAAATTCAACAAACTGAGATATTATTTTGAAATATACAAAAATACTACTTCCCCGTTCTTCAATCGCGCCTCTTCAATTGTTAAATTCTTCCATATACTAAACTTCTGGTTCAAGTTAAAAATTTCCTTAATTTTCTTGAATAATGAGGGATCAAGTTTCACTAATATTCAAAGAACACAACAGCATTGTCAACTAAATTATAAATTGGTGCAATGACTATGTACAATTCCATGCAAATGGTCCAATTTATTTGGAAAGACTAAAAAAAGCACTTCAAAATTTCTCACTACAAAGTTGCTAATTCTAAAGGAATTCACGATACAATTTCGTTCCACCTTGTACCTTGTTAAAACCGCCGTTACACCTTTGAACAGAAATTAATATGAGAAATGAGAACCGTATTTTGTTTTTTAAAGCTCGTGTCGTGGAAAAAAATAGATATGGTGCTACCTGTTTCTTGTCATCCAATATCAACTAATTCAGGTTCGAGTCGTATAAGTTTTTCAAAGGTGACAAAACTCGTAACAATGTTCTATTCTTAAGAGTTCGAAATCGAGACTTCTTAGTTAATCTATAATATTTTTTACCGATTAATCTAAATATTTATCGGTACCATCGTCGATTCAAAATTTTTACGAAATGTAATTTCAACCTTCAAACTCAACAACCAAGTCAACCTTAGGTTTATTTGGAAAAAAAAATGTACCGTGTAGGCCAAGTCAATTCACACCACGATAATACGAAAAAAGCACAACTAAACTATAGTTTATTTGATACGTAATTACACATGTCAGCGCTCTCGCTCTCCTACTGGTATATATATACATCGTCACCTTCCCCTTCCTCCATATCTTTCCTCAATCGAGTTACTCACAATTCCTAGCTGTAACACCACATTATACCAAATTTTTTTCACCTGGAAAACTAATTGGATTGTTGCAAACTAACAAACGGGACGCGCTTTGAAAGAGCAATTTGTTACCGAGCTAGATTATCGGGAAGCATTTATACATCGACCTAAAATTAAGATGATGAAGTTATTGCTCACGTTCTTTGTAGTAATCTTGGTTCCCCTGAGCGCCGTCGAAATTGGGGTGGTGGCTAGGCCATTGCACGACGAGAATTGGTTGAAGAAAATGCATCTCCCGAGCTTGTCACAGTTGCAGTCTCTTACTAAGGGCTCGCCTAAGCCCGGCGGGAGCTCTCCCTGCACGAACATTCCCGGCTCGACCGGGAAGTGTATCAGCAGCCAGAACTTTGCCGGCCGAGCACCACCTTCCACCAAGAAATTCCGCGGCCATGTCGTGGAGGAATCGAAGTTTAATCCCCAGAGCATGAAGCTGGATCGAAGTTCTTGATTCAAGATTTCTAGTTGGAGTTGAGAGTGCTCTAAGTCCTGCGTTTGATCAGCCGCAAGAGGAGATTGGTGCAGGATGGTTGATACCAAAGTTAAGCTACATGTAACAATTAATTAATTTTTATGAGTTTTTTATATCTTTGTTCATGTTTTTAGTTATATTTTTTTACTATTGGAAATTGGGGAAATATATGTAGCATAACTGTTGTGTTTTGTTGACTATTGATATATAACTACATTCCCACTGTGATAAGTTTGTATAAGTGTCAAAAAAAATTCATTGTCTTAAAATTATTTTTAGATTGAATATAAAAGCTTTAAATAATATCAGAGTAAATTTATCTCTGATCCATTATTAATATTTCACATTTTTCTACATACAAACAATATAACTTTTCCCAATACTCCTGATAACTGAATTATATGAAAATCGTAATAGCTCAATTAATTGCATGAATTAAAGGTCGAAGGTTTTTCTTACTTCAGTTAGCAACTAAATAATTATTAAAAAATATGTATATTCGACATCATTTTTTAATTAAATGGGAGTCCAATTGCCAATGTGTTAAGTATTATTATATATAATCTCAATTCTCTTTTGGGATTCATTCACAAATAGGTTAAAAAAACATACATATTATATCAAAATAAATAAAAACATACGCATATTTTCAAAATAAGAAGAAAATAAATTGAATATTAAAAAATTACAGGAACCACCCATCAACTTGCAGATAGTCTCCACTCTTTCATTCAACACGGCTCTTAGTTCAGGTAAGACAGGTCGCCTCTTCTTTAGAGAAAACGGGCAACCAGTCCAAATATCATGATTTTGGGGAAGGGCGATTGTTAATTTCTCAAACATATTGTTACGATTTTTTACTATTCTGGCGGACAACCTTTAATGCAATGCATTAAATTAGTGCAATCAAAATACTCGAAACGTTAAAGTATAGGATAAAAATCAATGCAATAGTAAGAAAGTACGAAAATCAAGTATTTTGAACTAAAATTTTAAAACTCATAAAAAATGTACGACAAAAAAATGAAATATTTAATATATTGCATTGATTTTCATGCTGTGCTTCAATGTTTCGAGTATTTTGATTGCACCACTTTAATGTATTGCATTAAAGGTTTACCGTGAGAATCGCAAAAGATCGTAACAATATATTTGAGAAATTAACAATCGCCCTTCGCAAATCGTGAAATTTGGGCAGGTTGCCCGCAATTCTTATGTGGCTCTTCTAGAGAGGAGGCGATCCGATGCTGGACCGCTTCCGGTTTAATTTCTTTTAAATTAATTAATTGCTCTGACTTACCTGAGTCATGAGATGCATCGGATGAAAGAGTGGAAACAACCTATTCATTTGTTCTGCAATTTCTTTTAAACATTTAATTTAGTTTTTACATATTTTAAAAATACGTATATATTTTTATCTATTTTAAAAATATATACAAATATTTTATCTATTTAGGAAAAAATTCATTCTCTTTTTTCTCTTCCTATATTAATTCTTATACAAGTTTATAAGTAGCAAGCATTTTGAGTAGGAAAAAGAGAGAAGACGTCTACTATTTTTAAGAATTTTTTTGGTAATTAAAGTATTATATTCTTCCAAAAAAAATTTATAATGGAAAATTACACCAAGAGACATCGTCTGTAATGCTAAATAGACAAACATTATAGTCTCATGATATGTACTATCTACGTATAACTCTAATATTCCAGAGGTGCCTAAAATATAGGCTAAGTCGCCAAACGCGAAGAAAAAAATATACAAATAATACCTAACCATAATTTACTTCCGCTTAGACTAAAAATTTCATATTTACGGGGATCATGAAATTTAGATCGACCGTTACCCCTTCTCGCTTCTCTAATATTTTGGAGAATATCAGTAACAGCCCAAGTCAATCCCATATTGGCGGCCACATCCAGCGTGCGTTTTGCCAGCTCCACTTCCCTTCTTTCATCTCGCGCTTCTCAAACCTCATCTCGTCCTTCAGGTCCAATCGCCAACGACGAGATTGGAGAGGCTTTCTTACGCAGAACTTTAATCGTAACGCTTCGTACCGGAGCTTTTTACCCGTCACAGCTTTGCTTGCCAACTTTTTTGTCCAGGAGATTGGAGGCGTTTGTAATAAAATTTAGAATTATGTCGGAAAAGGTGCACAAACGAATCAATACTGTCTCGTGGTTTGCGAACAGTCAATACCTCTTTAAAAAAAATCAGTACTTCACTTTTTTCCACCGAAAATATATTGCGTACTACACTTGATCTTAGCCAAAAGGCAGCTTGACCAAGGAAATACGAATGATATCAGTTCAAAAGTTCAAAGTTATGCAGCTAATTTTGAACCAAAAAAGAGCTAAACACCTCATACTACCTAATACCAGGTAGTGATTAGATCAATTGTCCCGGGTTGTTAATACTATATTCAAAATTTCCTACTTTGAATCATGTGAATACACCAATATTAAAATTTAATATAGAGAATTTCACCATCCTTTTGTTTTGTTTTTCTTGCCACTTTTAACATAGAATAGTCACATAGTAATGTTCAAATATAAAGATAGTTTCCACCAAATAACTAATATGGATTTTTTTGATAAGTTAAACTTTATTAATCTTAGTAATATGTAAGAATGGTGAGCTCTCTTATATGAGGTTATTGCTATCGATCTCACTAAAATTTTGATACGATAAAATTTAATTAAAAAATTGTGCCAAAAAAAAGTACCGTGTATATACAGCTCCATACTCCGACTCCCAAAAATGTGAGAATTAATTGGTGTGTATGTGGATTAGTTGACCCAAAATATATTGTATATAATATATAATATGTGGCTTTGACAAAAAAAAAGAGTTACACCAAATAGAGATGATCTTTATTCCATTTACAAATAGAGATTTAATGGTCAACGGATCCAACAATCGGCTATTGGCGATATGCTGGTTGGCCACTTTGGCTCCAAAAAATTCAAGGTCTAATACCTCCAATCACTACATAATTTACACACCCAAAAGAATGAAAGTACATTCTAAAAAAAAAGAATGAAAGTACCAAGAAATTAAACACGTGAAACATTGTGAAACAAAAACTACGTCGTTCATATGACTTCAATGCTGGTCATGAATCCGAGGCCTTATGCCCGACTCAAGTGGTAAATGATGAAGCGAGAATTTAAATTTGTATTCTAAGACGATGATCGAACCCAACGATCATCGTCTATGGTTGGTTGCAACGCTAAACTGAACCATGAGACGAGGATAGGCTCTTGCTCGAGGCAACGCATCGCCTGCGTAGGTCCTCTCCTGGACCAGCGCCGCCGAGCTCGGGCAGCTCGGGCCGTCGCTGCCAGGGATGTTGGTGCACCCTGAAGACCCTGCAGGAGGAGCGGGGCCCTTTGTGAGGGACTCCAATGAGACCAGCTGGTTAAGGATGTCCTGATGAGGAAGAGGCCTAGTGGCTTGGTTTAGTTGCACTTGTGAAGAAATTAGGAGCAAAAACAGAGGAAGGGCTATGATTGTATCTATGTTCATGGGCTTCATGGCACTGTTTTTTATGTATTTGTGAATAGATATAATTTTTAGGAGTTGCGTACTTATTGTTGGAATTGATTAGCTGTTGGGTACTTATATATATATATATATATCAGGATTCTTTGTATTGGTAGGTTGTTATTTTATATATTTAAAAAAGATTAATTTGGCGACTCTTGAAAGTTGAATTCTTTGATTGGAAATGTCTAAATCAAGCTATTAAGAAGGATTGCCTGTTTTTGAATCCCACGTTTTCTTCTCCATATCTCTCCACCACGTAAACCGAATGGTTAGGTAATGATAATTTTTTAATTTCTTACTTCGCTCAAACATGAATTAATCGGCATAAATTTGTTATGATTTCACCAAGTTCCAAATTTAGGAATGTAAACTTATAAAAAAAATAGGAATGTAACACTTATAAGGAAAAGGAGTGTAACAATACTTAAATTTGGTATGAACAGATTTTCTGTCTTTGTAATTTTGCCTAGCTCGAATATGAATTACTCCACTCGTTGAAATAAAGAAGATTGTTAATCACGTTTGAAATTGAGATTCAACGCTAGGGGATGCGATTAATTCTGGTCCAATCAAGGAAGGTGCATTGCAGTAGAGAGTCTCTATTTGTTATCCTCTTTTGGTGATTAATCCATGGAGAGAGTGCCCAACGAAGTTTCTTGGAACTTCTATTTCCGTGACTTGGACCGTGGAATCGTAAAGATCAATGAACTACTACTTAGAATTGTAAGTTGTCTAAAATCTGAAGCGTCTATTTCAAAATCGATGGGTCCAGTTGTATTCAAAGCATTTTATCCAATACGAATTTAGATTAGTCGGGATATATAGATCAAGCAGCATCCAAATGCGTGGTCATTTGTATAAATAATATTAAATCGGTTAGGCTCATTCCACTTTTCGCCGCTCAACAAACTTTTCCAAGTAGTTTGGCGAGAGGATGTCTCTTAATTTCCGGCGTCATCCACGACCGGAAGTGGGATAAGCTTTTTTAAGGATAAAAGAGATGACTTCGGATTCCAATGTGGATTATAATCTCTATATCCTAATCCAGACATTAAGGCGACTAGAATTCTATTTAGTATTATAAACATGGTCCAATTCCAATATAATATCATCAGGATTAGCAAAGTGAAACTCTAATGATCATATTAACTTGATCTAGAACAATCTATAAACTTGACATAGGTTAGTCAAAGACTTGACTAAACTTCACTTGGGTAAGTTGTGTTAATCCAGCTGAGGGGCTCCAGAGATGCAACAAAATAACTCTGGTTTGCACTAATTAACAGCAGTTTCTGCAAAGGAGGCTCAACTTAGCAAACCAAAAAGGATTTGAGGTAAGCCAGAGACACTCTTTACAAAATGGTGTAGTTATGAAAAGATTACAAGCTCACTCCCAACTCTAGGACCCCCAAGGATTTCCTCATAGTATTATTACAATGACAAGCAACCAGCCGATTTGCGGGCGCATTTCATTCGGGAAATCGCTCAGTGGCCATTTGAAGGCGGGTAGTAGGGATAGCCGTTGACACCACAGGCTAAACTCGAGCAATCTGGTCCGCAATAGGGGGCGGTCTCGCCATCGGGATTCATCATGCCCACTAAAATGTCCGAACCGGCCATCTGCCAGTGGCTTGGAATCATCCCATCCATATGCCCATTTGTGTAAGTTAATGGTGCAGCTTGGGGAACAAACTCTCTTAGTGTGTCATACTGGCCATAACCACGTTGGAGACCTCCACCATCTTGGTAACTCCGGGTGCGCTCAAACCGGCAAGAACTACTGGCTGATGAACCCAAGTCCCCAGATACACCCAAATCACAAGGCATAGAAAACTGCCGATTCAAGAACTGTGGCCCATTGCTATAAGGCTGAGAGAACCAGCCTTCACCTGATGCACTCCCTATGCCATATTCATCGTCAAGTAAATCGTTGATAATGTCCAGATGAGGGAATTCATCTGTCACAACACTTTGACTTGGACGACCAGATGATGAGGTTGGAGCCTGCATGGAGAATTTCTCCCTGGATCTGCTGTTGAAAGGCTTGTATAATTCAAAGTTTTGAAAGCCATTCATCACAGGGGGAGATGGATCAGAAAGCATGGTTCTATTATCATCTCTCCGAGAACTATCCATCCACTGAGGCCTATTATACAAGGAATCCCGATTTGCCATGCCATAGCCATAGCCAAAGCTCGTTGAATCTACCCTGTCAGAGTTGATGGGCAAAAACATTGGTGCAGATACCAAAGCAGGCGAATGGGCAGTTGTCAGCAACTGATTTACTCCTGAGCTTGCCTGATTGCTGTGCGGAAAACCAGATGAACTTGATCCAATTGAGTTCCCGATAATTGCATTTCGATAGGACTGAGGGGCATAACTGTGTGTAGCTGGTGAAGGATCAGGTCCTAGGCGGCCAACAGCACTAACCGATCGAGCTAGTAGAGGAGCAGCCTGAACCGTAGAAACTACTGGAGCAACAACTGGTCTAGGACCCGGGACTACGGGAGCACTGGATGGCCTTGACAAAACAGCCCCTTGATGTACTGCTGGCCTTTCAGATATCTTCAAAGGTGATCCATTATGGACTTCAGACTTTGTTATGGAAGTACTTTGGACAGATGTCACAGAGGTTGCTGCTTTATCAGCTTGATTGGAGTTACCTGGAGATGCTTTCCTTACATTGGAATTATCCCCATTAGCTGCAAGCTTGATCTCTGGCTTCAACTGAGTAGTAGCTGGGAGGCTTGATTGAGAGCTTTGGGGTGAAGATGGTGGAATTATCTTTTCTTTGGTAGGTGGTCCCTCATCACTTGGAACTTTGGTGCTTGGTCTAGATTGCGGAACAGTAACTTCCTCGTCCTGCCACAACAAAGCAAATGGAAAAGGCAGATTCAAGTAATAAATTATTTATAGCTATGAGCACCACTGAAAGCAAACACTTTTGAAGAATCAGAAAAGGAAAATGAAAAATGCGAAAGTAACTAGGGCAGGCAATTAGATAGCCATGAGATACAGGATTTTTTTTTTTTGTTAAGAAAATGAGATACAGGATGTTAAAAGGCAACTTCAACAAAAGAACAGGGCAAAGATGGAAAACAGATGGAGAACAAATAAGTTTTGATAATCGGAGAATTAGAAGTGAGTTTTTAGATAAAGAAACATATGAAAAATTTACTAAACAAGTTCACAACAGATTTGTCAGATCTATGTCACCAATGCAGCAACTAACACAATGTCAAACAGCAAAAAGCCCGTGAAAAAACAGAATCAGTTTAAGAACCTTCTTCACAAGTCGCTCTGCGTGGGTTGTCCTGTCATGCAAGGCCGCAGACTCAATGTCACAATCATTGACCTTGCTACTTGCAGTTTCTTCAACTTGATCCCCACCATTTGCAGTAGCTCCAGAAGGTTGATTATCGATTTCAGCATCCCAAGTCCCATTGCATGTTGCCTTACCTCGTTGACTCTTCCCTCTACAGTTAAACGGCAAAGTAAATAATCAACAATAGATGAAGAGAAAAGATCCTGTTGATTATGTTCAGCACTCACCTGCTAGGAGATCTTTCACATTGGTAGTTTGCACTTCCCTTGTATGGTGAATTCATCACTGTTGAAGGGACTGAGTCTGTAGAACATGTCGAGGAACTATCATCCATAACAGACGTGCTCCGCTTTTCAGAAGTTCCATATGGTAAGGTGCTTGCTCCAGTGCTGCTGGTTTCCGTAGGTGGATGGGCCTCTGAGGTATCAGTATCCCAATTAACAGGACTTGCATCCCTGTCCTCTGAATCAGGCTGGAGTACCTCAGCACCACCATCTACTGAATCAGACACATCAGATGCATCCTCGGGAATATCAGATTTCTCCTCAGCAGCCTGAATCTCCTCTATAAGAGAGTCTTTTATGTCGTCGCTGATATTTTCTTCTTCTTGTTTGTCTAATACAGCAGCAACAGATCTGTCCTCCCTCCCCTTGTCCTTGCCTTTTTTGTTATTTCGTTTCTGTTTTCCCTACAGTTTTCGGAAAGCATAACTCTTATATAACACCACCGAAGACGTGACAAGGTCATGGAGATCAAGGGAACGGAAAAAAAAAGGGGAAAACCAGCCGAAGTATGCAACTGCCAACACATCTCTTAATAAGAGTCTCAATGAACTATATTCACCCAGGGTAGACAACTCATAAAGCTTAATTCCTGAATGTGGGAAAACAATGCACCTGTTTCTTCTTTGCTTTCTTTTCCTTCTCAACTATCCCACGCTTAGACTTTTGGTCACTTTCCAGCCAAGCTGCCAGTTCTTCCTCACGGATAAGCTCTTCTTGCCTCTTCAAAGCAACAGCTTCCTGGTAGGCAACTTCTATCTTATGGCTACAAGTAAATCATAATAGTTATCCGGAACTGTCAATTAGTATGAAAAGCAGAAAAATAGCTCTCAGAAAACAATAACTTTTAAGTAAGCCTAACTTATGGTGCCCAAAATAAATGAAAAGCAGTACGAACTGAGCAAGCGGATGCAGCTTCAGCAGGTTAAAGGAGCCATACGGTTTGTCTCTCTCAACTTGTAACAGAGTGACCAGTACTTGCTTTCTTTCAGGAATAGCCATAAATGCCCAAACCCTTTTTTTTCCAATAATAGATGCCCAGTTTTAGAAAAACAAGAAAAGAGCGGTGACCTTTTGGTCAATAAGAACTACTCGCCAGACGCCAATCAAGTACTAAGTCTACTTACTGGAGGCTCTAGTAACAGGGAAGTCTCGAAGCCAATTCAGAAACCACAAAAAGAACAAATCACCAGTAAATGGCATGGTAAGATAAGAGATAAAAGAATATTCATCATTTTAAAGGCAGAGAACCTAGGGAAATAATCTCCAGTCAAATTCTGTAGAAAAGTGAACACAAAGGAACTCCATTTTAAGGTCTACTTCATGCATGAAGCTGGACTTCTTGAGAAATACAAATGAACCACTTTAAAGAAAAAACCAGCAGAGTTCAATGGTTAGATACGGCAAGTAGATTGAAGGAAAACCTTCTCAAATGAAAACTTGACAACACGGCCCTACAACAATTACCAGTCTTTCAATTTGATGAATAACAAAGCCATATGATCTCAACATGCAAAAGTCCATATACAAAAGTAAAAAGTAGATTTAACAGGTAGTAGCTAAGACAGAGAATTACTAGAAAATATGGGCAAGAATAAAAATCTCAACGGTCCGACGACCTAGCTCTGTGAGACGCCGTTCATCCCGCTCAATTGAATCCTTATTGAATTCTTCCCCCAAATTTCCATCCTACAATAACAGTGATCAGCACTTAACTCACATACCTAATAGCGGTAATTGGTATTATAAAGAACGCACCAATAGTACTTCTATTATCTTTTGGTACTTGTGGTAAGAAAGCCAAAAAATAAAGAACATGTTATTTCTGGACAGAGAGAAAAGTCTCACATTGATATGGAAAATAATCAACTTCTAAGAACCAAAACTACAAACATGATGCAAATAATAAAAGTTGAAATTCAATTCTCTAGTTACACTGCAAAAGCCATGAGCACCCAACTTACCTTTGTGCGATTCTGCGGCCCTTTCTCATCTTTTGGAGGCAATGGCTCCACGGCAGCCCTCTCAATAAGATGCAGCACATCATCAACCAGAATGAATGTGTCGTTCTCCACACAAACAATTGGAGCTGGTATTTCTTCAGAGTCCAACAGCTTGGCCCTCCCTTTCTTGCTCTTACTTTGGCTTTCTAGAGCTTTCAATCCACTATACAAGGAATCCATTACCAACGTGGATGTGACTTCCTTCTCGATAAAGAAATGCTTTACAACTACTTTCAGGATAACATCTGATTTCTCCCTAGACATGCCACGGCGGGTGTTTCTATCCATTCCCACCCAAAAGTCACGGAAGCTGATAGATTTTCAAAAGACCGAGAATCAGCACATGGAACTGAATCGAAATCAGGATTATCTATCGCGGATAATGTAACTCTACTTTGTCAGAGGATTACAAAAAGGTTGATAGATCTATGGAAGCCAATAACTGTCGCATGAAAATGATAGATACCTAGACCACATGTCTTTGTCCTCTATTAACCTCCCAAGCTTGCCTCGTCTCTCTTCAACAAAACGTCGACAAATCTGCTCTACATTTGTCAAGTATACCCTAACAAGTTCTCTTCTATACTGACAATCAAGGCAGCGAAAAGGTCGATCTGATTTCTCCCTATAAGAGAAATGAAAGAGATTAAAGCAATTTATGATCATAACCAACTACAAAGACAGGAAGATCACTTGCATGAGCCTTTCTATTCAAACTAGCCAAGAATGAACAAATCAGAAACCTGATGACTTGCACTTGGGCTTTTATAATAAGAGTGTCAGCAGCATCTAAAAACCCATCCGACACTTTCGACAGCTCCATAAATTTTTTCCATCCCCAGTCGTGCTCTTTCTTCCAGAACCGATGTAAAGTATCTGCACATTTTTCACCGAGTTATTGCTGCTCTGGGAAGTGCCAGTAATTGCCCACAACTCAAGACATTCTACCAACCAGAGTATTTTGACTTTTTGGGATCTTTATTCACCACAGCTATTGTAAATTGAGCAAAATGGCTCCAACCTAGTTCACGAGAAAAAAGTCATTCGAATTAGCAACCACATCAATGAATCAAAAACAAGGAAATAGTTGAGCATCGTGAATATCTCATGGGAAAATTTGTACCTGGAAGAAGCTTATCATGGTTGGCAACACAAAGAAACAAAGATAGATGGTTGCAAACATCGCAACCCTGTGGATAAATTAGTATGTACCTGCCCCAGAAACAAATAGGCAAGTTACATTTTACCAACTTTGACATTGACAGAAACTATTTACCATGTCTTAAACATCAAGAATATCACAATAAAAACACCACATTGAATAAAAGGCATTTATGAAAATTCCAAACAAGAAAAGATACGCACCACTTGTAGCCGCCAACCTCAAATGCATTGCTACGGAGTTCCCGTTTGTTAACCTGCGAGAACTTTTCAATCTTCCATGTGTATTTTCCATACAGCTCAGACGGTTTTAGTCCTAAAGCAGAAGAAGATAACTTACAGTGAACAAGATAACAAATAGTTTATTTGATATTGACGTGAGAAAGGCAATGAACAGTTATGACAATCATTTTGAAAGATGAAATAGCATACATGATATAAAATGGGAGCGCATAGCCAAACATCCCCGTTTGAGATGAATGGAGCAACTGGCACGCGTAAGTAATACTTCCAAATCATTCCAGATGTCTTGAACATTTATAGTCCTCTTACTTTTGCCACGTGACATGATTAGATAGACAAGACATCGGTGGAAAAGTATTAAGTGATAAATTCTTGGATAGAGTGGGACCAAGTGTACGGCCTCCCCTTCAAGTGCATTTAATTCCAAAAGCGATCGCAGCAGTTTCATACCCGAAGACAAGGCAGATGTGAGAGAGCGTAACGCTTACTAACGATGATCAACTGAATCAGCCATTTCATGCACGTGAAACAAGAGATGAAATCCATACTCCAAAAGATATAATACCTCCATCATCATCATCATCCGTATCCCAATACGGAGGGGAGGTTGAAGGAATTCCATTCTCAACCTGCTCAGAAGACCGCCATTCTGCCAAAGCTTCACCGGATTGGCAGTGCTGCCCACTCGAAAGCCCCTCCACAGACCTTCCAACGCCAGCATCCTCACTCGCAGTCCCAGCCATTTTCCCCTCCCACAACTCCTCCTCTCACAACTCCTCCAATTCCCTTCACCACATAAAGTTCAAAAGAAAATAAAAAAACCAACAACAAAATCTAAGCCTAACAAAGAAACAGCTCAAAATTCACCAGCTATCTTCTCTTAAAACCCGACCATCCCTTAAAACCCAATAAAAATTAGCTGCGGAAATTAACAAGATCGATTCAATTGGAACCACGACGAAATAATATCAGCTAAGACCTAATCATCTGATTAAACCTAATCCATATACACCCACTGGACAATTGCCATTAAACCCTAATCCCCGAAACAAAATTCAAAAACCAAAAAAAAACCACATGGGTTGATAACCTAATCCAATCACCAAAAGAACCGAAAGGGGAATCTCTCTATATTCTCTAAACGCAAAATGAGAATCACCAAACTCCGAAAACAATTTATCGTAAATCAGAAACTCGAGATCGAATTCGCTAAAAAAAATCCCTAAAACGCCCCTCGATCGAAACCGGAATCCCTCACAATACGACGCCGCGCGGATCGAGAAAGGAACAAACCTGAGCGAGGTGAAACGAAGGGGGTTAAGATGTGAGGTTTCTAGAGAGAGAAAACGATAGAGAGAGGCGAAAACGTAGAAGAGACCAACGGCGGAGCCCCAAAAACAGAAAATTCCCCTATTTTCCTAAAGGGGTCTCCTTTATTTATTTATATTTATCTTATTTTCTTACAGGAAAAAGGGAGGGTAAAATGGGAAACAGAAATTCTGCTAACGAGGTGAAAGAGTCGGTGGGGAGACAAGGTGGGGACTTGGTTGGCTTTAAGCTGGGTTCGCTTTTTGTCTCGTGTCCATTTTTACCCCTCGCTATATTAGTTTGGTTTAATTCTAAATCCAATTTAGTCGGGTTTTTTTTAATCTGTTTCTTAATGGGAGGAGTTTGTTAGGGTTTCATTTATGAGATGGATGGATGGGCTTTAACCGGAACTAGAACATGGGTTTGGGCTTTTTTGGCCATGGACAGGCCAGCTCAAATAGTCTGATTGTTAATTTTTATCGCGGATAAAATTAGTAACGTAAGATTACAGATTAGTGGTATGTTAAAATACGAAGAAAAAAATAGTAGACTTTAAACAAAAGCTACTCTGGACATGCATTTTGGGCGATGACATATTGATACAAGTCATCGTCGGAAAAAGTCCATTCATTGTACGTCATTGGGTCGTGTATATCAGAGAAGAAAAACGGACAGTCTTGCAATTTTCTTGTTCGTCATGATTTTCTGTATCCTTTTGCACCCTCGTAACAGATCCCATTTAACACAAAAAACCGAAGAGAAGGATTTTTTTTCTATGAATATTGAAGTATCTTGCTAGATAAATCGCGCCCAATAACAAAACAGAGCAGGTATGTTTACAAGACAGGTCACTTTTGTTCCTTTCATCATTTGTTAGGGCGTTTGATGAAACCAGACTTATGCTTCTGTCACGAGTCCTACACGAGGCCAATGAATCTATTGTACTGCCTAGGACCCTCCAAATTAAAACTCTTCCAGAGGTGCTCAGCATCAGGATCTTTTTAGGTGGACCATGTGTGCACAAGGATGAGCTACGGATATGTAAAATCAAAACTCAATGATAGAAGCTTAATGTACAGGACTGCACCTAAGAATTTACTAACAAACTTCACAATTAGATACAGTTTGATCATTTTCAATGTAGATTTATTTCAGAAAGGTGGCTTATATTAGTTTGATTATTTGAGTGTATAAAGTACTACCATAAACTATAGGAACAGAGTCCGTCCCTTTTCATGGTATAAAGCCTATCAATAAACAACAGAACTCCGTTTTCCAGTAAACATATCCTACAAAGTTACTTCTACTTCCAAGTGCCAATCTGCCGAGATGCAAATGAAAGAACTGTAGGAATTCGGGATTTTTATCTAAAAAGTGTTACAAAATTTTTTTTCCATAAATAGTGTTCACGTGGGCATTCGGAAAATTTTTCCGTTTCTTGGTGGATAGAAAATCGAAACTTGAAAAATTATTCATTCGACCAAGAAACGAAAATTTTTTCCATTTCTGACCAAGACACGAAAATTTTTCTCATTTCTTGGAAACGAAAAATATTCTCGTGTTTCGGTAGAAACGGAAAAAAATTTCATATCTTGATTCAAGAAACGGAAAAAAATTCTGGATGTTCACGTGGACACCATTTCTGAAAAACTTTTTTTTGTAACACTAATTTGATAAAAACCCATGAACACCATTTAAAAAAATCTAGAGAGAAAGGGGATGTGGCTAAGGATTTTAAAAGACACTTTATGATCATTATTCTTACAAATTTTAGTCTTACTTCTCTATTTTATGATCACTAATCATAATCAATTCATTCTTATATGAACTAGTTTTGATTTAAAAAAAAAAGTCTACCCACATAAATGAAAGCGCAAAAATAAATAGATCATTTTCCTTGCATCTCTCCACCTTTTCGGCTTATTTTCTATCAGGTGGCTTAATAAGATAAAGCATGTCGTTACCGACGTTGTATAAAGAAATCGTTCAAAACATAAAAATCATGGTTTTAAAAATGTGGTCGAACGGGACCACGACCCGCAACCAACTGCGGGTCATTTTTCACCTAAACACGATTGTGGATGAATATTAAATGTTATTTTCAATAAAGAATAAGCTTTGCTTTACCTCTCTCGTAGAGACCGGAGACACGACCAAGTTGGAGAAAGGATTCAGTCACTTTAGTTCTGATTTATAAATGGTAGTGGAACCAAGGTGGACCTAAATGTAGTTAGGAATCTCTAAGTCGGTCAGATTAAGGGTCCTTGGTGATTGAGGACTGCGAATCTATAGACGAAGCCTTACTAAGTCGCTCGTGTTTGGTTTCCAAGAGTTGTTGGGACCTATAACTTAGAGTTGGGCCTTTTAGGTGGCTTAGACATAGGTAGGCTGGTCAGTAGTTACGGCTTGATGGTTGCTTGTCGACGAGGTGGATCTTGCCGCCTTAAGGACTGTCGGATGGAACGCCGGACGTCGATGTTAGAACGTCGGACTGAGGAAAAAAAGTTTCCACTTGGGAAAGCTGAAGGAGAATGTGCTTAGGTGACAAAAAGGTGGAGCTGTTGAATTGCTAGCGGCTTGGCCAAGCTAGAGAGATAAGAGTTAGAAGGGGTAGAACCAACAAAAGGTCTTTGCATCTTTGGTGTTAACAATGTCACTCTTCTCTGGTACGATTTTTTTTATTAGATTTTGTCGTATCATCATTTTGAAGAGACAGATGGCTGCGAGATCATGAGGTCTTGTTTTGACATAAATAATAATAATAAAATAGAGGGGTAAGTTCATTTAAGTAAAATGTAGTTTTACACTTTTTTACTTGAGTACTCCGCGGTTTCACTTTTTCCACTTATGAGACGGAGATTTTCAAATTTGACATTTTTTGTAACAAATTCCTAACTATGATTAATTTTATTCCAGTTGGTATTTACATGGTTATCCACATCAGTGCCACATCGTATTTTTCTATCTTAGGTGGCACTGACATGGATAAATTAAAAGAAATTAATTGAATAGACTAGGAGTGAGCAAAATTCTAATATCCGAATGCGATATCCAAAAAAATTTTAGATTCGGATTAACCAAAATTTTTATTTCAGATTCGGATAAGAAAAATATAAATTTGAATTATCTGAATATCTAAACTTTTTAATAAATATGCTTAGAAGTTAGGAATTGTAAGTTTTAATTAAGGAATGGGCTGGGCCGATTTGTTCTCTAAATTAGAAAGAGACCCATAATTTTTAATTTTCTCACCTCACCTTACGGCTTACCCCGAGAGATGAGAGTTCAGAAAGCAACTTAAAAATAAAAATCACTCGAAAACCCTAAATATTCCAGCAGCTCTGGTCGCCCCTTCCTTGCAAGCAGTAGCTCTGGTCGCAATCTGGTCATCTCTGCAGGCTACGGACTCCAGTCATCTCGGTAAGATTCAAATGGTATTGTTGTCTTACTCTTCCTCTTCGGCTCCATTGCTCTTTTCCTTTTTCTAGGGTTTCGTTTCTAACATCGAAATGGTTTTCAGTGTTGGGATGTTTAGCATTGTAGGTGAACTTTCTTTATCGCCATCTATTGTAGTTCTGGATTTCAAAGCTAGTGGCTGGTTGATTGCTCTGGTTGTAGGTGGGTAGCATGAGATTAGCCTGTGTATTTGCGAAGCATAATATTTTTGCTCAGAAGCATGTTCAGTTACTTTTTGCTTTAGTTCAACGTGTTTGGTTGCTTATTGCTTTATTTTCTCAAAAACGTGTTCGAAGCTAGCGGTTGTCTGATTGCTCTGGTTGAACAAGTTGCTTTTGTTTTTGCTTTGCTATTTTTATTTCTACTGGGTTAGTTGACTATTGGTTAATTGTATTTGTAAGATGAACATAAGGATATTTGGAGGAGCACAACACTACCACCCGATGCCAAATAGCTCAACTGCTTCTACTATCACTGTGAAATAAAGAAAGGAGATGGCAATTAGGTCAAAATTTTGGAAGAGCTTTGAGAAATTCAGTAAAGAAACTGAATCAATGGCCCGATGTCTCCATTAAAAGAAGAGTTGTGTGCCAACACTCAGAATGGAATGACACCCCTCAAAAATCATTTGGCCATTTGCAAAAGAAAGAATCTTTCAGAGTCTAACCAAATAGAGCTGGTGGAATGGGATTACATAGTGAGAAACCTCTTGTCACTTATAAGTATGATTATGATGTCGTGAGAAAGGATATGGCAAAGATGATAATTTTGGATGAATTACCTTTCAAGTTTGTTATGGGGTTAGGGTTTAAACTGTTTATAGAGGCACCGTGTCCTAGATTTTCGATTCCATCAAGATGGACCATCCAAAGTGATTGCTATCCAATGTTTATCAGTGAGAGATTTTGAGAGACTTTTTTAAAAGGTCTTCACAAAGAATTTGCATGATCACTGATACTTGGACATCATTGCAAAAAGTAAATTATGTGTGTGTGATAACTCACTTTATTGATAAAAATTGGACGTTACACAAGAGGTTGTTGAGTTTTTCTCCCATATTTTCACATAAAGGAAAAGATATATGAATTGTATTAGAGACATGCTTGTGAGATTAGGGGATTGATAAAGTATTTACTGTTAAAGTTGTTGGTTATTTGAGGGATAAGTTGAAAAGTAAGTGCATTAGTGATGATAAATACATGCATTTGAGATGCGTTCCTCATAAATTGCACATGGATGGACTCACTCTTTGTAACAATGTTGTGAATAAAGTTTGGATGGTGGTTTAATATATAAAGAATTCACTTACGAGGTATGGAATTTTTAAGACTGTTGTAGCTTTAGAAGTTCTTTAATATAAAGGTTGGTTGAGCTTGGATGTGCGTACTAGGTAAAATTTAACTTACAAGATGTTTGATGGTGCACAGAAGTTGCAGAAAGCTTTTGTGAGGAATGAGGAGAGTGATCCTTTGCTCAAGTTCACTCTTCATGATGAAAAAGATGAGAACAAGTGTTTAGTCCCTACCGATGAGGATTGGGAGGAGGTGAGGAGATTGGCGACCATCCTAATATGGTTATACAATTTGACTTTGAGAGTTTTAGCATACAAAATGGTATGTTCTCTTCTCTCTTGCATGATGTTGCTAATATGCATATTATCTTCCAAAAATAAAAATATGGTAATGATTTTAGCTTGTAAATGATGGTGATGTCCATGTCTGAAAAGTATTGGGGAGAGGACAAAATGAGCATATTGTTGTATATTACAGTAGTTCTTTGATCCTAAGAAGAAGCTAAGATATTTTAGATTTACTTTGTTAGACATGTATGTGGATAGAAAAGGAGAACATTTGTTTGAGAAGGTAAAAAGTACTTTGTATGAATTGTTCAATGAGTATAAATGCAAGTTTGGATCTTCACTAGTCATGCCATCAAGTCATGTTGGTGTTAGTAAGAAAGAAAAAACATGGAATACTGATGAGGATACGAATGATGATGACAATGATGAATTTATGACAACTCAAAGAATTAAACATTTCAAGATCCCAGAACTTGAAGTTGGTGAAAGTAACAAGTCAGAGTTAGACAAGTACTTGGGGAAGGATCTTGAAGATGATGGTGATGAATTTGGCATTTTATCATGTTGGGAGATTTTGAGCTCTAGATTCTCCATTCTTGGTCATATGGCTCATGATGTTCTAGCTGTACCTATCTTTACTGTTGCTTCGGAGACTACATTTAGTAAAAGAGGACAAGTACTTGATGCATTTAGGATTTCATTGTCTCAGAAAATTGTGGAATCTCTCTTATGTACTCAAGATTGGCTTCGAGGCATGTCATCACATATGAATGTTGAAGAAGATTTTGATGAAATAGAAGAGCTTGAGGATGATAATATTTTTTTTCCTTAAGACTAATTATAAGCTATTTCAATGTCACATTTTTATTTACTAATAATCTGTTGCATATACTTTTAATTGCAGGTTTTTTGTCCATGGGATGGATGTATACCAAAAGTTTATGAATTTTAAGAGTCCATATCGATGAGTTATCGAAGAAGAGCTTCGAATGTCATTGCATATTGAAAAATTATTAGGAAGCTCATTTTGAAGAGTTTGATGTCACTATTAATTTAAAAAGTTGTTAAATTTTGAAAATAGGATTGTTTAAATTTTAATGCCACTATTTGTTTGAAGATTTTGATAGAATTGTTTAAAATAAAGATGCAAAGACTTCGATGCCACTGTTTAATTTTTGAAGATAGAATTGTTTAGAATTGCTTGAAGACACTTCAAATTTGGATAATTCGATTATCCGAGTCCAAATCAGAAATAAGTTTGGATTTCAGATGATTCCTTACTCAGATTTAGATTCGGATCAAAAAATAGTAATTTTGGATATTTCGGATTTGGGAAAGAACAAATAGGAATCCCAAGGGTTTTAAAAATTTTTGGATTTTTTTATTGTTAAATGTTAGGCATTCAATTGATTTTATAACTTATCCACGTCAGCGCCAACAATGATAGAGAAATATGATGTGGTGCTAATGTGGATATCTATGTAAATGCCAACTGGAACAAAATTAATCATGGTTACAAATTTGTCGCAACAAATGTCAAATTTGGAGACCTCCGTTGCATAAGTAAAAAAAATGAAACTACAGAGTATCTAAGTAAAAAAGTGTGAAATCATATGGTAATTATGTGAACTTATCCATAAAATAAAATTTACTTCTTAAAGAAAATGGTAAAGCCATCAAAGAAAGAGAGGTGAGAAGATGAGTGGCGAGTGGGGTGGAAGGACAAGTAGCTAGGTCAACACAATGACGACTATAATTTTTTTTGGAAAAATAAACTTTAGTACCATGTAGCTTAAAATTGGTAATTCAAACAATGTGGCTTACCAACTTATATCTAGGAGGTCTCGGACAGCTACTTAGCCAAACAGACTTGAAACACTGTCTTTTTTTTACCTGGCGTGGTGGACACGTGGCGATCGAGTGAGTTTATTTGATGATGATGATGTGTAATATGGTGAAGTACTTAATAATTCCAAAATTTTATATAAAATATAAAAAATCATCCCCACCCGTCTTCCACCTCCTCTTCTTCACTTGATCTCACTGACCTGCACTTTGTCGAGCATATCCGCAATAATACATAAGCTCATAAGGCAAACCAGCCAAACCTGAAAAAAATGATGCTACAAGCAATAGGACATAGATGAAAATTAGGATAATATTATATATATTATCATGTATAATTTTCTCAATTTGAATTCGCCTTCCAAATCCCAACATCTCCATCTCGATGGTTAGAAGTTGAATTCAACCTCCCGAAAAGGTCAGAAAAAACAACCTGATACGACTCTATTATAATAAATCATCCTGCTTTGAGATTTCCAGCATTTGAAAGAAAACACCAAGAACCCAAAAACATTTCTCCCATTCAATGGGAAAGAACAAGAAACATTAAGAGGAACTGACCTTACCGGAGATGACATGTGAGGTCGATCTAGTTTTTTAAAAACAAAGTGGGATGAGGTGGGAGGTGCAGAATGACATCAGGCAGCCGGTCGTTTGTCACTGCACGGACCTCTAGGGCTACCAACTTAGCCACAGATCAAGCCTAGAATGACAGCGACCGCGGGTCCTTCTCCATCGCCACCACCTTCTTCGACTGGGCAGCGGACGACCGGTCGTTGCCACTGTGGGGACCTTTTAGGCCATCGACTTGGCCAATGGCTGGGCCTGTACTGACATCGACTGTAGGTCCTTCTCCATCGCTACCTATTAAAATCTCCATATCCTACCAAAAACCTTAAGTCAATGGGTTAGTGGATTTTTTACACTTATAAACTCGCCCCCCACTCGTGTTTTAACAGATGTGAGATTCTCAATGCGCCCCCTCAAACGAGACACATCGGGTCGAAGGGGGTCGTGTGAGCTCAACAATGAGCACGGGATCAACCCGCTGTGATACCATGTTAGAATCTTCATATCCAATCCAAAACCTTAAGGCAATGGGTTGATGGATTTTCCATACTTATAAACTTGTCCCCACTCGTATTTTAATCGATGTGGGATTCTCAACACTACCGCCTTGTTCAAATGGGCAGCGGGCGGTTAGTCGTTCGTCACAGTGGCGACCTCTCGGGCTATAAACTTGGCCACGGGCCGGGCCTGGAACGACAATACGGGGACTTCAGGTGCAGCAAGGGCCACAAACCCAGTTTCTCTTTAGGGCCGTCTTCAAGGTCCGATGCGGAGTTGATTATGGGTTTTTAATTGGGATTTTTTAGACGAGGAAGAGGTTGACGATGGAAGGAATTGGAGAAGATGGGAGGAATTTGGGAAGATGGAGAGGTTGAAAAATTATTTAAAAAATTGTGACTGGTTTTGAAAAATATATACAAATTAGGGATTGATTAAGTAATTTACCATACTACTAGTCAGCAGTAACTAAACCCACTTGATCGCCGCGTGTTTACAACGTCGGGTAAAAAATAGTAATGTTTCAAGCCTGTTTGGCCTGGCAGTTGTCCGGAACCTGCCCGAATAAAAGTTGGTAAACCACATAGAGTAAATTGTCAATTTTAAACTATGTCTTGAATGCGAAAAGCAAAAAACCACAAGTTACAAATAACAATCGCCCATTTTGAGATAGAGTGAGAGGAAAAAGGTTATGTTTGTGTAACTAATAATTTCTTCACAAACATTTCAATGATGTACTGAATGAAGTTGGTACAAATAACAATAATTATGAATTTTTTGAAAGTGATTTTGGATTAAAATTCTAGGAATAAAACAATATTGGAAAATTAACGATGCTCTCGGTGCTACATAATAAGAAATCAAAGAAAAGATTGTTACAGTAAAATATCTTTAAAACAATATCGTTGAGATTTAAATTTTTTTTCTCTAAAAATATTAATATTAAGTTTTTGAACAATAAATTTGTAAATAACGAAAAATTTACTTTATCTATACTGAAGTCTGTCAAAATCTCGACTTATAGCATTATTCAAATATTACACTCGACTGAGATATTTTTTGAATTTATAAAGTATGTAAAAATATGTATTTATTCAAAAATATATTTTTATGAAAAAATTGAGATCAAAATTTAACACTAAAATTATTAATTATCACGATATAAAAATTTAAATTTTAACACTTATCCCGACTCGGAACTAATTCCTCAAAATGGTTGTGGGTATAAAAAAGCCATTGGCCCACGAAAACAACCTCCCTCCCGTCAATTTAGCCATAATCCCTTAAAAAAAATCAAATACCTCTTGGATTCGTGCGGGATCTTGCTAGTCCGGAAGGATCATTTTGGAGATCATTTCGGTAATCCTGTTGAAGCCGAAGTCGCCGGCGATGGATAGTCAGAAGGCAAGTGACCACGAGATCCATCGGATTCGGCCTTTGGCCGGAGCCGCTGAGTTGCTTTAGCTTTCTTCGGTCCAGATAAAGACACGTAAGTCCGTTATATTCGGCCAACCTGTCAAACCTAAAACGGACACGTGATTAATAAAGAACCTCCAAAGAGCATGAAACCCTATTCTTGGCCTTCCACCGCCGCCTATATATAACTCCTTCCCTGATCTCGTTTTAGGGTTTTTGTTTCCCCCAATTTCCCATGCCGTTTTTTGCTCCCTTGATCTGCAAATAACTGGGAAATGACATTAGAAAAAGCATCCATCCTCTATCCATTATGGGCTATAAGAGATCCATTGAATGTTTAAGAGAACGGGTTGATCAAGTGACCTATTATCACGAGAGAGAAAGGGCAAGTAAGTGCTTGTTTGTTATGATTATTTATTTTAATTATTATATTATTTATTTTAAGAATGGTAGAAAAACCAAAGAGCAAATAAATTGGTTGATAAGAGTTGAGCATGTAATTGTAGTTAGTGATTTTTAATCAAATTCATCTTAATTTCTTTCGACTTTTTTGTTGAGATTACTACATCGCTACCAGTTCACTACAGTGGTGTCAAAGGCGTTCAAACCCTATTATTGTCATGGTGTAAAAAGTTACGAGTGTGGTGATGTTTATAACTTTGGATATGAAAATTCTAACTTCTTTTACACACATTTTTTTGTAAAGGTTAAATTTTTACACGAAGAATTACATCTAGAGTTTCAACTCTGGACTTCTGTCTAGACCAAATGCCCTTTGGCGGTCATAGTCAACCATTGATCTCCTTCCTATGGAGATGCACAGGTTTATTTAATCCATGTTCGATTTAGGTAGGAATTTGAAACGAGACAAAAATTTCCAATAGTTATTCAACAATGATGTCTTTATAAGTCTTGAACTCTTTTAAGTTAGAACAATTTGCTCTGTTGATGATATGTTGGACATGCAAAACTAAACCTAGATCACGAATACTTAGAATTTTCATATTCAACCCAAAACCTTAACGCAATGAGTAGGTAGAATTTTCACACTTATAAACTAGTTCAACATACTTGTTTCATTCTCTCCAACGCGAACCCTTGCATGGGCTTGACACGGTATCTTGTGCTTTTAAAGGGGTCGTGCGAGCACAACTTATGCGTTGGATATGGAGATTCTGACATGGTATCAGAGCGGGTTGATCCCATGCCCATTGTTGAACTCGTACGACCCCCATTTTTCGCACGTTGGTGAAGTCAAAGCATGTGCCGTACTTTGGTGAAGTCAAAACCAGTGCAATCTTCGACCCGAGGTGGGTCTCGTTTGAGGGGGCGTGTTGAAAATCCCATATTGGTTAAAACACGAGCGGGGAACAAGTTTATAAGTATGGAAAATCCATGTCTTAAGGTTTTGGATTGGATATGGAGATTCTAACAGTCAGAGCAATTGAGTCTGATACCATATTAGAATCTTCATATCCAACCCAAAAGTAGAACTCTCTCACTTATAAACTACCCCAACATAAGATTTGAAATATGAAAACGAGTCGGTCCAAATTGAATCAAAACTACACTTTTGCATTTACTAGATTGAGAGTTTTATGGAGCAATTTTTCGTGTGGTCTAATGTTTTTTGGATCAATATGTATTGTCATAGTTATGTGATCTGAAGTACCGACGAGAGTTTCTTCAAGTTAAATCAAAACTACACTTACTACTTAAATCAAATATAGATCTAGAGTTTCACGTAGTAAATCTTGTGTGATGTATTGTCTTTAGAATCTTTATGCTTTGTCATGTGATCCTTTCTATAAGTTAAGTTTTAGAGTATGGAAAAGACTTGGTCGGATAAGAGTTTGTATTCCTTTAAATAAATTCTTGAGTATGAACTTTGTAGATATAGCTGTAGCACCACGTATATGGCCTTAGTTTTTCACCCTGGGTTGTCTATCTCTGTGCATATGTTAATTGGATTTTAGAGGGTCTCAAACCATATAGAATTATAACAAATGTTCTGTGTTTGTTCAGCTCTTAACCAATCCAATTCCATGGTGAAACCTCATCTTCCATTCAAGGTTGGCCAATATGCAGAGGCTAAATGTTTTTCGAAAGGGTTCCGAGGTGCATGGTTCCGCTCCAAGGTATCTAAATTGTGTTTCCCACCAATAAACAGTTAGATTCATTTCTAAACAAAACCTTTTGATTGCGCCTTGAGATTTTGTATATGTAGAATTTGTTACACCTTGGTTATTCCAAGTCAAATATACACCGCTCCTTTTTATTGCTCGCTGGTATGCATCATTGAGAGGTGTCAAGTGTTATCAGATATGGTTAGAATATAGAACCGTAGATCCTGACACTCAATTTTGCTATTCCATGTTGTAATTCATATGAAGCATCTAAAAAAGTCCATATACATCAGGTTTACCCCTATTAGTTCGCCATCAAGTTCTTCCTAGTTCTGTGTTACCCTTGCACAGAAACTTAAAACATCTAAGTTCTCAATTTTAGATATTTATGTTTTATGTTTATTTGTATGGACGTGTGAGTGATTTCTCATGACGGAAAAGAGAAAATTGAGAGACGAAGCCATGTCATCAAAGTAGCTATGATTTACTTAGGACTGATCATCGTCTGTTCTCATAAGAGATTAAAAATTCTGTTAATGTTGGGTTTTTTTGTTGTCTTGCACTGAGATCATGCATTTGCCAATCATATTTGTTTTTCTTCTTCAGATAACGAATATTATAGGTACTGATGAAAGCATGAAGCTTTACTTGGAATACTATGATTTCCCTGACGAAAGTAAGTTTCTGTTTTCCCCTAGTTGCTTACTTTCCCTTGATGTTTATTTCGATGCTACGAAGCCATGGTTTTTTAGTGTTCCTACAATAACAGTCTAAGCATTAATTCCCATTAAGCGTGTTCAGTGTCAAGTTCCAGCCGTCACTATGCTCTATCAAGGAGTGTCAAGTTCCAGCCGCCACTATTTATTCCGGTTCATATTGGTTGATCCGTGTTTTTACTTGCAGAGATGGAGTGGAAGAAACTATACAGCAAACACAATAGATATGACACGAAAGAGCACCTGATGGTGCGCCCTCCCTATCCTCCTGTCTATTGCGAGGAGACTTGCTTGACATCACAAATGATTCCAAGGTCGTGGTTGTTGTGAATGATGTTTGGAAGGAAGGAGATTTAGTGGATTGGTGACAGATGGTTGTTACTGGTCAGGCAAACTCACAAAAAAACTAACCAAAGAGACATTTCAGGTAAAAGTTTCTGTGGAATGTCTCCAAGATGGAGTACTTTTGGACATCTCTTGTTCTTTTGGCTTGTTATGTTACTGTGGTAGGGTAAGATATGCTCATCTTTGCCAACTATTTTTTTGAATTTTCTTCTAGATTGAGTTGTGGCCAGAACCTGAGGGGGAAGGATCATCATATGAAGCTGACTGCAAGGACCTGCGTCCATCATTGGTCTGGTCTCCCGAACTTGGATGGACGTTACCTTTCCCGGAGGTGTTTCCCTATTGTCTATCTTTCTAATCTTCTGTCTCTTTCAGATTGCTACAGAACTTTACTTTCATTCCTTTATTTTATGTTATGCTCATTGTTTGTTATGGTGCCTTGTGGTTTTGCAGGGTTGTAAAAGTGTGTCGCCATGTGCTCGATTGGTCCACCCCAAAGCGCATCAGGGTATTGCAAGTTCACCCTTGGTTACTTATATGCTCTCTTGTTTTTATAGAATTTGC